>OZ037775.1:10740949-10755949 GCA_964035525.1 Porites cylindrica | reverse complement strand
GACTGAGATCATTTATACAAAACTGGGCCATTCCATTTAATATCCACACCCCCCCTATGGATGAGACTTTCTGAGGGGTCCCCTAAAAGACGTCATTTTCTGAGGGGATCCCTGAAATACGTACTCATCCATAGTAATTTCCAGAGGGTTCCCTAAAATACGAACTCATCCACAGTACTTTTCTGAAGGGTTTCAGAAGAAATCATAGGTTTTTCTAAGGGGGCTGCAATGTTTTTAAACTCATCCATTGGTATTTCTGAGGGGGTTAGGGCAACATTATTTCTGAGGGACTGCAGAAAAAGGAACATCATCCACAGGGGGGATATGGATATTAAATGGAATGGCCCACAGCGAGTCTCTGCAAGGAATCCTGTAAAAAGTAAAATTGCCGTACGGGCGCGACTATATAAATGTTTACTACTTTTCATTTGTTTCTCATATGGCGTATATCTAAGCGTCTTAGTAACATTGTATATTTAATACTTACAATTAGACTGTTGGACTCTTCTCCTGAACCAGAACCTTTCAAAGTACATAACAGTCGCTGAGGAGTCATAACCATTTTTGATTCGTGATAAAAGCAACATCTACGTGTTCCGACAATCCGCAGAGTTGGAGTGTACTTTTGTAAGATCGTAACAAACAGTAAAATCAAGCGCATTTAAGCTCACAGCAACCGCCCGGGAGCAACCGCCGGTTCAATAATTTGAAATGAGCAAAGGACAAAGGACGGTTTGCTTATCACGTGCATTTGTCACATCACCGCGGCGCGAAGTCGTGATTTCAGTCGCGCGTGACATCTCAAAAATAATATGCCATGCATGTGCGGAATAGTCTATGAGAGAAAGATAACCATATGTCGGAGTTTATTCAGATCTGAGCGTTGTTTCTTAGTGCAATATATACGAGGTGAGATCTTAGCTTGGATAGTTTGTTTTAATTATTATGAAATTTCAAGGACTTATTTTAGACAAATCTCAATTGACCGCGTGCATCCGGTTCTCGGCCCGCGGCTTCGGCTGTTTGCGAAAAATTTCTACATGAAAATTAAAATGTGATTTTAAGAATTTTCTTTTAAAAAAACTTATGGAATGTCCCGTAGCTGCATTAATTGAATCACGGCTAAAATCTAGGCGGAGATTTTCGCAGAGAGCTTGCAGGTAATGAACATTGAGGAACGGATTGATCCTTTATCGGCACACTGTCACAGTTACGTGTTGTAAGTCAAAGCTAAAATCTATTCCTAATTTTCTTCTCTTTTTTCAATTTCTTTTTGATTTGCTGGGAGATTTAATTTTTGGCTCCGCCTCGAGCTTTATTGAGAGAAGAATCCGGTCCACAATATGACAGCTTGTTTTGAGTCATTTATGAGTTCGTGACACGATGAAGGCTTAAAAATTAACTTTGTGCAATTGTTACTTTTATAGTCTGAGTATAAGTATCCCAAAATACATTACAATATTGCACCTCAATAATAAAAAGTAATAAGTACCCTATTTTAAAGTATTTAAAATAAGGTCAGGATTTGATGTCTTTCAGCAGACTTTAAATATTTTATGTACAATCTGTTTTTATAGTCAGAGTGTTGTGTGCCCAAAATACAATTCAAATAGACCTCAAAACAGTGTTTAAGTACCCTATTTAAAAGTATTTGAAATGCGGTCAGTAGTTAAGGACTTAAAACATATTTCAAATAGTCTATTTGAACTCTGTTTGTAACTTTGTGAGTGGATGCGTCTCAAAATACATTTTCGATACAACTCAAAACAGTGTTAAAGTACCCTATTTAAAAGTATTTAAGATACGGTCAGCATTTAGGCTCTCAAAACATATTTTAAATAGTTTATTTGAATTATGTTTGTAACTTTGTAGATGCAACTCAAAACAGTGTTAAAGCACCCTATTTAAAAGTATTTAAAAAACAGTCGCATTTAAGCCCTTAAAACATATTTCAAATAGTCTATTTGAACTCTGTTTGTAACAGTGTTAGTGGTTCTATGCCCAAAATACATTTGAAATACCCTATTTTAATCATATTTATTAAACAAAATACATTGTAAATTGATGAGAGAGGTTTTCCTTTTGATGAAATATAATTTAACTACACTTAAGATATATTCCAAACAGGGGCGAAAATTTAAATTTTTTTGTCAAATAGGATTAAAATACAGGAAAATAGTATTCAAATACTGAAAATACATTTTAAACACTTTAAAATCAGTTTCAAAATACATATGGTTTGGTAAGGGAAGGAGGAAAATTAAATAGTTTGCTCTTTTCAAGAAATTGTTCTTGCCCATTGCGGTTTCAAACTAAGGATAGCAGCAAGTCTGTCGTGGTCATATACTGCTACTCAAGTCAGCGCTTGCGTTTAGTCAGGTGCCGAAAATGAAGTGGAAACTTAACCCCAAGGGCGTCCATTGTTCGCTCCGGCTCGAAAAGGTAGAATCAGTTGTGCAGTAAAAAGTAATGCGAAAAACCTGCGGGGGCTGGGAAAAGAAAGGCGTCTTATTTTTCTTTGGCTTGTTCTATTTTCGCGACGTGGTACAGGCTACGAAATACTGACAAGCTCAGTATATGTCTTCACCACCGAGAGTCACTTGCCCTTAGCCGGACACTTCCCTCACGTATCATGTTTCGTTCCTAAAGTTATTTCAAAGCACAGAACCAAACCTAATCAGCGGCCGAAGGCATATTTTGCAAGAAACTAGTATCCTTGTGCCTATCGGCTCAGGAACGATTGATTACTACTAGAATTAATATCAGGGTCAGAATTTGAGTGCTACAATGGGAGGGAAGGAAGAAAAGGAAACCGCCGCGCACACCTGTTAAGTCTTTTATAAACTTTCTCGTCCTGACTGTTTCAAAAAAGGGCGTTGTGGCTGCTATTCAATTTACAGTGTCTGTTGCAGGTGTCGAATTAATCTTACAGCAACTGGAAACGTGGCCACGCCTGCTGAAACTAAGATTGCTTGTAGGATGAACGGCTATAGTTTGGTATATTCACGAGCGCGTTTTGTCCAGTGAACTGAGTGCGTAGTGTTTCTTAACGAAGGGATGGGGTGGGTCAAGTGAATAGTTCGGGGAACGTTTGCTCTCTTTGGGGGGGGGGGGGGGGGGAAATTTGTTGATATCAGGAGTTCTGGCCTGGATAGAGTCGTTGTAAAGCTATTTTTGCTTCGGAGTATCGGTTTACCGAAAGCTGAGCAAGGAAAAGTCAATGATGCATTTATGGAATAATAATAGAGATTCTCATGGTCTAACAGTGCGAAGATTAGACTTCTGGTAAGGTGGCAACGATCAAGGCCCGCATTATAATTCGTGATAATTGAAGGTCATGATGTAGAAAAAGCGACTGAAAGGGTGGATGCCATGCAATCCTCTCGGGTGGGGGCGGCGTACCTGGTCTTAACGGTTGCCCCTGCGACAGAAGGCAAGCATGCCCAGATTGTCCACGGGTTGCTAAATGAGACCGACCCTTTCTTAGTACCCGTTCCCTGTCTTATAATTAGACCCGGGTAAATTTCTCGAGATTGCACCATCATTTTGGGCTTAAAGCTTCCAAAGTCCAACAATAATAGCGCATGTTCGCGACGGTTTTTTAAGTCAGTCAAGTTCTTAAACCAGGCCTTAAACGGCCACTTTTAAGTGTCGATAACAGTTAAAAAAGTATAAAAGCCTCATGCAAAAGACAGTGGGAAGGAAGTGCACATCGGTGCTGGGGAAAAAGGAGTAGCCCACAGTTATTTAGGGGTGGATCTTTCGAAACATTCTTATACTCTTGGACAGATATGCATTGTTTAAAGTTTTAGACAAACCAGGTGTAAACTTATAGTAACAAACTGTTAAATATACATCAGCAAGATTTTTGCGAATCCTATTTTTCACTGGAGACTATCGTTTACTGGCTGGTCACGCAATCAAAGCTAACGTTCTTTCCCACGTTTACTCACCTTTCGCTCTGCAATACACTGCGTTCCACTACATAACATAACATAAAACTTTATTTATACTCGAATTTTAGAGTAGCTAACAAGCTAATATCTTCGAGCTGACACTACATAAAAACTATATAGAAAATATATATATACATTAAATGCAAGGAAAGAAAATGTCATTTAGAATTCACAATTTTAAGTTTAAGTATGTCAGGCAAAAAGAATCTACATGAAGGTAACATCCTGTATTTTAGTCTTAAAGTCTGCAAAAAAACTGGTACGAAAAAAGTCCGGCAGTGCATTCCACTGCTTAGCTGAAAAGTAAGAAAAGGAGTTAAGACCATAGGTAGTTGTTTTAGATTTACTTAGTGAAAGGATCCAAATTGCGCTAGAAATGTTTGCTTTTCGGCCCACTTTTTATCTCAGGTAAGGCACTGCAAAGCTGATTCACTTAAGAAGATTCGAGGGAGAATTATTTCTTGATGTTATTCTGATTTCGCAGTCACGGGAAAACAGACCTAGACTCAGGTCTACTCGCACGCCATGCTGCAATCTACAAGATCTCAAGAACAGAAATTACCCATTGAACGGCCTCTCCTTTTGAAGATTGCGTGTATTTCATTAAAACAGGTACATATTAAAAGAATCTTGTTAGTTTCTCCCTTTTAACGAGCTCAAATCGACGCATAAAACTAAGGTGACGTGCACGTGTCAATTGACCCTGGGGTCAATTAGCGGTTGTTTGGGGCGAAATAACCTCAAAATAATCAGTCTATTTTACAAGCGTTCGCAAGAACACCAGACTAACTTTCAGATAATGTTGAAGTACCATATCTCATTAGGTAGTAAGCGGGATTTGGGGTGATTTGGAGAATTCCCCCATATAGAAAATTCGATTTTGGTTTTAGCGGTAAATTGTTATATTTATAAGCATTATGCAAATTACGTTTCAAAATTCTGCTGGTTCGTCGATATTTTATACTCTAAATCTAAAAAATATGCCGTTCAGAAATTGTTAGATATCTACTTTTTGAGATTTAAGTGGAAGATTGCCAATATATTCGCTCGTTTATGAAAATCAGCTCAATTCTGTCACTGGGCTATTTTCCCGAGTTCGGCGGCTAATTTTAGGCCCGCAGACCGTTGAAATCGAAAATCTCAAATAATTCCCAAACTCGGTCGCATTTTGAAATTTAAACCTCAGCAGTGTTATAAACTCATTAAAACCTTATTACAGACTGAAAATGAGGGTAAGTTAGATTTTGAGCTGTGGCCACGATTTGCCGATTTTGCTCGATTTTTCTGTGCATTCGCTCTTAAGAGTGTGTCCATGAGAGAACCACGCAGGCGGTGATAATGCTCAAATCACGGATTTTGCTCAAACTTGGCACAATTGATGGGTGTGGTGAGATATTAACCTCGACAAAAAATACGGTCGCAATATTGAATTCCCTGGGATTTACAGGGACCCCCCCTAAAAACGACAAAATGTACTCATTTTTGCATAATTAATTAGCTAACTTTGGTTTGGCTGTTCAACAAGAAGAAAAGACAACTTCAAATCTAATCAACTTTAACATCTTCTATGTTTATCAGACTTAATGCTCAGTAATTTATTTTTACTCTCTCATTCCATCTCTTCCTATTATTTAGCCTAAAGTAAAGACATCTTCTCACTGTTTTGACCAAACCCTAAATTTAAGATATTTTAGTGGCTAACATCTCCCATGAGCAACAACCTATGTACTTAATTCTCACATATTCCTTGAAAGACATCTTTAAGGTTATCAAATCAATCATAAAATATTTGGGCAATCTCATACTTTATCAAAAATGACGTATTATGTACATCTGACTTGACTCTTATTTGTCATTTGACCAAAATACGAAGAAACGTAACATTCGTTTTTTTAAACAAAAATAGCACAAAGTTGGCGAGAAGTCACAAATCAGATGCCTCATTATCGATACTAATAGCGGAATTGTTAGAAAGTGTCACCTGAGGCATGTTTTCTGTGTTATTTATGGACGTTTGGATGGATATTTTATGGAACGCTTGAGTAAACACAAGGAACAAAAGATTTAGTTCAAAACCTCGATCGGTCCAACTTGTAGGTGAAACAAGACCCAACAAGGATAAAAGATAGTGAATAAATGTTACATACACGTCTCTCAGATGCTTTAGTTCAGATTTGCTGCTCCAGTTTCGTCTGGTCCTCTGTGGCGTTACTTCGTGACGAGGTAATGAAATCGAAACATCTTGAAACATCGCAAAATTAAAAGTGTCGGCTTTTCACCGAACATTCGAAGTCTTTGAAATAAGTTGTAGTCAGAATGAACAAAATCATTCTCAAAGGACAAGAAAGATCACTGACAATCCGTCTATATCTACGATCTACGGAAAACAACCACCTACTCGAACACCCTCCATCTTTGACTTTGGACTCTGCCAAAACGATGGAATCTGTGACGCCGGACTACCGGACTCCGGAATGCGGAATACGCTACCTATTGTTTGTACGCGCCAATATCCTGTTATAACTGGTGTGTTGAAAATAGGTTGTGAAAGTCGTGTTACTTGAAATTTTGAGTTTATTCGGTGTTGACATTTAATTACCATGATAATAATCGTCCATAATAGCCCTTTTCGTAGTCAGACCGTGCCGTGCAATTTTTAGACAATTAATGACTTGCCACTGGGTATAATTACTTACTTACTTGTATTTTAATCCTCGTAGTCTTACAACTATACAGGTTGGTATCTGTATCTGGGTATATTATTGACTACAAAAATATAATAATAACCGTTTATAAAAGTGTTGAGGAAAAACTTTTGAGGAATACAAAACACCCAAAAGGAGGCACTAATACACTGCAAAAAAAGTCGACAAGACTTGTTTAGCTATTCAAGGAAGGTGTAAAAGAACAGTTTCTTGAACACAGACTAATACACTATAATCACTTCTCATTTAAGCTGTCATTTGCGGATTCATACAGTGGATTAAGCTCTCTTAACGGACACTCGTATATAGCGAATAGCTCTACTTACAACCGCCATCACAAAATCCCGTTTCAACTTCCACACAAACTCTGGATTTTTACATTCCCGTAGGCGGCCGCGGACACTTAAAGGGTTTACCGGTGAATTAGATGTTAGCTTTGATTTAAAACTCTCGTAAGCAGACATTTGAAAGAAAATCTTATCCACCTCTTAATGTTGTTGTTGTTTTTTTCATATCATGTCCACAGTCATCGCTGTTTTTCACTGTTATGAATCATTCTTATATATCCGTTTCAGAGTTACCGTATGAGATTCATTCTTGTAAGCGGCCAGATCCAGTTAAGGGCGCCTTTTTCTCGTCCCGAGGGTGTCCTATTACGAGAGCTTCCACTGTATTACAATTTGGGAAGGGTGTTAAACATATGGAAGCGGTTGTTTGAGAAAAATATCTAACTCAATGTGAAAGTGTGGTGTATTTTGAGTTCTACTTGGCAACATTACTGCCACAGTTAGGCTTTATAAGACCCCCAAAAGACAGTGCTAGATAAAAAATTCAGTGTTTATGACAGTCAAATCTGGTGCCAGCAGGGTAGGGCATTTGTACGCAATTTGGCCACTCCCCTGGGGAGAAGGGACTCCAGTATGAAAAAAAAAATGGTATTCTTGTCGCAAGCCAATCTGGACGTGTCTCACGCTTTATTTGTCTCTTTGAACTGGTCTGCACGAAGATCCGACTTCACTTCGCTGCTTTTTCACGTGCGACTAAGATACAAAGAATAGTTCTTTCCAAAACACGAAGACAAAGCGACTTCTATCTTCGAGTTTGAGAAGACATGGGATCATTTATTATCATGGTCTGAGTAAAGTTGCCAATAGATTTGGAATTCTAAATTATTTATTAACATACAATAACAATAAAATAATCTCAAAGAATGCCGGAAAGTCATATTTTCGACTGAATTTTGTTCACTGGACTCTCGCTCCTGGCTCCTGGCTCCTGACTTCCGATACAATGTTTCCGTATGGTGGCAACCGCTGCTTAAAAATGCGGGCTCCAGTTAATGTCAAAGATGGCGGACGTTTGTAACATGTGAATTGAGCTACAACAGTGGCAGAAATAATTCTTTCAATGGGTTAAAAATCGGCTTTCTACTTTTCGTATTGTTTTCTCCTAAAACAACTTGATTTGGATTTTGGTGCGTAAACTGATGGCTAAGGAATTTTAGTCGTACAGCGAGTCACGGCGCTGAACTACGCTTAACTGGACATCGAAGGTGGCATGGGGAACAAATCAAAGCGTGCACAAACTAGCAGTTGAGACATCTAAGAGATACCTATATGGATTTTATTGACCGTTGATATTGTTTTTAGGGCGAAATTGTTAAAGTAAGTAAAACTGTCAATTAAATCCTTGTATGTTGTTTTTAGTTGAAAAGATCGCGTATATAGCTATCAAAAATCATCGTTAGAGTTTCTTGCACAACAATTTCAACGATTTTACCCTTATTAATGTTAAATCATTGTCTGATGAGTTTTTTTGTTCGATTTCTCCTCATTCAAAGGCAAACACACGAATATTGTGAGGGCCTGAATTTTGATGAAATATGCAAAAGTCGTTCAGTCACATGAACAGTTTATGTCAACACATGGAAGAAAGTGAATTGCCCAAACTTTTTATGATCTTTTTCTTAACTTAAGTGGTGGCTTTAACTACTCATGCAAAAGTTATAAAGATAAGCTGTTGCTCATCAGAGATATTTGGGAATAAAATACCCTAATTTTACGACTTACTCAAAACTTGGAAATGATGACCCAACCTAAGGGGGCTAAGAGGGAGGAAATCGAATCGGCGACTTTAAACAGTTTAACGTGCTTAAAGTCTTATGAACTCAGATTATCTCTCAGTGCATTTAAGTTCAGGGTGGCTTTTCTGTTTGTTGCACTGGCATTGTAAAGTTAGCTAATTAATTATGCATAAAACCGGCAAAATGGAGATTTTTGCAGGGGGGCCCGGATCTCCCAGGGAATTTAATATTTGGACCTGACATTCTGTCACATAAGTTAACTCCTGATACCTAACATTTGTGCCGAGTTTGAGCGAAATCGGTGATTTGAGCATTATCACCCCCTGCCTGGTTCTGCCTGGTCTTCTAATGGACACGCTCTTAAGTCTCAAGCATCCTCTGTCATTTAGAGCCTTCAAACAGCTAGAGTGTATGGCCAAAGTCCAGAGTGTCTTTTCAATGGACTTGAATGTTTCTTTTGCTAATCAGGAACCAAGAAGAGAGTCACCTTAAGAGGCCCATGGGTAAGAGCTGAGTTTCTTGGCAATACTTACTTTAGTTGAGTCGGTTTGAGGTGCCTGGCCTCCAGGATCCCGCTGGTGCAGTTTTCATAAATTTGGCTAGATATAGACGTCCTTCAATATTAGCCCTTGAGATTTTTCCTAGCGTCAATGGGCTCTTCCTGACTATGTGGTTCTCGTTAGGAGCCCTGGTCTCGTGTTGTTTATCCCATAATAAACCGACTTGTACCCAGTCCACCTCGGTTTAAAACTAGTCAATGATTTGGTTCAGAAGTACTTCAAAATAAGCAGTACCTAGGATATCACAACTATGTGATGTATCCTCAGTCTCTTGTTTCTCAATATATAACTTTTTATCATGACATGATTGCTTTACCGGGAGAATAGCCCACGTTCGATATATTAAAATTCTAACATGAATCCGACGCTTTCTGGTCATTTTTCTATATTTGGTTTGCTTTTCTTTGTGCTCAAGTCTCTTCTGGGAATTGTGAGATAATGGAGTCGTGTAAAATCTGCAATTTTGAACCTAACGCCTTGGAGTCAAGTTAGAATTTTAATACATCCAACGCGGGCTATTAACCTGACTGACAGTTTCTTCTCCGTTATATATTAGCAATTATGTTTATTTCCACGTGCTTTAACAGAGTTCTTTATTTGTATTATAGTGCTAAATTAAAGTTTTAGTTTAGTGACTTATAGAATAAAATGATAAGCGCCATCACTTTCTTATCAATAAGTACTCACTTTTTCTAGTGGAAATTTTAGAGTAAACGCCTTAGCACTTTTCTAAGAAAAGTGGCAATAAGAGTATAAAGTAACGCTAAAATGTCCCTTATATTATTATGCGTGAGCTCATGAATAAAACAAATTAAAGTTATCCTGTTAAGCCTGTGTCACAGTCGGTACAGGCTACTTATTACAGGTTAAAAGACGGGTGCAACCAAATTAAGAACCACATCATATTTAGCCATCCTCAAGTTCAAAAGCATAATACAGAAAAACATACTCTACCTCAGTTTTTTTCTTTGCGAAGATAATAACACATTTTGAGATAAACAGATAACGAGTTCAACGTAGTGGTACTTCGCCTACACCATTCCTGGTGGAATAGGAATTTGGAAATGTTAATTAGTTTTTTCGGAGAGGGGAAAACAGGAGAACCCGGAGAAAAACCTCGCGGAGCAAAGGACAAACCATGCAACTACACAAACTCAACTTACATACGGCTTCGACGCCGGGATTTGAACCCGGTGGTGGGAGGCGAGAGCTCTCACTACTGCCTCATCCTTGCTCGATAATTGTCCGATTTATCAATTCGGAGTTTATTTAGAAGTAAAGTATTTTCAAGCGAGTGTAATTATTCACGATATATGTTTCTGCTTGAAGAGGGGATGGGGTGCCTAAAGAAATCGCAAAAGCTGGATCAAAACCGCAGTCCAAGGCCCAATTGTTCGAACGCTGGTTAGCGCTAACCCGGGGTTAAATTTTAACTCGGGTTTCTTTTTCTTTTTATCAAAAGCACTCTCTGGGATAATTTTCTTTATCCTTTTTAGTGTATCCAATCATCAAATTGTAGCCAAAGTGAATTAAACTGAATTTGCTTTTTAAGCTCTCATGTCCGAGATCAAATTTCGCGCTAATCCTGGGTTACCTTAACCCAGCTCAGCTTCGAACAACCTGGTCCTGGTGTAATAAAAATCGGTAATGTGACTTTGAAAACTGCGGATCGAACTCAACAACCAAAAGCGATTAAGGCATAAATGGCATTTATGTTTTCAAAACAACTTGTAAGTTTTAACTGGTCCTGGAAATATGCATACATTCTGTGCGTTCTAATCATTTACAATACCCTCTGGCTCATTAGTTTGTGAGCAAAAGTATTATGAACAAATTCTATTTTCATATAATTATATATATATTTTTTATTACTCTAAGTCTAAAGAAACGTGACAACATAGTTAACATATGAAAAAGGACAAATTAAATACGAAAACAGCTTAAACTACTGGACATAAAAGATCCACTATTTAAGTAAAAAGTGCTAACACTTAGTAACAGTATACATTCTGGAAAGAATATGTGATACATTTACATTAGGATGCAAATGGGGCATATACCATCTATGTCCCATCATATTTGCAGCTTTAGTAGAGGAAACTGGTCATGAAAGCCGGCAAAAGATCGAATCAACGGTGCCGCAGTTTATCTGGATTAAGTTGGAAGCTCCTTGACAGTGCACAAGCCTTTGTTTTCTCTTCAAAAATTCATCGAACAAATTAATGCAACGTTTTTATTTGTGAAAAACAACAACAACAAAAACAAAACCAAAAACAACCAAAATGACAGGAATGTTATTGAACGTTATGCACCATCATGTCCGCGAGAAAAGGCTAACAAAAAATATAACAAAGAGATCTGACAGGCTTTATAACCATTTCTCATTTCATACCTGCTGCGTTTCTTTTGCGAATACTTGTTGCACATAACGGGAACGTCTGAGAATTTGATTATTCAACAATCTCGCTCCAAGGGTTCCCTCTCTTGCCTCGAGAAAGAACTCTTGCTGCAGCTGGTCATGTGACTTCCTGTGACAATGGACTCCTCATCAAAAGCCAACTGACGTTTTCATTTTTCGCCGCCGTCGGTCATCTCGGCAGACCTCTTAGGAAACAGAAATTTACTTAAACGAGTTCAAAAGGTTATGATTTGTGATTGGTGGATTTCGATCCGTTCTGTGGGTTTCTTTGTTTCAAGGTTCGTTGCTTGTGATAGTAATTACTATTGGCGGCAGCGAAAAACGCAATTGTGAAGGCGGCTTTTGAACTTTAGAGTTCGTGTGTTTGTGAAAAGCTCTGTAATGTACTCTTTTTGTTTTGCTCAAACAGAAGCTTGTTCTTGGAACAAATATGAGCTCATGTCAAATTCTAGGCAGTAAAGTATATTCAGGAAATTGATATTAGTTTAGGAAATGTACATAAAAGAGCGAGTCCATCAGTCAACAACCACCAAAATCATTTTCAGGTCGAAAAGACCGTGTGTGATGTGGGAAAACCTGACTGACATACTTCAAATCAATCCTCACTAGTTTGCAAGCTCTCCAGTGTATTTTGTGTCTTTCTCACGTCAGACACAGTTTTATACGTACTACCCCACCCTTGAGGCAAACCCAGATTTTGGGAGCCACGTGACAGCCACAACCAGGGTTCTTTCTCAAAGTAAGAGACAGAACACTGGAAACGAGGTTGCTTGTTCTAATAATTTATTTTCGGTATACAGCTATAAGCAAGAGCTTTATAAAATCCAAAACGTCATTAGTTAAAAAAAAACTCGTTCGTTATACTGAAGACTTCGTTATATAGAGGTTTGTTATGTCGAGGTTCCTCTGTATATACATTCCAAATCCTTAGTTGCCTTTATTGGATTTACTTATTAAAGATTTTCTCTCTACTTAATTAATCGCCAAAAATGCACGGTTCTCTAGTTTCAATAGCCCTTGCTGTGAGCTTATATCCATGAACAGACAACACCTTTGAAACAGGGCTTACAGAACATAAAAGTCAGCCATAATTTAATCCATAAGATTGAAATGCATTTGCATTTTAAAGGTTTCCCTTATGGTGCATATTGTTTATCCTTTAATTCACGCGTACCACGCATAAACATCAGCACATGTCTGGCCGCTGTTGTTGTGTTCTGAACAGTTATTTAAGTCTTGTCCGTACCAAATTTGAAACTCATCTCCAACAGACACAGATATTGGAGTGGGAAGATTGTTAAATCGAAGTTCGGTCTCATTAACACCTACACCTTCGATCTTATATGAATAGTGACAACCTTTTTTCTTGTAATCTGCCAACAAAAGAATGGATCTGTTCTTGAACGTTAGGACAGTTAGGAGTCTCCTGTCTTGAAACCGGGGATTGTCACATCCCCAATAAGAAGGAGGGTAATTGGGGTTACATCTAATTGACCCACTCAGATGAACGAGTTTAAAGGTATGAATGACCCCACTGTCTCTGATGTTGAAAGCCCCATATGAGTCATCTCGAGCTCCAAAGCAGACTGGGCCAGTATTGATCTTCTTCCAGTTCTCTGAAAAAAACATTTGGACACCAAATTTTTAAATCAAGTTATAACTTGCACGTGGTATGTGTCAGTAAAATGAAGTAATTAAGAGGGCAAGGCTCAGGGGAAAGAGATAAAGGTGGTCATAGAATCTGGAGATTTTCATGATAGGGAACGAGTTTAGAATGTATTACGACCTCGGATGTAGAGGATATTGTATGGTTACTTGGAGATACCAAATTTTCTTTTTTTTTTTTTTGAGCGTTGAAAAATTAAACACTCGAAGAGAAATTTAGTTTTTATGGTATAAACACCAATAAAATACGAAACCATTCCTCTTTACCTTTCTTCGATGCGAAAGGCGCGATTTATTATGCAGCCATAGAAACGGTGATCTTTTCACGTGTGAAGATATCATGTTTTCGTGCGCAAGCTCACCTGGTATTTCACTGGAGTTTATATAAGGTGCAGTGGTTATACGGGTTCACTTTTACTGTTGTAAGTAGCCTGTTCCAGTCTCCGAGATAGTCGGGTCCGTGGGGATTGAGAGAGCGCAAACATGAAAGTAAAATGGGAGGAAACTGGGGAGAGGAAGGGCGGCGGAGCCTCTAATCATTTCTTTCAACGGCTTGTTCTGGTATACCAGCTCCTGGTGTACCCTCTGATTGGTCAGATTTGACAGGTTATATCAACAATTCTCACTGCGGGTCTTTTTTGTCACTCAGAGAGGTGGCGTGCGGCGTCCACGCGCGTGAAATATTCTTGGGTTGCACGTGACGTCACCAAAAATCAAACTAAGAAACTATCGATTCTTCTGAGTTTCTACTTTCACGAGGTTTACAGTACCTAAATATTTTACATAGACAAATTTTTGGTTCGGAACGGTTCTTCGTTTAGCGAGAGAGGACGCTTGAATTTCCAGGCTTTTGCGTGACGCGGCATTTAGCTGGCGGCCGGGAAAGCTCTTATATGGGTTAAAAACATTACCGATTTTCCGAGATTTTGCAATCTAAACGGTCCTTGTCTCAGAATAAATATGACTGTAATCTTTATGAATTCCTCAAGCAAAGAATTCACGCATTAGTAGGAAAACTCGAAAACAGATGTTTCTGTTGGTATCCGGCGGCCATATTGGTATTCCTGAAAGGGACACCAACATGGCGTTTCCATACAAAGCTTTATAAATTTAGGTAAACCGTTTTTCCCAATATCTCGCATTTGAAATATTTTGCAAATCTTACTCTTGGCAGGGGTTTTTATTTGTATATTTATCTTTTTTTCATTTCCCAGATTCTAGTCCTTCTGTATTGAATGGTTTGCATTTTTATTTTTTATTGCGTGACAGTGCAAGCCGAGAATAGAGATTACTTTATGGGCAGGGCGCGCGTACGGGATTTTCGCACGCTGCGCTTGCTCGTTCGATTTCTGATACAAACAACGAGTGTGAAAATCCCGTACAAGGGCCCTGCCCATGAAGTCATTTATTTATTTCATACATACTTTGTGAACATTTCTTCTCTTTATTTAGAAAAAATGGCCAGCGAATTAAGAAACAAGGGCCAGCTCAAACCAAATACCCTAAAAAATACATCATTCGTTGGGCTCTACAAATGTTGTGAGTTGAAATATTGACAAAAAATTGATCAAAAATGAAACACAATTCCTGACTCAAGATCGTCTACGATGAT
>OZ037775.1:10705949-10733449 GCA_964035525.1 Porites cylindrica | reverse complement strand
AGAACAACAACCATTACTGAGCGAAATCTACAAAAATCCGCTCCTCATATCGCACAAAAAAGGGCGGTCGCTCAAAGACATACTCGTGAGAGCCAAACTATGAAAACGGCTATTTTAAACATGCACTGGGGAGTCGTGTAGGCCTGTCAACTCCATTTTACAAAAATATGTTCTATTCCTGGCATGTAATCGACAAGTGGGATGCAGCTGAATTGTAAAAGGCCCACATTTCAGCCTCGCTCACCATCGAGACTCCAGTAGCTCATGATCAATGGTTAGAGCATCCAACTGGATCACGATGGGTTCGAATTCCACCTGGGGCTCGGATTTTTTCCGAGTTTCCATTTGATGCAAAAAAAGGTCGGGATTTTAAAACAAATGCTATGTTCCTTCGCTGAATTATCAGGGTTAACATATCAGTTTGAATCTCAGCTAAATTACACTGACATAAATTTTCAACACAACTTAAAATACTGCCATGACTGAAGGCAATTATTACCGCCAAAGGGCGAATGAAGCCGTAAAAGCGTCCAAATTGCCATGGGAATTAATTCATGTCAGGAGCCCATCAAATGGAGCCTCCATCTCCCATACAAGCCCTTGGAGTCAACCCTTTCCCGAGTAGATTTATAATTAGAACGGTTCACAGGGGAGACTTCGCGCGCCGACGGTGGGAAGAGCCAATCACAACGACTAAATGACACTGCTATTGTACTTTATGAAACAGCATGAAATCCGGTGCTGACAGGCCAAACAAAATCATAAGCTAGTGAAACGTGACTTTAGCTTTTTCATCCCTCAGAGATTTTCTTTCTTTTCTTTCTAGCGGTTAGATTATACTGTGGAGAGTTTTAAACTCTGACTATGTTAATCTTAATTTTGGTTACTTGTCTCACATTTATAAGAGGCCATGAAGCTGGTCTGTTACATGCGTAATGATTAACTACTACCTGCAGTCTGTAGTTCTGACAGGATTCGTTTTAGCCAATGTTTTTTAGCGTTAAGGTTCTTATTTCGGCTAAATGACTCAATATTAATCAAATTTCTAGTTTTTCAAGTTTTTCTCCGAAATGCAATTGTCTGAATAAATACTGTGGTTGTTTTGTCCGTCAGTTAGCGTGATGATTCCCTGCTATGTTTTGTAACGCCGAGCCCAGCCATTGTTTTCTCGCAAAAAAGTGATCTACAGATGCGAATTCGAAGGAAAGAATTGGCCTAAACTTCTACATTAATTGCTGAGAATTCTCCTGTTAGTCAGTCATAATTCTTTGGGCGCAGATACAATCCATTTTGTTTTTCCTGAGATAAGAGGGTCTTTGGACTGGAGCGCGATGTCACAAATTCCTCGGCTTTAGCAAATTACTTTTGAGTTAGCTTCACGGTCGAGCAACTGTTGTCTTCTGTTCAACTTTTCAAGTACCAGTTTTATCAGGCAACTCTCATGGTGATACAAGTCAGTTGTAAAGGAAGACTGCAATTTTTCTGAAGCATTTCTCCTTAGTTGCTGCTTAGGTCATCGCTTTTGCACGCGGTGCTTAACTGGCGAAATCCACTCCACGGCGATAACAAAAATCAAATGATCCTGGCACTTTTTCGGCGCTGATCATCGAAAAGTTTCAAATCGTCCACAGATCGCTTAATCGTCGACTCCTTTCAAGGTGCATGCTTAAATGTGGGATGTATGACGGCAAAAAAAAAACAAACAAACAAAAACAAACACTCGCAAAGAACCTTTTCTTGATCCTCAGTGCTGCCTTTGTCCCATCGCTTCATGCTCAGTCTCAGTCGGGTAATTCATTAACTTTTATTTCATCCCAGATCCTAGCGGCTGTAAAACTGTAAAAATGGACGTATAGTAAAAAAGGAAAACGGTCGAAGGACGGGCTTCTGAGTTCGACTTCATCCAACTTCATTTTTTTCACGATGACATACGAGACTCACGGAAATATGACACTTTTCGCGGGAAACAAGCCGTTCTATTTATAAATCTACTCGGGAAAGGGTTGACTCAAGAAATTAATGGAGATGGAGGCTCCATTTGATGGGCTCCTGTTCATGTGTAACCGCACAAAGGACCGGCGATGAACTAAACCCTTGTTAAAATTTACCACGGCTTTGTCAACGTGGGAAATGCCTTTTACCTTAGTGAGAAGTCTACTATGTTGAAACTTAACCGGATTTATGTCGAGTTTGGTCAAGGAAGGTCGAGGTAAATCATTGATATGCATAAGGGCCGAGTCAATGACGTCACCCATTGTTATAACTTAGAGAAAAAATGCCTTCCTGCATCCTAATCAAGTGCTAATCAGTGTCTAGCTAGGTAGGTAAAAATGCGTTCCTCCTTACTAATTAAGAGCGACTCCACGTAAATATCAACTAGACGTGGAAATAGTCAAAAATGACATGGCCTCAAACTCAGCCAGAATAAAGCCCTATGGGCCCTAGTTACAAAATCGTTGGTTTAAGTACGATCGAGTGAATAATATTTTTTTAACGAATTTTTCTCTTCCCGAGGCCTAAAATGGGCAAAAATCATACGAAATTAGAGTCATATTCAGTAACTCGTAAATTTTAAAATAAAGTTGGCAACTAAAATATAATGACACTTCGTATTTTTACTATCTTTCCTCTATAATTTTAACTGATTAGTTCGCGATTTGGGCAACAAGAGATTTTTAAGGAAATTTTCAAAGTTGTTGACTCAAAATCGCTTAATCAACCGTCAAAATTTAGCACTTTTTCACGAGCTAAAAAAGCGGATTGGTACATGGCTTTGAACACCAAGGCTTGTTTAGTCTGAAAGAGCATTCTTTTTTCTTCAAGTTAGCGAAATAAAATTTTTGGGTAAATGAAATCACGAGCGCTGACAAAGCCAAGCAAATGTAAATATTACACTAAAAACGGGCGAAAAAACGTGACCTCTGACCGAAGCACAACCAAATGCGAATTACGGTAGGCGCCAAACCTTTAATTATTCGGTAACTTCTTGAGACAATATTGGTCCCAAATGTGTATAGATTTTTTAAATAAAGCTGAGTTAAAGTATTAAGTGTCAAAAAGTCCACAAAGCGGTAAAAAATACAACAAAAGTCACGAGTAATCTGTTCCGTTTTCTGAATTTTACGCAGCGATTTATGCGATTTAACGAATTAACAATTTTTAATCCAACGATACCCACCTGAGACTGTGATAGTTTAAGAGTCCATAGAACTTCTTAGACGATTCCTCGGAAAGACCGTCAGAAGGAAATGAATGAAGAATTCGAACTTATAACTGTAACAATTTCACTTGCCACCACGGCAATGAACGAAAACAACTGTCGAACTGCCACAGGCAAACCAGCTTTCAGTGGAGTCATGCAAAGCATGTCACGTCACGTAATTCTGTGCCCTAAAACATTTATGAAATAAAACTAGCTTTGGACTGTTTCATCTTTGCCCTCCTTTGAAGGCAAAGGTGCCTCTTCCGCCCATATAATTTTGGACTTGATGAGCATCCCCACAAACGAAAAGTGGGAATTTTTTTTTCATCTTTGATCTCAACAACGTTAGCCTCAATTTTTTCATTTGACCTTCGCTTTATTTACAGACTGGTATAAATGGGAAAATATGACTCCCCTGAAAATGCCATCAAAGAAGGCTAAATGTTTGGTTGCCTCTTAGGCCAAATTCAGTTCAGGGATCCGGATTTCTTGTCAGTGGAACTTGTGGAAGGCACAAGTGTAATAACTGGACCCAAGTGTAATAAAGGTCTATCCGTAATAACATTTGAACCCAAGTGTAATAAAGGTTTCATCTGTCACGACTGAGATAATATGAGACATGTCCACAACAGCCTAAACATGGTTATCTTAACTTAAAAAGCTGACATCACGGTTCATGTGACCAAACAGAACTAGAAAAAAAGGAACGAGAAAAAATGCCATAGAATCTAGCAATGGCTCTCAGTTAAAGTTTTGGCAAATTTTTGCTATGAACCGTGCTTTTAAAAAAAATTCATCGCTCCAGAACAAATAAATATGTCATTCCCGTTCGTTTACACAAAAGTGCCAGGCTAAACAATTTTAAACCCAGTGGACTGATCTGTTATTATTTTTTCCCCTCTGTCTTCTTGTCATTTTCACTATTTCACTCACGGCTGAATTTTAGGATTTCATGACTGTCAGTACTTTGCAAAAATAAGTTCCCGCAAATAAAAATTACCGCACAAATTTTTCCCGCAAAAACTTACTCCAGAGGAAATACTGTATTCTCTGACTTAAATTCACTACACAAGAATACAGTACCAAGAAATCGTGTCTGTTCAATCACAACTGGTCTCTTTTTTTCAGAAAAATACTGACGCACACTTAGTATTGTTTGAAAATATGTATTTCTATTGCACGTACTCAATAAAAACGACAATATTATCAGTGCTGGGTACTGGGTACTTTCGGAAATCGCAAAAATTGATCCCCAGCAAGAAAAACCAGTCTGTCCTAATCGAAAAAATTAGTTCTCACAAAACACAAAAAACCGCCAATCCGCAAGGAACCACCGAATCACAGGAAACCGAATGATTAGAGAGGCTCGCAACAAATATGTCTCTTGTTCCTCTAGGATACACATGATCAGGCACAATTTTGATATTACATAAATAAAATTATACTGTTTTTCGTACTGCAAGTGAGCCTCTTAACTCGAAAAAAATTGATTTACTTGCACGCGCCAGCATAAGCCTTGATTGGCTCCGAACTCAGAGTAACAGATCTTGGCCAGGGGGAGATCCAGGAATTTTTCATTGGGAGGGGGGGGGGGGGGGGGGGGGGAAGAGAAGGTCCAAATTTTGGTTCAGAAAGGACTGTTGAACTTTTTGGGGACAAATTACTTTTCCCCCACACCCTCTCCCACTAGTCACTGATAAGGCAGAGACGACTTCGTGTTTCTCAATCTCCGCCACTGGCACCGGAAATACTGCTTTGCGAGCAGAGACGAACAGATCATTGGAGGGTACCCAATTACAATTACATTTTTTAATATCCCTGGAATTTTGTTTAGTGGAAAATTACAACATGCGTTTCATTAAAAAATTCAGCCAGTTAAAACAGTGACATGCAATCCTTTCGTTGTAAGGATTTTAGTCTCAAACAAGTATCGGGTCTGATGGGGGGTCCGCACCCCCCGGACCCTCCCCCTGGATCCGCAACTGCTTTGGTGCCCTTTGATATCCTTTCTACAGCATTCGGTATAAATTCGAACACACCAATTGCTAGCTATAGATGCACGTTCTGAACTTGAAACACAATCATTATAAACAGCATGCGCAGATAAAATAAAAGAAGTGCACAGCGCCCCTCGAGCAAAAACAGGGGGAAAAGTTATTCTTTTCTTTAACTAGTCGCAAAAGATACATTCCAAAGCTTGTTTTATTTCATAAATGTTTTAGCGCACAGCATGGAAGAATTTCTTCCCTCCTTCCCAAATGCGTGGGGCAGAATTACGTGACGTGACATGCTTTGCATAACTCCACTGAAAGCTGGTTTGCCTGTGGGAGTTCGACAGTTGTTTTCCTTTTGCCGTTGCGGCAAGTAAAGTTGTTACAGTTATAAGTTCAAATTTTTCATTCATTTCCTTCTGGAGGTCTTTCCGAGGAATCATCTAAGAAGTTCTATGGACTCTTAAACTAACACAGTCTCAGGTGGGTATCGTTGGATTAAAAATTGTTAATTCGTTAAATCGCATAAATCGCTGCGTAAAATTCAGAAAATGGAACAGATTACTCGTGACTTTTGTTGTATTTTTTTACCGCTTCGTGGACTTTTTGACATTTAATACTTTAACTCAGCTTTATTTAAAAAATCTATACACATTTGGGACCAATATTGTCTCAAGAAGTTACCGAATAATTAAAGGTTTGGCGCCTACCGTAATTCGCATTTGGTTGTGCTTCGGTCAGAGGTCACGTTTTTTCGCCCGTTTTTAGTGTAATATTTACATTTGCTTGGCTTTGTCAGCGCTCGTGATTTCATTTACCCAAAAATTTTATTTCGCTAATTTGAAGAAAAAAGAATGCTCTTTCAGACTAAACAAGCCTTGGTGTTCAAAGCCATGTACCAATCCGCTTTTTTAGCTCGTGAAAAAGTGCTAAATTTTGACGGTTGATTAAGCGATTTTGAGTCAACAACTTTGAAAATTTCTTTAAAAATCTCTTGTTGCCCAAATCGCGAACTAATCAGTTAAAATTATAGAGGAAGGAGAGTAAAAATACGAAGTGTCATTATGTTTTAGTTGCCAACTTTTTTTTAAAATTTACGAGTTACTGAATATGACTCTAATTTCACATGTTTTTTGCCCATTTTAGGCCTCGGGAAGAGAAAAATTCGTTAAAAAAATATTATTTACTCGATCGTACTTAAGCCAACGATTTTGTAACTAGGGCCCATAGGGCTTTAATCTGGCTGAGTTTGAGGCCAGGTCATTTTTTGACTATTTCCACGTCTAGTTGATATTTACGCGGAGTCGCTCTTAAGTGCCTTCCTCCATATATAATTAATTGGATAGTCGTTTCTTTTCATATCGAAGAACACAATAGGCACAACTGGCTTGCCTAGACTTGCCCATTAAGTTACTTGAGCCGGGTTTACCGAAACGTCTATTAAAAGGAAAATAGGAGCGATCACCTAGCAACGCGAGAAACGGCTTCTGTCTTCTTATTTAGCGCTAAAAACCCAGATATATCAACAAAACATACACAAAGTGGAGCTGAAAACCCTTTATTTTTTTAAAAAAATATTTAATTAATGTCTCTGTTCCTTCGCGATGCATGTTAAACGCATGATTAAGTTATAAAAACAAATAATGACAAGTTGGCGTTAATGGGGGAGCACTGCCTTGCGCTAGGTTAGCCTAATGCGACTTCCGGCGATGGCGTGACCAAAGAACCTCACTTATCTCCCCAGCACTACGAGCTGAATGCAATACAGCAGGTGCTGGATCGGACAAGAGTATCGGTTTGCAGGTGATATTAAACGGCAACGCGGCCAACAAGCTTGGGGGAAGTCGCTGCGCAGACTTAACCGCACGGCGCAGGAGTGTCCCTAGTTTATTTGACCGCATAGCACAAAACAAAGCCCAAACCTCGTCTCCAAAGGGAGTGAGAAAGGGAAAAAATTTTACAAGAATCGTATACTGAGCGCTAACCTTGCTGAATAACAGAAGCCAAGTGAACTCTGAACACTTGCTCTAGGCTTTTATAGCTAGACAAACGTCTGCTGGCATAGCCAGTAGAAAAGGCTGTACTACAAGACAGCTCAGCGTTGCACGTGCGAACTCTTACCCATGAATAGTGCATTGAAATAGAGAGAAGTGTGACGTCACGTTGCTATGGTAGCAAAAATTCTGGATCGCAACGATAGCGTGCTTTTAAAGCAAGGACGACGGCGACAACAACAAGAACGGCAGAAAATCGATTGGTTTATATTAGCAAAACAACCACTTTGCACATGCATCACGCTCTTTTTCTTCCAACATGGAACTTAAAAATTTCACGTTCCCGCTCTGAGGAGTTGGTGAACACAGCACAAACATTAGCCTCGCACGCAGACGTTCTTAGGGGTTCGTCACGCGTTCCTGCCCCACGAACGTCAGCCGACTTGAGCGGAAAAAAACGCAGACCAATCACAGCAGACTTCCAGACCTGGGAAGTGCACTTTGTATCTTAAGAAATTTCACGCTTGACTTAAAAGCTCCAGAAAAGATCAGAAAGGTCTCATGAAAGCAGTTTTAGAACAAACTACTCAGTTAACTCACAGGCGTTCGTACTAGTGGCGATCCTCAGAATCTCCTTGAAAAAAACTACCTCGGAGGTTAAATTTGCTAACGGAAGTCGGCTTTACTACAAAACGATAACGTATGAAAAAAATTCTGCCTTTTGTTCAGTCTTACAAGGTCACCCTGCCGTTGCATCACCCAAAGAACGACTTTATGGGCAAATGAAATCTAATCCAGCCTTTACAGAGAGAAATATACAACGCTTATCTCCTATATTCTCGTCAGGAGCAAAAATCTTTGGTGACGTATCACACTCTACAGAGCTTGTACGTATGTGTTTCGCTTGTCAACACTTTGATTTCAACAGCGCCGATTGAATCTCCGATAATCTGCATGAGATCTCCAGCCGTTATTTGCCAACAATGGGAAAGGAATTTAACTTTCAATTCAGCAGACGTTCGTGGGGCAGGAACCGTTCCTGCGGCGTTTCACGCGGCGTGACGAACCCCTAAGAACGTCTGCGTGGGAGACTACACAAACATTTTCTTTTTCTTTTTCTAAACTCAGATACGGCACTTTGGCATGCACTTCAACCCCAGAGAACTTCACCAAGATTTAACAAATTAAATGAATCTGAGTAAGATCGATGAAGTTTAAAACAGTGCGAATTCCCTTTTTAAATGACGTTTCTGGTTTGTTGTCATCCGAAAATTGTGCTACCATGGCAACGTGACGGAACGACTTCTCTCTATTATTGTAAGAAAACCGCCACTTTGTTTTTAATCACGATGCTTACCTTTACATATACCTCCAACTTTTTCAAACCCAACTTTGCAGTCGCAACGGTAAGACCCAGGCTCATTCACACATTCTGAGTTTGGCGGACAACGGTGTGACTTCTGGGCAGCACAGCTTTCTGTGCCTATAAATAAACAATAGAGCTAATGTACTGTATAAGAAATGTTTGGACTGAGAGTGAAGGAAAAACAAATAACATTTGATAACTATAGTGTTGCTAATATGTTCCAACGTCTGTTTTCAACTTGGCATGCAAGTACATTTCCACCCTTTTTCTACGTTTTCAATCTCATTTTATATTTCTTTTTATTATATAGACACGAGTGTTTTACTGGAAAATATACCACTCGTAAAATTCATAAAAACTACATCCGGGACTCGAGAGGTTTATTTTCCATAATCTCACAAGTGAGTTTATCGATGACGTAATTTCGGTAATTTCCCTTTCTTATTTTATCTATGTCTTTTTGTCTATATAATAAAAAGAACATTACAAGGCGGCTTGAAGATATGAATTTTATTTTCTCGGGGCAAAAACAATATTTTACTCCACTCTCTGCGCTCGTTCGTAAAATATTGTTTTGCCACTCGAAAATAAAATTCATATCTTCGCGCCACCGTGTAATATCCTCTATATAACCCGCCTCCTTCGGTCATCGAGCGATACCTTTGCCGACTCCCTGCGATTAGTTTAATACTACTCCTTTAACGAAAAATTAACCGATTTGCCGCAGTTGTCAATGCACCTAACGACAAAGCTTACTCCATGAGAATACTAGTACTAAATGATATTTTGATTAAAACATCCCTCACAAATAAATGAGCAAATTCATGCTACTATTTATATAAAAAGGGGTTTTCCCCCTCCTAAAAATTCAAAATTAAATTCTTGTGTAATACGGCGTCTGAATTTCCCCAAAAATTTCAACCCAATTTAGAAACTAGATAGAGTAATGTTAGGTCAAGATAATTCACACATTTTCCTCTTGCTTTCAGCTAATACCTCGTTGGCAGTCAAGGATATCGTTATGGCATTCATCAATATCTGCAATTGATCAAGAACATAAAGTGGAAAGCTGAAAACAGGCGCTAGTAGAAGATATATAATTATATTTTTCAGCCTTATTAACCAATCAAAGGCAATTCGCGCAGAAGAAAGCTTAGAATATGCAACCTCATTACAACCATTAAAGCGCCGCCTGGTTAGCTTAGTTGGGAAAGCGCCGTTCTGCTGAGCGGGAGGTCGCGGGTTGAAACCCCGGCCGAACCCAAACTCAGGGTCTTAAAGTAACTGGGGAGAATGTGCTGCCTTTGCCTTTGCTCCGCTCTGTAAGTTCCGTACCATATAGTGGAGGTGATAAGTAAATTAAATTATTACAATAGTGTAATAAAGCAACCGCTAGATAACTGGACGTTTATTCAAGTGTCGAGGCCGTGAAAAAAAGCATTCAGGCGACCGTATTAAAAAGTTCCTCAATTAAAGTAACAATTCTTGCTTTGAAACGCAGGTTAACAGTAAAAGATATGGCAGCTTGCTCAATAGAGGAGCTGACATTTTTTAATAACTTAACAATCCGGAAACAAGACCTCGAAAAGCCACGCCTACTCCTCGAAAATTGCCTCCCTTTGGACCCCCAATCCCCTCAGAATTTCCGTTGCCCTCACGGCAGGGTTTGAATATTTTCTGGAACTAATATATATCGTTCGTAGAAGTCATCGTTAGCTTCAATTAACGTGGCTGGTGATAGTTTCCATCATTTTTCATCAAGTTTACATTAATATTAGGTTTTCAGTTGATGCTATAATAGTAGGGACACGATGTCAGTTTAATACGACACTGCTTACTTGACTGACGACTTCAGATATAAAAACAAATATAGAAACACACAGTTGTTGCTTGGGCGTCACAGTTGACGAACAATGACTTATTGTCTCCTAGCTCTCTGTCTTACCTACACACTGATCAGACTGATTAGTGGGATGCTTTCGATGTCTGTATCCATCACGGCAGACACATCTGTAGCGTTTGTCCGTGAATCCTACCTGACACGATTTATTCTCTGTAGCAGGACAAGGATCTCCTTTCATTTTACAAATATTCTGAAGGTAAACATTTTTATTTTTAATTATGTCATAATTATTTTTTTAACCATTATCATTACTAAACCTTTGGGCCCGGCTCATGGAAAGATGGTCAAGTTTAACCCAGGATTAAGCCAAACCTCAAGCACAGTTTTCTCGTCTAAGAACAAGCAACTCGACTGAGGTTACAAAATACTGTTGAGCCTGTACTAAGAGATACAGTAATGATAACACAAAATGTTACCCAAAGCAATGAAGAGGAATAAAAATACAGAAACGGAAGAAAATTGTAATCCTGGATTAAAACTAATCGGCCTTTCAGGAACCGGGCCTTGATTATCATTGTCATTGTCGCTGTCATTATCATTATCGCTATCGTTATCGTTATCATTTTCATGATTAATTCACTTCCTCTCTGTGATTTCAAACGCTTGGAGAAGACGATTTAGCGAATAACTGAATGGAAAATAAGCTGCAAGAAGGCAAAAAAGACACTGGAGAGTCGTTGACTGTTTTAAAAGAATATTTGCTAGAGAAAAAACTTTCCTTTTGCTAAAACTAGTTGAATTAATTTAAAAAAATGAAGTAGTACATCCCAAATGTGATTCTATGTCCAGCATTCGGCACCGAATTTGAAGTAGTACATATTGGTTTCTGAGAAGAATAAAGAACGAGAGTAATCGGAGTAAAACCTCTCTTTTAAGAGAAGGGGCTAGAACCAACAACAAACTCAACTTAAGTATGGTGTAGCTCCTAAGTTTTAAACACTGACCACATTTGTAGAAGGTGGCGTTGTCATCACTGCTCTTCGCTGGGCCAGGGTGTTCGTATTATCCACTACCTCAGCTTGACTTCGGCTAATGCGACACACCTTGTATATTCCGCCATATCCAGTAATAAATAGAAGGGAAAAGATTCGAGTAAAGATAGATCTACAGAGGTTACAATACCAGGACACCACGGGATAATATGAAGAAGTCAGAGACAAATTGAAGTTGTGAAAGACAAAGGACACTCAAATGACTAAGAAAAGATATGAGGGTTTTTCAAAGAGGAAAAATATGGCTTGGTTAGGAGAAAATGCGCATGGAAGAAGATCGTTTAAAGAAAGCAGAAACCAAAGAACGCAGACGTCTGAGACAGTCCAAGACAGGGGTGGATCTAGGGGGAGGGTGCAGGGGGTGCGCACCCCCCCCCCCCCCCCCCCTGAGATGACCTGCGGTTTTCTAATACAACTGGTATTCTGCAAAAAAAAATAAACTATGTGGTTTATTGGTGTTGAAGTAGTAGAGCAAGAGACGAGTGCACCCCCTCCTAAAAAAAATCCTGGATCCGCCCCTGCAAGAGACATTGACAAAGGATATAGAAAGGTGAGCGTAAAGGCGCGCGTGAAGACCGAAAGGAAAAGGGTGACACTACCTATAGTCACTAAGGGATTCATGGAATTAAATGAATGCAGTAGACGGACTGCTCAGGTAAGAACAGACCCCAGGGTAGTTTTTTTATACTGAGGAACATTCCAGATCAAGTAATGAATTTGTGTCAGTTGTGACTTTTAGGCATTTGACTCGTCCTGCTGTCTACAAAAGTACGCAGCTCATGGATCATATGCATCGTGCTATGCTCATGGATGGTATATAAATAGAAAGGCTGTGTTATGCCTATTTTCCTCTTCCTCTTCATCATTAATCGGAAAACAGAGGGAGAATGAACTGGAATCTGATGGAAAGTCACACACATAAGACTTGAAAACTTAGCCTGCGTACCCCTCGCGTGTCTCCCTCGCTAGCGCCCTTTCTCTCTTGCGCCCACTACTTCCAAGCGTCTGCTACGCAGGCTATGAAAACTTAGAGTATATGGAAAGAAACCTAAATGACAACACATCCAAAAGATACTGATTATGGCAGGATGATTGCATAGGTCCATGTTTGAATACATCCACATGTAAAGAGAGCATAAATGCAAGGCGAGTGCAGGACAAAATTAGAGTTTAGGGTGAAGAGGTAGAAGACTAGTTAATGAGTTGTTCTGGGAGTGAAGTTGTAGATGTCAGTGAAAAGATCCTGGCGGCCCGGCAGAAGAAACAAAGACAGGTTAAGGACAGCTGATTGTGTGGGGAAAGCTTAAGGGTACCTGACCTAGTCTGACCTAGGCTTTGAATACGAGTAGCATTGAAAACGTCCGAAACTGTCGCGAAACGAGACGCCACAATCAGTTGAACTTCGGTCTCAGAACAGTGAATAGCCAATTGAAAGGACATTTTCTGAAGTACAGGTGTCACTCAAAACGCGCGAAAACTGCTACCTTCTTATTGAATACTTAATATGTCAATTATAGACCTTGTCACGGCTTTCGACGCCATATTGACGAGTAGGCAAACGCGTAAGAAATTACAGTGATTGTATGAGAATCTAATGTCGAATAATTTCCGTAGAACGGCTTTTCTGAAAAAAATATGATTTGTATAGTAAAGCTTCACTCCTAAGGATTCTCCTGAAAACATTTGAGGCTTTTACATGCACTAAAAGACCTAGAATTTTCTATACATTTGTCAATAAGAAGTCCCGGGAAAATTACAGACAAATATATGGAAAATCTAAAGCAAGGCTCTAGAGAAATTTAAGCACAGGTACGCCCCCCAATTTTTTTAGGACAATCCTTTGCTTTGTAGATTTAGTTTACAATTGATTTTTGTTTTTTTTTTCAGAACAGCCGTTTTACGGAAATTATTCGATATTAGATTCTCATACAAACACGGTAATTTCTCACACGTTTGCCTACTCTTCAAGATGGCGTCGAAAACCGTGACAAGGTCTATTGCTGGTTATTAAAATGTGAGGCTTCTCTGAGTGGTAAGAAACATCATTGATTAAAATAATTAAAAACAGATGTTTAAAAACTGGTTAACTTTTTAAAGTTAACCAGTTAAGTATGTGCGATACTGGCCGTGCATTAATTTATTCGTACTAATAGAGAGATTTAGGGGTGTGAATGGGAATAACCGACTAGCGACAAAGGGAGAAAAATATTACTGACGATAGGCCAGGAGGATTCGTCCCATAACCTAGTTTGCCGGGATGCGACAATAGGTATGCAGGGAGGATAAATTACTATTTCTCGCTAAGTGTGTGGAAGGTTAACGAGTCTATATCCACATTTTCGATGTGTTAATATATTTAGGTAGTAAATGTCAAACTTGGGCACTGTAACAATTATCGTATATGGTTTTACCTCAACCGAGTAGTGAACAAAGTTTTTCTTTCTCCACAGCAAAGACTGGCTTTCATCAGTGTCATTGTTTAGTTCGCAAGATCTATTCCCCGCAACTGCAGGACCCACGTTGATAGACACACAGTTTGGTTCAAGGAAACACTTCACTCTACATCCTCCTTCATTGGCTACTTTTTCTCTTCTTATTACGTGACCTCGAAGCACCTTGTCTGCTATGGGCCCCTTAAATATTTTGATTCGGTTATATTCCGCTGCCAAAACTGCGGGAAATAAATAAAAAAGACATCATAATTATTAAAAAAAATCAAGTTAGACTATGAGTATAAATACACTAAATATAACTAAACAATGGCGAGATCGAAGAAACGTGTTGGTGTTGTTGGTCACTTGCGTTACAATTCCAGGCTTTCCTTGCCAAAGGGAATCCAGGATCCTCAACAGACTCCACGTTTTTTTTTTTTTTTTTGCAAAAGGCCCTACACCCATCCTCGCAGCCCACCACCCCCACCCTATTCACCCTACTGAGTACTGGCAGCAAATAGACTTTATTCACGATACCCGCCATCTTTGTACGCCCATAAGGATTGATGAAATAAACGCAATGTCACGTGGTTTTACAGGTGGCAAACAAGTGAAAACAATTTGCAAATGCAAGATATTGAGGTCGAGTATGTTTATTCTAGACAACCGAAAATAAAGAGCTTTTCATCTTAAAGGTGATAATAGCAGATAATAGGAGGAAGTGATCATTGTTGGTTTTTTGGATACAGTAGTGACCGTAGATGTCCTCACAGCAAGCAATAATGACGAATGCTTGTGCACTGGACAAAAAATTGGATTTTCACAAATTTGCCCCCTGTAAATATGTTACAAAACTGTTAAAACCCAGGAGTAAATCTGCAAAGGTGGTAAATGCCCATTTTGCCTAGTTTATATTTACGCCCCCTGTTTTTCGGTATGCAAATATGGCATTTACCATCCTTGCCCCATATTTGGTTCTTTGGAGAAACTTAAATGTATATGGAATACCGAGAAAAGCCAGTCGGAGACGTAATAGTAAATATGGACTTTTTTCTGCAGAAATGATAAACAAGGAGATGAGGAAAATGTAGAAACAAACTTATTCATTTCAGCTTAAACTATGCGATAATTAACGTTTTTTTCTTTGCCGCACTTAAAATCACTTTAATGCACTGCGAGCTTGCATTGGACTCATTCTACATTTTCAGCATTTTATTACTTCTAGAAAGAATCAGTCATTTTCTTTTGCTTATAGTTAAGCACTATGGAGCTACGTCTTTGTTACTACTTTTGAGACACAAAGAATCATTTTCAAGTTAAAAACTAGCACTTACTAGCATATACCAGAGCACAAAGTCCATAAGAAATCCACACAACGAAAACAAACAACTTTATGGAGGCCATGGGAGCTTTTGCTAAGTTTTTAACTTCCCTCGTGATTGCTAAAGTCTAATTTTGAATAAACCTTAAAAAGTCCCTGTTTTCTTCGTTGCACTAATTAATAAAATATCTCATTATAATTTCAGATTGTTATTTCTTGAAATCGTGGACTGGTTCATCTATATTGATTAGCACTTCAGCATTTTATGTTACTTACGCATCCTCTCTTGACTTATTGCATTTTTATTATCATCTTTATTTATTTGTCATAGGGATCTTTGTGCCAAACCTTTAAAAAAATCACGCAATTTTTGAAGATTTTTTTTATTATTTATTATTATTTTTTTATATACTGCATTTAAATCTTCAGGTGGGTTTCAATTAGCTGAAAATGTTAAATTTGATCTGTTTGTTTTTTCCCCTTACTGGTTGTATATTGTTCAGTGAGGGAGGTACAGGCCGATTTTTAAATTGAACCTTCACAAATATTTAGATAGCTTTACTAACTAAAGGAGTTTCTGTCCAATGCCGGATACACAGGCATCTATCCCCCTCGTCTGTGACGGGCATGCAGTGAACAGTTGAAGAGTATCACTCGACTCTAATTTTAAAAAAAAGTTCTCAAGCACTGTACTTGTGCAAACAAGGTTGCTAGTCGAACTACCATAAGATATCAATGCTAAGATGTTCTCTCCAGAATTTTTTTCATTATTATTCCAATTCTACATTTAAGCTAGATCTTCCTTTTCCGCAACGGTGCAAACTTATGTCACTCAACCGTGTTTGCCATAATATACTGTTCCAACAAGGACTTGTACGAACATCACCTACGATTAGTTATTTACTATTATTAAATTATGCTTGGTTTTGCTTGCTTTCCTACCTCCGCATTAAAATTATTACAAACGAAAATTATTTTGGTTGTGGTCGTTTTGTAATAATCATGATTGGCTTACGCAAACATCAAGCACGTGTAGCACACCTTTTTGTACATTTCTTTTCCGGTCGTTGTTTTACACGACTACAACGTGAAACTTCCTAGTTACACCTTTAATGGAGGAAATGTCGTACTATATGTTTCCTTTCGCTTTTTTTTCATTCACTGCGGCTTATTTGATGGCCGCTAGAACTTCTCATTTTCTCAGCGCCGCTATAAGATTTTCATGTTTAATTTATTCTCAGCTGAGATCCGAAAATTTGGGTTTATGGCTCACTTGAGCCGAGACATGTCTAATCTTAATCTTTGACTGTTAAGCATCACAAAAATACATGATAGCAAGAATAAACGGTAGCTTTCACTCTGTAAATCGAAATTTCAGTTTCCTAACAATAATCTCTTTTTAGCCACCACCTTGGACTTCGGGGGAAGGCTGAGACGGCAACGAGAACGTCAAAAAGGAAATAGGTTTAGAATAGCAAAACAACAACTTTGCACGTGCATCACGCTTTTTTGTATATTTCTTTGCAGTCAAGTATCGTTTTCGAATCCGCCGCTGTCGTTGTTGCTTAAGCTCCCTAACATTGCATTTTATTTGGGTCAAGCAATAAGACCGGCAGTTGGCACTTTGTACTTGCATAATAATAACTAGAAAAAATTGTAAGGTTAACGAAATTGTTTCAGAAAAGAGTTAAATTTAAAAAAAAAATCATATGTATACATTGCTAGTGTGTTGAATAGTTCCCCCCGCCCCCCCCCCCCCCCCCCCCCTCCTCCAAAACAATTTCTTGCTGAACATCTTTATATAGTGCTTTCATGATCCGGAATCAGCTTCCGAAGTTTCAGCTGAATGTGAATTCCCCGCACATCTCATCAAATATCAATGAAATTGCCGAACTAAGTTCACCGACGACAGAGATTTGCAACTCGTTACGCTTGTCCTCACAGAAGAAAGTGATGCCTGGCTCCTTGCCGCAAGTGAAAGCAGGCTGCTAATGACAACCTACTATGAGAGCCGAGTTCAGTCTAATACGCGCGCTGATTTCAAACTGACATACAAAGAGAATTATGGGAAGTTATGAAAAACAGTTTTCTTTTGGGGTGGGTGGGTAATACGTTTATAGCCAGCGAAAAACTCATCAAAGTCTATATCTACCGTGGCCTATCCGGTATCGTCAGAGAGTATATAAGAGAGATTTCTGTCGCCATGTCTAAAAAAGCAGTTGAAAGTCGCTAGTTACGGTTTAAAACGGACGAATTAATCGCTGCCAACACACGAAAAGTTGCTCTTGGCAAAAGCGACAGATTTGTAAGGAAATGAACAACATTTAAAAGCACAGAAATAATGACCTTTCAGTCTCTTAAACTGTTTAAACTATGAGGCTCATAGCGAGATCACCGACTAAAACAGACCTATAATCCACCTTTCTTGACCCCACAATCGGTTGTACAAGACAAAATCACTTCAACTAAACACTTATAAAGCGGTTTCATGCTTGTACACAATATTCTTATAACAGAGCGCCACGACATACCTGAAATCTGTCTGTCAACAACTTCAGGAAATCACAAAATTAACCACGTTCGCGGCACTGATAGAACTATCCACAACCAACCAGACACAATGTTTCCACACTTAATAAGGGCGAAATATCATCACATTACTCTCTCTCTCTCTCAATAACTCTCGCTTTCTCCACATAAATCATCACATGTAAACTTTGCTGACACAATCGATTTATTCAAGATCCCGGATGTAGACGAGCCGTTTTGAAAGGGATGCATGGACGCCGGCCTTCAAAACAATTTTTTACTAAGTCTCTGGCCTAGTCAGAAATCACCATCAATTTTGCTCTCGCCGAATAGTTTTGAATCCTAAAAGCTACTTTTTGAGGCCAGAGACTCGTCACCGCCCACATCAAAGCTCGCAATATGATGCCTTTCCGTCTCAAGCCCGAGATCAGTGTTTCATCCGTTTAGCCAAAATGAGACGAAATACGGTAACATATTGGACGACGGCAGACTTTGCCAATTGTGAGACTTGTTCCTTCATAAGGCTTAATGATGCCTTCAGGAAAACCTTGCTGCAGGCGGCCAAAAAGAAACCTAGAAAATAAACCGACCACTGAAAACAACTTCTACCGCTCGGGCTGATTTGAAATGTCATAGTGTTTTATGACAAGGAGAGAATTATGGGTAATGATAGGTAGGGGAGAGCTGCGCGGGGGGGGAGGGGGGGGGGGGGGGGTGATGGGGAAGATGTGAACAACATATTAAACACACGTTTTGTGATCTATTGCAGCTTTTAAGGAGATTTTTGTACTAATAAGATCATTAAAAAAAAAGAATGGTCAAGTACTGAACAAGGCTCAAATGAGACTTTCGCTAACAATTTCTGGAGGTACCTTTTATCAAATCCAGACAGACATATATATATATATATATATGTTGAGTGAACTGCAGCAAGGGTGCCTAGCAGAACACTACTTTTTTCGCGGTTCGATAAACAACTGGATTCCGCATGAAATAGACAACAAAATGAATGAAACGTAGTACACAAATTATCACTTTCTTATCTACAAAAATCGGCTTATGGTTCAATGCCATTAGAGCCCGCTGAAACTAGACCTAGATCCAATCCTCCTGAGTCGAGAGTCGCTTCTCCAAGGTACAATCAGTTAAGCTAAACACCGACGAAACAATATTAATGGCTGGCACCATGGCACAGAATATTTTGGCCAAATCGCAGTTCAACCACGCGATCACATATGTGTCAACACCATGCGGAAATCACACAATCACACAGTTGCAGCACTGATAAGACTATCCACAACCACGCATAATCTTCTCACGTTTAACATAAGTGAAATATCATCGAATAACTCGGCAAAACTCAGCCTATTGCCAGATAAACACCTCTGGACTTTTCTCTTACACTCGTCTTATTCAAATTCCCGTATGTAGAGTCACACGGTCGGAGGCCTGGGTCAGAGTTGACGGGCAATTTTGCTCTCCCCTAATTCATTTGACTCCTAAGACCCTGTTCCCGAGGCTAAAGACTCAGTGGTCACCTTAGAGAAGCGAACAACATCTTACCTTTCTGTCTCAGCCCGGATCCGGGTGATTCATGATCCGTTTGTCCAAATGAAACGATTATAATACGATATTGGACGATGTAGACTGCGAATCGTAAGAACTTTGTCCCATCTCAGAGCTTTACATGATGCTCTCCGGAAGAATTGTGGGTAGGGAAAAAATAATCGGGAGGGGTGGGGGGGGGGGGGGGGTAAGAAAGTAATTCTTTCTACATCCACTTCTACACAAATCCCTAGCCATAAAACGACCAAAAAAAAAAACGACATAAGCAAACAACACAGTGAACATATGTCAAGCTATTAGACAGAGGAAAATGCGAAAAATTACAAAATGTTTGCTAACCCGGTTTTTATAACTCCAGGGAGATATATATATTTTATTTCTTTATTACTTCTTCAACGCCTTGCCGCAAAGATCAGTTTGCCGTTTTATATTATGTAATTGATGCCCAAGCGGTAATATCTTAACGGAGGCAGCTCGTCTCACAATTAATATAGCCTGTTCACAGACCCGCTCTAGAGAAACGGAATAAAACAACGTCTGTGTACACGCTACTCACATGATGTCCTGAGAAATCGTTAAGTCATTGAAATGTCTTGTTAATCTAGTCCCAAAGAGGTGAAATCGAGCGCTTGAATTGTTCCTACGTGCAGCACACAGACCTCGTGTGTGGATCGTAGCGGCCTGGAAACCTAGCTAGCCCATGTATATTTCCAAGTATTTGTATATCTTTTGGTGAACATCGCGTCCACAATGACGTCATCAAGCGATAAACTTAGTCCAAAGTTCACATCATCTTCGTTCTATGTTTCATTCCCTTTTTATTGGCCTGCTCCCAATGTATGGTTCTTCATAGTTCAGTTGGTAGAGCATTGCAGCTACATAGTGGAGGCCATGAGTATTCTAATCCCGCTAAGTCCCCAAAATAATTTCAGGTTAATTTGCAATTCCTTAAATTGCAATTACCACTCCGACGATCATGTCTTCATTTAAATTAGTCCATTCTTTTGAATGTTTTTGCGACCATTTTGGCGACCAAGAAATGCTTCTGGTGATACATTTCGACGGCAAAAGTATTTTAGAGAGAACATAGAGCAATTTAGATCAGTAGTCTCAAAATAAGTAGTTATTTAGTTTTACTGACGAGTTTGCTTAGGTCGCGGGTTATGTGTCGGAAGAGCGTTCAAGCTCGACTTTTTACCGTCAAAACCTTAATTTGTCCTGGATACTACCTTTGAGTTCATGTTACTACCAATTAGACAAAAATCCACAATTAACTTGGCGCTTTCCCCGTAGATAGACCAAAAACTGGTGTGAACAGTTATGTTTATTGATTGCCGTTGAGCCCGAGTGTCTTACCCTTATTTTCCGACTGACGACCGAAATGTTTCTAAAAATGCTTTGCCATACGCCTATTGGAATCTAACAAGAAAAAAAAGGTAGGAGTTCTCACGACGAGAGATTCGCCGCTTGTCAGCTATCATGTTTTCAACCCGGTAGGGATACGTTTCCATATAGTTGACTTCCTGTTGAAGCCCTGGTCTTATACTGTCTATACATCTTTGTACGGAGGACTAGAAAAAATAAATCTAGGGGTGCTCAAGCGGGTTGCTCGCAAGACCAAAATTGAATGCAGCACCGAGTTTCGGGAAGGTTTTGTCAATTTAGAATGAGCAAACACCGTAGGAATACATGAATGGTAATAGGACCCTGATAGTCAGCTGAAATCTTGGAATATTAATTGATATAAAACTGACAAATCGATTGAAAGGCAGACGCTGGCAGGCAGACTGTTCCCCATGCTTAGTTTAATATAGCCCCATGAGTATTTTTAACATTCTCTTCCACTGACAATGGCTATTATATCAGAACGCTGGCGACTGGCGTTACTATGCATCCCAAGTTAGCATGAGTTTACTAATTAGCCGCTAACAGGGTGTCCCAAAAGTTCGTTCCTCTACTTTATAAGTCTTTATTCCAGTACGATTGGACTTGGTAAGCAAATCGTTTCAACAGAAGTTGTGTCTTTCAATATAATTCACTATTTTCATACTTGTTGTGCCATCTTTTGACTCGAATATTCGAATTGTCTACTTCGGCGCTAAAGGTGCGCGTGCGCGAGTATATTTTCCAGCCACATATTTTTTGTATTTCATAGCCCGAACTGCTGGAACTCCTTCCTTGTTTTTTGTGAATATCACGAAAGATAAACCCCCTTAACCCAAAAACGTTCAGCTGCGTGAGACCATAAGCCTGTATACTTCGATTTACTGGCTTTTCTGTCGGAGAAATTGCTAAAAAACCGGAAAAATCCGAATGTTGGGTGGTAGAATGATCATGGAGAAATGAAGGTTGTGAAGGCAAGAAACTAAAGGGAAGACCAAAAGCCCTGAATAAGGCAGCTAAAATAGTTTTAAAGAAGGCTGGATTCAAAATAGGAGACTCGACAAGGAAGCTCATTCTCACATAGTTAGCAAGCAAAATAAAAGGGTTATGAATAGCCGTTTAAAATGTTTAAAATTAGAGGCCCCTGAGATAGCAAAAAAACCTCTGCTTACTCTGCCAATCAACGCCCAGCTCGTTTCAAATTTGTAAAGAATTACAAAAGCCTTGCTGTGGAAGGGGGCCGAGATGATTATCTTTTTTGGATGAATGCCCAAAATACATCTATTTCAGCTGCCTAAACGAAACAAATTTTGTTTGGGGGTTGAACTGGATCCTGCGCACCAGGTGATAAAAAACCTGAAAATGGATCATTTGTGGGTCAACACGCTGTATTCCACTTCATGCCGCAACGGCTACAGAATGTGATAACAAAACAAAAAGGGCATGCCAGTCACTGAAATTCGGAACACATGTACTTGATAGAGAAATAAACATCTTCTGGAAATTTCATGTAAAAATAAAGTTTTGATCAAAAGTTATGGTGCCTGAAATTAGAGGAACGAACTTTTGGGATACCCTGTATATGATCTTAATGAACACTAACTGCTGACCGAATACTATAAACAACTTTTAAACACAAAGAAACTACTTCAAGGCTAACACTAACACATACCAGCATACACCAGAGCACACAATCCATAAGAAATCCACGCAAGAAAAACCAGTAACTTAATGGAGGCCATGAAAGCCGTTGCCAAGACTCCAATTCCTCTGTTGATTCCCTGAAGACAGACTGAATTTCAGTTTACCATAAAATGTTCCTGTTTTCGTTCCTAGTTGCACAATGCAATTAATAATTGAAAAGCCGCATTTTAAATTGAGTTTAGTAATTGAAATCTTCGGATGCATCTTAATGTAGATCATTTATGTCAGTATCATTGTCATACTTTACGCTTTTTTGTTAACGTTCTTTGCACCAAATCATTTTTCAAGAATTACAAAAGACTTTACTATTTTAACATTTTATTAATGTGGGGATCAGTTTGGTTCGGTTCCGGTTAGCTCTAAAAAATGTGAAATTTTATCCATCCGCATATTCTCCTCTACCCGCATTTATATTGGTTAGCCGTGTGGGTTCCAACAGGTATTTCTATTTTATTGACAAAAGAGTTAATATATCCATTTTGCATTGTCTGATCTATATACTTTTGAATTGTTCTCCTTTTATGTTTATATGTGGCGATCAGAAAACATGTGCCTGTTTAACATTATCACCCGACTTTAAAAATAACTTTCTTAAACAAAAATGCAAACGAGGTTACCAGTCGAACTACCACTACAAATAATCACTAAAAAGTTCTCTCCAGAAAGGTTTCATTTCAGTTTTACATAAAGGCCAGACGCTTCCCTTTCCATTGTCTCCTTTGCGGCCCACGCAAACGAATTCATAAATCCCCGCCCCCACGCCTGGGAACACCGGAAGAACTATACGGGACTACGGCCCGAGGGCTGCGAAGGAGACTACCTTTTCTGTAACTGTGCAAATTAAACTTCTGCCTATTTAAAATCCTCTGCTGTTCGAGAACAGTAGGAAATCGTTATTGCATATGACGCGCAAGCAGCCACGAGGGCGAAGGCAATGACAGCAAGAACGTCAAAAACACAATTATAGTAAATAAGTCTGGCAAAATAGGTGCACGTATTTTTTGGGTACTTATTGGCAATTAAGGCTAAGTATAGTTTCTTAATCAAGTCCTTAATTTTTAGGAGGGAGAAAACTCAATAAACTTGGTTTTCGGGTCTTAGAAATATACCCTGCGAGCGGAGAGGATGTCTCTTGCGTGACTTTTGTTTACGATTTCGTTCGCGCTGTTTGTCAGTCGCGTATTTGGTTTGTTATAAAACATGATACTAAATACTCGATTGACAAGCGAAGGGAACGACGTCGTAAACGCAAAAAGTTACACACCAAGGTTAAATAGTTTATTAAAATTTAACAGTAGCCCACATATAAGAACCTGCTTGCTCTTGGCTAAACAGTTCTTGTTTCTTTTTGGTCTCAACGTGGCAAATTTCTTCCAGGAGGTTATTAATCCGCTAGGTTCTATTCGCGGTTATTTACCGTAACAGGTTTAAAAAGCAAACAGCTACAATTCTGAACGTGTATTGCACTTTATTTTAGCTTATTATGGTACATTGCCATTGCCGACTATGACCTGAAATTACCTAACTTCAGGTTTTACTGAGGTCGTAAAAACAAGACGACGATTTTCTTGTACTCTTTTATACTTGGATGATGCCTATAAGAATTTGTCTCCAGAAAAATTCACCTACTTTTGACAAATTGAATGTGATGGATTAAAATCGATGAAGTCTGAAACAGCGCAAACTCTCTTTTTTAGTGACGCTGTCGCGCTGTCAACTGGCTCTAGGGACGAGAACTTGACCTTACCTGATGCCACCATGGCGACGCCAGCAAGTGAATACGTTATTCACCTCTTTTATGTCTCTCATTGAAAGGAGTTCACAAAAGCAAGTTTTTTTTTATAAATTTTGTGCCTTGAAACATCTTTATTGATGCTCTTGGCCTTGACTTTTATGAAGGCTGTTTACTTACTTTTGCAGGCAAGGATTTATTGTTCAATAAATCTTGTATTTTTGAGAGCTTCGTTTGTCATTTCCTTTAATCTTCACTTCTTTGGAGGATTTGTTGTAGTAACTATCAACGCCCCCCGTGAGTTTTAAGAGGTTCTAGAACACTGAGGCTGATGAGCCATCACTGTTTTTATGTCTTAATTGCATTCGAGGTACCTGATAAATATTAGCGGGATCCCGGAAGATCGATCTGCTACTAGTTTATCTCCTCAGTTCACCTTGTAATGGGAAAACTATAACGGTTAGAGACTAGAGATCCATGTACAAACGTCCTCCCTCTCACATAAAAAAATCAAGAGAAGAGCTAGAGACGAGGAAAGGGGGACGTCTGTACACAGACTAAGACCCAGGTAGAACCCAAAATTTCAAAATAAGAAACGTTATAGCAACTAACTGGCAAAAATAACAGGGAAATCCAGAAACCATTAGCAGCTTTGAGTCCAAGAATAACAGTAATATTACAGTAACAGTCAAATCAACATGATGACCTTCATGAAACCGTCCACTCTGAACTTTTCACAAACGCTCTGAGATAACATCAATCTTCAAAAATAACCTAACCAGAACTAAGAGATGATATCCCAAAAGCTTTAGGCTGGGGTATAATTCCAAGAACAAAATCGCCAGCGATGAAAATAGTAAGAAGTTCACTTGGTAATAATGCAACTCTAAAAATGACGCGATAAGATTGGTAAATTCTCTTGATTCTTACCCTGCTAACAGCCAATCCGTTTGAATGACTCGTTTGATGAGGGACAGGAAGGACTTGAAATAATTCCATGATAAAGGAGAATAATACGCATGGACTAATACAATTATAGTCAGTTATTGAACCAAAATTCTATGTGTTACTCTCCTTGCCCCAAGGAAGACCTACTATATAGATATAGCCAAGGCCAAACGGGAATTGTAATTGTAGTTTTAGTTTACTTTAAAATGATAATAACAAAATGAAATTGTGTGATACTAAACGGTGACGGCAACGGCAACGGCAACTGCAAAAGATCAATAGGTACGGTAAAACGGGCAACATAAAACGTGTAACTTTTTTTTGCAACATTGCTGCAAAACGAGTTGAATAGCGATGTTGCATGTTTCACCCCCCGCGAAAAAAAAACTTGCAACAGATAGGTTTGAACGTCGGTGGTAAAACTCGTAACATCGCTAGTGAACTCGTTTTGCACCAGTGTTATCTCTCGACCTATCTTTTGCCCTGTTATCCACGTCAGTGAAGACATTAACGTTTAATCGCAAAAAAGATTCGCCTCAAAAGAGTTGACCGTTATACTGCTGATGACTTTCTCCTTCTGATTGTCAACGTCTTTCGCAACCCCCCTGGGTCAGCTTTGGAAATGTTCAATTTCATGCTCCAAAACAGTAGACAAGCGAATTACCAACACCTTGATGACGTGTAATTCGTTTTCAACAAAGAGACTGAATGCAGCTTTCCAGGACAGGCAGGCTTGAAAGCAGGTTCTGGAAACTCTACGCTTTAATTCCAGCGTCTTTATTGGTTTTATCCGACCCAGTAAGCGACCTCTCCTACCTTTCTTTTGCTCACTTGAGCATACCAATATGAATGTCGTTCGTGTAACACGGGTTGCGTTATTATTTCTCTAACCGTGAGTTCTTCAGCTAAAAAATATTCTTCTCTTGAAGTTGTTTTCATTACCCTAAGGATCCTGTTCTCAAATGCTGTTGTGAAAGCATTCTCATGTGAAGCGAGGTTTCCAGTGAGGCGGTCATGACTAATTTTCTGGCTACAGTGTGGTGCTCATATGCATAACGACGGGAATTGTTGGAGGTACGTAGCAAGAACGTAACAACCCAGGAAATTGTGGGAATCATGGTACGCGCAGCAAAGATAAAAATGAACGTGTCGTACAAAAACTAAAATAAATTACGAGTGGCATGGGCACGTAATGACTAGTGTCCACGTGCAGGGGTAATTGATTTCATACACCCGCGACAGGTGAGTCAGGCTTGTAAATTTGCGAACAAAAAGTTGAAAGGCAGTAGGCGAGGAAAAACTGGCTGGGGGTGCTAGCTTACAAACATAGTTCCATTGTTTCCCTATACGGTTAAAGTACGAGGCCTGAAAAGTTGATGTTTTGCAAAAAGGGGTGCGAAGATTAAAGGAGTTACTTAGTCTTGTACGATCATGGGAAACAAAAGATAAAGATTAAAAGGAGTTAGTCCCGCATAAGCACATATCGACATTCTAGTCCTAGCATTATGCAGAATTTTCATCACATGAACCTAGTTTAGTGGCCTTAGGCCCGTTTCAGACGCCGAACTTTTCATTAGCTGAACCTAAAACAACCAATTAGGTACATGAAAAGTTCGGCGTCTGAATCAGTTAGGAACGTCTGTTTCAATTTGGAGCGGCTCAGCCGTTCTTTTCGCCTAGCCCAGCCGGAAATTTCGCCTCTGGAGCGCTTTGGAACGGCTTTGATTCAGACACCGAACTTTCCATGTACCGAACCTAGTGCATAAATTATTATAACGTATTTTGTTAGCAGTTTGACCGAAATAAGCTTTTTTCGCCTTTTGAACTTAGTTCAGCTTGCAAATAAGATCGGTGTCTGAATCTATTCAGCCGGTCTAAATCATTTGGGTCAGCCTTAATTCGAATTAGGTTCGGCTCATGACAAGTTCGGCGTCTGAACCGGGCCTTGACTCCCTCGAATCTTCTGTAGCTTAGTGGTAGAGCACCTGGACTGGTAACCAGGGCTGCGATCGACTCCTATTGGGAGAAATCGGAATTTTTCTTCCGAGCCGCCTGTGTCACTGACTGAAAAACAAACAAACAAAAAAATCATTCTGAACATTTAATATGGTCCTTAGATCCCCTTCAGCACTTCTGCAGGTTTCGCTTGTAGTAATTGTAATTGTAATTATCTTATTATCCACTCCCCTCAGGGCTTTTCAGGGATAATTTACAACACTGGTTGGGGGACTTTGCCAGACTGCTTAAGATGCAGTTTACAAGTACTGAAGGAATGAGTGATGATGCCCCCATATATGAGTGTGAAAGTGAGATAGACCACTACACCGGGCACTACGTATTTATTATCCACTTATCTACTTATTATCCACTCCCCTCAGGGCTTTTCAGGGATAATTTACAACACTGGTTGGGGGACTTTGCCAGACTGCTTAAGATG
>OZ037775.1:10653449-10703449 GCA_964035525.1 Porites cylindrica | reverse complement strand
CGGTAAGAAGTGTTTTATCATTATATTTACTCGGAATGTGACATCCCCAATAGGAAGAAATACCACGGGCACAACTAACTGAACCCTTGAGATAAACGAGTTTGAATGTATAGATAACCCCACTCTCTTTGATCTTGAAAGGGCCATATGAGTCGTCTCGAGCTCCAAAGTCGACTGGGTCAGTGTTGATCTTCTTCCAGTTCTCTGAAAGAAATTTCGACGTAAATTAAATAATTTGAAAATTAAATTATATTACCATTTTTGTTTTGCTTTTGTAAAGTGGTGTAACGAAGGGAAGGAACAAAGGGAAAAGAAACAGAAAGGAGAAGAAGAGGGTAGGGACTGGTTATAGATGAATTTTTTCTTTGATTTTTTTTATTGTTATGGTATATTATAATTAAACTCCCAGCTGTTTATTAAACAAGGGTTTATATTCAAACTTATTTACAGCTGCAGGCTCAATGCCATCATACCTGCAACCTAAGGAACCATTATCTGCAACTCAACCTTTAAAAGAGGCGTTCATTCAGCACCCACGCACTCGAAGCAGTTGCAATGGTACTATCTATAGACACGTCACCATCAATGGGTTCGAAATATTCGTTGTAACAATTATAAGGCGAACAAATACAAGGAGGTATAAAAGGTAATAGAAAGACTCTAGTGGCTAGCTTCAGTCTATACTTTAACCCACCGAACCCGTGATACAGTTTATATGTGTCACAGGTAATGGTAATGGCACCATCAGGAAAAGCGGTTCCCCCTACTCTTTTCCAGTAAGCAAACGGCAGCTTTCCGTTTAACGTCGGTAATAATAGAAGATTAGAGACCTTTTTTTTTTCAAGGGAAACCGCAAACCCGGCCCAAACTGCACTTTACTGTTACGCGTTTGAAGTTTCACGTTGCCGGGATTTCAAATTTTAGCAAGGCGTTCCGTTCAGTTCATTTTTATTTAACCAAAATATAACACAATACAAGACTACATACAGGAATTGTAAGTTGGCAAGGAAGCCCAGAAGAAACCAGAAGACTTAACAAAATATATATTTTTTTGCTCTTGATTAGAACAGAAAACTTTCTTATGTTAGTTACGGCAGAAAGGAATGTAAAATCGATTTACGCGTTCATTGTTTAGTGCCGCCCTGTTGTTTCTCATCAAGTCGAAGTGCATCACTTTTATCGCCCAAAAAACAGGAATAATTCATTGATTCGAGATCACAAATCCAACAAACACATCGCAGACGGACAAAAAAGCTATTTCCTGCCTTTAAACGCGAGGCTGTGCAATTTTTAGAGGCAAAAAGCCTTGCCGTAAGTCACTTACCGCAGGAAGCCCTTCCTGTCGTTCACACGTGAACTGCCAACTGAAAACGCAACAGCAAGACCGTGTCACGTGACACTTTGAGGTTTGCGGTTTGTGGTTTTCCATGAGTTTTCCACGTACTGTACGCAAAGACGGACATCTTACAGTCAGAACGCGGACAAAAGTTTCAAAAGGAGATCGGACTTTTTTAGACGAAACACTGACAGTAACACCAGTTCCAACACACAGACCAACGTTAACTCAGACCCTGTTACAACAGCGGCTACACCGTACATCAGAGGCACCTCTAAAACTGACTATCGCACGTCTTCTACAACTTTACGACATACGCGTTGCACATAAACCGATACGACGACTACACGTACTTGCTAATGTCAAGGCCATTAAGACAGTCCGAAGGACAGAAAAAGAGCACTATACAAAGATCAAATGCTGCGACTGCCGGACCACTTACATTCAGGTGAGACCGGAAGAAACTTTAGCACGCGACTGACTGAACACAAACGAGCGACAAGAAATGGTGATATCAGAAACCACAATACTGAACACACAGATAAAACATCAAATCGCTGGGTCTCTGCGACATGTATTCAGTATTCTACAGGCCATGGCCACTATTAACGGCTCTCTTTAGAAAGCTGGTTTACTAACTTGGAGCAAATGTCACCCACAATAGTTGTAAACAGTTATCGGCATCGTACAAACGACTTATTGACGGTCTCAAGCAAGATTGACAACGAAAGGATTTGACTATCAATAAAAGACTGTTAAACTGACAAAAGACGGTTCAAACCGCACTAAGGACCTTTCGACTAATCGTAGCCAATAACATCACGGCTTAACTAAGAGAAGACCAATAAGATCGCGACTTAATTGACCAATCTGGTCAATAACCAGAGTTTGATACCATCAACGGGCGTGATGGTTGTTTATCATTTACCAAAAGTTTCAGGAAAATCCGGCTGGAAAGTAAATGAAAAACTCGTGAAATTATAGTGTTCAATCTCTTCAAGATATCTTTGATACCAGTTTCAGGTTTTCGTGGCCGTTTTTCGGTACAAGGCATTGTACTGATTTTTACAAATCGTAATGGCGATTCCCGAGCGAGATTTAGCAGTCCTCAATTTTGCGTACCACTTAACCAAACGGTGAACCGACTTGTTTTCCCATGTAAATGGTAAACAACCGATATAAGTCACTTTGACTCGGAAGATGACTACCACACAGGTTGTCGAAACGTCAGTCACTGTCAACAACAGTCCTATTCAGGACTACTCTCACTCGGACGATCATGCTCAACTAACTTACGAAATCCATATTTGTTGGCAAAGTAAACAAACTTCTCAACAATTACAGTCAAACCAGGTGAAGCGTTCCCGTCGCTAACGAACTAATAAATTCATTGACGGAAAAATGATTTCGTTTATTGATTCAATAATCCATTCATAAAATGAACAATCCAATATTCATATTTAGCCTCGATTCCATAATCGAATGTTGATTCGATTACTGTTTTTAGAAAAACCACACTTTTTTTCCTCCTTTTTTTCTTAGAGTCGAGTTCGGGCGAGTTCTGAATTTCAAACCCAAACAAACTGTTACATGTACGTCATTTTGTTTCCAGTATTCACTGCAACGGACCTGACCTCTTAGGAAACACGATAGTGAAACTAAGGTCAGTGTATGTGCGGTGATTGGTGGATTTCGATCCCCGGCCTTTGTCAGTTTCTTTGCGTTTGCGGTCTGTCTCTTCTAGCTGTTGTTTTGATTAAAGGCAATTACAAACGCAATCGTAAACGGCAGGAAAAGGGAAGCAAATACCATTGAACTCAACAGAGAAGAATAAAGAACAGGTAGATTTTGTTAATAAATCAAATCAACATTTAATTATTGACTCGAGGTCCAATTTGATTGTTGGATTATTCATTTTATGAATGGATTATTGAATCAACAAACGAAATCATTTTTCCATTACTGAATTCATTAGTTTGCTAGTGACGGGAACGCTTGACCTGGTTTGACTGTAATGACAATTTAAGTATTTCTTGTTATGATCACACGTGTGCGCATTTTTTCCAATACTGACCTCTACTGCAACAACTATTTGTATCTTTTGTAACCAACCTGTACAAATGCGTCCGTCTCCATAGTATCCATCGTTGCAAACACATTCAAAGTATCCAGCGGTGTTTAAACAACTTCCATTCACGTTACAGTCATGGTTTCCACTTTTGCACTCATCAACATCTGTAGGAAGTGAACGAGAGACTGATAAATTTGAATGGGCTGCGTTTAGGTTTAATAAAGTAGTACACAGATTTGGAGGGAAAAAATGGAAGTTTTATGTAGACGAGGCTTTGTGGCCCTTGAGAAATGAATTGAACAATGACGGAAGAGAAAAGCAGAAAAAGAGGTACAATAAAGGCAAATTTAAACCTACTACAGCGGAGCAAAATATTGATGAATAAAATGGTCTCAAATACTGCAGAGGTTCAAACGATAATAATCGAACCAGTTGACTATTAACCTGAACCATTTTTTAATTCTTTTGTCACAGTTGTCATCTTTGAGATCAGCAAAATTATTATTTTCTTCATAAGTTTGGTTTCTCCGAAAGATGTGTTAAATTTGTCTGTATCTATTAGTGCTTACTTCGTCAGACAAATTTGCTTTGTTTTGTTTTTGTTTGTTTGTTTTTCCTGAGGCCCGCTTTACGGGGTTGTTTGGAGCGCAGCACTGAAAACAGTGAAAATTAGTAGTCTTCATTGCTTTTTGTACGTTCTGCGGAGGAGATTACTCATTATGTATAGACATGTTTTTCTAGCTTTGTGAGCTTATCCCTTTTGATCGTTAAATAAAATATATCGCCCCATTTTTAACCACTTATACTTAAAACCACAGCCTGCCTTGGACTTCCTTCGATTTTAATAGATCTTTATCCATTTCCTATTCTTTTATACTATCCTGTTCAGCTGTCCAAGCCTCGTTAGCATGCATGTGCAAATGAAAGGCAAAACGTCCATCTGCTCCTTTCCGATTCGCTTCACTCAACAATGTGATTGACCAGTGTCAATAAATTGGTCAGTGGAAATTGGGGTCTGAGCTCAGTGGCGGATCCCGGAGAGCCCCCCCTCCCCCCCTCCCCCACCCTCCTTAAATTATTTTTAGACCAAACTGAGGCCCGAAGAAGGGCCGAAAAAGATTTTTTGACACCACCCCCATTCCCTTCGCCCCCCCCCCCGACCCCCACTAGAGCTAGTACTTATAATATACTCACTTATAATTAACTTAAAATTATGTAGCAGCTGTGGAGATACTTTACCATAACAGCCATATAGCTCAACTCTCATTGATATCTGTTCGTGCCAATCAGTGGGTTGAAAGCGAATATAACGGGCCGTAATTACTTTGATCAGGTTATGACGAACGACAGTATTATTGTCATTGTTTCCATTGAATACCTACAAATTTAAGGATTTGTCAGAATATTGCAAGTGTTTGCTTATTTCTGATTAATTGTTTATAATTCTGATTAATTTCTTATAATCTTTCCGTTTTATCACTGTCTATGCAACAATACAAAAATATCTCTTAAGCGCACTCGATCGGTTACCATTTAGGTTTATATCAACCCTATATCAAGACGTTATAGTGGCCTTGCGTAATTAAGATGGGTAAATTAGATCCAAAGTAGCTACCGTTAGTTGCCGCACTTATATCTGCTGCGTCCGAAAATTAGTAAGAAGTATGATATGGACAGTGCAGGTAATAATAAAACAGCAAAATTGAAGTGCATTGGATTAGAGGTCATCAACTCTTATATGCTGGTACGGTTATACCTATTCAGGCAGACCGAGAGCAACAACCACAGCAACCAGGCCAGACTAGCAAGAAACTAGAAAAGACATGTTAACTTAATTTTCATTGACGTACATGTTCCATGCCGGCCTAGCTGATCAAACGTTCGGTAATCGAATCCAATCGAACTCCAATCGTTCGATTGCCTTCGATTGGGTTCGGGAATCGAACTTAACCGAACTCGCCTAAAAATTTTACCAATCGAACACATTCGAACGTTCGTAAATCGAACACTTAAACAATCAAACATAATCGAACGTCCAACACTACAACAATCGAACATAAAACCAATTTCATCTGGTTTCAAACAAGGCGTTGTGTTCAAATAAGTTATGTATATTGGCTTCAATTTCAAACAAGAGTACGCAAAGATGTCACAGAGGGAGTAGAGGAGCCAACCACCTATTTTCTGCTAACGAACAATAACTGCTATGCTATTCGCGTTATTGTTATTTCGTTTACATTTAATGAAGCATTGTAACGCCAAAAGTGTAGCATTGCTTCTGTTGTGTAACAGCTTTTACAAATGCCGCTTGTAGTTTTATAAATAGATATTTACTTTAAGGTAATGAGAACACTGGTAGCGCTAGTAATGACTATTTGGAATATGCTCTACACTGTTGCGTGCGTTCAGATCCAGTTTCGGTGTCCTTTTTTAATAATCGAAACTTTATCGAAGAAGATTTGACTTTTCTGCTATCCTAAGAATATCCTCGGTCGGTATTGTGGTGGCAGAAGCGTGGACGGAAGAAGGCGTGTTTGTCGATGTGAAATGTCACATTCAGTCACCCTCACGTTTTGGCGGGGAACCGCACAGCTATCCACACTTTAAGAAATAAAATTACACTAAAGGCAACCTAAAACTAAAAAATCTAATCACAGATTGCTCTAAATTCAGTGACCGATGAATTCGTGGGTAAAAAGCAGGTAAAAAGTTTACACCGTCCGAATGATCCGTCTTTTGTCACAGTTATAACGGTCATTTTAGTGTGAGTCCAATTGTCCGTCGTGTACTCATTTTATTGTTGGCAATTTTGCTTGAGTCCGTGAACAAGTCATTTGTAATTAAGGTGCCCATAACTGCTGATTTTGATTCAGCAGCCTTTTTTATAAGTTATTAAACCAGTCTATAGAACACTATCGTAGGGTGACGATTTATTTTTTGGTTCGGCAATGTGCATTTGTAAATGTCCAAGTCACCATTTTACGGCGACTGCTTACTAATGTCAAGGACAAAGACAAACCGGAGGACAGACAGGGAGCAGTATACAAGATCAAATGCTGCGACTGCCAGGCTTCTTGCATTGGTGAAACCGGCAGAAACCTAAGCACGCGACTGACCGAACACAAACGCGCGACGAGGAATGGTGACGTCAACAATCACATTGCTGAGCACCATTTCAAGACGAAACATCAAACATGTATAACGTATTCTACAGACTACTATCAACGTCTTACTTTAGAAGGCTGGTTTACTAACTTAGAACAAACGCCACTGAATCGAAGCCAACAGTTACCAGCGCCGTACAAACGACTTATTGACGAGATCAAGCAAAACTAACTACGAGAGAACAACTGGAGAACTGACAATTTGACTAACAATAGACAACTGTTTAACTGTGACAATAGACGGATCGAAACGCACCAATCACTGATTACGAGTCTTCATTGCCAATAACATCACGGCTTAACTGACAGACGACCAATAACATCGCGACATAATAATGACCAATCAGATCAATAACCAGAGTATAATACCATCAACTGACGTGATACAACTCACTTTGACTCTGAAGATGACTACCGCACAGGTTGTCGAAAAGTCAGTCACTGTCAACAACAACAGTCCTATTCAGGACTACGTTCACCCGGACAATCAAACTCAACCTTTTCACCATTTATTGTCGTTCGTTTTTCTGTTCAGTGATTCGCGTAGAAAAGTCGTTACGCTTCGAAACGGACCTATCACATTTAGAGTGTTTATAGCCAGCAAGTGAACATCACAGCTTAACTGACAGACGACCAACACCATCGCGATTTAATTGACCAAACTGACGCCTAAATTATATCAACGTTCTCCGAGTGTCTAAAAATGGCCACTCCGGAAAATCATGTCAGTCAACCTAGTATGAAATGACTCCTTGGTTCAAACCATTCACCCGTTTTAGCTAATATTTCCAGAATGAGATATTGATAGCTCGGTTAAACGCACGAGCACTCGAGGAATATAATATTGCCTTACCATGTCTTGCCCTTTTTCCTTGTAGTATTGGAATTGCGTTGTTTCGTTACTGTACTGCAACTTATATTTCGTAACCCATCTGTCTCTATCTTCTCTTCCTTGTGTCGCTACACCAGTTACTCTTGTGAACTGACTGCCAAGATCAATCTGAAGCCACTGTTCGCCATCTGTTTTCCACGCTGTCCACGCTCCTCTTTTGACCCTGGCTCCATCTACTTTGAAGTTCAGTCTACCCTGGAAGGCATGGTGAGTGAAAAACCTCTCTGAAGAAGCGGTGATATTTCCATCAGGGATCTGACCTTTTTCCATTCCCAGAGGATATATATCGTGGCACTCTAGTTGTTCCAACAAAAATTGTTAATCACTTAATAATTCAAATGTTTATATAAAATTATCCTAGCGTCATTGACTGTTAACTAAAGATTTGAACTTAACCAACGGAAACCGACAATATTAAACTGTATCAATCCTCGTTTACTTAGGGGCTCCCAAGGACTACTTTCTGTAAAATATCTGTTACGAGAAGCAGACAATGCCTAGAATTTTCTGTCACTTGAGGACGGCTAAAAAGTTCTAAATGACCTTTTCATTCGAAGCTTATCTAATCTCCTAAGATTTTCTTAAGTTTATTTTTTTCATATTTCACTCCCCAGGTTAGGCTAAAATTTTCGGATTAAAAAATGTGATGGAGAGAGGAAGCAGAAAAATTTTCACTTTCATAATACGTCAAATAATGCGTCTAAAATTTTCGGAATAATAAAACTCAAGCCCCTGTAATTTCGAAACGACTCAAGTTCCCCTAGGATGACCGAACAGATACAAATTTTATAGCGCCACTGAGAATGCATTTCTAGAAATCTAAAAGTGCTCTGGACTGCCTAAAAGGTGTTTCAATATATTTAGGAGGAAACCGTCGTACTCTCTGCATGGTATTCTAGTTTTTGTGCTTTTCTGACGCTAAGAATATCCAAAGCTATCCAATTATTGAATGAGGGAGGTACGCTTCGAGGAAGAAAACTGTACAGTCGACTCCCGATATCTAACCTTCAAGGGAAATCGAAAAAAGTTCGATTTATTGGGAGATCGAAGCAGATGACTAGAGATAAGGAAATGCAAGTATCATGCACACTTCACTTCAAGGGCAGCAAGATACATATTGCCATTTTGAAAATGGGAAAAAAAAATCACGAAAGCTTGATTAATCAGTACATGGCTAAGCATTGTATTTAATTGGACTGACAAAAAAGTAAAGACAAAGAGTACGCGCTTGTTTCTTGAACTGCAGCTTAATGCCTTTTTTCGAGTTGGCAGGCGCTTAAAACATGGTTCAAGTTATCGAGGGTAAAATTGTATAGAAATAACCTAAAGGGAAACAAAAAGTACTTCGAGTTAGCGGGGGATTCGAATTATCCAGGGTTCGAGTTATCGAGCGTAAAATTACAATAGATGTATGAAGGAAATCCAGGGAAATTCGGTTTTGGTTCCAGTTAGCGCGAGGTTCGCGTTAGCGAAGGTTCGAGTTATCGGGAGTCGACGACTGTATGTCCACATAAACTTTGTTGCTGACTGGAAATTTGTTCTTAAAATACGCTTTTCATCATCTGGCTTTGGGCTGATAAAAGACACCATCGCCTTTTTTGCCCAAGCTCAACGTTTTCCCATTTGTTTCAAAAGCATGAAGCTTTCAATTAGAGAAATTATGCACATTGTTCATTTAGTACTCTCAGTGGCAATGCAAGGCTCGCCGTAGTTGTAAATTCAAGATAGGTTTCCTTTATATTTTCCGATCAGTTGGTTACCTCCGTAAACAAAAATTGAAATCATTTTATTCTTATTTTCAAACGGATAAAAAGCTGAAAGGACAAATAACATTCACGTCACAGTTAGTGCTGGCATCTTGGCATCTATTATTATCTGTTATGTGAAAAAAGGGGAAAGTATATTTTCGCATTTTAATACTTCGCATTTATTTTTTGTAGAGAGTTTTTAACAAAGATTTAGAGTAATAAGAGCATGCACCTATATCGTATTCGGGGGATGTCATGGATCGAACCATGACAACACACCTAAAGGTCGCTTCACGAACCAACCTGCCTTCAGACTGTGTAATGGCTCCATCACCTTAAGAAGACTAACGGTCAATAAAGCGGAAAGATCATGACACATAATCAAAACAAGTGACTGTAAATGTAAGACATATAACGATACTTCTATTTTCATTGTAACTCCAACGATTTATAGCCACATTTCTTTCCATTTTTCTCTTTTTAGTAACTAAGCCACTTCAAGAGATGCCATTATTTACCATTACGATCATATATATTTAGACTCTTATTGATATTTTTGTGTACCATTCTGTGGGATGTTGGTTGAACTTATAAACTTTGCTCATCGTCTATTCTATATCTACACTCGCGGTTTAGTATTGCAGCAACTGAAGACACCATACATTACCGGCATAACAGCCATAGAGCTCAACTCTCATTGATATGTCATCCTGCCATTCTGTCGGTTGAAAGCGAATGAAACGAGCCGTAATAACTTTTTTCAGGTTATGGCGGACAACCGTGTTACTGTCGTTATTTCCAACAAATTCCTGCAAATTGATGACATTTCATTAGAATCTGAGTTTCTTAACAATTACCTCCTTCTTTACATCCTTATTCGTTTTATCATTTCTGTTTGTTTTTTATCTTTGGATTATTGTATCAACACTAGACTGTTCAGCTTGATAGGCAGGATTAGTCAGTCTTTAATACTTCTTTCTTTTGAAATTTTTTTCACGCTTCCAGTCTTAAAATCTATTACCTTTTCCATGAAGCGAGGTTCTTCCTTGTAGTATTGGAATTGCTGTGTTTTGTTACTGTACCGCAATTTGTATTCAGCAGCATTTTTTTAATAATTTAGTAAACCAGTCTGTAGAACACTACCCTGCTAGCAAAGTCGCTTCGACCTTTCCTAGATGAGTCGGAAAGAGGAAGCAACTCTGCCGACATCTTCAAGTTCCTTTGATCTGCCGATCATCCAGCGATTTGGATGAGTCAGACAAGTTTCATACTGATAAACCAGTTATACCTGTGCACGCACGCATATTCTGGAGTTTTGCGGACTCTTTCTGCGCCCACGCTCCATAACAAAACAAATAGCTGTCCCTTCAATTTCATGCAGGAATTTTGAGAAAATTATAGATTGAACGTTCAGTTTTAGAAAAATTGGAAAATGCACCCAGACTTGAGATGGATTTTGTTTTGGATTTAACCATGTGCTTAGCCGATTTTACTTGCGTGAACGGATCTCCAATCCAGTAAGTTTTAAGCGAAGTTCTTGGAAGGATAAACAAATGGGTTTTGAATAAAAATATTTCTACGAAACAATATCTATGCCTATTCTTTGGTGTTTTCTCATTCATAGCATTAATAGACAGTATTCGTATTCTCCGACAGTCCTGGGACGAGTAGGCTTTGATCATGAATGCGAGGCTCATGCGAGGAACTTCTCGCGAAGAGGACAAATAAATATGAGAAAACTGCGGCTGAGTTTGCAGAATTTAAGGAAAACTTTTAACATTGTAAAGTTCCAAAGGGCTTACATACTTGAGAGATCATTATTTCAAACAACAAAAGGAAGATCTGCTCGTCATTATTAAGAAAAACAGCGATCCTAACCATTATTATATTGGTAAGAAGAGTGCTTGTTGAGCGAGTTTATAATTTAATATTATAAACAGAGTTGTTCTCAAAATCCCCGAAGCCATTTTAATTGTAATTTTCAGTGTCCTTTAAACTTTTCGAAGAATATCTCTTATTGAAATGGACGTAATTATCGAAAGCCTGCGATAAAGTTAACAGTGATGTTATCAAACCTACTTTGCAGTTGAAATTTTCTAACAGAGCGGATGCAAAATCTTGAATGTGTATTTGAAGTAAACCAAACGACTCATTCAATGGATAATTACTTATCAGGACGGGGCTTAGCGTTCTACACCCGGTCCATGTGCATTTTAAGGAAGTTAAACCGGTTTGAACAAAGATGACTAGGTAAAGTTTATTTTTAAATTTAAGTTACATTATCTTCAATAACAACTGTGCGTGAGTACAAAAACGTGCACGCAGTTGAACACAAAGTTTGGTACAGACGATAATTCTGAGCAGTTTAAACTCCACACTACAGATACACACAAGAGAAAAAGAATAATAAGAAGAATAAAATTTTATAAAAAGTGTTCGAGTATTGACATGTTGACACAATTTACCATTTTCTTGATTACTTCTTGTTTCTTCGTTTGGCTTCGTGGCTTTTTAACTTTTGCTGTTAGTACGACCAGCTCTTCCCACAGTTTTGTTTTTTGAAACAGATATCCCTTTAGCTTACCCGTACGGTTTAAGCTTTGAAATCTTGCAGTTTTTTGCTGATTTCTATCGTTTTGCAGCGGTTCAGCCGCGACTAACCCATGTTTGTTTGTGTTTTTGCCAAAAAGTTCCCCGCTTTAGCCTCGCAATCATGCTGTGAAGTCTCTCGTCCCAGGGCCGTCGGGGAATACGAATAACGTCTATTCAAAATAAGATCATGAGGCTATAGAACCCATGTTAAATTTAAATGGTCGGTGCTTTTACAGCTGTTTTTTGGATAATACCTGATCTACGATGCCAAAAACGTCTTTGGATTTTGTGTTTTTTCGCGATGTCGATCAAAATCTGAAGAAGCGGCGCTTTCTTCGCTTTCTCGCCTTTACATTTTAGCGAACCTCTTAGGAAACGAAAGGCCGTGGTTTGTGATTTGTGGTTGTTGGATTTCGTTCCGTTTTGTGTGTTTCTGTGTTTCAAGGTTCGTTGCTTTGTTTTTTAAAAGCACCGTAAGTTTTACCTTAGTTCCAAGTTTTTTTTAATTCTTATACTGAAACGTGGCAAGTTTAGATTCCAAAGGTGAAATGGTTCCTATAGAGTTTCCAAATCCAGAGGAAACACAGATACGGAAGGGCGAAAATGAACTGGTACGTTCCTGCTAACATTTACATTTGCTGACAAACACAGTGGATGTTACGGTAACGGTTTGATTGACGTCGCAGAAAAATTTGAATTTGGAACATGCTCAATATGAATAATCGAGGATGTCGGCAGAGGTTCCTTCATCTTTCCGACTTATCTGGGAAGATCGAAGGAGACTCTGTTCGCAGGGTAGTAGAACACTATCGCAGGGTGACAATTGATGTATTTTTTGGTTCGACTGTAAAATGGCGTTCGGCAATGTGCATTAATTTTATGAATGTCGAAGTCACCATTTATTGTCGTTCGTTTTTGTGTTCAGTGATTTGCGTAGAAAAGTCGTTACGGTTCGAAACGGACTTATCACATTTAGAGTGTTCATAGCCAACAAGTGAACATCACAGCTTAACTGGCAGACGACCAACACCATCGCGATTTAATTGACCAAACTGACGCCTAAATTATATCAACGTTCTCTGAGTGTCTGAAAATGGCTACTCCGGAAAATCATGTTAGTCAACCTAGTATGAAATGACTCTTTGGTTTAAACCATTCTCCTGTTTTAGCTAATATTTCCAGAATGAGATATTGATAGCTCAGTTAAACGCACGAGCACTCAAGGAATATAATATTGCCTTACCCTGTTTTGCCCTGCTTCCTTGTAGTATTGGAATTGCGTTGTTTCGTTACTGTACTGCAACTTATATTTCGTAACCCATCTGTCTCTATCTTCTCTTCCTTGTGTCGTTACACCAGTTACTCTTGTGAACTGACTGCCCAGATCAACCTGGAGCCACTGTGTGTCACTTCTTTCCCTTGCTGTCCATGCTCCTATTTTGCCTTTATCTTTTTTGAAGTTCAGTCTACCCTGGTAAGCGTGGTGCTCGATAATCACCTCTGAGGAGGCAGTGATATCTCCATTAGAGATTTTTCCGTTCTCCATACCCAAAGCATCTTGACATTCTAGAGAAAGGTGAAAAAAATAAATATCAGTTCAATGTTCAAAATTCATGCTCTGTGAAAAATTCTGGAAACTTTCCAGCTGATCCGAGTGTGTTAATGGTCCATCCACAATGTTGTACATTTCTCAAAGGTTTAAGTCACTGTGGTTTCTGAAAACGTGGCAGCAATTGATTTCTGGTAGGGCCCATAAATGCTAGTCTTTCTGACATATACTTTCGTATGCTGGATAATACATAGACTAGGGTCCTTGAAAACGCTTCTCGTTCAATGTTGTTCTAGTCGGGACTTCCTGGAGATTGGCTAGGTAAAAAAGTGTATTTTTGATTCTACGGAACCATGTGGTTTACATCCAAATAGGTGATCGTTTATCAGTTAGCAGAGTTAGTAACATAACAACTTTATGCGTCATTCAGGCTAAAGGGAAATGTCCTCAACAGAAGGGTAAGAACGACGGCTATGTAACAACTGATTGGCATCCCAAAATAACTAACGTTAATGTTTCCTCTCTCTTCTCAACTTGTTTCGGGTCTACTGTGTTCTCCTGAACGCGTGACAGCTCAAGACTTACTCTGGCCTAAAAAAGGCTTCCTACTATGGGGTCTGTGATTTCCAGTACCACCAGAATAATTCTGCTTATATTTATAATCAGACGCTTGGGTGACAAAGCTAGCAGTCTTCTTACACTATTTTATTGTTCACGAGGGGGACGTCCATTTTTTTCCCAATTGCCGGGTCGGACATACAACTCAAGCTTTTGTTTGAGCTTGGCTTCTTTGAGTTTTCTAGCTAAGAAATCTATTATTTATAAGGTTTGCCGGCTGTAAAAATATATGGTATTGTTTAGTGATATCCATTGTTATATCGGCACACCATCCTCGGACACTTAGTCGGTGGGTCGGGAGAAAAGGCACGACGAAAGTTTTCAAGCAAGGGCGGAAGAGCCCCTGGTTACTTACGACACTATTTCAAAAGTGTCAAGTGAATTCTGGCTTCTGATCTGATTGGGCACAAGAGAAGATGTGCCCAATGGGCGAACAGCATCTCCTCAGTTCGTTTCCAACCTGATCGTGTCTCCAACTGTTGTATTCCTTCTGAGCCAATTTATGGAACTCTTGTCACATTTAATTAGATTAAGTCTCTCCACCCTGAGTTGCCAAGGTGGGAGACAATGATTAGACCGCACAATACACAAATGTGAAGTGCAATTAATACAGGCCATGATAACAGCTTTCACATTGTGTCTCCTACATTCTGCCTTTTTGTATACAAAACGACATCTTCCCTTTAACATGCCATAGGCATTTTCTGAAACAACCCTGGCAGATATTAATTTTCTATTGAAGTACCGTTCCTTTCGATTTTTGTCTTGTATCTGGGTAAGCTTTCAGAAGCCAGGGGCGTGAAGGAAAGGCACTGTCCCCCACCATCCCTAGAGGAATTTGCTCTGAATTTTACCCTGAGGCCAGGTTAGTTCATTATTAGGGAGTACATGACCAGATTCTATCTCATGAAAAATCGGTGAGGATTGTAAGAGAGTGGGATCATGTACTGAACCAGGAGCACCTACCCCAGCCCAAAGAAATCTTTTGTTGACTTCTATCAATTCCTTATTGTAACAGAGTATCTATTCTTAAAGTTAAAAAATTTCTTCAAATTGCTGCTAATGTAAACGTGAAAACAGTCCCATGCGCCTACGCAAGGAAATCCCCGGTCTTTGAGGAAAGCATCCAGTTCAGCTTTCCACCCACCCTCGGTTGTTGGTAAAGTCACGTACTCATAAAATACTTGACATGATGGCAGGCATGTTTTGTTCTTCGCAACCTGGCCTGATCGCCCTAATCTTTTTCTGTCTTACTTTATCTTACAATTTACATTGGTCGCGAATATAAGACGGTTTTGAATTTATATTAGACGATATTCTGTCTGACGGAATTACGTCTGTGAAGAGTTTCTCGTCTTCTAATACGAATTCGGCCAATATCAGACCAATATCGGGGCCACTAGGTGACGCTCAACTATCTAATTAGCTCTTACCTCATTTGCATAATCTGACATAGTCGCTCTATATTTTGGACCCATATTTGGGCTGTTTTGCTAAGATATTGTAGAAAAAAAGTTATTTCTACTGTATTACACAAAATAGTCAACATTCCTAGCAAAATTACACTCTTAATTTTTTTTTTTATATAATTATGCACAAAAATGCCTTGTTTATTTGTGCGTGTGTGTGTGTGGAATATTATGGGTTTCCTGAGACCGAAATAGTTTCTTTCTAAAATTTTAATTTTTGCCCTTTCCAATAAGGTATAGCTTTATATGGCACTGTAAATAACAGCAGAGATATAATTTTTTGAAGTTGCATGGTAAAAAAAATTAAAATAAATGCTGAAGACAATGTGTTTTAACTGATCTTTACCTGTACAGTTGCGTCCATCTACGATGTATCCGTCTTTGCGCTTGCATTCAAAGTAACCAGCGGTGTTTATACAGGTGGCATTCGAGTGACAGTCATGGCTACCATTATTGCACTCATCAAAATCTGAAAGAAAAAAGGTAAAGGCCTTCATCTAAGAGCCCAATTTCAATTTTACGAAGAGACTCAAACAAAGCCGCAAAGAATTTTGGCAATTTTCTTTTCGTTATTTAATTTCCTACCTCAAAAGTAACGCATTGTTACGGCCGGGCAAAAAATTGTTCTTATCAGTTTCCAGTTGTTAGTCTTTTCTCAATAATTGTTGTTTGTTTGCTTGATAACAATCATTGAATAACATCCGCAGCCTTTAATCTTAGATAGTGTTTTGAACTTTTTAAGGTGATTCCCTAGCTTTACATCGAGCACTCTTTAATTTTGTTGTGTTGGCAACTTCAACAATGAACAAAATGCTGTGGGAGCATATACCTGAGAAGAAAAATGAGTTTATCCTCATCTATAGAGATCCCTTTTGCCATATCTTAAGAGCACTTACGATACTTACTAAATTGCATCAAAAGTGCGCGGCCAAACTCGAAAAAAATGTGCCGCGGCATTTTAGAAAATTGTTGGTCAACTTTCAAAATACAAGACGATTGTTTCTGTAATATACGCGTGTTGAGCTTTGAAAAGAGAATGGTTTATCTTACCGATGCGTGTTTCTCCTTTCTTGTTTTTCCCCGGAGCCTATTTATGCCCAATTTAAAGATTTTATTGAGACCGGTTTGCTCTCTGTAAAGGACAGAGAAAGAAACCGGTTCTCATAAAACCCATTAAATGGCAGCATACACTCGTCCAGGGACCACTGAAGAAAGAGGAAATTAAGCTTAGAACAGTTTAAGAAACGGAAGCCTTTTCTCATCTGTTGAAGGACGGTGCCACTATTGTTACTGCGCAAATTTTCTGCGCATGCCAAAGTAGTCGCGCGCGGAGCGAAAGAAATGCGCAACACGCAGGACACGCGGACTGGTTTTGTCTCCTGTAAATCTGGAAATTTCTAGTTATTTCTTGCGGAAAAGATGCGTCGTTTTTTTAACACATGAAAAATAATTTCTCTTTACCTTGTCTTTTCTTTGAAAACCGAAGAAGTATGTGCATGTTGCTATTTCTGCCGTATGATCGATCTGATCGAACATTTCATTGTCAGGTGTAGGTGTCTCCAAGGAAATCTGTGGTACAGTCCGCCTGCCAGTATGACGTCACGTCTTGCGTCAGTAGCTTTCAAAATGGCGAGCAAAGTGTTCATCGAAGAGAGGGATAAAATTTTCGATTTTATCACGGAAATACTCTTCCGATTTCCTTGGATTTAGAAAACTAGTATTAAGTACTTTTTTGGAATGAAATGTCCAGTGGTGTAATGAATTTTAAAGATTCCTTTGTATCGTCGAGCAAATTTTACGGCCAATCATACCGACCGGTCACACTTTTGAGGGCCAGTGTACAGCAAGATTGAGGAGTTTAGACATATATATGATAACTTATGAAAGCTGTTTTACAGGAAACGTCAACACATGTTCATGCGAACGTACAATGAAATAATACGTTCATGGTTTGTTTACTACAGAAGTAGAAATTAATTGAATATCAGACTGTACGTAGTTGTATTTTCTGTTGAGTCGATCCGTAAAAATTTCGTGCTTACAGACGGAACTGGGAGCTATTGTAATGGAGGACTTCATTCACTTTTCACAAGCCGCAGCGGTTCGTTTTCTGGACTTTATTATGATCAAGAAATGCTGCGGTAACGACGTGGCTGCATTTGCGAAGTTGCCACATGTAACTTTATATGCACGTACAGCGACCGATGGAAATATGTCATAAATTGCAGTGGTGAAGAAAGGTTTCTTTGCCGTAGCCACATATTGGCGCTAATATTTGTCGATTTGTGAAGTCAGGTGGTTTGAGGTAGGTTATGGCATCGATATCACCGAATAATTTGTACAAATGTTGGAAAAAACCAGCCCGAAACTCTGACATCGTTCATCATCGTTGGCAGATTGTTTACAACCTATAGCGGCCGATTTTGTACCATATCTTGATCAGAGATCTCTTTTTGGAACAATTTCTTTCATTGAGGAATTTAATTTTGACATAAAATAAATCAAGAATGCTAAAACTATCCGTTTTGTTGCTGGTTGGGACATGGTTAAGTTCTTTCTACACCAGAAATTCACACAGTTGTTGTCTTTCTCTGCGATTTGGCATCGTCGTGAAATGTAAACTGCTTTCCAGCTTTGTACTTTATAACTTCTAAAGCTATGGCACTCGCGAATTGTGACCCTCAGTAATAAAATGTGGAAACCAACGCTTTTAATATTAAGAAGGGCTACGGTAAGTAACTTGTTCTGTTTTTTAGCCTTTCTAAAATCGTTGTTTGCAGATCAATAGCGGGTTTTGTTTATGGCTCGTGGTCCGAATGCCTTTTTCTATGGGTTTACCGGTATAATAAACCACAGTTTTTTGACCAATCAGATCACGCGTACTATCTCACTTATTTTATAAATAGCGATATTTGCTAGCTTCGTAGCTTTTCGTCGACCACGCTCGTCCAAATAACTGTCGTATCCCTTGCTAATTTTCACAAGCGACCTGGGGCTCTTGCCCTTTACTGTAACGCCATACTGGCAGGCGAAGTGGGTCAAGAACGTAGGTGGAAAACAATAGAGTTACCTCCTCCCCCTCCCTCCCCCCCCCCCCCTCCCACCTTGAGAATGATCATTAATTATAGCCAAGTTTATATATGAGGGTACATATAAACGCATTAGGTACAACTACTTTTGCAGTATTCAGCTTTTTTAAAAGAGGGCTCATGTGTGGGACTTGAGTATATGCAAATCATTTAAGTCGTATGACACTTGTGGCAAAGCCCGGAAGAGATAGTGCAAACCACAGATATAAGCTCATTGAATGTATGCAAGTTTAATAACATAATTATTCGATCGAGGTACCCGGTAAAATGATAAAGCGATAGAAGGTTTACAATCCGTACTACATCTACAGTTCAAAACTATGATCTTGGGGACATGTACAGGTAAGCAAACGATTGAAGGAGTACCTGTCTAAGAGTCCCTGTCGACTATTTTCCACTAGAGTACAGTAGTTTGTTTACAGCACCAGCCTTGGATCTTGAGCTCGCCATACTACTCTATGTGCGCTGGAAGTAATCTTTAATACCTTTGAGATTGCTCTTCTCCAAAAATTTTTGTTAAATTTTTGAGACAGAGAAGCTCCAGTTGAATGGAATAGTATAATTTATTTTTCTTAGAGTCCATGAAATGTCCTGCTTTACTTTCTGTTTTTGCTCTCCTCCGTGGGTTGTTGTTGTCTCTGACTGTTAGCCATTGTGGATACGCTAGTCGTTCAGTAGTGGAAATCAAAGAAATGTACTAAAAAGCGTGATGCACGTGCAGAGTTATTGTTTTGATCATTAAATTGTTTTTTGACGTCGTCGGTTTGGTCGTCATCGCAGTTGCTTAAGCTCCCTATTTTATTAGGAACAGTAAATCCTTCAAACTCGCTCAAAAAACCGCTTTTGAGGCAAAAGGACGACTATATACCAGAGGCAAGGTAATTCAACATTTATTTAACGTTGATTTATATACAAACTTAGCGATATATCGTTATAGGTGAAGCAAACGGTAAATCCAGTACATTTACTATAAAATAACAATCGGATACACACACACATTGTGTGGGGCCCCTTGTGTTGTGAACAACTTGAAATACAATATCTTACGTACCCAGATCACATTTTTCTCCTCTCCATTGTCTAGTGCATGAGCAGGCAAAGCTTTCTTTTTCTTCGTCGAAAACACAAGAACCCCCATTACGGCATCCTGTCATTAGACAGCCCTGAAGAAAATACATACATATACACTTTACCGCGATATGCTAAAACGTTTCCCCACTAACATGTACACCTGCTGCCTTTCGTCCTTCTTTTTCCAGCTCCCTTCTACGCCCGCTTCTGCTATAGCAAAAGAAATTGCTTTAGCTGCAATAAAAAATTTCGATAAAATTTTGTTTAAAAACATTTTTAAGAAATATTAAAAAAACGTTTTAAAAAAAGACGACGTTACAATGACGTCCGCGTCCGAGAAAGTCGAAACGTTGTCATCTTTTTTAACGTTTTTTTTTAGTATTTCTTGAATGTTTTTAAGCAAAATTTTAGCGAAATCTTTCATTGCCAAATATTTTACACAGGACTGATGATATATTTAAATATTAGAATCAGCTAAATTAAACTGGGCTCTTTCATGTCACTTAAAAGCAGATAGTAAACTGTTGTCCTACCTTAAGAAACATTGAAAAAGTGGAGCCAGGTTGATCAGTAAGACTGGTGTCATCGTGAATCGTTAAAAACACATACTTATACAGTTCACAATGGCCAGTGCCCAATCGCTTCCCAAAGGACTCTCTGAAGTTAGTAGACGTACACCAGGAATGTCTTAAACATGCCTGACTGCATGACAACAGACTGGGTGAATCGATTTTCTTGACTGCTTGTCTTGCTAAGCGCTTATTTTCCTTATTGACGATGTACGCAGATCTAAAGTTTTCCGCGGTTGTCAAAGCTACAGTGACGATCAAACAAAACATGAGAGAAAACTTCATGTCCTCTGAGCACTTCAGTCAGCCAGTGTTTCTTTTCTTCTATCTTCTCTGGTGCTTACACCTGTTAGGAAGGTTATAGTTAGAACTTGCCGACTCTTCGGATATAAATTAGCATTAAATGGTTTGAATGGCATGTTGTCACATAACAAGGAACCAATTTATTTCTAATTTGGCGAATAAACACGCGAAACGGTACTTCTTAAATTTTCAGCCGTCCACACGTAACTAAGGGTAAACGGCATTTTCAAAATTTTGATCGCTGGGTTACGGGTTGCAGGAAGCCCAACCCGCGTAAATAAAACAAACAAATAAATACTCGATCCGTTCACAGATAAATAAGGATATGCTTACACGTGTAGGGAAGAAATTGGTCACATATATGTGAAAAAGAAAAGTAATACAGACTCCAAGGAAAAATGTTCCTCTTAAGAAACATTCAAAGTAATTAATTATTTAATGCGGACGATTTGACTAAATATTTAAAGAAGAAGACAATGTTAGGAGCCCAGCGTACAAACGATATCATAGATTACTACTGCGTTAACCTCAGTAGGCAATTATTGCATCATTAGAAATAGAACGGTCGTGCAATATATACCTTAGTTATTAATTAAATTAAAATTGCTTTGGCAATTGGTCATTAGCAATAGCCCACATTCGATTAATTAAAATTCAAACATGACGTCGAGGCTTTAGTAATAAAATTGCAATTTTTTCACGACTCCATTGTCTCGCAATCCCAGAAAATACTTGAGCACAAAGAAAACCAAACTAAATATAGAATCATTTTAAAGGGTGCCTATGGCTAACTCGTGAATTAAATTATTTGAAAAACGAAAGCTAATCATGAACCTGTAATTAGTCTACCGATATTATTTAAGTCTGTCAAAAAATAAAAATATTTTTAAAACAACAAACCAAACGAAAAAAAAAAAAAAAAAAAAAAAAGAAAGAAAGGTTTTCTCTGGTGGGAATCGAGCCCCAGACCATAGATGTATAGGATCACCGCTATACCTATTGCGCTACACCATAGTGTGTAGAACAAAATCAACTATTTCTAACGTTTTCGCTCATGAAATTCTGTCGGTAAACGTTGTTTGATGCTGGCAGAGCTGTATTTATGAATAATTCAAAGCTATTTTCGACGAAAATAAGCAGGGTTTTGACGGTAAAAGTTGTATTTTAACTCATTTCGTTGCATTTGAAATGGTCGACAAAGCAAAACCATCTCGAAGTCTCTTGCAGACGGCCTAGTGCAGCATTTACATGAGAAGAATTACGATTCAGCAACAATAGAGCGGTTTTCATTTGAGTATCGTAAAACCAAAACCAAAGTAATTACTCTAGCCAATCACAAAGGACACAGACAATACAGTGAACCAATTAAAACTCGAAGTAATTACATGTAGCTGACGCAAAGCGCGGGAAAATGCATGCGAGCGTGACACAATTGGTTTTGGTTTTCCTTCTGATTGGATAAAAAAGTGGCGCGAATCTTTTAAGCCAATCACGTAGCGTAGTAAACGCAAAACCAATTACCTTTCGACACTCAAATGAAAACCGCTCTAAAACCTTTCTGTTTTTATTCACAAAGAGACATTTCATTTTAGAATGATATTTCCCAAAAAACTGTGAGATTCGGAGACTTGTAGTGGGGCCGTGAGAAAAGTTAAAACTGAATCGTTTGACTCACAGCAGAATTGTGAGCTTGGACCCGCTAGGGAAGTCGAAGAGCAATTTCTGATGTCTTCATCATGCTTATTGCCTGGACGAGTCAAAAAGCTTCAAAAGTTCATAACCTTCGACTGTCTCAAAGTTTGCCATAGTACTAATTTGTAACATCCAAAGTCCACATGAAGACAACTTCTCGTCCTATGGAAGCTACAAAATCATAACATCAAAAGCTCTGGGCACAATGCACGCTCAGCACTTCGTTTGGGAGCAATCGACCTACGACAGTTGTCGTTTTAATATCGGGCACTTTGGTGCGAGCCGAATAATTACGCAGTGCGTTCTACATCTGGGTGACACATTTGCATAAGGCAGTGGCCACAATAACGCGGCGTTCCTTACGCTACGAGTAATCCACGAGTTAAAAATGACCATAAAACCTCGGAATGATGTTAGAGTTTTGATATATTGAACGTAGCCTTTGGGCATTTGTGCTTAGGGAACTCACCGTAATGATAATTATGCTTTAGTGATCAGGAAAAAATAGCCTCGCAGCTCTTCACATTGGGCAATTCCCAATCCCCAAAGCAACTGTTAGTGAATCAGCAATATACGTTTCGCACAGATGCCTTTAATGTTTTAGAAAAGTCCCCGTTGGCGGCATCGCACAAATTTAAAGGGAGAAAATTTGAAAGGTTTCGTCATTGTCTAGACAATGTGCAGCTGCGACTCAGTACATCTTTGCAATCGTTGCCATGGTTATTTAGGCTCTGTTCGCACTTATCGCGGATAGCTCTTGCGCCGGCGCGAGAACCATATCAGTAGTTATCCTTCAGCATTTTGCGCCGTTTTGGGGGATTGCCTTTAACTTTCCCCCGCAGAAAGTGGATTCCCTTCACTACATATGCCAGGAGCCCCTCGCAAAAAGTTCATTCTCCTCATTACATCTGCTGGATTCCCTGGCAAAAAAGTGTGTTCCTTCATACTAATAAATGGGTTCCTCCATATCTAATGAGCGTCTCTCTTATTCAATAGGCAGAATAGGCTTGCCTAGGCTTGCTTGTTAAGTAGCTTGAGTCCAGTTTTCGTTCTGTCTATTAAAAAATAGGGTATATTTAACAATTATTCTTTGAAATCGAGGTGAATAGTGGCAAAATATTTACCGAGCCGCGAAAGCGGCGAGGTAAATATTCCCAAAGCCACTATTCACCGAGATTGAGAAGAATAATTGTTTTAGTATATACACACGAAGTGATCTCAACAAAATCAGAAAGGAAACCATTCAAAAGTAGGATTTGATTGACAGATCAAATCACGCGTAAGTTTAAAAATAGATCTTTGCAGAATTTTCAAACATGGCAATTCACAAGTTTACTCATTTCGCAAACAACAGCGTAATGGCTTCAATGGAATCGCTAAAAGTTTGAACTGTTTCCTTATCTGAGAAAAAAAGTAGAGCTGTGTTGTTTTCTGTTGACTCGCCAAGTTTATAGCCAAAAGGGCATGTTGTGTCGTTCTTCGCATGAAGTGCTGACAAAAATGGCGGCTCGGTTGCTCGAGGTAAGAGGTCGTCTTCCTGTATCATTCTTTTTCCTGTTTACTTGAAATGTAGAATTTCTGCAAACATTTCCTTTTAAATTTGTTTGTCATAAATAAACTTCGATTTTTGAGCCAAAATTTTCTTCTTAGAAAACGCTGAGTTCACGAAACGGCTTCTTCTACGCGAATACACGGGAGTTGTAAACAATCCATCGAGCACAAAACTCCTGCTACAGTAAATTGAAAAACGCCGTATTGAATCCTTCCAAGTCTTTTCTTGCCTTAAAAAAAGTCAGCCCTAGGATTTTGTCGACTTTTAAAAGATCGTTCTCTAAAAAAAACGGGAAAAACACCGAGCTCACACATTATCCACTCGCCAGGAGGTGAATATTGTTGAATAGTCCGAGATAGCGAACCAATCAGATTGCTTAAATCACCAAGATCACTGAGTGTGTATATACTAAATATATATATATATATATATATATATATATATATATATATATATATATACATATATCAACAAAACACACACACGCACACATAGTGGAGCTGAAAACTCTCTATTTCAATTTTGACTTAATTTTACAAAACCGTTATTCTCCGTTCTATCTCAAGGAAACGACTAACTATTGAAGTTTCAGCGTTTTACCTGCCGTTAGTCAGTTAATTATGCAAGTTAACAAGACGACATTTGCATACAAATTAGCTCTGTAATAAATGCTCCAAGGGAGAAACTTGACGTATTATTATAAAAACAATTAATAAATCATAAGGATCAATTAAAACACGCCACTAAGAAATTGATCTCCCTTAGGGTTTTTAGCTGAACTAATTGGAAGAGGACTCAGCGCTCCTCCGAGTGGTGTCAGAGTTGCGCATTGCGAGACTCTTAGCAAAATTAATCCGTCTAAGGCGTGTGGACCATACCCAATTGGCTACTGCGGGAGTGCTCCGAACTTCTCGCTTAACCTGTATGTAGTATAATTAATGCATCCCTAAAACGAACAGTGCCTTCTACCATCTGGAAGTACGCGGATATATCCCCACTACCCCACGTAAACCATTTTTATGGTTTCCCATATCTCTCTGTTAGTCTTATGGAAACTGGTTTCAGCAAATCCCAAAAAATTATAAAGTTTTACCAACATTGGACAGCTCTTCTTTAATCCAATTAATGCGGTCCCAAGGGAATTACATACGCCAACTAGAAATAAAGAGGGGATTCCTCTAAAAAAAAACTCTCTTACCACTTTGCTGTGGTGGTGTATTCGATATCATTCACAAACGTTTTCGTTTTCACAATTCCCACAAAGTAGATATCAGTAGCAACAGCATTACTAAACACGGTATTTCGATTCCAAGTATATAGATTTAGCCAGGGCTAAAAGCGAAGCCTCCCTTCCTATCCTTATGATAAAAGCAATCAAATTAAAGTAATAGCATGAACTGTAAGCCAACAAAAAAGAAATCTCCACATCCCTAAGAGCCTTCGGCATCAGACATCTTTACAGGGAGGGGCTTGAAAGGATTAAGAAACAATATCCCTTAAATAGACCTAAATTGAAAACATTGTTAAATTGTAGGTCTCTTCAGTAGCAGCAGTTTACAGGTTACAATATCTAGGGTCGGTATTTCTGTGTTTAAGGGAACACCTAAAAGGAAAATCAGACCGACTTAAGGATCTTTGTCTTCCCGTAAACCCATTATATTTTCTTTTCTTTTCTTTTTTTTTAAACGGGCACGGACAAACAATTATCTGTAGCTTTTAGATTTATACCTTACAATTTATACGTGAAAGAAAATTTTACCGTAAGGTGTATAGTATTTTCTCTGAGGACATGCTTAGGAAAGCAAACGATAACCTTTTTCGCTACTAAAAACTGTAATCCAATCTTTCACTACAAATACATGTATAAACGTTGATATAGCAACTTACAACTTTTTTTATTAAAAAGACAAGCTCGGGCTCGAAAAACCGACCAGTCTGTCCGTTTTAGAACAGAGGAGAACTCTTTGATATTTTAGATAAGCTCATTTTTTCAGTGAGAATATAAAGCCGTAAACAAACAACCGAAAACAAACGCAGTAACCTTCATTCAAGAGGTATTCAGCTGTGTTTATGGGGCACAGGTTATTGAAAAAGTGTAGCACACTGGACACTACAAAACGGCAGAAATTCTTGAATTCTAGACACTGCAAAATCTTGAATGGCAAGTAATAATGAATGAGAAAATGAATAGCAATTCAATGCGGAACATGTACAAAAACAATGCTTCAGTTTTAATTCAAGAAAGGTTCCCGTCTGAATGTTTCTCAAAATCTCGCGATCTCTAGTTCTATGGTCGTTTTTTGAGCTAATGTTATGAATGAACAATGACAGATAAATAACTTAATTCATTGAAAAGTTTTATTCAAAAACCAATAAGTTAATCCTAAAAAGCAATTCGCGTAACACAACGCAAATCGTTGCGTTCACGCAAGTTAAATCGGTCGAGCACATGGCAAAAAATCAATTTCAAATGCACATTTTTTGGTTTTTCTCTCACGCTGATGTCAAAACGTAGAAAACGTCCATGAAACCTTTATAAATACAAAAATTCCCTCTTAAAAACGTACTTTTCTTTGATCATAGAGTACAGAATGTACCTCGGGTGTCTTCTGCCTTGCTTGGTTCAAAACAAGCCAAGCGGTCCGATCCGCCGCGTAGAAAACAAGGTTGAATTCCTCGAAAGACAATTTCATAGCGAAAAGCTTTCGTTTGTCCACAAAAAGGAAACTGAGCATTCTTTTGAACTTACTCTTTCTCTACTCTTTTATCGGTGTATTTTCAATCTTGAAATGCAAAACTTTAGTCTTGAAAACCACCACATGATGAACGGTGCCAGCCATTTTGATCATAGATGACATTTACTAGTGCCAAATCCGTTTCTTTCCCTACCCCCTAAATGGTTGACATGACCATTTGACGTTTGCGGGGGAGGGGGGTATGGGTGATTTTACTGATTTAGTTTGGGTAAGAATTTTTTCTCAAACCTCTCAGGAGTTAGAAAATTTTTCCTCGACATATAACGGTGTAAGATTTTTTTTTTCTCAACATTATACGTCTTTGGCAATATTTTTTTCAGTGCAGGATATTATTTTTCCCAGGAATTTATTTGCATGCTTTTTTCCTGTCGAAGTCAATCTGGAGGATATTTTTTTTAAATCAACCATAACCCCCTCAAAATTCAAATGGTCGGCCCCTAAAATCCACCAAACATTTGGTCAGTTGACAGATTCTGATTTGTCAATCATTTCTAAAGGCTTTTGAAACAATAGGGGACAAACTCTCTAGGGAAGATCGAAGGAATTCGTTTCTACTTACCCTCCCTGGAGGGTCCGTACGGACGTACGATGACGTCATAACCAAATTTTCTCGGATGGATAGTTTACCAAATTTTCTTACCCATGGTGCTCCGCTCTTAGACAATAAAACATCAACACCTGAAGTTTTCTGTAGCTGTTCGTTTATCCTTATCGCACATTTTGAGACAATTTTAGTGATGGTCAGTTACTATGGTTACGAGATATGACGTCATAAGTAGCAGGTGGTCAAGCCATTTTTGAGTGAAAATGCGTCCATTTTCAACTTTTAAAAAAATATATATTAAAACTTGTGGATGAAATGATGCAAAGTAATTATTTATGTGTTATTTTTCATGTTAAGCGCTGAAAACTATTAATCCTCACTGTTTTTCACCTGATTTCTAATTCTTGATAAAATCTAAGATGGCGGCCAAGATGGCGACCAAGTTTGGTGACGTCACAGATCTCCAACAGGGCCACCACCAATGAAATATACCTCATCTTGTAGAGAAGATCAAGGCTTTTTACCGAAGGCAAAATCGTTTCAAAATATTGCAACATATCAAAAACCCAAGGGGGGAGGGGGTCCATCAATCTCCCGTTGTACCACGGTGGGGGTATGACTGCGTGTAAGTCCGAGGTTAAAACGGCCAGTTTTCAAAGTCGCAAAATAATCGTAAAGTAATTTTAACCTTTGGCCACCACGAGTGCAATTGATAAGTCGATAATTTATAACACTAAATAACTATCTATAAAAATCAATTGATTACTGTACATTAAAAGTTGATTAAAACCAATAGACGAAAAAGTTGTGACCAATCGATAATTATCGATATATTCGTCGATTTTTATCGGGGTTATAGATTTTATCGGCGCTAAAGTTTCGATTTGTTTCAACTGTCAACATTGGCAAAGAACAGTTTGACGTTTATGAAAAGTGATTATGTTACGGCAAATGGCAGGCACTCAATGACATCCATGTTGTTAAAAACAACAAGTTAAACGTTTTTAAGAGGCGTCCCTGAATGACTTACAAGAATCGTACAAAATAATCATCTCATGCATCCATTAGACTTGAGGTGAAACAAATCGATTAACGCGAGAAAACCCTTAACAAAACGGGTTACAATTAAGGCATTTGAGAAACTTCAGCCGTCCACACATAGCTAAGGGTAAACGGCGTTTTCAAAATTTTGATCGCTGGGTTACGGGTTGAAGGAAGCCCAACCCGCATAAATAAAACAAACAAATAAATACTCGATCCGTTAACTAATAAATAAGGATATACTTACACGTGTAGAGTGTAACTTGGTCAGATATATGTGAAAAAAGAAAAATAATACAGGCTCCGATGAAAAATTTTCCTCTTAAGAAACATTCAGACCGTGGCAGGATTAGCTCAGTCGGTAGAGCGTTTGACTGCAGAGCGGGAGGTCGCGGGTTCGATTTCCGGGGCCGGACCATCACTCAGGTCTTAAAATGACTGGGAAATGAAGGTACTTCCTTTGCACCGCAAGCGGCTAGACCATCGCGTGGCTCGGATGACCACGTAAAATGGCGGTCCCGTCTCCATTAGGAGACGTAAAAATAGTCTCCCCAATTAGCATTGACACTCAAATCAAGTGTTTTTTTTTTTTTTTCAAAGTAATTACTTAATAATATTTAATGCGGAAGATGCGAAAAGCTCGTAAATCAATCGCCTTCTGCTCGTGATTTACAAGCTTTTCTCGTGTTCTCCCAACATCCCGCGTGGGTTATCACGCCGGTAAAACCAACGAAATTGTGGTCTATTGCTTAAATAAACCGACTTGTACCCAGTCCACCTCGGTTTGAAACTGGGCAATGATTTGGTTGCCAAAGTAATTGAAAATAAGCGGTACCTAGGATATGACAACTATGTGATCTATCTTCGGTCTCTTGTTTCTCAATATGTAACTTTTTATCATGACATGATTGCTTTACCGGGAGAATAGCCCACGTTCGATGTATTGAAATTCTAACATGAATCCGAGGCTTTCTGGTTATTTTGTATATATTTGGTTTGCTTTTCTTTGTGTTCAAGTCTCTTCCGGGAATTGTGAGATAATGGAGTCATGTAAAATCTGCAATTTTGAACCTAACGCCTTAGAGTCATGTTAGAATTTTAATACATCGAACGCGGGCTATTAACCTGAATGACACTTTCTTCTCCGTTATATATTAGCAATTATGTTTATTTCCATGTGCTTTAACAGAGTTCTTTATTTGTATTATATAGTGCTAAATTAAAGTTTTAGTTTACTGACTTATACAATAAAATGATAAGGGCCATCACTTTCTTATCAATAAGTAACCCCTTTTTTTAGCGGAAATTTTTTGTAGTAAACGCCTTAGCACTTTTCTAGGAAAAGTGGCAATGAAAGTATAAAGTAACGCTAAAGTAAAATGTCCCTTATATTATTATGCGTGAGCTCATGAATAAAAGAAATTAAAGTTATCCTTTTAAGCCTGTGTCACCGTCGGTACAGGCTACTTATTACAGGTTAAAAGACAGGTTCAACCAAATTAAGAACCACATCATTTTCACCCAAGTTCAAAAGCATAATACAGAAAAACAAACTCTTTCTCAGTTTTTTTCTTTGCGAAGGTAATAACACATTTTGAGATAAATAGATAACAAGTTCAACGTACTGGTACTTCGTCTATACCATTCCTGGTGGAATTGGAATTTGGAAATGTTAATTAGTTTTTTCGGAGAGGGGAAAACAGGAAAACCGGGAGAAAAACCTTTTGGAGCAAAGGACAAACCATGCAACTACACAAACTCAACTTACATACGGCGTCGACGCCGGGATTTAAATCCAATGGTGGGAGGCGAGAGCTCTCACTACTTCCTCATCCTCGTTCAATAATTGTCCGATTTATCAATTCGGAGTTTATTTAGAAGTAAAGTATTTTCAAGCGAGGGTAATTATTCACAATTTATTTTTCTACTTGAGGAGGAAATTGGGGGCCTAAAGAAACCGCAAAAGCTGGATCAAAACCACAGTCCAAGTGTAATAAAAATCGGTAATGTAACATCGAAAACTGCTGATCGAACTCAACAATCAAAAGCGGTCAAGGCATAAATGGCATTAATTACGTTTTCAAAACAACTTTGCTGATATTGTACCTTTTTACAAATGGGCCAGCACAGCAAAACCGCATAGTAATTTTCAAGAAGAGTTATAATAACTCCTCTAGTGGGGCTAATTTAACTCCTTACAGAGGAGTTATTTTTGGGGGAGTTATTTTAACTCCAAAAAGGAGTTTAAAGAACTCTTTTTCAGGAGTAAAAGTGACCCCAGATATTCAGGAGTTAAAATAATCCCCCAAAAGGAGTTATCCTGTATCTAAAATTTTTACTCCACTTTCAGAGTTAAATTAACTCCAAAAAGAGTAAAAACAACCCATGTAAGGAGTAAAAATAACTCTATTTCGGAGTTATTTTAACTCCAGACTGGGAGTAAAAAGAACTCTTTCTCAGGAGTAAAATTGACGCCAAATTCGGAGTTAAATTAGGACATAAATTAAAGTAACCCCTCAAAAAGGTTATCCTGCACCTAAAATTTTTACTTCGTTTTTGGAGTTACAAAAACTCCCTAAAAGTTATACGGTGCGGGAACTGAGAGCCAGTTACAGCAAGGGATGAGTTTTCCTGGGTGAAATCTTAGAAAATCATGAAAAATTAACTATGAATACAATGGTGTGCATTTTAAATATTATCCATACGAAAAAGAATATATGGGCCTACAAATAACGAAGCCAGAAGAGAGGTTTATCCTAGGAAAACAGTCACAATTTATTACACAAATATGGACTTGCCATCGATCTTTATGGCAAGTTCATATTTTTTTACCTGAAACACTTATAACTGGTCCTGGAAGTCTGCATTCATAGAACGTGCGTTCTAAACATTTACAATACCCTCTGGCTTATTAGTTTGTGAGCAAAAGTGTTATGAACAAATTCTCTTACATATATATATATATATATATATATATATATATATATTTTTTTTTTTTTTTTTTTTATTACTGTTAGTAAGTCTAAAGAAACGTGACAACATAGCTAACATATGAAAGAGGACAAATTAAATACGAAAACAGCTTAACCTACTGGACATAAAAGATCCACTATTTATTATAAGTAATAAGTGCTAACACTTTGTAACAGTATACATTCTGGAAAGAATATGTGATACATTTACAATAGGATGCAAATGGGGCATAAACCATCCATGCCCCATCATATTTGCAGCTTTAGCAGGGGAAACTGGTCATGAAAGCAGGCAAAAGATCAAATCAACGGTGCCGCAGTTTATCTGGATTAAGTTGGAAGCTCCTTGACAGTGCGTAATCCTTTGTTTTCTGTTCAAAAATTGATTGAACAAATTAAGGCAACGTTTTTTATTTGTGTTAAAAAAAACAACAACAAACAAACAAACAAAAACAAGTAAAATGATAGGAATGTCATTGAACGTTGTGCACCGTCATGTCCGCGAGAAGACTGACAAAAAAATTTATAACAAAGAGATCTGACAGGCTTTATAACCATTTCTCATTTCATACCTGCTGCGTTTCTTTTGCGAATACTTGTTGCACATAACGGGAACGTCTGAGAAATTTGATTATTCTACAATCTCGCTCCTAGGGTTCCTTCTCTTGCCTCGAGAAAGAACTCTTGTTGCAGCTGGTCATGTGACTTCCTGTGACAATGGACTCCTCATCAAAAGTCAACTTACGTTTTCAATTTTCGCCGCCGTCAGTCATCTCGGCGGACCTCTTAGGAAACAGAAATTTACTTTAACGGGTTCAAAAGCTCAAGATTTGTGATCTGTGATTGGTGGATTTCGATCCGTTTTGTGGGTTCCTTTGTTTCAAGGTTCGTTGCTTGTGATCGTGATTATTATTGGTGGCAGCGAAAAACGCAATTGTGAAGGCGGCTTTTGAACTTTAGAGTTCGCGTGTTTGCGAAAAGCGCAGTAATGTACTCTTTGCGTTTTGCTCAAACAGAAGCTTGTTCTTGGAGCAAATATCAGGTCATGTCAAACTCCAGGCAATAAAGTGTATTCAGGAAGTTGATATTAGTTTAGGAAATGCACATCAAAGAGCAAGTCCATGAGTCAACAACCACCAAAATCATTTTCAGGTCGAAAACACCGTGTGTGAAGTGGGGAAATCTTGGATATAAACTTGTTTTGATGACTGACATACTTCAAATCAATCCTCATTAGTTTGCAAGCCCTCCAGTGTATTTTGTGTCTTCCTCACATCAGGCACAATTTTATACGTACTACCCCACCCTTGAGGCAAACCCAGATTTTGGGAGCCACGTGACTAGCCGCAACCAGGGTTCTTTCTCAAGGTAAGAGAGAGAATACTGGAAACGAGGTTGCTTTTTCTAATAATTTATGTTCGGTATACGGCTCTAAGCAAGAGCTTTATAAAATCCAAAACTTTATCAGTTAAAAAAACAAAGGAAATATTTGCTTGCAAATAGAATTTTTATGCTTCTTCTTCCCATTGTGTACTTTTTATTTCTTTGGGGGCCAGGGACTTGGGGTGGCATTTATTTGGATTATAGCCAATACCCTTTAGGATACTTGTGCTTGCCAAGTGACCAGGCTTCCATGTGAGCGTCACTTCGTTTCATCTTGACGGTGGTTAAAGACGTGTTTTTTACTCTAGTTTTTACCTCATCCTTCCCTTGTCCCGGCCACTCCCCTTTTTCATATAATTATAGATTGTATTTTTGGCGTTTTCAGTGCCCTCACCTTTATTGGGCCAAACTTTGTATCAAGGATTTGATTGAACAGTATTTTTAAATAAATGCGGCTATGGGATTTTGCCCATAGCCATTTACTCCATTTGTTGATTGGTTATATTTTTGCCCAGTAAACATAGCTCAGGCAAGGCAGTATTTTTGGGTTGTGCATATAACTTATAAGGGAGAAAAGGCATAAATCGTTATACTGAGGACTTCGTTATATAGAGGTTCGTTATGTCTAGCTTTCTCTGTATATACATTCCAAATTCTTAGTAGCCTGTGAACAGGCTCTCTGTTTTGGGGAATAAATATCAAGTAAAGTTCCCGCTCGACCAAAGGCCTGCTCACAGGCTAACTTCTCAGCTGCCTTTATTGGATTTACTTATGAAAGATCTTCTTTCTACTTGATTAATCGCCAAAAATGCACGGTTCTCTAGTTTCAATAGCCCTTGCTGTGAGCTTATGCACCAGTCAATTGAAACCCCCACCCCCCGGGTCCCGGGAAAGGGTGGGGGATTTGACATAGGCTCTGGTCAAAAGGCATCAATATCCCTACCCCCTGAGGCTGGAGTTCAGATCAAACGCCACTACCCCTGGGGCAAGAAAGCTGATACTATCAAAAGTTCTAAGAAAAGAACGTGCAAGACCTACATTTACATGGGAAAATTTAATAATGTTCTTCTTCCAGGTTTGTGCAGCTTTGATTAAAATGCTAATCACACTCTCATACAGTTTGTTCAACTATTAAACGAAGGAAAAGCATGCTGTATTTCATTATTGGTCATGACCATCTCATTACATGTATTTAATAGACTGCAAATTAGTGAAATTTGAAATACACTGTATATATTATCACACAAACTCCGTTTATTTGGCTCAAGTTCAGTTTTTTAGAAATTTAATACCTTAAACTGTCTACTGAGGTGAATTCTCCATGGCTGCAACCTTGCACTGTGCGCAAATCCACTCTCCACTTGGTGCTGTTGAAAGCCCCACACACTGAAAATGGAACCACTCTATGGGACAGTCTTTATGTTCACAGGCAATGGTTGACCACCCCTGGAACTTTTGACAATTTTTTGTTTTACACATTTGCAGTGTGAGACATAACTCATGTTACTCTATTAACTGAGAGCTGCAAAATAAGCTATAGTTTGGGGGTATACCTAGTATGTCTGAAAATTGAGGCATTTCTGAACTTTTTGACTTTGACATTTTCAGCCCGTTTATGTCAAAGCCATGATTTACTTCTCCAATTTTGATATGAAATAAGGACTGCACTGGTCAAGACCTTTCAAATGGTATATCATACATTGCCATTTAGGTTTTATTTACGAGTTTGGAAAAAGGGGTAGAAAAACTCAGGAGTGAAAGGGTTAAACTGAATTTCATTAATAAAATTTAATTTTAAAAGCACAAACCAACAATATTCTAGCAATTTGAAAATAAAAATAGTCAACTAATAGGTTCTCACAAAAAGCTGGGAGAATAGGTTGTTACAGCACACATGTCAATGTAGCAACAACTACTAAATGCAGTCAAAAATCTACGACCCAGACTAGAACTGAAAATAAGGTCCAGATAATTGAAGTGTCATGTATGAATACTAATTTAAAGTGCCACTACGATGAAAATTTTTGTATTTCTTTTTCGCTTTTTTTAGTGCAAATGTATTTAATAGGTTTAGACAAATGCGAATTGCTATAAATTAGATTGATATATTCTTACACAGCCCAGAAATAGCTGACTGAAAACCCACGAAAATCACGTAAAATCCGTCCGCCATTACTCCGTTCATAAATCCGAGCCCACGTTCTACTGGTTTGCGATCTGGTACACTTGACTTGATTTGTGACGTAAATGACTCAACACGTCATGATTATTATTCCCTCCGGGACACAGACAACAAAGCCAAACGGCACGTGTTGAGTGACGTGTTGAGTCTTTGACGTCACAAAATCTTTAGGAAAACTCGATCCAACTCTCAGGGTTCGGTCCCGGTCATTTTTTAATTGAGTAATGGCGGCAAGCCGAATTCGAAATGTAAAGTTAAAATAATGGCACTTCCCGTACGAGTTTTGACTTGAAACTTTGCAAGGTAAGAAACAAGTACTTATATTTTCAAAATATGAAAAGAACAGAAAATGTATATTTTTGATCATAGTACCACTTTAACAAATTAGAACAAAATTCTAAAATTCTAATATGTTATACATTTTAATATTTTAATTTCTGGCTAAAAACTCAATTTCCAGTTCAGGAAATGTTTTGTTTCTGCAAATGGTACCAGATGAGTGTATACATTCTTTGTACTTCTAGTGGTCCTCTGGGCCCCCACCCCTGCTTCTTGGAAATTTCCATTACCACCCACGGAGGAGATATGAATATTTTTGTTGGAAAACCAAATTTTAATTGCATAGTTCCTACCTCTAAAGCAGGCCCAATTGAAACTGCTCCATCTTTCATCAATAAGGTTGTCTGTTTTGAACCACTACCAGAACAGTTCCCTGAGGGTGAAAAATAATTATTATATATTGTATTTAGGATGCAAGGCTGTTGCCTAGCAGGTTTCCGGTAGTCTGGGACACCCAAGGTACTGTTTTTGGTGCCCAGTAAATGTTTTTCCTAACATTTAACTTTTCTCAGGCTGGGCTCATAACTTCTCAGTTTTTGGCCTTGTGGGCTCCTTTAAATTTTTCTAAGGCAGAAGCCTTGAAATTTATTCACAAAATTCACAATATGAACACTATAATTGGAGTATCAAAAGATTCAACTTCATTTTTCTTATTTAAAATTAAAGTAAATATTCAAGACATACTGTCAGAAGAACAGCTTCTTTAGTAGACAAGTATTAAAATATTTGGTCATTGTAATATATATTCTTAGTCAATTATAGTACTTCATTTATAAGGTATCTGCACCTTAAAGTAAATGTGATGCACAATTTGCTATCACATGTGAAATATAGACCACATTTTTTCAGATTTTTGTTTTATCCTACTATTATTTGGCAAGAATAATAATCAAACAAATGACAAGTTTGTTTACCTTTAACACTTCCCTTCTCATTTCTTGTTGTGTGCAGGGAATCTTTGGGCTGTGCAAAAAAAAAAAGCAAAAACAATTAGGGTTTGCAAACAGATCAGTTCCAAAAACTTTTTCAAAAACTAAAGTATTATAAACATAAATCAGTGCAGACATACCTGATCGACGGATGTAGGTTGTGAAACATTTGGAGGTGGCTTCGACTGCAAAACATGCACTTGGATTTTATCCTTGTGTTCAATGTTTTGAACGGTAACATCGACCCACTCCCCCCAGTCTTCTTCATACTTTTGGAAAATTATCCGTGCTTCACTGTCCAGGCTAAAACACTCTTTAACTTTTACAGCAACATCTTCATTTTGATGAAGGTCAAGAACCTTACGGCTTTCTTCGTATTGAAATAAAACCTGTAGGAAATCAAAGAAGAGAACAGCTCATGACCTGACCTTTCCGCATCATTACCCATGCATACCATTTGAATTTCAATGGAAATTAAATGTAAATAATACATCCAAACAATAGAAAACAAATTACTTGATTCAGATTGAATATCAATTGCAGTGGATGGTAAAGTAAAAGCATGATATGCGTGGATTCAAACCACTGTTACGTACCTTTCTTTCGCCTTCCGCCATCTTGGAAGTTCCATGTGAAGTACTAGTGCCCAGTTCCACTCTTGCCCGAGGTGGGGACGGGAACCGCGGTCGAAAACAGTCAAATGCACCACCCCCAGGGGACAGCTTGTTGTTCAAAAGTGATTCGATGCCCCTATTTTCCCCCACCCTTCCCCGGGACCTGGGGGGTGGGGGTTTCAATTGACTGGTGCATTATATCCATGAACAGACAACACTTTTAAACAGGGCTTACAGAACATAAAAGTCATAATTTAATCTATTAGATTGAAATGCATTTGCATTTTAAAGGTTTCCCTGGTGCATATTGTTTATCCTTTAATTCACGCGTACCACGCATAAACATCAGCACATGTCTGACCGCTGTTGTTGTCTTCTGAACAGTTACTTAAGTCTTGTCCGTACCAAATTTGAAACTCATCTCCAACAGACACAGATATTGGAGAAGGAAGATTGTTAAATCGAAGTTCGTTGTCATTAACACCTACACCTTCGATTTTATATGAATAGTGACAACCTTTTTCCCTGTAATATGCCAACAAAAGAGCGAATCTGTTCTTGAAAGTTATGACGGTTAGGAGTCTCGTGTCTCCAAGCGCGGGATTGTCACATCCCCAATAAGAGGGTGGGTGATCGAGGCTACATCTAATTGACCCACTCAGATAAACGAGTTTAAAGGTACGAATGACCCCACTCTCTTTGATGTTGAAAGCCCCATATGAGTTATCTCGAGCTCCAAAGCAGACTGGGCCAGTATTGATCTTCTTCCAGTTCTCTGAAAAAAAAAAAAAACATTTGGACACGAATTTTTAAACTAAGTTGATAGTTGATACTTTAAGTCGAGCACGTGTTATTCTGCTTTCGATGAGTGTCAGTGAAGTGAAGTAATTAAGAGGACAAGGCTCAGGGAAAAGACATAAAGGTGGTCATAGAATCTGGGGTTTTTCATGATAGGGGTCGAGTTTATAATGTATTACGAAATCGGGTTTGGAGGATATTGCATATTATACTATTATATTATACTATTATTATATTATACTATACTCTGAAATGATTACAGGCTCATTGACATGATATCATCAACTGACGTGATGCAACTCAGTTTGACTCTGAAGATGACTACCGCACAGGTTGTCGAGACGTCAGTCACTGACACGCCTCGGTACAGTTTATGTTCAGTAAGGAAAAATGTGAAAGTTTACCAGCACCTTTATGGAATAGACGATTTATTCGGTACGTGCGTATTCCCGCCTGTTGAATAAATTGTCCCTTTTATAAGATTCGTGCAAAAGTAATTTTCCATAGATGCTGTTATCTAAGGTATCGGCTTTTAATGTCTCCGTACAGTTGAGGTTTACTCGATCTCAGAGTACAATGTGTGGCTGTACTAAGCTCATTTATTCTTTAACGCTAGTTTTGTCACGTCTTTGGTAGAACCATGATCTAAAATTCGTTACGATGCTGTGTCCTTTGAATGTCGGTTTATCAATCGCCTCAATGTAAATGGAGAAAAAAGGATGAGGTGATAAGTGATCTACTACTCTGGGAACCAAAGCACGGCGCAAGAAAGAGAGGAAGACCAGCAACAACAAAATAATACTGGTTTGAGCATTGCTGAACTGAAGAGCATCATGGGAAACCGAAAGGAATGGATGAAGCTACAGTTAATGGAGTTCGAGTTCGCTCGATATAAGCAAGCAAACAAGCAAGGTAAATGTGACTTCTGCGTTCTTCTGAAGGCTGAAGCGGCTCATGCAAAGCGGATTTTTTTTCAGTCTGTCGTTTAGACCCGACACGGCCGGAGAATCCTTAGCGCAGCGCTTTTGTCGTGTCAAGTGGTACTCTGCCAACTGATTGCTTAGGCCCTCGTTACATTTTTTGCGGAATTTTTCCAATTCGAAAATTTCAAAACTTCCCGCTGGCACTTCACACAGATTATCTGCGATACTCCCGTTGTATTATTTACATAGGACGACAAAACCGAGAGTGTAACTAAATGTCGTGGGTCGTGGGTGTCGTGGGTAAAAAAGTGTAGAAAAAAATGATTGCCAGGCTTTTCACGGCTTCTTCTTCGTCCTCTTCCTGATATTTCCTTAGCATCGTGGGACTCGAGTCCTCTTTCATTCCATCATTGTACAAAAGACGTGTTGCTGATGAAGATTTATCGATATCTGAGCGATCACCGCGAAATAATCGAAACAGACGTAAAATATGTCGAAACGTGCAATTTACAGAAAGTATGGGACGCTGTGACTCATTGAATGGCGATAGCTGCTTCAACCTCCTGCGCAGGGCTGGTTGTAGCTGCTTATATACTATAATTAATCTTAATTCGATCTACGTATACCGTCCCAATGATCAGCGGAGTTTTTTTGAAGGGACAGGTTCACGGTTCAGCGCATGCTTGTTAATCAAAATGATGTTTTTCTGCCGGGACATCCTGTATCGTCTATGAAAGCAATATGATCATGTCATAATAATGTCAAAGAACCAATCTGCACACTCCCCTGGCAGTTACTTGGTCAACTTAGATGCAATTAGCTGTAAATTAATCAACCATGGAATAAAACCTTGGGGTCAACAATAAATTCACCGTTGGTAGTGTTGGCATAATCCACTAATTTTTCTTCGATTTTAGTGCTCCTCCATCCCACCTCAGGTTACTCTGAAATACACTTCTACTTTGAAATACACTCTGAGATCGCTGAGATACATGAGAGTGGGATTATTAACCGATAGAATTAATAATAAATTGGAAAAAAACAATTTAATTTATAAGCATGCGCTGAACCGTGAACCTGTCCCTTTAACACGATGAAATGCAATTACCGTGGGAAAGGGGAGGTAAGTGAGGAAAAAAAAGAGACAATTTTGAGCTATTTCATATTTTTGGATAGAAGTCTTTCTTAACGACGTTTTAGGTCTCTTAGCTTACGAAGGAACCACTTTCATGCTCAACCTTTCAAGTTGCGGCTAGAATTTATGTAAACTTAATTTATCTCCGTACGGAAATATAATCTTCTCGATTCTTTTTTGTTTTGTTTTGTGTATAAAATCGTTGCTGTAACGATTCTGATTATAAAATAACTAAGATAGTACGCGCGCTCTGATTGGCCGAGAGGAGTGTTTGCATGAGAGTATGTAAACATGGTTGTGGCGTCAAGTTGTTTGGCTTTTCGCGCGCTAATCACGTAAGCACGAATTTGAAAAAGTTTTCCAGTTCAAAACTCGACAAGTTTACTTTGTTTACCCATTCCTTCGTCGGTTGAAACATGGAAAATCGTTACAAAGAAGGTCAGTCAATTTTCTTCGCTTAAGCTGACATCTTAAGCGAGAAAAATCCGTATTTTGCAAAGCATTTTTTGCAAAACAACAACTGATTACGCGTACAAGACTTCGCGGACAAGATTTTGCGACTGATAAGAATTTCTCTGTTAATCATGGCCATACAAAGAGTTTTGCGTTTTTTTCTCGGGAAAGTTAATTTATAAAAGCAATAGAAAACTTTTTTCCTGTGTTTGCATAGCCTGTTATAAACACTCGAGGCATTGGGAGAATTCTCGACCGTTATGCAAACCCTCGACTTCGTCTCGGGTTTGCATAACCGTCTCGAATTCTCCCAACCCCTCTCGTGTTTATATCAGGCTATGCAAACACGGAAAACGTTTTCTATCACTTAAATATCATTCCTTAAACTGAAAAGGACGTTTCAGTCACGAATGTTGACATCTTTGAGAAAAAGCAGTTCAGTCTCCAGTTTTTCTTTAACCTGCTTCAGATTTAGATAGTGTACAGAGTTTCTTTTATTTCTCCCCTAAATGCCTTTTTAGTGTCTGTTTGTACTAAAAGATTCGCTTATTTGCTTTGGAGACCGCGGGGAAGGGGACTAGGACTCATGGTATGTGAACAGAGATTTTCGTTCATAAATTTTACAACATTTTGATATTTATTTTTTTTTTACTCACGACATTTACCCACACCCACGACTCACAACCTCTACCCACTACGTACTCACGAGCCACGACATTTAGCTACACTCGTCAAATACAGGGTTATATTAAGAATTGTTGCCTTTTCATCTGAAGGTAAGTTTTTTTTACATTTTTTGGGATTGCAAGACATGTCCTCTTTAGACCATGCCATGAATTGTTCCACAATTTCGTAAACGGATCACACTGATAACTACCGTAAAGTTCCCATGGTAGCGACCCCTCGAAAGTAACGTCAAAAGTCAGTGACTTCTTATAAATCCCGAAAATAGCGAGCCCCCCGAAAGTAGCGAGACCCGGCAAAGAGTATCGAGACTAAGCTTTTTCTTTCAAATTACATTATAAACAGACCGAATGCCTTTATCAGTTGTTTTCTATTTGCAATCCATAGTCAAATTTTTAATGTACAATACGAAATAAACATCTTCGTGCATTTACAAATTTATCACGATACAGCACTTTAAAACAAGGCAACAACATGGCATGCCTGAAACTATCGTTCTTCGTATGAAACTGGACAAATGAATTCCTTCTCATTTGTTAATCATTGCTCTCGATTTTAATCAGAGTATTGCTGTATTTAGTACTTGTATTTCTGTTACTTATACCATATAACACAAATAAAATGTTGTTTGAAAGACCTAGCGCCAACTTTGTTTTGTGGTGTTTGGTTCCCGAAAATAACGTCCCCCCCGAGAATAACGACACCCTGAAAGTAAGGAGCCCCAAAGGCTGCTAATTCCGAAAGTAACAGGAGACACTATTGTAAGGTCATCAGCTTAATTAAATGGAGCAGGAACACTGTTATAAGAAATTTCTAGTCATTCAAAAATATATTAAATAGATAATGCCTACGATTCCTTGGGTGGTTCCCTTGTTAACGACCTTCCAGTTACAGAGGTGATTATTGTAGAAAATTCGCTGTTGCCTAGCAAACAAAAAGCTACAGTGTACGGTAAAAGTTAACGATGTAAGGATTGAGGGGTAGCTGCTTAAGTTTAGCTGACAACTTGAACGACTATTTCGGAAACCTGTGCAAATTTTTCAAGAGGTAAGTGTACCCGAAATAACCTCCGTAGTCTCTGTAGTCAGAATTCTCGTTGGGGATCATGAGGTCGATCTTTGGTAGGGGGTTAATGTTCGCCCTCTTCCAAGAGTCCGGCCAGCTGTGAGTTGACAGCGGTAAATTCCAGACTTCAGTTATAACCGTCGTTAATAGTTCGGCATAATCCTTCCAGACCCAGAAAGGGATGTCATCAGGACCTGTAGCCGTTCGCTTTCATTTAGTTAGAGCGTTGCAAACTTGCCTTTCGGTTATTTTGGGTTCACTTACCTCTAGAGAAATTTGCACAGGTTTCCGAAATAGTCGTTCAAACGTTCAAGCAAACAAAGGGCAAAGCTTTGCTAAAAGTATCTTGGAGAAGCCCAAGGAGATGTATGAACATGTCGGTTTCCTGGTGGAGTGCGTTTCTTAGCATTTATATGGCTGCGACTTTCAGCCTCGCTTTCTTGTTGAATTTATTTTCACTGTTGTCGGTCCCTCTCAGATGGAGCCTAACCGTATAGGCCATTACAGTGAGAAGCCCTCTGGGAGAAATTTATCCAGCTCAGATCTACATAAAATATGCTTTGATGAACATAGCTATAAAATTGAAACCACGAACCACCTAGCTGGGCTAAAATAAGGTGCTCTAATCTACCAAAATCCATCGTCACTGGGATAAGCAAAACGGCCCTAGCTTCCAGGGTATGACTAAAATACCGCATTTTTTTAACTACAAAAGCATAAAATACAAGTAGACTGCCTTTACGCAATATTATCATTACCTTTTTATTTACATTTTATGATATTATTATTATTTTTTTTTACGAAATAATTAAAACTTGTTGTTACTTCTTTAGGGAAAAAAGTAGCCGGCTTCTCTGAGCAAAGTAATTAGGGAGCTTTAGGCATCGACGACGGCAACTGCAGCGGAAACGTCAGTCAAATCAATGCCCGTTTTTTCAATCTTTGTCGCGTTTATTCCAATTTGCTGAAAATGGCAAGTTTAGGCGAATATCCCTGGAGTTGATTTCTTGAGGACCGCACTCAAGTTTAGAGAGGGAAAAAGAGATTCGTCGTTGCTTGTTTACGTCCTCCATAAAACTTGCAATTAGGCATTTTCACGTCGTAGTCGTGCAAGGACGGTAAAGAAATGAACAAAAAGGCGTGAAGCACGTGCAAAGTTGTTGTGTTTGCGTAATAAACTTATTGCTTTTTTGACGTCCTGTTTGCCGTCGCCGTCGTCGTTGCTAAACCTCCCTATTGACACGTTTCGGCGGTCGTCGGTGCTTTTTGAAACCCCTGCATGTTACCATAGCAACGACCGATATCTTACAATTAACCCAATAAACGTAATGTGTTATAGATGTATCTTATCCACGCCAAATTTGAACTTCATATTGGTAACTAAGACCCCAATGAATGGTAACAACTCACAACCAACCAAACTGAGTTCAGCCACGTTACGTTTACGTTTCTCCGTTGACGCGAAAGTCAAGGAATCACCACCACACGAGATGGTGCTCAGCACGCAAGCTTTAAATACCATGACCCTGGTGTGTTTGGTCAGTTTGTTGCTCTCTTTGAATGACTAAACACCGTGGTAGCTACTTTTTCTATTCTCTTGTTCAACTCAATATCGCGGAGTCAGAGACTTTCTCTTCAAGTAGAGCAAATGGATGAAGAATCATGAACAACTTAAAGCTGCTCGTCAAATATTTTGATGCTAGGTGGACTGATGACATCTTGTCCAGTTACTTGTGTTGTCTTCAGGTTGATATTAAGTCTGAAGTGCTTTCAGGGAGATGAGAGCTAAAGCGATTCATGATTTGTTGTAGTTTATTCGCAGAGTGTGTGGTTACTGCTGCATCATCAGCGCAAAGGAAGTTGCGTAAGTGCTTCTCACGAAACTTGGTCTTGGCTTTCAGTCTGGCAAGGCCGAAGAATTTACCATAAGATCTCGTTCGGAGGTACATTCCTTCAGTTGAAGGTCCAAAGGTGTTTTTCAGCAGAATGACGAAGACGATTCCAAATAAGGTGGGAACCAAATTAAAGGTATCAGAGGTTGATCATTATGAAAAGATTTGATGATTCCGAGGATTTTCGCTGGGCAGTCAAATTTCGGGAGGATTTTGAAGAGCCCAACTCTGCTTACTAGATCAAAAGCCTTAGTGAGGTCAATTAATGAGATGTACATTTTTCATGTAATTGTCTGGTGGATAATATCAAACCAATAGTTTAACGTTTGTCCTGGAAACCACAGTGTGGCTCAGGATAAACTCCCTCTGCAAGCGCTTGGAGTCGCTTTTGGACAACTTAAACAGTTTTTCAGCGATGGTAAGGAGTGTGATGCCTTGTTAGTTGAAGCAGTCTCTCCAGTCCCCATGTTTGCCGCCCTCATGTCTTATTGTACCTCAACCTCTTGCCAGCGCAGACAGGATTTCGTAGAGCTTGCTAAAGGCATCGTCTTTGCTGCATGCACTTCAGGATTTCAGCTGGAAAACCGTCCTGACAGGGCGCTTATCCAGAAGAAGGCGAACACAGAGCCTCTTTCACCTCCTCTTCTGTAGGTTCAACATCCAGCTCCTCCAGAACAGGTAAGCACTTTATGACGTTCAGGGCTTCTTCAGGCATCAAATTCTCTCTGTCATACTGCTCAAAGTAATAGTCTACAAAGCGCTCTTTCTGTTGGGCTCCGTCCAGGATTACCTCGCCTGTTGCAGATTTGAAGGGGGCTGTTTCCTTCTGAGAAGGACCAAGTGCCTACTTGATTCCTTCTACACAGCCGTGGTATTACCTGTCTCAACAGCAGACTGAATGCTAGCACAGAGCTGAGGCCAAACCAGTATTCATTTGCGCAACGTCTGGTGCATTGTTTGCAAATTACTACGTGCAGCCTGTGGAGCCTCTAGGTTTTGTTCACTTGTGCAGGCGTTTTATGCAGCCAACAAAGTAAGCTGAGCCTCCCCCCACCCCCCCCCCCCCCCCCCCGATTTCCTATCTTTTTTCCCTACGAGGTTGCTTCGGACAGGTTTTTTCTGGCCATCTATTTGGTTGGTATAAAGAAACATTTCAGACTTTTATCCCCGTTTGTGTAACTTAAGTTCTTGCTTTAACAAAACTTGGTTTATGAAGTTTTATACAAAAGTTCCAGCTATGAGTCAGTAATATTAAACTGTGGTATTACTATTATAAAATAAACCTGTGGTATACTACGCGCAGCCTGTGCAGCCTCTAGGTTTTGTTCACTTGGGCAGGCCTTTTATGAGCAAACGAAGTCACTTGTGCCTTGCCCGCCCCAAATTTGTTGTCTTTTCCCCTACGAGGTTTTTTGGGACAGGATTTTTCTGGCCACCCCGGTGGCCTACATGTAACTTTAGTTTACTGCGTTTGCTGTAGCTGTTTTCACTTTTTGGGTATAATTAAAGTGGGTCATGGCGTTCTACACAGGCCATATTAAATATTCTCCATCATTTGTTGAATTTGGCTTATTTTGCTTCATGACTTTGTATTAACAAGTCTAGTAAGTACAGAAGGTACGAAACACAGCCCAAGGCATGATCTCACTTGGCTGCGAAAACAAAAATTCGACGGCTGTTGTTAATAGCCGTTCTTAACGGCCGCCATGACGGATAAAATTAAAGGTTGCTAGAACAGTTTCTTCATTGTTGCCACAAGATGTAAAATTTAAAGACTTCCCTAACCCTCTGTGTTAACTTGACATTTTCAAACCTACCTTGGCATGTTTTTCCATCGCCTGTATATCCTGCCCTGCAGGTACAGATATACGATCCACGAGTATTGGAGCAGATGGCATTGCTGTCACATACAGGAGAAGAAGCACTGCATTCGTCAACATCTGAAAAAGGAGCACATATCCCTAAACTGCAATATGGGAAGAACAAAGGGTGTTTTAACAGGACCATTGGTGCGATTTTTATTCGGTTGGTATAAAGAAAAATTTCAGACTTTTTATCCTCGCGCGTGTAACTTATAATAAGTCCTTGCTTTAACGAAATTTTATGAGGCTCTATACGATTGTTCCAGCAATAAGTCAGTAATATTAATCTGTGGTGTTATCTTAGATAGGATACAGTTGTGCATGTGCCCGAAATGGGAGAGGTAACCTCAAAGCTGTGATAGTGACTTTTCGTTAGCTTGAGACCTGACTCTCCACCGGGGGAAAAAAGGCGAAATAAAAAATTAATAATAATAATAATAATGGAACCAACCGTGGGATGGCAGCCGACTGCAACTGCTTTCTGAAACGCCTAGCCGCTTGGATTAGAACATTGCTTTCTTTCGAGATTTTACCGTCGGTACACACATGCGTAAGAAGTTTTTAGGACACCCCTCCACAAAATTCCACAAGGGGATTTCATTTTTAATTTACTGTTTAGTTGAAATGAACCGTTTTTTAATTGAATTTTTTTTCCAATATATATATTTTTAATGGAATGAATTTTTGCAACCCAAATTAAGCGTCTTTTTTTTAATCGAAAGGAGTTGTAAATGCAGTCGACTCTCTCTTAACGGACACCTCTGTAAGACGGACACCTCTGTAAAACGAACACCTAGAGTTTGTCCCTGCCTTTGCTTATTCCCTTTATTTGACTCTTTATAAGACGGACATCTCTGTAAGACGGACACTTAGTGCCGGTCCCAAAGGTGTCCGTCTTGGAGAGAGTTGACTGTAGTGCTTTGACTGAATAGTTTTTTTTAAGTGAAATTAATTGTAAATAGGATTTTATAGTTAGCTTTGTTATCAATAAAAGAATTTGAGTGAATGTTTTTTTAATAAAAATCAACAGGAGCTTATGAAATGAAATGACTTGTAAATAGTGCTTTGACTGAATATATACATATTTTTTCCTCTTCAGCGAAATTAACTGTAAATAGGTTTTAATAGTTAGTTTTGTTATCAATAAAAGTTTATTATTTGTTATAATATGTAATAATGCTCGTGCTGAAACTGTTTTATGGAACTCGCTGCCACTAACTATAAGAACAAGTAGCAGCCTCGCCATTTTTAAAAAGCAACTTAAAACATTTCCTTTTAAGAAAGCTTTTAATTTGTTGGAATAGTTCTAATGTTTAATTTTAATGTAGTTTGGAATTTCCGAATTTCCTTTTTCTTTTAACATATCATTGTTATTATTATAGCTTTCAGGGATTTTTAAAATGTTTTATTTATTATTTATTCATTAATTTTAACTTAATGTAACGCGCTTTTGAATATTCTTCTATAGTTTTAGCGCTATACAAATTCATTATCATTATCATTAATAATTACAAACTAAGACTAAGTCAAGATGTTTTCGACTCAGCTTTACATAATTAGCTTTTTTTTCATAATAATAATAATAATAATAATAATAATAATGATAATAATAATAATAATAATAATAATAATTATGTGGGAAGGTAGCTGAGAGCGTTGCACATGTACTGGCTGGATGTTCCTCCCTGGCACAAACCAAGTACCTATACAGGCATAATGCAGCTTTGAAGATTCTGTTTTTTGAGCTCCTGCGAGAGCATGGGTTAATGGAAGAGGTTCCACCATGGTACTCACCGGTGATGCCAAAACCAGCCTACCAGAACACCACGAGTGAGGCGTTTTGGGATATTCCCATCTATGCAGAGCACAACGAAGTTAGAGCAAATCGGATCGACGCGCGACTTGTCAACCACGAGAGGAAAGAAGTCTGCACAATTGAAATGAGCTGCCCATGGATTGAGAGTAGAGCTAAGAAAGATGAGGAAAAGACACTCAAGTATGGGCCCATGATGTGGGAGCTGAAGCAGAGATACAATGGTTACAGGGTTGAACAGTACAACGTAATAATTGACGTACTGGGGGGTTACTCTAAACACCTAGAGAAGTCGGTGAGGAAGCTACTTGGAGCGAGAGCACGGAGCGTACTTCAGCGAATGCAGAAGTCGGTCATCTCAAACACTTTAAACATTGCCAGAACATTTAAGATAAATACTTAGTTAGGGCGCTATGGACTTCAGTTTTTAGGTTTTTGTTTTTTCTCTAGAAATCTAGAAACACAAGCTTGCTGACGTTTTTATTTAGATTTTTTAGAACATTAGAGTGTGATATTATTATAAATATGTTTTTAGTAGAGATAGCGAAGGTTTCACAGAGTATCAGAATTTTATAATATTCTAAATTGGCTTTTTAAGTAGAGAGATTTATATCACTATGTATAAGCTTTTAGTAGAGATAGCGAAGGTTTTACAGAGTATCAGAATTTAATAATATTCTAAATTGGCTTTTTAAGTAGAGAGATTCATATCACTATATATTTTAGGATTGTATTAGGTTTCGTATCGACCTTTTTTTACTTCTAAGTATAGCTTCTCAAGTGGTGTAGGTTACGCTTTGCGCCCTATACTACTCATAATGTGGACAGCATTCCAAAGTTTCATACTGCGACATAATAATAATGATGATAATAAAATCGGGGTGCGAAGGGAGACGAGGTAGCCTCCCTGCAGACGTCCTTTGGGGGTTCGTTTGCCACGCATTCAGTCCGTGGGGGAGAAATGAATGCGTGACAAACGAACCCCAAAGGACGTCTGCGGGGAGGCTATCAGCCTCATTCATTAATTGATAAATATTCCTTGGGGGAAGGGTAAGAGTTATATTTGCCTCGATGCAAAACTCACATAGGGTTCCAGGCCGAAAAATGAAAATCATTTACCTATTGCTCCAGTGAGGAGAACTTTTTCAGGGATTTTACACTTTAAAAATTGAACGATGATATAGCCTCTATGTAGCGGACCAAGACACGCCTCGATACAGTTTACGTTCGGTAAAGGAAAAATGTCTAAGTTTAGCAGCCCTTTATGCAATAGACGATTTAGTCAAGACGCGCGTATTCCCGCCTGTTGAATAAATTGTCCCTTTTATAAGATTCGCGCAAAAGTAATTATGATAATTTTCCATAGCTGCTGTTATCTAAGGTATTGGCTTTTAATATCTCCGTACAGTTGAGGTTTAAGCGATCTCAGAGTACAGTGTGTAACTGTACTCAGCATGAATTCTTTAACGCTAGTTTTGTCACCTCTTTGGTAGAAGCATGATTTAAAATTCGTTACGTTCTTCTTAAGGCTCAAGCGGCTAAGGCAAAGCGGATTCTTTTTTTGGTCTGTCGGTTAGACCCTACTCGGCCGGAGAATCCTTAGCGCAGCGCTTCTGTCGTGTCAAGTGGCACTCTTCAAACTGATTTCTTAGGCCCTCGTTACATTTTTTTCCGGAATTTTTTCATTTCGAAAATTTTAAAACTTCCCGCTGGCACTTCACACAGATTATCTGCAATACTCCCGTTGTATTATTTACATAGGGAGACAAACCAGCGAGTGTAGCTAAATGTCGTGGGTCTTGGGTGTGGGTAAATGTCACGGGGAAAACGTTATAGGAATTGGAACTTAAGGACACATCCACATCATCTACTGAAGTGTGTTATCTCGAAACAAATATCAAGACTGGCGACGTAACTACACCTTTCCGTATCAGCAGCTACGATAAGAGAGACGACTTTGCATTTCCGATTGTCAGCTTTCCTCATATGGACAGCAACATTCCCGCCAATCCAGCTTACGGTGTTTACATATCTCAACTGGTGAGGTATGCTAGAATTTGCACGTCCAAAGTTGACTTCATAAATAGACTCCGCGGACTTTCATTACTTCTCAGACAACAAGGATTTGAAACCAATCGACTTCAGAACTCATTTAATAAACTCGTCAATCGCCATGGTCTTACTGTCGAGAAGTATGGTGCAGCCCTGCGGGAGATGAGATTAGCAATCCAGGCTTAAATTGCACCATCGTATCCTTACATTGCTTATTCATTACTTGGATTTCTAGCGGAGCTCCCGCGCGCGCGAAGCGGAGCACCATGGGTAAGAAAATTTGGTAAACTATCCATCCCAAAAAATTTGGTTATGACGTAGCGTACGCCCACCCGTACACACACTTCATGTAAGCCGATGTCAAATGTCACAATAGATCTTGCACAACTTGACTAGCCTCTTAGTTATGTAAGCCATCCGTATGAGTACGATTAGATTGACAGCTGTCAAAATCAGACATCTGCTGACAATTATCACATGACCGTCTCGCGGGCTCATATAAAAGACCAGTCGTTTTGCCCCTATATATAAGCTGATATAATATGTCACACCTACCAATTCAACATAAAAACGAAACTAAGCCGGGCAAGGCTGTCAGTTGGCTGACAGTCGTTTAAAGTTACATTGGCAGGCCAAATTAAAGTCAATTGACAGCTGTCAAAATGGGACATGTGCAGACCGCTATCAAAAAACAAATAACGAGGGCTCAGGTTCGCTCAGGTACACGATCTGACATTTTCCACTACATGCCGGACGGAAATGTCCTCCTCACACTCGTAGTCTGTTAATTCGAATATTCGCCATTCTAATGAAGGTTAATTGACACCTGTCAAACTAGAGTATATGCT
>OZ037775.1:10565949-10648449 GCA_964035525.1 Porites cylindrica | reverse complement strand
ATACACAGTTTAATGAATAAAGGGAAATAAAACCTAAACATAACAATTTCTCTATCATGAAATTTGGTGCCTGTCAAAGTGAGAACCCGTCCGGCTGGCCGAAAAGTGATTTTGGGAATTTTTTTTATCGTTTTCATTAAAAGCCCATAATTATTACCCCGCATATCACATAGGACCAGATTTTTCTAACAGAAAACGTTTTATAATAAAATGCTATAATTTGTTGTGCAAAGGAAGCGCGTGCTTTGATCGTCGTGGATATTGAATGAGTGCAAATTCTCATGCAAAATTGAGAAAAACTGCAGAATTATAGGTTTAAATAGGGCAAAAAAGAAAAAATTCAGGTCTGTGTACTGTTTACCTGAGACGTGATGAGAAACAGTATGTTTAAAAGGCTGGTTTACACGCCACCAGATTCGTCGCCAAGATTTACTAGTAAACTAAACTTGTCGAACACAAAAAATCCGGCCTTATTTTTATATTGGCCTCTCTTTTAGACAGAGGAATGCAACGTGTAAATTGGCTGCCACCAAGGACTATCGTGGCGCATGTGTTTCTTAAAATTATATTTCGGGGTTGTCCAATTATCCATAGTCTCTCTAACGGAGCAATGTTGGAGAGACTGGTGAATGCCACATTATGATGCAACAGCTAATGCAAATACAATACATGAATAGGTCTATTTGTTTTCCAGGCCTAATCTACTGTGATCGAACATGATTGCTATTTTTCGGTGTACAAATAACTTGATGTAAAATTTGTTTCACTCTTGGACGATCAAATTCTGATTTTTCTCTAAAATCACTCAGCCTTTGCCTCAAAAGTCAAATGAATGTGCCCTGATCTGTGAATTACAAGTTTATTGTTTGATTTAAATTATGAATTTATTAACGGGAGCTTCGCTTTTAGCCCTGGCTAAATCTATATATTATTTCAGTTGTATATTGGTACGTGTGCGTGCGCAATTCAATTTTGGGCGCGTGCATTTTTTATTTATTTATTTAGGTTGCGTGTACATTTAGTTCGTTTAATAAAGTCTTAGTTTTGCTTTGCGTTATTTTCCTCACTTATATGTGTTGTCCGCGACTGTGCTCACACGATGGTTGGCTCCTCCTAAAATGTTCTGCAATTGGTATAGGATTTAATGGAGCCGAAACCAATTGTGAAATTGCACGCATTTTAGGCATCCTACTGATGAACAGTTGGGACACGTAGATATATTTTTTAGCAACTACTATAATTTGCAGTCTGTCTACTTTGAATACAAAAAAGTGATTACGTAAAGTACTTGAAAAAAAAAAGAAGAAAAAAAAATGTAAAATATTTATGAAACAAAAATCTCCGACCCCTTGATTGCCCGACTTTTCACGGCTTCTTCTTCGTCCTCTTCCTGATATTTTCTTAGCCACGTGGGATTTGGGTCCTCTTTCGCTACATCACTGAATAAAAGACATGTTGCTGATGAAGATTTATACATGTCGGAGCGATCAACGCGAAATAATCGAAACAGACGTAAAGTATGTCGAAACGTGCAATTTGCAGAAAGTATGGGACAGCTCTAACTCGCTGAATGGAAATAGTTGCTTCAACCTCCTACCCTAGGCTGGTTGTAGCTGCTTGCTATAATTACTCATAATTCAATCTACGTATACAATCCCAATTATCAGCGGAGAATTTTTAAAATGATAGAATGCAATCAATGGGAAAGGGGAGGGAAGTGAGGCAAAAAAAAAAAAAAGACAATGTGAGCTATTTCATATTTTTAGATAGAAGTCTTTCTTAAAGACGTTTTAGGTCTCTTAGATTACGAAGGAACCACTTTCATGCTCAACCTTTCAAGTCAAGGCTAGACTGTGTGAAAATTTTATTGCCGTGCGGAAATATCAATTTTCTCGATTTTTTTTTTGTATAAAATCTTTGCTGTAACGATTCTGAACATCATTCCATAAACTGAAAAGGACGTTTCAGTGACGAATGTTGACATCTTTAAGAAAGAGCAGTTTAGTCTCCAGTTTTTGTTTAGCCTGCTTCAAGTTTACATAGTGTACAGAGTTTCTTTTATTTTTCGCCTGAATGTCTTTTTAGTGTCCGTTTGTACTAAAGGATTTGCATGTTTGCTTTGCTGACCGCAGCGAAGGGGACTAGAACTCCTGGTATGTAAACGGAGATTTTCGTTTCATAAATTTTGCAACTTTTTTGCTATTTTTTTTTTGTTTTTTTACCCACGACACTTACCCACACCCACGACCCACAACTTCTACCCACTACGTACCCACGAGCCACGACATTTAGCTACACTCGTCAAATACGGACTTATATTGAGAATTGTTGCCTTTTAATCTGAAGGTAAGTTTTTTACATTTTTTCGGATTGCAAGACATGTTCTCTTTAGACCATGTCATGAATTGTTCCACAAGTTAGCAGACGGATCACATTGATTACTACCGTAAAGTTTCCATAGTAGCGACCCTCGAAAGTAACGTCAAAAGTTAGTGACTTCTTATAAATCCCGAAAATAGCGAGCCCCCCGAAAGTAGCGAGACCCGGCAAAGAGTATCGAGACTAAGTCTTTTTTAATTACGTTATAAACATACAGAATGCCTTTATCAGTTGTTTTCTATTTGCAATCCATAGTCAAATTTTTAATCTAAAATACTAAATAAATGTCTTCGTACACTTACAAATTTATCACGATACGGCACTTTAAAACAAGGCAACAACATACACTGAATGTAAATATGGCGGATCTATCGGTCGGCCCGGGTCTAGTTGCGCGAAAGCGAGGCTAGTGAGGCCTCGATAGTTTTGTTTAAGACTGCGCGTCTTAGCGATTCAGTCGATCAATATGGTTTCCTTCGACTTGTTACGTGCTTAAGAGCCATCAAAGAGGAGATTTAACTCCAGCAGACGCGAAAGTTGATTGTCTTCGCTTCGCCAAGGTTCTTTACGAAGAAAGAAATGGATTCAAGCGATTCGGCGCGGCGAATGGAGGCACTTTACTATCACGGAGTTAAAAGAAGGAAAGTGTGCTCGCTTCACTTCAGAAGAGAAGACTCACGAAACTATTAGAATGGGTGAATAACTGAAAGATTCATGGTTCTGTTTCAAGTTTGCTTTGTCCCGGCGTTCTCTTACCAAGGAAAGGTAAATATCTTAGAGAACGAGTGGATCCGCCGTCGCCACTTACCAATCTTTAAGCGCTCTCAGGGACACAACGACATACAACAAGGCCGAATGTTTTCACAGTCTTTACGATCCTCTGCTCAAGAGTTTGAGTATTGCCATAAAGAAGCGATTTTTGGAAAATCGCTGTTAGTTTATCTCGAAACCATTCGACAAGTTGCTAAAATAGATAACGCGCAAGGTCAAATACAATGCTCGAATACTTGCACGCTCTTTCTCTGCCAGAACCTTTTTCTTACCCTCTTAGTTGGCAACGGTTCCTCTGTTAGTTTTTTCAGTGCACTTTGGTCAAGGACTGTTCCTGAAATATGTCGCTTTCTTCAAGTTCTTGCATAGTTTCACAGGCCACGCTTGTAGGATTAACAGACGATTGTTATTGTTGTTATATTTTAATGCAGCTGTTTTCAGCGTGAAATCTAAAAGATCTTACAGTCCACAGCGGATGCTCCCGTTCTCGAGAATGTTTACCTTTTGCTGGATAAATAACAGACCATGCAAACATCTTGGAACAGCACCATCTCTTGTGAAAATTATTTCATTCAAATACTTTCGTGAGTCCTCTCATCTAAAGCAAGTGAAGCGAGCACACTTTCGCTGTAAAGTGCTTCCCATCGCCGCGCCGAATCGCATGAATCCTTAACTTTCTTTGTGAAAAGATCTCGGGAAAGTTAAAGCTATTCCAGCTAGAGCAAAATCTTCTTTTTCTTTTTGTACCGGTCAATTTTCTCGTTGGGGATAATGGGGTCGGTCTTTGGTAGGGGGTTGATTTTCGCCCTCTTCCAAAAGTCCGGCCGGCTGTGAGTTGACAGCGGCAAATTCCAGACTTGAGTTAAAACCGTCGTTAATAGTTCGGCACAATCCTTCCAGATCCAGAAAGAGGTGTCATCAGGACCTGTAGCCGTTCGCTTTAATTTAGTTGGAGCGTTCCAAACTTGCCTTTCGGTTATTTCGGGTACACTTACCTCTAGAGAAATTTGCACAGGTTTCCGAAATAGTCGTTCAAACGTTCAAGCAATGCAAACAACGGGGAAAGCTTTCCTAAAAGTATCTTGGAGAAGTCTAAGGAGATGTTTGAGCATGTTGGTTTTCTCGTGGAGTGCGTTTCTCAGAATTTATATGGCTGCGACTTTCAGCCTCGCTTTCTTGTTGAATGTATTTTCACTGTTGTCGGCTTTTAAAAACATAGCTATAAAACTGAAACCACGAACCACCTAGATAGGCAAAAATAAGGTGTTCTAATCTATCAAAATCCATCGTCACTGAGTTGAGCAAAACGTCCCTAGCTTCCGGGGTGTGACTAAAATGCCGCATTTTCTTAACTATAAAAGCATAAACTACAAGTAGACTGCCTTTATGTAATATTATCATTACCTTTTTATTTATATTTTATGATATTACTATTTTTTGTACGAAATAATTAAAACTTGTTGTTTCTTCTTTTGGGAAAAAAGTAGCCGGCTTCTCTGAGCAAAGTAATTGACACGTTTCGGCGGTCGTCGGTGCTTTTTGAAACCCCTGCATGTTACTATAGCAGCGACCGATATGTTACATTTAACAAAATAAAAGTAATGTGTTATAGATGTATCTTATCCACGCCAAATTTGAATTTTATATTGGTAACAAAAACCCCAATGAATGGTAACAACTAACAACCAACCATACTGAGTTTAGCCTCCTTACGTTTACGTGTTCTCGTTGACACGAAAAGTCAAGAACTCGCCACCACACGAGATGGTGCTCAGCACGCAAGCTTTATGTACCATGACCTTGGTGTGTTCGGTCAGTTTGTTGCTCTCTTTGAATGACTAAACACCGTGGTTGCTACTTTTTCTATTCTCTTGTTCAACTCAATATCGCGGAGTCAGAGACTTTCTCTTCAAGTGGAGCAAATGGATGTAGAATCATGAACAACTTCAAGCTGCTGGTCAAATATTTTGATGCTAGGTGGACTGGTGACATCTTGTCCAGTTACTTGTGTTTTCTTCAGGTTGATAGTAAGTCTGAAATACTTTCAGGGAGAGCTAAAGCGATTCATGTGTTGTTGTACTTTATCCGCAGAGTGTGTGGTTGCTGCTGCATCATCGGCGCAAAGAAAGTTGCGTAAGCGCTTCTCACGAATCTTGGTCTTGGTTTTCCATCTGGTAAGGCTGAAGAATTTACCATAAGATCTCGTTCGGAGGTACATTCCTTCAGTTGAAGGTCCAGAGGCGTGTTTCAGCAGAATGACGAAGACGATTCCAAATAAGGTGGGAACCATATCAAAGGTATCGGAGGTTGATCATTATGAAAAGATTTGATGATACCGAAGATTTTCGCTGGGCAGTCAATTTCCGGGAGGATTTTGAAGAGCGCAACTCTGCTTACTAGATCAAAAGCCTTAGTGAGGTCACTTAATGAGATGTACAGTGGGGTCTCTGTCTCCTACATTTTTCTTGTAATTGTCTGGTGGAGAATATCAAATCAATAGTTTAGCGTCTGTCCTGGAAACCACAGTGTGACTCTGGATAAATTCTCTCTACAAGCGCTTGGAGACACTTTAGGACAACTTGAACAAACAGTTTTTCAGCGATGGTAAGGAGTGTGATGCCTTGCATTGGTAGTTGAAACAGTCTCTCCGGTCCCTATGTTTGCCGCTCTCATGTCTTATGGTACCTCAACCTCTTCCCAGCACAGACAGGATTTTGTAGAGCTTGCTGAAGGCATCGTCTTTGCTGCACGCACTTCAAGGTTTCAGCTGGAAAACGGTCCTGACAGGGCGCTTTTCCAGAGGAAAGCGAACCCAGGGCCTCTTTCACCTCCTCTTCTGTAGGCTCAATATCCAGCTCCTCCAGAACAGGTTAGCATTTTATGACGTTCATCAGGGCTTCTTCAGGCACCACCTCTCTGGCATACAGTTCAAAATAATAGTCTACAAAGCGCTCTTTCTGTTGCGCTCCGGCCTGGATAATTATCTCGCCTGTAGCAGATTTGAAGGGGGCTGTTTCCTTCTGAGAAGGACCAAGTGCCTGCTTGATTCCTTCTACATAGCCTTGGTATTACCTGTCTCAAAAGCAAACTGAATGCTAGCACAGAGCTGAGGTCAAGCCAGTATTCATTTGCACAACGTCTGGTGCATTGTTTGCAAATTACTACGTGCAGCCTGTATAGCCTCTAGGTTTTGTCCACTTGAGCAGGCCTTTTATGCAGCCAACGAAGTAAGCTGAGCCTTTCCCGCCCCAGATTTCCTGTTTTTTTTTTTCCCTACGAGGTTGCTTCGGACAGGTTTTTTTCTGGCCATTTATTTCGTTGGTATAAAGAAAAATTTCAGACTCTTTATCCTCGTTCGTGTAACTTAAGCCCTTGCTTGAACAAAACTTGGTTTATGAAGCTTTATACAAAAGTTCCAGCTAGGAGTCAGTAGTATTTAACTCTGGTATTACTATTATAAAATAAACCTGTGGGATATTACGCGCAGCCTATACAGCCTCTAGGTTTTGTTCACTTGTGCAGACCTTTTATGCAGCCAACCAAGCTGTGCCTTTCCCGTCCCAAATTTCTTGTCTTTTCCCCGACGAGGTTGTTTGGGAGAGGTTTTTTCTGACCACCCCGGTAGGCTTACATGTAGCTTTAGTTTACTGCATTTGCTGTAGTTGTTTTCACTTTTTGGGTATAATTGAAGTGGGTCATGGCCTTTTACACAGGCCGTATCAAATATTCTCCATCATTTGTTAATTTTTTGCCTATTTTGTTTCATGATTTTCTATTAACGAGTCTAATAAGTACAGAGGGTAAGAAACACAGCCCAAGGCATGATCTCACTTGGCTGCGAAAACAAAAATTCGACGGCTGTTGTTAATAGCCGTTCTTAACAGCCGCCATTGTCGGATAAAATGAAAGGTTGCTAGGAAAGTTTTTTCATTGTTGCCAAAAGATGTAAGATTAAAAGACTTCCCTAACCCTCTGTGTTGACCTGACATTTTCAAACCTACCTTGGCATGTTTTTCCATCGCCTGTATATCCTGCCCTGCAGGTACAGATATACGATCCACGAGTATTGGAGCAGTTGGCATTGCTGTCACATACAGGAGAAGACGCATTGCATTCGTCAACATCTGAAAAAGGAACACCACATCACTAAACTGCAATATGGGAAGACCAAAGGGTGTTTTAACAGGACAATTGGTGAAATTTGTTTTTGGTTGGTATAAAGAAAAACGTCCCTAACCCTCTGTGTTTACTTGACATTTTCAAACCTACCTTGGCATGTTTTTCCATCGCCTGTATATCTTGCCCTGCAGGTACAGATATACGATCCACGAGTATTGGAGCAGTTGGCATTGCTGTCACATACAGGAGAGGACGCATTGCATTCGTCAACATCTGAAAAAGGAACACATATCACTAAACTGCAATATGGGAAGACCAAAGGGTGTTTTAACAGGACAATTGGTGAAATTTGCTTTTGTTGGTATAAAGAAAAACGTCCCTAACCCTCTGTGTTTACTTGACATTTTCAAACCTACCTTGGCATGTTTTTCCATCGCCTGTATATCCTGCCCTGCAGGTACAGATATACGATCCACGAGTATTGGAGCAGTTGGCATTGCTGTCACATACAGGAGAAGACGCATTGCATTCGTCAACATCTGAAAAAGGAACACCACATCACTAAACTGCAATATGGGAAGACCAAAGGGTGTTTTAACAGGACAATTGGTGAAATTTGTTTTTGGTTGGTATAAAGAAAAACGTCCCTAACCCTCTGTGTTTACTTGACATTTTCAAACCTACCTTGGCATGTTTTTCCATCGCCTGTATATCCTGCCCTGCAGGTACAGATATACGATCCACGAGTATTGGAGCAGTTGGCATTGCTGTCACATACAGGAGAAGACGCACTGCATTCGTCAACATCTGAAAAGGGAACACATATCTCTAAACTGCTATGGGAAGAATATAGGGTGTTCTAAAAGGACCATTAGTGAGATTTTTATTTGGTTGGTATAAGAAAAAAAATTCAGACTTTCTATCCCCGCGCGTGTAACTTAAGCCCATGCTTTAACAAAACTTAGTTTATGAGGCTTTATACAAAAGTTCCAGCTCTGAGTAATTAATATTAATCTGTGGTATTATCTTAGAACGGATACAGTTGTGCATGCCCGAAGTCGGAAAAGTAACCTCAAATTATGTTATGATACTGACGTTTTGTTTGTCTGAGGCCAGTCTTCACAGTGGGGAAAAAGGAGGGAAAAAGAACAGAAAATAGAAAATAAAAATAATGATAATAATAATAATAAAAATCGGGGGTTCGAACGGAGACGAGCCTAGTCCAGGCTTACTTTTCATCGGTCGAAGGCTTAACGTACCGGTGGTATCCATATTGCAATAAGCCAGAACGGATGTACCAGATTTTATCGTGGAAAACCAGTATTTCCCATTGACAGCGTGTCCTTCACTTCTCTTTATTTCGTCACAAGACTCAGCTGGTAGTTCTTGAATAGAGCCGAGTGGAACTGTAGGGTTAAAAGCAGTGTTTATTTTATCAGTTTACTTTAATTTTACTCTTGCATAGTTTTTACTTTATGCAGGCTCACCTCGTTCTAAATCACGTCGATAGTAAGATCTGTCTGGGTTTGGAATGAAGTCCTCAGGCCTGGCTTCCTTTGTCCTGTTGTTTAACTCGCAGGTTAGAAGAGAGATAACCCAGTTCAAACTTTGGCATCGATTATCTTCTCGACACTTCAATACGCAGGTAAACGGGCGTTCAGCGAGAAGAGTGTCGTACACGTGTCCCTGTAACATCCAGCCCAAGATGGATCTCTCGGATGGACCACCTCCAGGACATTTCTGAGTTACTGCGCTGTAAAGCAGGAGAACCAGGACGGAGATACGGAAAACTATTCTTGCAGTCATGGCTGAAAAAATATATATACATATAAAGTGTTTTGCTAATTGCTAAAGAACACTTTATTAAAGACAAATTATGTTCCTTTACAATATTGAACATCCAAAGAAGTTCGATCTGTCTGCAGCTAATTTTTCTTATCATTTATTTCCTCTCTTATTCATTGCAAAAGCAAAAATACACAAGGGCGAACATTTGCATAAGTACTCAGGAAGAAACCGCCAAGAAATAAACATGTTTGAATGACATAAACTAAATATGCTAGAAACTTATTTTGTACAATAGGGACAGGTTTTTGAAAGCTTCGGCAGCCCAACTTCGTCTTTAGTGCCTGCCTCAGTAATGAAAGAAAAATGAAGTGTTACTCAGTCATTTTCCCACCATGAATTGGAAGTTCTCCCTTAATTGTCCATTCGCCCAGCTCATCCCTCATTGATATTAATTTCGATAAAATGATAGCACAAAAAAAAGACCACTAGGTGAGCTGGAGTGAATTTAGTTAGCCTGTGAAATAGTATCAAGTAGCAATTATAAGCTCAAAGGAGCCTTCTTTTAATCAAATCACTCAAGCTTCTCTCTACTTCCAAGACCATATTGTGACAAAAAAAACTCTGAAACCGCTGGCATGCATCCTAGTCTATTAAGAAGTTGAAGCCGGTAAATTTTCGTGGAGACGGAATTTAAAAAATTCAGGTAGAGAAAGTAAAAAGTCACCAATTGTTTACGTTTTTTAGCACTATTAAGCGTTGCATTAAGAAATTTCATGCCTTGATGTTCAGTGACTATACCGAACAGTGTACACAAAAAAATACTTTTTTACGTTCAACGTTGTTGTTTTGCTCTTAAACCGTTGAGGAATTCTTATCATGATGGCTGTGAACAATAAAACTCAAGCTTAACAAATTTTAAAAAGACGGCTCAAAGGGAAGTAAAAAAATCCATTGGACGCCACTTACCAGTTTTAAGACGTTATTTTTACGAGTTTTCACGAAGTTTACGAGTTTCTACTATTAGTCTCGATTAAAATAGTTTTCCGAGTTTCCTGCGACAGCTTGCATAGTGATGTGTTGTCAGTATCTTTCGATGACCTTCTCTAGGCAATAGTCTCTGTCAGCAAATTTAGCTGCTGTTAATTTAATAGTGTCCCGATTTAAATTTTAGACGCCCGGCAGTGACCCACATCAAATTTTAATTAAAAATATTAAATGGCAAACAACCCACAGCGGTCTAAAGGAAGCTAGAATGTAAATTAATTTAACGCCTACGACCAGTAAATGGAAGCTAGGTAGTTTCACTAACATTTACATGCATGATAGTTAATATATTATGTTATCTTTTTATAGGGCTTGTCCACAAGTATCCGCATTCATTTGAAAAAAAAAGGCTTTTCTTTGGTTGCAAACAAATTGCCCCTTTTGTTTGAATCGTTGCCCCCTTCGAAACATATCCCATTCTGTTTGAAATGAAACACATGTTGATGTGGAAATGTCTTTAATAAATCAGTCTAAACTTCTCCCTCTTTTTCCTCAAAAAAATGTTTGCTGGAGAAGCATGTCTCGCTAAGCACTTAAACGTATCGCCCAAACTCACACCTCAAGTCACTAAGAAAAAAAAAACTTCTTGAAAGAAAAAAAAAAAAAAACTTCAGATATCTTATAAATCTTTAAAAAAGCCGAGACAGTTCAATGGCGTTCTTTCTCCTGTGTGAGATCACGTATACTGTTACTCTGTGGTCTTCGAAAATGTTCGTTTTGAGCCGTCCACTCATATTAAGTACTGAAAAGAGGATTCGGATCGCCAGGTTACGTGTTGAAGGAAGCCCAACACGCAAAAAAAACAAAGAAGCAAACAAACACAGTTCGTTAAAAAAATAGCTAAGGATAAGTACACTTGTGGACAAGAACTTACTCAAATAAATACAAGTGAAAAAGAAAACAAATATACAGGCTCCAAGGAAAAATACTCCTCTTAAGAGACATTCAAAGTAATTAATTATTTAATGTGGAAGATATGACTAATTATTCATAGAAGAAAACAATGTTATAGGAGCTCAGAGTACAGACGATATAGATTCTCCTGCGTTAACCCAATAAGCAATTATTGTACCAATATAAAATAACCCGTACACCTCGACTCTTTTAAAGAATTAGAAACGGTCGTCCAACTTATACCTTATGATAAATAAAGTCTGCTTTGGCAATTGGTCATTGCCAATTGTGCATTGGGCATTGGGCATTTGTGCATAAGAAACTCACTGCAATGATACGCTTGAGTGACCACCAAACAATTGCTTCGTAGTGCAGTGCGCAATTCCCAATGCTCAAAGTAACCATGATTCAGTGAATCAGCGATATACTTCTCGCATGGAAGCCGTTGAAGTGTTTGACAAGCACCTGTGCGCGGCATCGCACGGCTTTCAAAGAGAGTAGCATTGAAAGGTTCGTCATGGAAACTGTTTTTCACGAGTAACGGAGTCTACAATGAGCAGGTTCTACTCGGTGCACCGTTGCCGAAAATCATATCGGATAAGGCTTCTGTTCACACTTGGGCACGATTTCTGTAACGGAGAAACTTTGTTTGACATGCTACAGAAGCTTCAGAATCGATTTAGATATGATACTGATGCCAACCGCTTATTTAGACAACTTAATGGAAAGACTTGAGCACTCAGTTTCAAATACAAAAAGCCCTAATGGGTTAATAGTCTTTAAATGATCTTGTCCCAGGATATTTATCCCCTAAATTTGTTAAACGATATGAAACGCGCTACTCCTTTAAGGGACTCTGTTAACAAACTAATTGTCTTCATGAAGAACACCTTTAGTTAGAGCGGAGCAGTTCTACGGAACAACCTTCCCTGTGATATGGGAGCGGCTAATCTTTAAGTCAATTTAAACGATTGGCTTATCTGAATTTCGGATTTTTTAAGTGCTTTGTACACGGCTTTCATGAAAAACAGGTCTTAGTTAGGTCAGTTGTAGATAGTTTTGCATATTGTTTAGGGTAGTTAGGTTTATTTAATTTTACCGTGTTTAAATAGATAATTATTCTATTGATTCTATTCTATTCTAACGGAGCGAAGCTGCGCCGAGCCGATCTCTGAAGTGGAGAGTCACTCATCGGATAAGTGTTTATACTATAAAGAATAGAATTTGGAAAAGCACGAAAAGCTATCCGGCGCAAGATAGCCTTAAACAACTCAAGAGACCTTTATGGTCTGTTGTAAAACTTGAGCTTTTTTTTTTCTTATGAAAAGAGCATCGTCTGAATATTAAGAACTCAATGACTAAGAAGTATTCACACAGATCTATACAAATATATCAATTAGGAACATAATTAATTCAATGAGAATGTCGCTAGACAAATCTCAGATTGCAACATGACAGGTTAAGGAACAAAAAGATCTCTCACCACTTTGCTGTAGCGGTGTATTCCTTATGATCAACGTTTACGTTTTCGCAATTCTCCGCAAAATGTAGATATCAATAGCAGCTGCGTTACGAGATGCGGTATTTCGAGTCTTATAACGGACTTCTTCTCAATAACAGTATTGCGGTGGTGACAATTTGATAAGTAGCTGATACGTTGTAGTGGCCATTAATTATATATCAGTCTGTGAGTATCTAGCTCAAATAGCAAAGCAAATCGATAATTAGAAATAGCTTTATTCGACTTAGCCAATAAAAGTATTGGCCACCAGTTCGCTTCCATTCCAACCTACGCAGCTGACTTATGTTTCATGAGAATCCGCAAGCGACTTTTTTTGCGATCAGCATGATTTCTTAGTTGCTACGGACGCTTTGTTTTCAAAAGGTGACAAGAGAATTTCCTGCTGTGGGAATTTAATTAGTACATTAATTTCTGGCCAAAAAACGTAATCCGATAATGTGTCAACCCTGTCAAGTGCTTTAAGTGCTTTGTACACGGCTTTCATGAAAAACAGGTCTTAGTTAGGTCAGTTGTAGATAGTTTTGCATATTGTTTAGGGTAGTTAGGTTTATTTAATTTTACCGTGTTTAAATAGATAATTATTCTATTGATTCTATTCTATTCCAACGGAGCGAAGCTGCGCCGAGCCGATCTCTGAAGTGGAGAGTCACTCATCGGATAAGTGTTTATACTATAAAGAATAGAATTTGGAAAAGCACGAAAAGCTATCCGGCGCAAGATAGCCTTAAACAACTCAAGAGACCTTTATGGTCTGTTGTAAAACTTGAGCTTTTTTTTTTTTCTTATGAAAAGAGCATCGTCTGAATATGAAGAACTCAATGACTAAGAAGTATTCACACAGATCTATACAAATATATCAGTTAGGAACATAATTAATTCAATGAGAAAGCCGCTAGACAAATCTCAGATTGCATCATGACAGGTTAAGAAACAAAAAGATCTCTCGCCACTTTGCTGTAGCGGTGTATTTCTTATGATCAACGTTTACGTTTTCGCAATTCTCCGCAAAATGTAGATATCAGTAGCAACAGCGTTACTAGATGCGGTATTTCGAGTCTTATAACGGACTTCTTCTCAATAACAGTATTGCGGTGGTGACAATTTGATAAGTAGCTGATACGTTGTAGTGGCCATTAATTATATATCAGTCTGTGAGTATCAAGCTCAAATAGCAAAGCAAATCGATAATTAGAAATAGCTTTTATCGACTTAGCCAATAAAAGTATTGGCCACCAGTTCGCTTCTATTCCAACCTACGCAGCTGACTTATGTTTACAAGTACTGTATTTATTCGATAAAGCGCCTGGGCGTTTAATAAGTTTTTAGAATTTGATAGTGGGCGCTTCTTCGAGGCTGGGGGCTATCTATTTTCAGCAAGTAATATGCTTATTTTGCGCAAAACAGTTAATAAATTGTGAAGATGTATAAAGCAATTTTTGTGGGCGCTTATTCGCGGAGAGTGCTCAGTTATCATAGAGGCTGAGCGGATAATCCAAAAAATAAAGTAATCCAGAATAATGGGCTCTTGGCTCCTGCAAGGTTATTCCCTTTGTTTAGATACGTGAAAGATCGTGCTGACGATGGAAGCGAAAATTTCCTAACGGCTCTTTGATTTGAATTATACTGTGTGGCACCAAATCTTCGCGGTGTTTAGGGGCCACCCTCTATTAAGCGACCAGTTTTCAAAATCTCAAAATAATTGTAAAAGAGAACGGTAATTTTAACCTTTGGCCACCACGAGTGCCGATAAGTCGATAATCGATGACACTATAAAATAACTATCTATAAAATTGATTGTATACATGTACTACATGTACTACATGTACTACTACTACTACTACTACTACTACTACTACTACGACGACGACGACGACGACGACGACGACGACGACGACTACTACTACTACAGCTACTACTACTACTACTACTACTACTACTACTACTACTACTACTACTACTACTACTACTACTACTACTACTACTACTACTACTACTACTACTACTACTACAGCTACTACTACTACTACCATTACTACTACTACAGCTACTACTACTACTACCATTACTTCTACTACTACTACGACGACGACGACGACGACGACGACGACTACGACTACGACTACTACTACTACTACTACTACTACTACTACTACGAATCGCGAAAACCTTTAAGAACTGCGCATATTGGTAAGAAAGATATACAAAAGTGTCTAAGGGTGTTGAGATGTGTCCTTTATTCTGCTCTTTTCCTCTAAAGACGATGGCATTTGTTTAAGGGGGCATTCTTTTTTTTTTTTCGGGGGGGGGGGGAGGAAATGATGTTGATTTGGAAAGGAAATAAATTAGGGTAAGAAAGGTATACTGGCTGTATACATAAACCATGTGATAGTAACAACACCTAAATCCATTATTATCTAATTTTCCAAAATTTTAAACATTCCCTCGCCTAATTTTTATACATTAAAGACATTTTTTTTAATTAAATGAAATCTTGACTGAATATTTAAGAAAAGGGCGCAAATAAGCGAAAAACAGTGCTTTTAACCAGAAATGAATGCCCCCTTAATATTTTACCAAAGTTTTTGTTGTTAGTTTTATCCTCCAAAAAGTATAAAAACTGTTGCAGTTATAAATGATTCATACTAAAAGCAGATAGGGGCCTCTGGAAGCTAGTGGTTTAGATTCCGTGAAGCTTACGTTTTTTCAACGTTGCTTTGGGATTGGTCACGCGGACACAGATGAAAAATAGCCTGCGATGTTCTCAGTTGTATGCCTCATATAGGCAAGATAATAACTAATAACTGGGTTACAAGTGTTATCAACGATTATTCGTAATTAAGTTAAGGATTATCCGTGAGCAGGATGGGCTCCTGCCTTGAGCAAATAATGTTGACTTGAACAAAGCGAAAGGTCAATATTAAAAAGGAGAAATATAATAAAATAAATGAGGCTTTTTAAAAGTTACAGCACAAAAAGAAAATTTTAAGCTTTTTTCACACTTTAATTTGAACTGTCTGCGTTTTCTTTGGCTCAATGATCGGTTTCTTTTTTCTTTCTTGCTTAGTGTGCGAGCTTTCCCAGTTAATCTTTGAGACACCTGTGACAAGACCTAACAAAAAAACGACATATAATACCACCAGGAGCTTCTAACAGACAGATTAACAACTACAACGGCGACAACATGAAGTGAATTTGCTTAGTTTTTCTAGCTTGTTAAAATGCAGACAATAACAAAACAAAACAAAAACCACATCTAAAATCGGAAAGTGGGAAAGGAAGCGAAAAGTTTTCGTCGTTTGTTGACGTCTTTTACAGACCGTAGTCTTAGTATCTCGAAAAGGATTACAAGTGTTAATTTAAAAAAATGTGATGCATTAGTAGACGGTTGCAAATGTCCGATCCTGGCCTATACAAGCGCTGGTGTCCGCATTAATTTGCAAAAATTAGCATAACGTCAAAACAGTGAATGTTGTAGCGCGGATTTTTGACCGGTTCGTAGGACAGGTTTGTCTTGAAATTTCAAGGTGTTGCAGTGAATCAATGTTAATGAAAGTTTCAGACATTATTATATACATTATGATCATGAAGATTATGCGAAGAGATTTAAAAGAAAATCGTTCGAGTCGTTTCAGAGTTAGACAAAAGAGCGTTAAAATTCCAAATTTTGAATGAAGTTGTACTTAGACAGGTGGTTAGAAAACGGGTTAGTTTTTAAGATCGCAAGAACGAAAATACGCCAGAATTTCCTAGCATCGAAATATGATATTAAGCAGCATTCTGACACTACTTTAGAAAAATTTGAGTCATTTATAACGTTTTCATTAAATCAGCTGATCAAATAATCACGGCTATTGAAAATTTAAGGTTTGAAATATATTTTCGTTTTAGTCATATTCAAACATACATAATTTTTTTACTTCTTACGGAGGTCATTTGCTAAACACCAAACTTTAAGTTCCTAGTGTTGGATTTTAAGTAGCTGGTCTATATCACGCAAAATTAGGTGTTTCTCAATTTCAAAGTGTTTTGTTTATTGTTGTCATAGTAATATCGATTTTACTAAAACCTACATTTTGACCAATTTCAATCTATAGTCAATCATTGCTGAAAATTTTGTAGCGATCAGACAAGGATAAATTCACTTTTAAAGCGACTGAAAAATCTCGGTATGGCCTCTGAAAAACTATATCGAAACACCTTAACTCCGTATTATTTAGAAACTTAAGCTAATGTTTTTTCGCTTATACAAGGTATAATAATTATTGACCTTGGTTGGCGAAAGCGAAAACAAAGGAAACCTTGACAAGAACAGTCAAAAAGTAAAAATTACACTCACATGAGAGTTCTGTTACCATGCACTTTTCTGAGACTAGAGTTTTACAAGTTCAATTCTATCGCAATAGCGTGCAAGGTTTTGCCGATCAAGCGCCGAATTCCTCATCTACTTTAAAATACTTCTAGAAAACAGTACTCATGTAATAATTTAGATTCAATGGGAAAGTCGCACATCAAGTTTTAATTCTGTTACCGATACTGTCAATGGCATAGCTACTCGGCCCACGGCCCGTTAATGGAAGGTAGAACGTAAATGTCATCAGCCCACGACAGGTCGCTAAATTGATGTAAGCTGGAGGGTAATTTAACCAACGACATGCATATTGCCAATTAAAATGAACTTAAAATTTTTCAAATGGCTGCCAGTTTTAAAATTCTTTTTACAAAGACACTACCAAATAACCAGTTATTTATGTATACAAATGTTTAATAAAAAAAGACAGTTTTAGAGTTCCTCATCTTGACAAAACCGATTTCCAAATCCACCGTAATCCCCGCAACATACCATCATTTCATCATAAAAAATATCGTCTTATAATTTTACACTTCAGAAAATGTATTAAAATGCAAAAATAAAAAGTACAAACAGGAACGTTGTGAACTGGAATTTTAAATAAGCTCATTTTAGGAATTGTGTGGATTATTTTTGGGTTACATGAACCGACAGTTTTCTGCACTAAGCGCCCAGCTTAAAATAAAACATCAAAATGTGGCCCTCGAAGAGCGAAGACTTTCAAAACTATATTGTCACTCTTTTCTGGAATTGGCACCTTATTATTTTATGAGGCTTAAATAAAAACAGTCGTTCATCTGGACATTAATTTTTCAAAGAAATGCTTTTTTGTTTTCAAGTATCTACGCAGATGCTTCGCGCGCAAAGGGTCGAAAAGATTCGATAAAGAATGGAAGTAGAATTAAATGGTAATAAATGTTCCATGCCCTCCGCTCAGTCGTTCTAAGCGCTTCGTCACGACTAGCTTCCTCCCTTACGAACGTCGTTCGTGGGAGCAGATGATATAACAAAGCCCGGCGAAGTATTCTGAGAAGGAGGCTTTAATTTTCCTTACATATATATGAAGAATGTACTGCAGAATTGAAAAATAATTCTAACTACAAACGCAGTTCCATGTCAGATAGTAAATGTATTAAGATGGAATGCATTAAATGAAATCTTATGCATGACGATTTTACTTGCGTTTTCTCAATCCCTATGAAATTTGAAATCTATTTTCTCTTGCTCCCATGATAATCTTTTCTTTGAAGTTATTTCACATAAACCGGCTTATTACATTTATAGCCCTTGAAAAGTGTAAAAAAGAATGCGATACTCGGGATTAAAATACTCTGGTACAAGGGTAAGGTTTTTGTCCACCAAAAACTTGATTATTTCTTCTCCTCTTGCCCTTTTAAAATAGTTCCCTTTTCTTTGTACACTTTTTCCCTTGTATTTTTTTTTTTTTAGATTTTTCTCCATTTATAGTTTTTACGATCACGAAACTGGAATACTTTCGTAGACTAGCTGGGGATGCAACTAGAAAGGGGGCCTTACACTTTACAAAACTAACGGGAAAAGGCTATACCAGAAAAACCATGAAAAGTAAACACACTGGAGAAAACTCCAACAAAATACTCCTACGATCGGCTTAGAAAAGAATCGTTGAAAAATCGAACCATTAAAAACAGCAACGATAAAATTAAAGGAACAAAACGAATTCTCACCAGTTTCTAGGCCGAGTCGCAGCGCCGGTAGTGAGTATCTTGAACCTTTTCTCCAAAGTAGTTGATGAGTTCACGAATAGTAATGGGTGTCCCCGATACAACGGAATTCGTCTTAAAAAGTGTTGCAATGGTGACAATTTGATATTAATTAATATTTAATAACAAACAAAACGACAAATGTTGCCATTAGTAAAATGCATTAAATTGATCATCAAAATTGGCTTTCTAAACTAAATTTTTAAAATAAACACCTTGGCCACCGGTCATTTCGCTCTCTCTTGCTGCAGCCAGAGGCGCCCCCGCTCAGAAATATTTTCCTATTTAATAAGGCAACTTTAATTTTCTTTTTACATCAACAAAGAATTGTGCCGGAAATGGAAGATAAAACAGAATAAAAATTTCAAAGGAGTATAAACGTTGTATCAATATTTTCTACTCTTTTCCTAAATAATTCTAGGATATTCAGTACTCCTAATAAAATCAGAATCAATAGTTATTTTTTTGTTCAGTTCTAGAAAAAAATCCTGTATTGAAGAAAAAGCAAATTCAATGCTGCAGTTGGTTACTTTTAGTAGGTGAATGGAGATCTCATATGGATGTCTCATATGTTTTTGTTTGTTTGTTTTTTTTTTCAAAATTATATATCGACAATGGGATTTTTAAGGAGCGTGAATTTAAATAAGCAGGTGAATTAAGTATTAGTCATGAGATTCGATGTCAGGTTTGCAAATAATAGGACCTCGAGTTACACAAACACTTTTTTGAATTACAGTAGAATGTTATCTCTCTTCTGAAAAGGCTGTCGATTGCAAATTACATTTTCTTTCTTGTACTGATATATTTAATGCTTCCATACGGATAGCATCACAATCTAAATCGTGAACTTTTACAAGACGTTTCTCTTTAATGATAATTAAGTTTCTTTAACTGTTGCTAAAAACTATGCACTTCAAACTTTCATTTGGTTATCGTTACTTGTGTAACTCTTTCTAATCTTTGTAGATTCCGCATAAAAATGTTGCTTGGGCTTCATAGTCTTTTAATTTTTTAGCATGCGTAATTGACTCTTAACCCACACTGAAGCCTTTTGTTATGATTATTGCAACAGTTTTCTCGAATCATCTGTTTTGGTAGAGACCTAACTTGCTTCAGGGCAAAGCGTAGTGTTTAACTAAACCACAACTTTTTCTGAAAGTCGTAAAATTCATTTTTATTCTTTTTATGTGCCACTTTTTTTACCATCTATGAAAATGCCATTAAAAAATAGTGTTCAGTTAAGGTAGCAGCGAGGCAAATAGTGCTCTTATTTCGTCCCGATGCCAAATGGGAAAGGTAGTATATATATATTTAGAGTTAATTGTGCTGGCTAGTGGGAGTTCAAGCCTAATTTGACCTAAAATATGCATGGCATGATGCCCATTATGAAGCCAAAACGTTTTAAAAGTTGCTTATTTGAAATTCGTATTGACTGCAAAATGTTCGTAAATAGTTCTGTATCACACATTGAGAAAATGAAAATGAAACTTCCCAATGTAAATCGAAAGTCTAATTATCACATTTATATCCACAAATCGACCAACAAAATTTTCCGCCTCTATAACCAAACTTACAGTTACGCTATTAAATGTGTCTGTAAAGAGGCCCGCGCTCTGCAGTTGCTATAGTAACAGTTGCATGTCTGGTTCCGAAAGTGCCCGTAAATCGGGTAGTGATCGCGTGTTTGGGCTCCCCGAGTTCTGGTTAGTTAGAGAGAAAGAGAAAAGAAGTTAAATTTTGTGGTATTGCTAAGATCAACTGACCACCAAACTCGAGCTCACCTTCGCACTTTGAAATTCGAACGAAAGCAAATTAAAGTGCTGCCACAGTCTGAGTCTTTGTTGCACTGGTTAGAGGTCTGCGAGTATTCTCCATGTAGTTTGTTAATGGAGTATACACCACGGGAGTTACTCACCCTGAATCTGGTAAATAATTATGACAGAAAGACTCTTACGCTCGGGCAAACAGTACTGTACTTAAGGAAACAAATTCAGCCCCTGGACAACAGCAATGTACCCCGCTCGGACTACATTACAGCACGCGATCAAAGCATGGAGGAAAGTGGTGTCACATAAGGCGGAAAAAACACTGCCAGTTTTCTTTTTCGTGAATGAACACAACAACTTGAACACAAACACGACGCCTCAAGCTAAAAAGCAACGATTTTCAAAGTCATCCCAGAAGAGAAACAGCAGCTAGTGGAGGAAAAGATGCAGAAAATATAACTTGCATAAGGAAAGTAAAGAATTAAATTTGTGTTGTTAAACATATAAGTACTGAGTCGACTGTTTTGGCTCGATCCGGTTATTCTTTTGATGCTGTTGAAGTGAAAGTCTAGAGATATAACAAAACACTTAATGTCATGACCCTCGCGAAACCAGTTAGTTTTGTTTTCCCTCGAGTCCTGATGTTTCCCGACACGAAGTCGAAGAAGACGAAGAAGAGACGAAGAATATTATACACTGAATCTCAGATCCCGAGGGAAACAGTTAGTTTTGTTTTCCCGAGAGTGCTGATGTTTCCCGAGACGAAGTTAATCCACCTTTAGCGGTTTCTTTTGGTGAGCTAACATCGAAAAATTTCTGACTTTTTAACAATCAAAGGCAGCATAGTCATAAATGGCACTTATGTTTTCAAAACAACTTTGCTGATATTGTTCCTTTTTACGAATGGACTCGACAACACAGCATATCCTGGAACTGAGAACCAAATCCCAGTAAGAACAAGGGATGAGTTTTCGAGGGTAAAATCACCTGTATATTCAGACGTAGAAAATCTAGGAAATTTAACTGTGAATACAACGGTGTACGTTTTAAACTTTATCCATGCAAAAACGATATCTGGGCCTACAAATAACGAAGCCAGGAAAGAGTTTATAGTAAGACAGTCACCATTTATTACACAAATATAAACGTGCGATCAAAGATTGAGAGATTACAGTTTTCAGTTTACCTGAGACACTTATAACTGGTCCTGGAATTTTGCATACATACTGTGCATTCTAAGCATTTACAATACCCTCTGGCTCATTAGTTTGTGAGCAAATCTGTTATGGACAAATTCTGTTACATTTGTACATTTTTTGATTACTGTAAGTCTAAAGAAAAGGGACAAAATAGCTAACATACGAAAACAACTTAAAATAAACTACTGGCCAAAAAACATCCACTATTTAAGTAAATAGTGTGCTCTTTGTACCAGTATACATCTGTAAAGAACATGCGATACATATACATTAGCATGCAAATGGGGCATATACCATCATGTCCCATCATATTTGCAGCCTTAGTAGAGGAAACTGGTTATGAAAGCCGGCAAACTTAAAAGATCAATTCAACGGTGCCGCAGTTTATCTTGATTAAGTTGGAAGCTTCAAAAATTGTTAAGAAATTGATTGAATAAATTAATGCAACGTTGTAAAAAACAACAACAACAACAACAAACAAACAAACAAAAACAAAAGCAAAATGATAGGAATGTCATTGAATGTTGTACACCGTCATGTCCGAAAAGGCTAACAAAAAATATAACAAAGAGATCTGACAGGCTTCATAACCATTTCTCATTTCATAACTGCTACGTTTCTTTTGCGGTTGCACAACGGGAACGTCTGAGAAATTTGATTATTCTATAATCTCGTTCCCAGGGTTCTCTCTTGCCTCGAGAAAGAACTCTGGTTGTAGCTGGTCATGTGACTTTCTGTGATAATGGACTCCTCGTCGGGGTAGGGTTTTTAAAAACAAGCGAACTCTGAAGTTCAAAAGTTAACTGATGTTTTCGTTTTTCGCTGCCGTGAGTCATCTCGGCGGACCTGTTAGGAAACAGAGTATACGTACTACCCCACCCTTGAGGTCCTTGAGGCAAAACCACCGTGGCAGCCACGTGACTAGCAGCAACCAGGGTTCTATCTCAAGGTATGAGAGAAAACACTGGAAACGAGGTTCCTTGTTCTAACAATTTATGTTCGGTATACAGCTATAAACAAGAGCTTTATAAAATTCAAAACCTCATCAATTAAAAAAAATCGTTTGTTATACTGAGTACTTCGTTATATAGAGGTTCGTTATGTCGAGGTTCCTCTGTATATACATTCCAAATTAATAGCTGCCTTTATTGGATTTACTAATTAAAGATTTTCTTTCTACTTGATTAATCGCCAAAAATGCACGGTTCTCTAGTTTCAATAGCCCTCAGGGGCGGATCTAGGGGGAGGGTGCAGGGGGTGCGCCCGCCTCCTGAGATGACCTGCGGTTTTCTTATACAACTGGTATTCTGCCCAAAAAAAAAAATCTATTTGGTTTATTGGTGTTGAAGTAGAGCAAGAGACGAGTGCATCCCCTCTTAAAAAAAATCCTGGATCCGCCCCTGGCCCTTGCTGTGAGCTTATATCCATGAACAGAATACACTTTTGAAACAGGGCTTACTGAACATAAAAGTCAGCCATAATTTAATCTATTAGATTGAAATGCATTTGCATTTTAAAGGTTTCCCTGGCGCATATTGTTTATCCTTTAATTCACGCGTACCACGCATAAACATCAGCACATGTCTGACCGCTGTTGTTGTCTTCTGAACAGTTAAGTAAGTCTTGTCCGTAAAAAATTTGAAACTCATCTCCAACAGACACAGATATTCAAGAGGGAAGATTGTTAAATCGAAGTTCGTTCTCGTTAACACCTACACCTTCGATTTTATATGAATAGTGACAACCTTTTTCCCTGTAATCTGCCAGCAAAAGAGCGGAGCTGTTCTTGAACGTTATGACGGTTAGGAGTCTCGTGTCTCCAAGCGCGGAATTGTCACATCCCCAATAAGAGGGTGGGTGATCGAGGTGACATCTAATTGACCCACTCAGATAAACGAGTTTAAAGGTACGAATGACCCCACTCTCTTTGATGTTGAAAGCCCCATATGAGTTATCTCGAGCTCCAAAGCAGACTGGGCCAGTATTGATCTTCTTCCAGTTCTCTGAAAAAAACAAACAAACAAAAAAAAAACATTTGGACACGAATTTTTAAACTAAGTTGACACTTTAAGTCGAGCACGTGTTATTCTGCTTTCGATGAGTGTCAGTGAAGTGAAGTAATTAAGGGGACAAGGCTCAGGGAAAAGACATAAAGAAATTTTGGGGTGGTCATAGAATCTGGGGTTTTCATGATAGGGGTCGAGTTTAGAATGTATTACGACCTCGGGTATAGAGGATATTGCATGTTATACTATCATATTACACTATTATTATATTATACTATACTTTGAAATGATTACAGGCTCATTGACATGATATCATCAACTGACGTGATGCAACTCAGTTTGACTCTGAAGATGACTACCGCACAGGTTGTCGAGACGTCAGTCACTGACACGCCTCGGTACAGTTTATGTTCAGTAAGGAAAAATGTGAAAGTTTACCAGCACCTTTATGCAATAGACGATTTATTCAGTACGTGCGTATTCCCGCCTGTTGAATAAATTGTCCCTTTTATAAGATTCGTGCAAAAGTATTTTTCCATAGATGCTGTTATCTAAGGTATCGGCTTTTAATGTCTCCGTACAGTTGAGGTTTACACAATCTCAGAGTACAATGTGTGGCTGTACTAAGCTCATTTATTCTTTAACGCTAGTTTTGTCACGTCTTTGGTAGAACCATGATCTAAAATTCGTTACGATGCTGTGTCCTTTGAATGTCGGTTTATCAATCTCTTCCATGTAAATGGAGAAAAAAGGATGAGGTGATAAGTGATCTACTACTCTGGGAACCAAAGCACGGCGCAAGAAAGAGAGGAAGACCTGCAACAACAAAATAATACTGGTTTGAGCATTGCTGAACTGAAGAGCATCATGGGAAACCGAAAGGAATGGATGAAGCTACAGTTAATGGAGTTCGAGTTCGCTCGATATAAGCAAGCAAACAAGCAAGGTGAATGTGACTTCTGCGTTCTTCTGAAGGCTGAAGCGGCTCATGCAAAGCGGATTTTTTTTCAGTCTGTCGTTTAGACCCGACTCGGCCGGAGAATCCTTAGCGCAGCGCTTCTGTCGTGTCAAGTGGTACTCTGCCAACTGATTGCTTAGGCCCTCGTTACATTTTTTGCGGAATTTTTCCAATTCGAAAATTTCAAAACTTCCCCCTGGCACTTCACACAGAGTATCTGCGATACTCCCGTTGTATTATTTACATAGGACCAAAAAACCGAGAGTGTAACTAAATGTCGTGGGTCGTGGGTGTGGGTCGTGGGTGTCGTGGGTAAAAAAGTGTAGAAAAAAAATGATTGCCAGGCTTTTCACGGCTTCTTCTTCGTCCTCTTCCTGATATTTCCTTAGCAACGTGGGACTCGAGTCCTCTTTCATTCCATCATTGTACAAAAGACGTGTTGCTGATGAAGATTTATCGATATCTGAGCGATCACCGCGAAATAATCGAAACAGACGTAAAATATGTCGAAACGTGCAATTTACAGAAAGTATGGGACAGCTGTGACTCGTTGAATGGCGATAGCTGCTTCAACCTCCTGCCCAGGGCTGGTTGTAGCTGCTTATATACTATAATTAATCTTAATTCGATCTACGTATACAGTTCCAATGATCAGCGGAGTTTTTTTGAAGCGACAGGTTCACGGTTCAGCGCATGCTTGTTAATCAAAATGATGTTTTTCTGCCGGGACATCCTGTATCGTCTATGAAAGCAATATGATCATGTCATAATAATGTCAAAGAACCAATCTGCACACTCCCCTGGCAGTTACTTGATCAACTTAGATGCAATTAGCTGTAAATTAATCAACCATGGAATAAAACCTTGGGGTCAACGATAAATTCACCGTTGGTAGTGTTGGCACAATTCACTAATTTTTCTGCGATTTTAGTGCTCCTCCATCCCACTTCAGGTTACTCTGAAATACACTTCTACTTTGAAATACACTCTGAGATCGCGGAGATACATGAGAGTGGTATTATTAACCGATAGAATTAATAATAAATTGGAAAAAAGCAATTTAATTTATGCGCATGTGCTGAACCGCGAACCTGTCCCTTTAACACGATGAAATGCAATCACCGTGGGAAAGAGGAGGTAAGTGAGGAAAAAAAAAAAACTATTTTGAGCTATGTCATATTTTTGGATAGAAGTCTTTCTTAACGACATTTTAGGTCTCTTAGCTTACGAAGGAACCACTTTCATGCTCAACCTATCAAGCTGAGGCTAGAATTTATGTAAACTTATCTCCGTACGGAGATATAATCTTCTCGATTCTTTTTTGTTTTGTTTTGTGTATAAAATTGTTGCTGTAACGATTCTGATTATAAAATAACTAAGATACTACGCGCGCTCTGATTGGCCGAGAGGAGTGTTTACATGAGAGTATGTAAACATGGTTGTGGCGTCAAGTTGTTTGGCTTTTCGCGCGCTAATCACGCAAGCACGAATTTGAAAAAGTTTTCCAGTTCAAAACTCGACAAGTTTACTTTATTTACCCATTCCTTCGTCGGTTGAAACATGAAAAATCGTTACAAAGAAGGTGAGTCAATTTTTCTTCGCTTAAGCTGACATTTTAAGAGAGAAAAATCCGTATTCTGCAAAGCATTTTTTGCAAAACAAGAACTGATTACGCGTGCAAGACTTAGCGGACAAGATTTTGCGACTGGTAAGAATTTCTCTGTTAATCAGGGCCATACAAAGAGTTTTGCGTTTTTTTCTCGGGAAAGTTATTTTATAAAAGCAATAGAAAACTTTTTTCCTGTGTTTGCATAGCCTGTTATAAACACTCGAGGCGTTGGGAGAATTCTCGACGGCTATGCAAACCCTCGACTTCGTCTCGGGTTTACATAACTGTCTCGAATTCTCCCAGCCCCCCTCGTGTTTATATCAGGCTATGCAAACACGGAAAACGTTTTCTATCACTTAAATATCATTCCTTAAACTGAAAAGGACGTTTCAGTCACGAATGTTGACATCTTTGAGAAAAAAGCAGTTCAGTCTCCAGTTTTTCTTTAACCTTCTTCAGATTTAGATAGTGTACAGAGTTTCTTTTATTTCTCCCCTAAATGCCTTTTTAGTGTCTGTTTGTACTAAAAGATTCGCTTATTTGCTTTGGAGACCGAGGGGAAGGGGACTAGGACTCATGGTATGTGAACGGAGATTTTCGTTCATGAATTGTACAACATTTTGCTATTTATTTTTTTTTACTCACGACATTTACCCACACCCACGACTCACAACCTCTACCCACTACGTACCCACGAAGGTAAGTTTTTTTTACATTTTTTGGGATAGCAAGACATGTCCTCTTTAGACCATGCCATGAATTGTTCCACAATTTCGTAGACGGATCACACTGATAACTACCGCAAAGTTCCCATAGTAGCGACCCCTCGAAAGTAACGTCAAAAGTCAGTGACTTCTTATAAATCCCGAAAATAGCGAGCCCCCCGAAAGTAGCGAGACCCGGCAAAGAGTATCGAGACTAAGCTTTTTCTTTCAAATTACATTATAAACAGACCGAATGCCTTTATCAGTTGTTTTCTATTTGCAATCCATAGTCAAATTTTTAATGTACAATACTAAATAAATATCTTCGTGCATTTACAAATTTATCACGATACAGCACTTTAAAACAAGGCAACAACATGGCATTCCTGAAACTATCGTTCTTCGTATGAAACTGGACAAATGAATTCCTTCTCATTTGTTAATCATTGCTCTCGCTTTTAATCAGAGTATTGCTGTATTTAGTACTTGTATTTCTGTTACTTACACCATATAACACAAATAAAATGTTGTTTGAAACACCTAGCGCCAACTTTGTTTTGTGGTGTTTGGTTCCCGAAAATAACGTCCCCCCCCAACCCCCCGAGAATAACGACACCCCGAAAGTAAGGAGCCCCAAAGGCTGCTAATTCCGAAAGTAACAGGAGACACTATTGTAAGGTCATCAGCTTAATTAAATGGAGCAGGAACACTGTTATAAGAAATTTCTAGTCATTCAAAAATATATTAAATAGATAATGCCTACGATTCCTTGGGTGGTTCCCTTGTTAACGACCTTCCAGTTACAGAGGTGATTATTGTAGAAAATTCGCTGTTGCCTAGCAAACAAAAAGCTACAGTGTACGGTAAAAGTTAACGATGTAAGGATTGAGGGGTAGCTGCTTAAGTTTAGCTGACAACTTGAACGACTATTTCGGAAACCTGTGCAAATTTCTCAAGAGGTAAGTGTACCCGAAATAACCTCGGTAGTCTCTGTAGTCAGAATTCTCGTTGGGGATCATGAGGTTGATCTTTGGTAGGGGGTTGATGTTCGCCCTCTTCCAAGAGTCCGGCCAGCTGTGAGTTGACAGCGGTAAATTCCAGACTTCAGTTATAACCGTCGTTAATAGTTCGGCATAATCCTTCCAGACCCAGAAAGGGATGTCATCAGGACCTGTAGCCGTTCGCTTTAATTTAGTTAGACCGTTGCAAACTTGCCTTTCGGTTATTTTGGGTTCACTTACCCCTAGAGAAATTTGCACAGGTTTCCGAAATATTCGTTCAAATGTTCAAGCAAACAAAGGGCAAAGCTTTGCTAAAAGTATCTTGGAGAAGTCCAAGGAGATGTATGAACATGTTGGTTTCCTGGTGGAGTGCGTTTCTTAGCATTTATATGGCTGCGACTTTCAGCCTTGCTTTCTTGTTGAATTTATTTTCACTGTTGTCGGTCCCTCTCAGATGGAGCCTAACCGTATAGGCCATTACAGTGAGAAGCCCTCTGGGAGGAATTTATCCAGCTCAGATCTACATAAAATATGCTTCGATGAACATAGCTATAAAATTGAAACCACGAACCACCTAGCTGGGCTAAAATAAGGTGCTCTAATCGACCAAAATCCATCGTCACTGGGATAAGCAAAACGGCCCTAGCTTCCAGGGTATGACTAAAATACCGCATTTTTTTAACTATAAAAGCATAAAATACAAGTAGACTGCCTTTACGCAGTATTATCATTACCTTTTTATTTACATTTTATGATATTATTATTATTTTTTTTTTACGAAATAATTAAAACATGTTGTTACTTCTTTACGGAAAAAAGTAGCCGGCTTCTCTGAGCAAAGTAATTAGGGAGCTTTAGCATCGACGACGGCAACTGCAGCGGAAACGTCAGTCAAATCAATTCCCGTTTTTTCAATCTTTGTCGCGTTTATTCCAATTTGCTGAAAATGGCAAGTGTAGGCGAATATCCCTGGAGTTGATTTCTTGAGGACCGCACTCAAGTTTAGAGAGGGAAAAAGAGATTCGTCGTTGCTTGTTTACGTCCTCCATAAAACTTGCAGTTAGGCATTTTCACGTCGTAGTCGTGCAAGGACGGTAAAGAAATGAACAAAAAGGCGTGATGCACGTGCAAAGTTGTTGTGTTTGCATAATAAACTTATTGCTTTTTTGACGTCCTGTTTGCCGTCGCCGTCGTCGTTGCTAAACCTCCCTATTGACACGTTTCGGCGGTCGTCGGTGCTTTTTGAAACCGCTGCATGTTACCATAGCAACGACCGATATCTTACAATTAACCCAATAAACGTAATGTGTTATAGATGTATCTTATCCACGCCAAATTTGAACTTCATATTGGTAACTAAGACCCCAATGAATGGTAACAACTCACAACCAACCAAACTGAGTTCAGCCTCGTTACGTTTACGTTTCTCGTTGACGCGAAAGTCAAGGAATCACCACCACACGAGATGGTGCTCAGCACGCAAGCTTTAAATACCATGACCCTGGTGTGTTTGGTCAGTTTGTTGCTCTCTTTGAATGACTAAACACCGTGGTAGCTACTTTTTCTATTCTCTTGTTCAACTCAATATCGCGGAGTCAGAGAATTTCTCTTCAAGTAGAGCAAATGGATGAAGAATCATGAACAACTTAAAGCTGCTCGTCAAATATTTTGATGCTAGGTGGACTGGTGACATCTTGTCCAGTTACTTGTGTTTTCTTCAGGTTGATATTAAGTCTGAAGTACTTTCAGGGAGAGCTAAAGCGATTCATGAGTTGTTATAGTTTATTCGCAGAGTGTGTGGTTACTGCTGCATCATCGGCGCAAAGGAAGTTGCGTAAGTGCTTCTCACGAATCTTGGTCTTGGTTTTCCATCTGGTAAGGCTGAAGAATTTACCATAAGATCTCGTTCGGAGGTACATTCCTTCAGTTAAGGTCCAAAGGTGTGTTTCAGCAGAATGACGAAGACGATTCCAAATAAGGTGGGAACCAAATTAAAGGTATCAGAGGTTAATCATTATGAAAAGATTTGATGATTCCGAGGATTTTCGCTGGGCAGTCAAATTTCGGGAGAATTTGGAAGAGCCCAACTCTGCTTACTAGATCAAAAGCCTTAGTGAGGTCAATTAATGAGATGTACATTTTTCATGTAATTGTCTGGTGGATAATATCAAACCAATAGTTTAACGTTTGTCCTGGAAACCACAGTGTGACTCAGGATAAACTCCCTCTGCAAGCGCTTGGAGTCGCTTTAGGACAACTTAAACAGTTTTTCAGCGATGGTAAGGAGTGTGATGCCTTGTTAGTTGAAGCGGTCTCTCCAGTCCCTATGTTTGCCGCCCTCATGTCTTATGGTACCTCAACCTCTTGACAGCGCAGACAGGATTTCGTAGAGCTTGCTAAAGGCATCGTCTTTGCTGCATGCACTTCAGGATTTCAGCTCAAAACCGTCCTGACAGGGCGCTTTTCCAGAAGAAGTCAAGTCCAGGGCCTCTTTCACCTCCTCTTCTGTAGGTTCAATATCCAGCTCCTCCAGAACAGGTAAGCACTTTATGACGTTCAGGGGTTCTTCAGGCACCAAATTCTCTCAAAGTAATAGTCTACAAAGCGCTCTTTCTGTTGGGCTCCGTCCAGGATTATCTCGCCTGTAGCAGATTACATCTCGATACATCTCGCCTGTAGCAGAAGGGGGTGTTAACCCTTTGAAAAGGACCAAGTGCCTACTTGATTCCTTCTACATAGCCTTGGTATTACCTGTCTCAACAGCAGACTGAATGCTAGCACAGAGCTGAGGCCAAGCCAGTATTCATTTGCGCAACGTCTGGTGCATTGTTTGAAAATTACTACGTGCAGCCTGTGGAGCCTCTAGGTTTTGTTCACTTGTGCAGGCGTTTTATGCAGCCAACGAAGTAAGCTGAGCCTTTCCCGCCCAGATTTCCTATATTTTTTCCCTACGAGGTTGCTTCGGACAGGTTTTTTCTAGCCATCTTTTTGGTTGGTATAAAGAAACATTTCAGACTTTTATCCCGTTTGTGTAACTTAAGTTCTTGCTTTAACAAAACTTGGTTTATGAAGTTTTATACAAAAGTTCCAGCTATGAGTCAGTAATATTAAACTGTGGTATTACTATTATAAAATAAACCTGTGGTATACTACGCGCAGCCTGTGCAGCCTCTAGGTTTTGTTCACTTGGGCAGGCCTTTTATGAGCAAACGAAGTCAGTTGTGCCTTGCCCGCCCCAAATTTGTTGTATTTTCCCCTGCGAGGTTGTTTGGGACAGGATTTTTCTGGCCACCCCGGTGGCTTACATGTAACTTTAGTTTACTGCGTTTGCTGTAGCTGTTTTCACTTTTTGGGTATAATTAAAGTGGGTCATGGCGTTCTACACAGGCCATATTAAATATTCTCCATCATTTGTTGAATTTGGCTTATTTTGCTTCATGACTTTCTATTAACAAGTCTAGTAAGTACAGAAGGAACGAAACACAGCCCAAGGCATGATCTCACTTGGCTGCGAAAACAAAAATTCGACGGCTGTTGTTAATAGCCGTTCTTAACGGCCGACATGACGGATAAAATTAAAGGTTGCTAGAACAGTTTCTTCATTGTTGCCACAAAATGTAAAATTTAAAGACTTCCCTAACCCTCTGTGTTAACTTGACATTTTCAAACCTACCTTGGCATGTTTTTCCATCGCCTGTATATCCTACCCTGCAGGTACAGATATACGATCCACGAGTATTGGAGCAGTTGGCATTGCTGTCACATACAGGAGAAGACGCATTGCATTCGTCAACATCTGAAAAAGGAACACATATCACTAAACTGCAATATGGGGAGAACAAAGGGTGTTTTAACAGGACCATTGGTGAAATTTTTATTTGGTTGGTATAAAGAAAAACTTCCCTAACCCTCTGTGTTAACCCGACATTTTCAACCTACCTTGGCATGTTTTTCCATTGCCTGTATATCCTGACTTGCAGGTACAAATATACGATCCACGAGTATTGGAGCAGATGGCATTGCTGTCACATACAGGAGAAGAAGCACTGCATTCGTCAACATCTGAAAAAGGAGCACATATACCTAAACTGCAATATGGGAAGAACAAAGGGTGTTTGAACAGGACCATTGGAGCGATTTTTATTCGGTTGGTATAAAGAAAAATTTCAGACTTTTTATCCTCGCGCGTGTAACTTATAATAAGTCCTTGCTTTAACGAAATTTTACGAGGCTCTATACAAATGTTCCAGCAATAAGTCAGTAATATTAATCTGTGGTGTTATCTTAGATAGGATACAGTTGTGCATGTGTCCGAAATGGGAGAGGTAACCTCAAAGCTGTGATAGTGACTTTTCGTTAGCTTGAGACCCGACTCTCCACCGGGGGAAAAAAGGCGAAATAAAAAATTAATAATAATAATAATAATAATAATAATAATAATAATAATAATAATAATAATAATAATAATAATAATAATAATAATAATAATAATAATAATAATAATAATAATAATAATAATGGAACCAACCGTGGGATGGCAGCCGACTGCAACTGCTTTCTCAAACGCCTAGCCGCTTGGATTAGCACATTGCTTTCTTTTGAGATTTTAAGGTCGGTACACACATGCGTAAGAAGTTTTTAGGACATCCTTCCACAAAATTCCACAAGGGGATTTCATTGAATGATGACTGCCGCTTAAACGCTACCCAAGCGTGTGTGATAATGGCGCAAGCTCGGTAATTTACTGTTTAGTTGAAATGAACCGTTTTTTCATTGAATTTTTTTTTCCAATATATATATTTTTAATGGAATGAATTTTTTCAATCGAAATTAAGTGTCTTCTTTTTTAATTGAAAGGAATTGTAAATGCATGTCGACTCTCTCTTAACGGACACCTCAGTAAAACGAACACCTAGAGTTGGCCCCTGCCCTTGCTTATTCCCTTTATTTGACTCTTTATAAGACGGACATCTCTCTAAGACGGACACTTAGTGCCGGTCCCAAAGTTAAGGTGTCCGTATATATTTGTATATATTTTTTCATCTTCAGCGAAATTAACTGTAAATAGGTTTTAATAGTTAGTTTTGTTATCAATAAAAGTTTATTATTTTTTATAATAATAATGCTCATGCTGCACCTGTTTTATGGAACTCGCTGCCATTAACTATAACTATTTCCTATTTCCTTTTAAGAAAGCTTTTAATTTGTTGGAATAGTTCTAATGTTTAATTTTAATGTAGTTTGGAATTTCCGAATTTCCTTTTTCTTTTAACATATCATTATTATTATTATAGCTTTCAGGGATTTTTAAAATGTTTTATTTATTATTTATTCATTGATTTTAACTTAATGTAAAGCGCTTTTGAACATTCTTCTATAGTTTTAGCGCTATACAAATTCATTATCATTATCATTAATAATTACAAACTAAGAGTATCAAGTCAATATGTTTTCGACTCAGCTTTACATAATTAGCATTTTTTCATAATAATAATAATAATAATATTAATAATAATAATAATATTAATAATAATATTAATAATAATAATATAATAATAATAATAATAATAATAATAAAATCGGGGTGCGAAGGGAGACGAGCCTGGTCCAGGCTAACTTTTTGTCAGTCGAAGACCTAACCTACCGTTGGTCTCCATGTTGCAATAAGCCAGAACGGATGTACCAGATTTTAATGAGGAAAACCAGTATTTCCCGCTGACAGCGTGCCCTTCACTCCTCTTTATTTCCTCACAAGACTCAGCTGGTAGTTCTTGAATAGAGCCGAGTGGAACTGAAAGGTCAGAAGCAGTTCCTTATTATATCAGTTTACTTTTACCCTTGCATAGGTTATACTTTATGCTCCCTCACTAGGCTTACCTCGTTCTAAATCACGTCGATAGTAAGATCTGTCTGGATTTGGAATGAAGTCCTCAGGCCTGGCTTCCTTTGTCCTGTTGTTAAACTCGCACGTGAGAAGAGAGATAACCCAGTTAAAAGTTTGGCATCGATTGTCTTCGCGACACTTGAATAAGCATGTAAACGGAAGTTCAGCGAGAAGAGTGTCGTACACGTGTCCCCGTAACATCCAGCCCACGATGGAGCTCTCAGATCTTCCACCTGCGGGACATTTCTGAGTTACTGCGCTGTAAAGGAGGAGAACCAGAACGGAGGTACGGAAACCTATTCTTGTAGCCATGGCTGAAAAAAATATATACATATAAAGTGTTTTGATAAAGAACACATTTTTAAAGCTAGACAAATTATGCTTTTTTTACAATATAAGAAAATCCAGGGAAGCTCGATCTGTCCTCAACTAATTTTTCTTTTTTAGTTATCATTTACTTCCTCTCTTATTCCCTCCAAAAGCAAAAATACATAAGGGGGAACATTTGCATAAGTGCTCAGGAAATAAAAGTATTTGAATGACATAACTTAAATATGGTAGTAACAAATTTTGTACAATAATGACAGATTTTTGAAAGTTTGGGCGGTGCAACTTCGTCTGTAGTGCCTGCCTCGAGGATGAAAGAAAAATGAAGTACTGCGCGATCATTTTCCCACCATGAATAGGAAGTTGTCTCTAGTCCATTTCTTCCAGCCCATTCCTCACTGATATAAATTTCGATAAAATGATGGTACAAAGTAAAGACACAAGCTTAGTTGGAGTGAATGTAGCTAGCCTGTAAAACAGTATCAAGTTAACGTAACAATAAAAAGCTCAAAGGAGCCGACTTTTAATCAAATCACACAAGCTTCTCTCTCTACTTCACCCCAAGAACAAAAACCTGAAACAGCTGGCATGTATCCTAGCTTGTTAGAAAGTTGAAGCCGGTAAATTTTCATGGAGAAAATTCAGTTAGAGAAAGTAAAAAGTCATCGATTATTTACGTTCTTTAGTACTATTAAGCGTCGCGGTAGAAATTTTCATGCCTAGGCGTACAGTGACGGTAAACTTGAAATGTACCGAAAAAACGTTTTGCACGTTCAGCGTTGTTGTTCTGCTCTTAAACCCGTTAAAGAATTCCTATCTTCATGGCTGTTTCCTATTATCGTCTATTATTAAAGCTTAAGGTCGGTGCCCACTAATGGGAAGTATTTTTTCCTGATAATGACTGTGTGAGACAAGTAGATCATATCAGGGGCTGTTGAAATCCAAAAAGAAAACTGGGGGTAATAACCACGCATTTTTCAGAGATAACTGCCCTTTAGTATGGAGAAAAACGCTGAATAGGCGTTTTTTTAGAAAAATGATAAAAAGTTATTTTTTTCCCAAATTTTCAGAGTGTAAACGTGAACTGGCACAAATGAAATGATAATTTTAACAAGGTTTCAAAATAATCAACAAATGATAACATAAAAACTGCTCTTTATACGTCTTTCTTTGAAATATCAGCACAACCGGGAAGTTATCAGCAGTTACCCGTCTCCACGCGTTAGTCTCAAAAATAGTGTAAACGACATTTTTCCCGAACCAAAAATTGATCGTTTGCTGAGTAGGCTTATTACTTTCATTTGGTAAGATAAAAAGTAGGGGTTACCACGCGTTTTTAGAAGTTAAATTGGTTGGTTTCGACCTTAACTTAATCGCTTTGGGGGTTATTTACAATTTTCCCCATCCCCTCCCCGGTCAGTTTCACTATTGCTTCACTCAACGCGGAGTACTCTGGGATATCCGCAATGGCTAGTGTAGTATGGCGAGCTCAAGATCCACTGCTGGTGCTGTAAACAAACTACTGTACTGTAGTGGAAAATAGTCGACAGGGACTCTAAGACAGGTACTCCTTCAATCGTTTGCTTACCTGTACATGTCCTCACGATTTTTGCACTGTAGATGTGATATGGATTTGAAACCTTCTATATTACCTTCCATATTACCGGTTACCTCGATCCAATATGTTATTAAAGTTACATACATTCAATGAGCTTATATCTGTGCTCTGCGCTATCTCTTTTAGGCTTTGCCACAAGTGTCACATGACATAAATGATTTGCATAGACTCAAGTTCCATACATGAGCTCTCTTTTAAAAATGCTGAATAGTGCGAAAGTAGTTGTACCGAATGCGTTTATGTGCCCTCATATATACACTGGGCTATAATGATCCTTTTATATATTTCGTTTTGATTTTTTTTTTTTTTAATGTAGCATTCTGTGTCATGATCATTCACTATTTTTGGTTTCTAAATGTTAATTCTAGACTTAACAGTGTCTGTTAAACCTAAGAAAGTCTTAGAATGGAAATACTTTAATTAACCTTCCATCTTTAGTTTGTAAACAGCCAAATGGCAGCTACGTCTAAATGTCCAGATTATGTGTGGCGTGAAATTGAACCTTAAGAAATACTATCTACACGACAAGCTGCCAATGAGTCAATAATTTTAATGCTTAGCGCACCACGATGAAAGCGTTTCCTTTGCGGTCCGCAACTACTTGTGAAGCTCCGATCTCAGCAAACCAAGCAATCTTGTGATAGTTTTTCCTTGTTTGTTCAACAAATAAAAGCCTCGGACTCTCAATAAAAGGGACATCTGTATGTACTCGAACGATTTAAATCTATTTTCTGGTGATTAATTACATAAAATCTTACAAAATTAAAGAGATATTCGGGCTCCATAGGAAAGTGTTTATAGCCGATTAGCCGATAAAACGCGAAGGGCGCGAGTGAAAGGTAAGCCTGCAGTTTCTCGATTAAGCGGAGGACTTACAGCTATTTTCCTTCTGATTTACTGATCCTTGCCTATTAAGGAATTTTTAATACCCAAGCTCTAAGCGTAACATCTTGAAGCAATAACTTTTCATGCTTTACAATCGATTTTTGTTTGACTATAAAATGTTCGGTCAGATCGATCATACGTAGAAACAAGAGAGAATGATCATTGTCTCTTGGTAGAAATAGCAACATGCGCATACTTCTTCGGTTTTCAAAGAACTGTCCAGGTAAATAGAAATCGTTTTTCATCTGTTGAAAAACGACGCATCTTTTCCACAAGAAATAACTAGAACCTCCCAGACTTACACGAGACAAAACCAGTCCGCTTGTTCTGCTTGTTGCGCATCTCCCTCGCGTCCCGCGTGACTACCTTCGCATGCACAGAAAATGTGCGCAGTAACAATAGTGAGCACTATCCGTAAGCGAGGACTCTATCTTTTAACAAACAACACCTAACCGGAATAAAAATCAATAAAACTCAATCTTAACAGATTTAAAAAGACGGCTCATTAAAGGAAGTAAAACTCCACTGAACGCCTCTCTAACGGGTCATTGCGTGACGTAGTATATTGTGATGCTGCATGCTGCTTTCCAAATGTGGGGCTGCCATATTTGGGTTCGTCGAGAGCGTGAGAGCGGATCAGACGGGTGTGCAAAGGGTGAAGCGGTCGGAATAAAAACAGTGGAAACTTGTCATTATCGCAGTACGTTTTATTCGCTGAACCCACGGAGTGTAACTCTGGTGTCAGAAGTGGGATTTCCTTTACGAATATGGCCGATGAAAACGGGTAAATCATTTTAAACACTGAGGATGACAGCGAATTAAGCGGTCGAAGCTCCTTCGCCAATAGCGTGTTCGGGGCGAGAATGGACGATGTTTTACAGGCTCTGCGCTCGTTAGGAAAACAGAGCAACGGAATAGAAAACACAATGGAGAAAATAAGTCTCAAGTACAGGAAATATCGCAGCGCTTCGAAGAATTGTGCACACGAGTAAATGTGTAAGCTATGGAGCTGGAATCGTACCGACTAGCCTCCAGTTAAGAGAAATTTCCAGTTCGAGGCATGTATTGTGGTGTGTATTGCCCCATCCCTCATCGCTGCAAACAATGACTTTCCCCTTATTCCAAATTCAACGCACAGGGTTTCGTTGAGAACTCTTGCCAGCCCTTCTGAATTTACTGACTTAGAGCAGATGTCAATTCGTATGAGGCGCTGTGTTATGTTCCATCCGTCATCGATGAAGCGAACGATCACTGCAATTACCTCGCTTTGCCTACTGCTTGGATCAAAAATTACTGATAGGTCCCTTGTCATCTCTACTTCTTCTGGCACAGATAGTTCTTTAATTCTTTATCCTAGCAACTTCCTTCTTGAAAATGAGGGCTATGTACTGCCCGAGACTGATGCTACTGGCAAGTCGATAGCCATTTTTTCTAACAAAGGACGAGGCCTGTATATTTTTCCAATGGGAATCCGTGCTGTCTTGATGACTCTTCTATCGACTAAGTGCTTCGGTACTGGTTTGTTCTCTCAACTTTGACTTCTTGATCATTTCTTTCCCACTGGCGTGTTTTTTGGAAGCACAATGGGATGACAAAATGCTTTTTTTTTATGAAACAACTTCTCTGCAAGTAGTGCAAAATATCGTGTTGCCTCTAACACTAAGACGCTGACCTGGAAACTGATTGATGCGATCATGTATGTAATGGGACTTTTTTCACGTTAGATGCCCCCTTGGTCTTGTATTTGATGTTGGTTTTCTTCAGGCTCCGATCTGTAGCAATTTGAGAGGGTTCTGGCCTATCAGGCAGCTGTTCTCCTTCTAAGTTGCTCGACGCCATTTTTTTGGCTGTGAAAGCTGGAACTGTGACCGACGCAATATTTACTGCCGGTGTGCCTAGTCCTCTAGACGACCAACGACGCAGTATTGTGGTAACCTTCTTCCCCTGCCCCAGACGAATGAAAATAGACTGAACCATGGACAGAACTTGAAAATAATCAATCTTAGAGATCAATCATGTCATGACTCTGGTAATATTCCGTTCAATAAAACTTATAATATGTCGATTATACTAGCAGTGCTACGTTTAGAAAAAGTGCAAAAATTATGCTCGTTTTTTTTTCAAAATCATGCCAAAACTTATGCTAGCACAATCGATAAGCCCCTACTTTCAGGCCAGTGATGCCCATGTTGTCAGGAGGGATCCAGGCGTTCTCAAAGGAGCAGGAGTACACCCCAGAGATTTAAAGACTTTGTTATGAGTTGATCACTTGAAGAAAAACACTTAGCTTACTCTGAAGTTGTAATCATGTTTATTTTCGGAACCCGGACAGTTTAGACACCTATGTTTGTTGCTGTTATAAATCACTGTTATCCGAGACGAATAATTGGTGTAGGGGGAGGGCAGTGTAACGGGTCATTGCGTGATTTAGTTTAGTGTGATGCTGCATGCTTCTTTTTAACTATGGGGCTGGCATATTTGGACTTGTCGAGAGCGTGAGAACGGATCGGACGAGTGTGTAAAGAGTGAAGCGGTCGGAATAAAAACAGCGGAAACTTGTTAATCGCAGTACGATTTATTCGCTGAACCCACGGAGTGTAACACCACTAACCAGTTTTAACAGATTAATTTTACGAGTTTGCACGAAGGTTCGGTTAGATTAGTTTCAAGAGTTTCCACGAAGTTTCGATTAGATAGGTTTTACAAGTTTCCACGTCACAAGAAGTTTTGATTAGACTAGTCGTACGAGTTTCCACGCAGTTTAGCCTGAATTTCATCCAATTACTTCGAGTCGTTATTACTCCCTCAGTAACGTCTGAATCGACCGGCCGTTAATGCCTTCCAGTGACGTCACTACTCTTTTGCTTTAATTCATGCAAAAAGTAAAACACGATTTTCAAGTGGCAAACCAAGAAATATCGTTTGGAAATGTCTACATGGTACAGAATTGCTTTACCCTTTTCGATCGTAATTCATGTTTAACGTTTAAACTATTAACTGCATGAAGTACTCTGAACGGGTTGTAATTCAAAGCGGCTCTAAATGAAAAACCTACCGACTCTCCGCAGTGATTCTTCATTCGCAGTTCAGTTTAGCTATTCACTGTCGAAGGCGGGTAATTTAGCTGTTTACGATAAAGATTTCCGAAATGTTTGAACTCGACGAAAACATACAAAGGATGCAATCAGTTGAAAATCAAGCGACAATGCTGCTAAAATTTCTTGTAATGATACATAATTTCGCGAATGTTTAGACAATCAACCAGTCATAGTCACTACCCGGTTTTCAGGCAGTGACGTCACTGCACGGAATCAACGGCCGGTCAATTCAGACGTTGATGAGAGGAAAAACGAGTCGAAGCAATCGGATGAAATTCTGGGTACACGAAGCTTTGACTAGATTAGTTTTAAGAGTTTTTACGAAAATTTGGTCAGATGAGTACCTGTTTTACGAGGAGTTTCCATGTAGTTCCGATTAGATTAGTTTAACGCGTTTCTACGATCTGTTAGCGTAGTTTTACGAGTTCAACTTATAAGTCTCGATTCCCTCAGTAGCGTGCAGAGTGATCACAGGTAGCCCAGGCTCGAAATATGAGCAACGGCGAGCATCGGCATTGTTGCGTAACATTCAAAATATAAGGATTTGTATGGGAAAAAAAAAAAAACTATCGTTTCTGTAACCTACGAAATGAAAGGATTTCAATAAAAAACAACTTACCTTACTTAAAATGTGTGTTACGTTTCTCCTGTGTGGTCCACGGGCCGATTTATGGCCCTTTTATGGATTTTCATGTAAACGGTTTTCTCTCTATATAAAGGTTTACCAAGGTTGGGAACTCTAGCGAAGCGGCGCGACTGATCCACCGAAGAAAAACGGCCGTAAACTCGCTCCAATTGCTCCAATCGCCTCCACATTCCGCCTAGAGAACACACGATAGTTCTCCTTTCCATTCGTTATCATGCTTCAAGACACCTTTGCACCGACAGCGAATCAAAGGTCGCAAATCGCTGCAACCTTTCCTGTCTGAAGCCATCGACTGAGGCTCGGGTTGAACTCCGCGTTACCGTTGAAAGATAGCGACACGGCCTGAGACTCAAATTACTCACACTCGGAGTGGGAGACAGTCTCTTGCTCCAATACTCTTGCTCTTGAAATTGATACCCGAGAAAGCAAACAAACCTTTACATAGAGAGAAAACCGTTTACATAAAAACCCATAAAAGGGTCATAAATCGGCCCGTTAACCACACATGAGTGACGTAACACACATTTTAAGTAAGGTAAGCTGTTTTTTACTGAAATCCTTTAATTTCGTAAGTTACAGAAACGATAGGTTTTCTTTCCCATACAAATCCTTATATTTTGAATGTTACGCAACAATGCCGATGCTCGCCGATGCTCATATTTCGAGCTTGGGCTGCCTGTGGAGTGATGTGTTGTCAGTATCCTCTAGGCAACAGTTCCAACAGCTTTTGCGAAATTACCCTGCGAGCCGGCTTACTTGTGCGAATTCGGAAAAAAAATTTTGGCCAGCGAGGAAAAGTTTCCTCGCCAAAATTTTCCCCGAATTGGCACAGGTGGGCCTGCTCACTGGCTATTGCGAAGTTGTTGCTAATTAGAACCCCGGCCCGTTTTAATTTTAGACGCCCGGAAGTGAGGCACATCAAAAATTCAAATGGCAAAATAACCCACGGCCGTCTGATGGAAGCTATAATATAAATGTAAATTTACGCCTTTGACTGGCAAATGAAAGCTAGGGGTAATTTGACTAACATTTACATGAATGATTTATACTTAATATATTGGTTATCATCTTTCAGTATTGGGCTCCACCACAAGTAACCACGGTTATTTGAAAAAGGCTTTTCTTTTATTTTCAATAAATTGCCCTCTCTTGTTTGGATCTTTGCCACCTTCGAAACATATCCTATGTTTTTTTTTTAACCGGAAATACATATTGCAGTTGAAGTGTCTTTAAATCAGTCTAAACTTCTTCCTCTCCTCTTTCAAACAAGTGTTTTCTAGAGAAAGATGTCTCTCCATAAGCACTTTTGAAATGAACGTATTGCTCAAACTCAAAGGCCTTGCTGCAGGGGCACCCAACGATTGTTTTCTGTGAATTATCTGTTAGGAGAAGCAATTAATATTGCCTAGAATTTTCTATTGCTTGAGGACGGCTAAAATTTCCAGATAACTTAATTTTCTATTCAGGTACTTACCCCTACAATTTTATGAAGTCTAATTTCTCACATTTCGCTCCCTATGTTAAGCTAATTTGCGTAGAAAAAGGAAACCTAAAATTTTCGGATTCAAAATTGTGATGGAAAGAAGAATAAGAAAAATTCTCACTTTCGTAAAAAGTTAAATTGCAGCTAAAAGTTTCGGGAAAATAATACTGAAACCCTGGTAGTTCCGAAAAGACTTCTGCTTCCTTAGTATGACCGAAAAGATATAAATTTTATAGCGCCTCTTAGAATGCATTTCTAGATAGCTAAAAGTACTCTGAATAAGAGTTTTCAGTGTATTTAGGCAGGAAACCGTCATTGGGTGCCCCTGTTGCTGATCGATCTCTGTTGAACTACTCGACTCCACTGATAAAGTCATGTTCAGAAACCACAACTACTTGAAAGAAAAAATAACTTAGGCATCCATGTCATAATTTAAAAAAATAACAGCTGCTAAGTGGCATTCTTTCTCATGCGCGAGATCAAGTACTGTTACTCCGTCTCTTTCAAAAATGTTCGTCTGAATTTTCAGCCGTCCACACATAACTAAGGGTAAACGGCGTTTTCGAAATTTTGATCGCTGGGTTACGGGTTGAAGGAAGCCCAACCCGCTTAAATAAAACAAACAAATAAATACTCGATCCGTTCACAAATAAATAAGGATATACTTACACGTGTAGAGAAGAACTTGGTCACATATATGTGAAAAAGAAAAATAATACAAGCTCCAATGAAAAAATTTTCCTCTTAAGAAACATTCAAAGTAATTAATTATTTAAAGCGGAAGATATGATCGTGACTACTTATTTAAAGAGGAAGACAATGTTAAGAGCCCAGAGGACAAACAATATGGATTACTCCTGCGTTAACCTAAGTAGGCAATTATCGCACCATTAGAAAATAACCTATAGCTATAGAACGTCGTGCAACGTATACCTTAGTTATTAACTAAAAGTTGCTTTGGCAATTGGTCATTGGCAATAGCCCACATTCAATATATTAAAATTCTAACATGACTTCGAGCCTTTAGTAATAAAATTGCAATTCTTTCACGACTCCATTGTCTCGCAATCCCCAGGAGAGACTTGAGCACAAAGAAACCAAAACAGCTATAGAATCATTTTAAAAGGTGCCTATGGCTAACTCATGGATTAAATTATTTGACAAATGAAAGCTTATAATGAACCTGCAATTAGTCTACCGATATTATTTAAGTCTGTCAAAAAATGAAAATATGTTTAAAACAACAAACCAAACAAAGAGAACAAAACAAAAAAAAAAGGAAAAATAAAAAAAAACAACAACATCCTCTGGTGGGAATCGAGCCCCAGACCATAGATGTATAGGATCATCGCTATATCTATTGCGCCACACCATGAAAGGTGAAACACACATGCAAAATCAACTATAAACGTTGTTTGATGCCGGTAGAGCTTTATTTATGAATAATTTAAAGCTAAGCTATATTCGAGGAAAATAAGCAGGGTTCTGACGGTAAAAGTTGTATTTTAACTCATTCCGTTGCATTTGAAATGGTCGAGAAAGCAAAACCATCTCGAAGTCTCTTGCAGACGGCGTTGTTCTGCATTTACATGAGAAGAATTACGATTCAGCAGCAATAAACATTTCTGTTTTTATTCAACAAAGAGACATTTCATTTCAGAATGATATTTCCCAAAAAACTGCGAAATTCGGAGTCTTGTAGTGGGGCCGTGAGAAAGGTTAAAACTGAATCGTTTGACTCACAGGAGAATTGTGAGCTTGGACCCGCTTAGGGAGTCGAAGAGCAATTTCTGATGTCTTCATCATGCTTATTGCCTAAACGAGTCAAAAAGCTTCAAAAGGTCTTAAACTGCGACTGTCTCAAAGTTGGCCATAGAGCTAATTTGTAACATTCAAAGTCCACATGAAGAAGCTACAAAATCATAACATCAAAAGCTCTGGGCACAATGCACGCTCAGCACTTCGTTTGGGAACGATCCATCTACGAAAATTGTCGTTTTAATATCGGGCACTTTGGTGCGAGCCAATAACGCGGCGTTCCTTACACTACGAGTAATCCACGAGTTAACAATGACCATAAAGCCTCGGAATCATGTTAGAATTTTAATATATCGAACGTGGCCTTTGGGCATTTGTGCTTAGGGAACTCGCCGTTATTATGCTAATTATGCTTTAGTGATCAAGAAACAATAGCCTCGCAGCTCTTCGCATTGGGCAATTCCCAATCCCCATAGCAACTGTTAGTGAATCAGCAATATACGTTTCGCACGGATGCCTTTGATATTTTTGAAACGTAACTGTTGGCGGCATCGCTCAAATTTAAATGGAGTAAATTTGAAAAGTTTCGTCATTGTCTAGACAATGTGCAGGTGCGACTCGGTGCATCTTTGCAATCGTTTTCGTGGTTATTTAGGCTCTGTTCACACTTATCGCGGATAGCTCTTGCGCCGGCGCGACAGAGCCCCATACTCATAGAATTTCACCGGCGAAAAACGTCTGATTGGTCGACGCGCGACCACGTGACATTGCCAAATTCAAAATGGCGGCAATACCTGCATCGTTTGTTTATTCCAGTGGAAAGAAGATTAATTGCGGCTCAATATGAGTTGTAAATGCATATACGGATATTTTTAGAATAGCCTAGACTTTGTATTATCCTTTTTCACCTATTCATATGGGATTCGTTCCCTGTGATGCTCGCGTTTTGGCCGGTTTACCCGATTCAACTTTGAACTTGTTTAAGCGATCACTCTTCACGAAGGACAACAACATTTTTGATAAAAGCCGGGCCCCTAGTAAGTACGACCCTTGTTCACAGCTCAATGCAGCGGAGAAATAAGACACTATGGGTCCTTTGAAATTACTTAGACACCTGGAAGTTATTTTATTATTATTTTTTTTTTACATAAAAGATCAAGCAAAATTATGTTTTCTCCAGCAAGACTTTCTAATTTATAAAAAAAAAAGGTTGAACATGAGCTAAATGAACTGTAGTGTCTGCATTCATGTTCTTTTCATTGTGAACGGGCGCAATTTTAATATCAAAACTTTAAAGCCGACTATGACCGAGCAGGTTTTATTTTTCTTTTTTCCTTCAATGGTTACTGTGCTTGATCTGAATAAGATAATGAAATTTTTAAAATTAGGGGAATACTATATATAAAAGAAGAGAACTTTGATTGTAATATGTCAGTAGGAAAAAATACTGATTATATCTTTTTAGTACATAGGTTAGAAAAGTGATGCGTAGTCAAAAGTGCTACAAAGGAGTAAAAACCAAGATCTTTCCATTAATAAATTTTATTGACACTGTCAGAGACATATGCTTTGCTTGAGTACACATTTGTTCGTCAAAAATCTTGTTTGTGAGGCTGCACTTTGTTTGATTCAGGATCAATCAATCTTTTCTGAAGAGAAATGAACAATAAACTATGTTAACATGTCAGATACTTCAACACTACCTTAGCCAACAACTAAGAAGAAACTCAACTTCATACCAAAAAATCAAAGTGAAAACTACTTCACTGTGAAACAACAACTCCTTCAAATATATATCACATTAAATTCATGCAAAATGTAGACCTGACGATAAGTTTACAGGAATAGAAACAAGCGATAATTACAATGAAACTATAAAGTTTGAATGAGATCTGTGCGTGTCCTCTCCTAATTCTGGCAGAAGATCAAAATTGGAAACTGCGTATCCTACACAACTGCAATCATCAACATGATCCAACTAAGATTTCATTAAGACTCAAAGTTTACTCCAAACTTGAAACTCCTGTAAGTTTATAATACATAATAGCATGTTAACTCCATCATTCATTCATAACTTTACTCCAAAAAAATTTAAACCGAAAAGGATGGACAGAAAAATAAAAGTATTCACAGGAAAATTACCCGGTTCATCTCCTTCCAGGATCCAATTTTCAAGCAAAGAAACACCCCCCACAGAATGCGTTGAGTGCAAAAATTTAGCACCAAAAAATTGTACACGGAGGAAATCATGTCCGTAAACTGCGGTTCCTAAAGTAACAAGTAACTCGTTGTGTGGATAATCCCAAACCAAATTTATGAGCAAAATAATCTAACCTTCAGTCCTTCAATTATAAAATTGCGGGCGTAAATGTACAGCAGCTGTGCACATTGCAAACATAATTTTTTTACAAATCAGAATGTTGCTGGACCTATCGAACTGTAGCTCCAAGACGGTCTAAGCGTTTTAATGAAAACACTATCACATTTTCTAATTCGACAGTTCGGATAAAACTCAAATTTCTGTAAGATACAAAGCTGTAATAATGTGCAACAACAATGAAATGTGCATCGATCGACAAAATCACGTTTTGCATGAACTTCGCACTTTAGAAAACTGCCGCAACCCGGCCGCTTTCGATCCACTAGCCACAAGGCAATTTACACAGCAAGACAATGGCTGAGAATATTTTTTTACCTTCTTTTTAATTTCCTTTTGTACCGAGTAACACAAGATTACGTTGAACCAAGCGTAAGGTTATTTTTCTGCCATAAACAGTGTAAACACACGGAGATTTAGCATCCAAATACAGTTTTTCCAGCAACAAAGTACAAGCTAAGTCATATTAACTAAACAAAGCCCAAAAATGTCGGTCCCTCTCCTTTTTTTGTTGAATTCGTGATAAGAAACTTGAACTAAACAACAAAAGCATTTTGGATAGCGTTGTAATACGCTCTTCGATCAACAGTCGATCGAATGTTATCGAAAGTTAGATTCACAATCAAAGTCGAATTTTGACACAAAAACGGGATACACATTTAACAAAACTGTCGCTTCCGTGCAACTCGGCACAAGCTAATTTATATACCAAAACAAAGCCCAATAATTTTTCTTCGACTACTTTATAATTTCTTTTTGTACCTAGTTGCACGGAACATGCAGTAAACAAAAAGAGTAAAAACTACCCACCTTTTCGGCATGTCTTCCATACGCAAACCAGCGATCTGAACGTCAATAACACTGAATCAGACCATGCCAATGCGATTTTTCGCCAGTTTCAGGACGCTATATTCTCTAGAGAACACACTTATTTCAAAACTCTGACCAAAATAATTTTTGATCTCTTACAGTGGCAAGAAATTGCAAAGCTGTCACTGCCAAAAAAAGCTGCCATCGCTTCTTTCATCTGAACAACATTTCGCGCGCATTTTCGCCTCGGAGCCAATGACATTACCCGAAATCGATCACGTGTCATTTTTAGAGGAGCATGCGCAGACATTTTTCGCCGGTGAACTCATAGAATATGGTCAACCTCTTTTCCTTTGGTTGTCACGTGGCTGACCGAGCGTACGTACGCGTCTACAGATTGTACGGGTAGGGTAGGGGAGACTATCAAAAGGAAGGGAGGGGTGTCTCAGGCGTGTCTTGGCAAATCCACATCTTTTACATTGGCCATTCACGATATGGTCAATTAACAGCTGTCAAAACAGGATAGCCACTGACCAGTATCACATTGCCATATCGAGGGCTCATGAGTCAACTCATCAAGGTGACGTGATTTATTTGGAAGCTGTCCGCTGACCAGTTGTTTTACTAGATCGCGATCAATATTCAATCTCATACTTTCTAGCTAGTTTGAGAGCACAGGAAAACTGATAATGCACACATCCATTGACATCAATGTTTTGATCAATTGACAGCTGTCAAAACAGGGTATCCGCTGACCAGTATTACTTGACCGTATCGCGGGCTCAGGTGTTGACCCATCGAGGTCAAGTATTTTTTGAAGTTATCCGCTGACAAGTTACTAGTTTTCAAATGATCGCAGGCTCAAGTTTGATTTTTTTTTTCATTCATATGAAGTATGTTTTGTTTTTGTGCCGCAAAATTAAAATTTTGATTTAAAACTGACCTCGGACTCGAAAATTTATCCAGCTAAAACAGTTGCTTTTGACTTTGCTCACCATGGTCACGCGTTGGTCACGCTCTACGTCCATTTTTTATGCTCTGATTGGTCAAAATTTGACAGGTGAGCTCATGCGGAAAATTTATGCAGCATCTTGAATCTTGTTTACTTTGACAGCTGAAGCTGACAGAGTTTTGTGTCAACTTGTGATGTTTTTAACTGTTTTTTTCCACTGGATGCACAAAATGAAATTCAGTTGCTATCAGGAGTCTTCTGTTATTCATGGCTTGTTGGGTTTTGTTTGAGAAATTAATACATCACTTGTCAAAGTCGGGAATCCGATTTCGGATGGCAACGTTTTTGTTTTTCACCTTGCTTGATGCGTAAAGGTTGAAAAGTCTGAAGCGATACTGGCCTTACTTGATACCTTTCAGGAGCTGCATCTCGAATGGAAAGCCTTAGTAATTATTGTGTTTGATGTCTGTTTTTTATATCTAATTTAAAGAAGTCGAGCGTAGTTTATGCGGCTATGTAGTTTATGCACGTTTGTAAGATTTGAGACAATTTGATCTGACTCAGAATCAGGTAAACTTGATATAAGCTTACACAACTTTAAAAAGTCTTTAGACATTTCCTCACCGCAGATAGAAAGAAAACGTTCCAAAGAACATTTAATTATAATTCTGGCTGTAAAAGAAAGCTTTGAGCGATTTTCTTGTCTCGAGTTCATCTGTGAATAAATACCGGGAAGCCGGCTTAAAACATAAACTTAAGCTTAAGCTTGAAGACTCAGGATTTTTAGAGACACTTTAATATTTGTCTTCGTGAATAAAAAATGTTTTCTCTGTATATGTTTCGCCGAATTATATTTCTTTTATTGATTGTTGGTAGTCTCTCTTGTAGTTAATCGCTGTGCCGTTTGTTTTCAGTCGTTCAGTGAACATCGCTTGCAGGAGTACTCAAAATGCCGCGCGTATCAAACGCTTTTAAAGATTACAGATCGATAAAACCATTAAATCAAAAATAAACATAATTATTTCTTTATTATGTTGGAGCTTAACTCTAGTATGTTCGTTCAAACATTCGCTACAGCTCGCACTACAAAAGTGAGAACCGGCTGGCTGTATATGTGATTTTGGAATTTTTTTTAACCCGGTTTAGCTAAAAGCCCACGCGCGCTTCGATCGTCCTGAATATTGAATGAGTGCAATTTCTGTTGCAAAATGTTGTGAAGTACTGCATTCTGTCCGAGTTCTGTATGATAAAAACAGTACCTCATAGTACTGTTTCACCTCAGATGTGATCTATAAGTGGTATAAAAGGTTGGTTTACACGCAACCAGATTTGTTGGCAAGATTTTGTAAAGTAAACTTGTCGAACGCAAAAAAATTCAACCTGATTTTTTTCCAGGCCTAATTAATCTTACGGTGATCAAGAGCCATTATGGCTCTTAGATGTCATCGAAGATGATTGCTATTTTTTGGGTGTACATATGAGGTTATCAACTCGGTGTAAGATTTTGTTCACTCTTGGGCTCTTTGCAAATTATTTTTCTCTAAAATCACTTAGCCTTTCCCTCAAAAGTCAGATGAATGTGCTATGTGCTCTAAAGTTAACTGAATTGTGGAATACAAGTTTATTGTTTGATTTAAATTATAAATATATTAATGGGAGCCTCGCTTTTAGCCCTGGCTAAATCTATATATTACTAATAAATGGGTTCCTCCATATCTAATAAGCGTCTCTCTTATTCAATAGGCACAACAGGCTTACCTAGGCTTGCTTATTAAGTAACTTGAGTCCAGTTTTCGGTCTGTCTATTTAAAAAGTAGGAATACGAGAAGCGACTACCTAGCAACGCGAGAAACGGCTTATGCATATGTCTTCTTATTTAGCGGTAAAAATAGGATATATATCTACCTGGAGTTATGAAAACCGGGTTAGCAAACATTTTGTAATTTTTCTCAACTTCGCCTGTCTAATAGTTTGACATATGTTTACTGTGTTGCTTGCTTATGTCGTTTTTTTTTATTGAAAATTTGTTATGATCAGGGTTGCAATGACATTGGAGTTGTCATAGCAACAAAATGACACCCTTCCCTATTATACATGCAGCAATTTTTCTCACTGGGAACTGTTCTAACAAAATAGTTCACAGAAGGTTTTCCGTCCAATAGTCGCCTCGATGTTCGTGAAGTTGAAACGGAATCTGTAAGTACGTTATCGAGATATTTTGCGATGAACTTTTTATCGTTAGAAATACGGTGAAAAAAGGAAAATCTTGATGTTTGGCCGTTATCTGAAGAAAACGAACCGCTTTTGACAAGTAATTTCACCTGATATTTAAAAAACGAGTGAAAGGTCATGGAGATATATAGCTCTGGCCAATTGCTAAAGGAAGGATTTGATTAGTATGTATCATGGCGCCCTTGTTAGCGGTTTGTCAAACATTTCGGTCTACTTTAACAAATTAATGAATAATTTTTAAACCGCTCGATAGATTTTTAAAAAAAAAAATTAAGATTCTTCTCGTAATTCAAACTAAGAATTAGTCAGCCCCTGCACTTTTCACTTTCAGACCCCCTGCTGAAGCTATCTGCCATACTCTGTTCTACGGGTGGAAGTGATTCTAGTAAGTTATTCGGAAGCTTATTCTAATCAATCCAGCCCATTCCAGCTAGTGCAGTGCAGCACAGTGCCCAACATAAAAAAAAAAAACAGCATATGATACCCTTCCCTTATAACCAGAAACTCATGCATCACGTACTAGGCAACCACCGTTTCGTGTGAATGTAACTGGATTATTACGCCGACTTCAGGTTAAAATAGAAAATATTTATCTCTTCAAAATAATAATAAAGTAACATGGAAACGTCTTTAAAAACTGGCTCTGCCTAAATTTTCTCTTGCTGCCCAAAAACTCTGAGTTGCCCAAAATTTGGGGGGGCTGCAGCCCCCCTCGCCCCCCCCCCCCCCCCCCAGCCCGTACGCCTATGGGGATTTGTGTAGAAGTGCATGTAGAGAGAATTACTAATGTTCTAAAATTGGCGTCATTTTAAATTTGGACTCGTTGGAATGCTTCTGGGGACCATTAACTTACTGCCCGGCGTCATATAAACGCTTTTAATCGGCCTTTGAACGAGTTTTCTTGTTTTAAATTGCCAACTAGTAGAATTAGTGGATATTTTTGCTAACCCGGTTTTCAAAAATCCGGGTATATATACCTAGCCGAATTTTTGAAAACATACCTCAAAACGGACCAGAATATTCGCACAGCAACCTGGCGATAGCCAGGTTTCTGGTCATTGTGGTGAGAAAAAAACATAGGGGGCTTGCTGAGCTAACTCGCCATGGGCTGGGAAGGGGCCTCCATGTCAATCCCTAGCGGGGGGGGGGGGGGGGGGAGAGTGATGCAAAAGCGTGGTACTGTCCGTTAATCTTGCTCTTTGAGAGCCAGTGCACTCGTCATGTCTGCCTTTAGTTTGTCATGCCAAATTCTTTTAATGTTTGAGGCCCATTGGCCAATGAAAGCATTCCCCTCAAGCACGTGCTAGGCTGGGGTGATTTAACCTTGAATTCTCTGCTTAGAAGTTGGTTAAATCTCAAGCATCCTCTGTCATTTAGAGCCTTTAAGCAGCTAGAGTGTATGGCCAAGTCCAGAGTGTCTTTTTAATGGACTTGAATGTTTCTTTTGCTAATCAGGAACCAAGAAGAGAGTCACCTTAAGAGGTCCATGGGTAAGAGCTGAGGTTCTTGGCAATATTTACTTTAGTTGAGTCAGTTGAAGGTGTGTGGCCTCCAGGATCCCGCTGGTGCGGTTTTCATAAATTCGGCTAGATATAGACGTCCTTCAATATTAGCCCTTGAGATTTTTCCTAAAGTCAATGGGCTCTTCCTGACTATGTGGGTCTCGTTAGGAGCCGTGGTCTCGTGTTGTTTATCCCATAATAAACCGACTTGTACCCAGTCCACCTCGGTTTGAAACTAGGCAATGATTTGGTTGCCAAAGTAGTTGAAAATAAGCGGTACCTAGGATATCACAACTATGTGATCTATCCTCAGTCTCTTATTTCTCGATATATGACTTTTTATCATGCCATGATTGCTTTACCGGGAGAATAGCCCACGTTCGATATATTAAAATTTTAACATGAATCCGAGGCTTTCTGGTCATTTTTCTATATTTGGTTTGCTTTTCTTTGTGCTCAAGTCGCTTCTGGAAATTGTGAGATAATGGAGCCGTGTGAAATCTGCAAGTTTGAACCTAACGCCTTGGAGTCATGTTAGAATTTTAATACATCCAACGCGGGCTATTAACCTGAATGACAGTTTCTTCTCCGTTATATATTAGCAATTACGTTTATTTCCATGTGCTATAACAGAGTTCTTTATTTGTATTATAGTGCTAAATTAAAGTTTTAGTTTACTGACTTATAAAATAAAATTATAAGCGCCATCACTTTCTTATCAATAAGTACCCCCTTTTTCTGGTGGAAATTTTGGAGTAAACGCCTTAGCACTTTTCTAAGAAAAGTGCATGGCAATAAAAGTATATAGTAACGCTAAAATGTCCCTTATATTATTATGCGTGAGCTCATGAATAAAAGAAATTAAAGTTATCCTGTTAAGCCTGTGTCACCGTCGGTACAGGCTACTTATTACAGGTTAAAAGACAGGTGCAACCAAATTAAGAACCACATCATATTTAGCCATCCGCAAGTTCAAAAGCATAATACAGAAAAACATACTCTTTCTCAGTTTTTTTCCTTGCAAAGATAATAACACATTTTGAGATAAATAGATAACGAGTTCAACGTAGTGGTACTTCGTCTATACCATTCCTGGTGGAATTGGAATTTGGAAATGTTAATTAGTTCTTTCGGAGAGGGGAAAACAGGAGAACCCGGAGAAAAACCTCTCGGAGCAAAGGACAAACCATCCAGCTACACAAACTCAACTTACATACGGCGTCGACGCCCGGATTTGAACCCGGTGGTGGGAGGCGAGAGCACTCACTACTGCCTCATCCTTTCTCGATAATTGTCCGATTTATCAATTCGGAGTTTATCTAGAAGTAAAGTATTTTCAAGCGAGTGTAATTATTCACAATATATGTTTCTGCTTGAAGAGGGGATGGGGTGCCTAAAGAAATCGCAAAAGCTGGATCAAAACCGCAGTCCAAGGCCCAATTGTTCGAACGCTGGTTAGCGCTAACCCGGGGTTAAATTTTAACTCGGGTTTCTTTTTCTTTTTATCAAAAGCACTCTCTCGGATAATTTTCTCTATCCTTTTTAGTGTATCCAATCATCAAATTGTAGCCAAAGTGAATTAAACTGAATTTGCTTTTTAAGCTCTCATGTCCGAGATCAAATTTCGCGCTAATCCTGGGTTACCTTAACCCAGCTTCGAACAACCTGGTCCTGGTGTAATAAAAATCAGTCATGTGACATTGAAAACTGCGGATCGAACTCAACAACCAAAGCGGTCAAGGCATAAATGGCATTTATGTTTTCAAAACAACTTGTAATTATAACTGGTCCTGGAAGTCTGCATTCATACTGTGCGTTCTATACATTTACAATACCCTCTGGCTCGTCAGTTTGTGAGCAAAAGCAGGGGCGGATCTAGGGGGAGGGTGCAGGGAGTGCGCACCCCCCCCCTCCCCTGAGATGTCCTACGGTTTTCTAATACAACTGGTATTCTGCAAACAAGAAACTATGTGGTTCATTGGCGTTGAAGTAGAGCAAGAGACGAGTGCACCCCCTCCTACAAAAAAATCCTGGATCCGCCCCTGAAAAGTGTTATGAACAAATTCTCTGACATATAATTATATATATTTTTTTATGACTGTAAGTCTAAATAACCGTGACAACATAGCTAACATATGAAAAAGGACAAATTAAATACGAAAACAACTTAAACTACTGGACATAAAAGATCCACTATTTAAGTAAAATGTGCTAACACTTTGTAACAGTATACAATCTGGAAAGAATATGTGATACATTTAGATTAGGATGCAAATGGGACATATACCATCCATGTCCCATCATATTTGCAGCTTTAGTAGAGGAAACTGGTCATGAAAGCCGGCAAAAGATCGAATCAACGGTGCCGCAGTTTATCTGGATTAAGTTGGAAGCTCCTTGACAGTGCGCAATCCTTTGTTTTCTGTTCAAAAATTGATTGAACAAATGAATGCAACGTTTTTATTTGTGAAAAAAAAACAACAACAACAACCACAACAAACAAACAAAAAACAAGCAAAATTATAGGAATGTCATTGAACTTTGTGAACCGTCACGTCCGTGAGAAAAGGCTAACAAAAAAAATCTAACTAAGAGATCTGACAGGCTCCATAACCATTCCTCATTTCATACGTGCTGCGTTTCTTTTGCGAATACTTGTTGCACATAACGGGAAACGTCTGAGAAAATTGATTATTCTACAATCTCGCTCCTAGGGTCCAATCTCTTGCCTCGAGAAAGAACTATTGTTGCAGCTGGTCATGTGACTTCCTGTGACAATGGACTCCTCATCAAAAGCCAGCTGACGTTTTCGTTTTTCGCCGCCGTAGTCATCTCGGTGGACCTCTCAGAAAACAGAAATTTACTTTAACGGGTTCAGAAGGTCATGATTTGTGATCTGTGATTGGTGGATTTCGATCTGTTTTGTGGGTTTCTTTGTTTCAAGGTTCGTTACTTGTGATCGTAATTATTATTGACGGCAGCGAAAAACGCAATTGTGAAGGCGGCTTTTGAACTTTAGAGTTTGCGTGTTTGTGAAAAGCACAGTAATGTACTCTTTTTGTTTTGCTCAAACAGAAGCTTGTTCTTGGAGCAAATATGAGCTCATGTCAAACTCCAGGCAGTAAAGTGTATTCAGGATATTGATATTAGTTTAGGAAATGCACATAAAAGAGCGAGTCGATGAGTCAACAACCACCAACATCATTTTCGGGTCGAAAGCACCGTGTGTTATGTGGGAAAACCTTGGCTATAAACTTGTTCTGATGACTGACATACTTCAAATCAATTCTCACTAGTTTGCAAGCTCTCCAGTGTATTTTGTGTCTTCCTCACATCAGACACAATTTTATACGAACTACCCCACCCTTGAGGCAAAAGAAGATTTTGGGAGCCACGTGACTAGCCACAACCAGGGTTCTTTCTCAAGGTAAAAGAGAGAACACTGAAAACGAGGTTGCTTGTTCTAATAATTTATGTTCGGTATACAGCTGTAAGCAAGAGCTTTATAAAATCCAAAACTTCATCAATTAAAAAAAAATCGTCTGTTATACTGAGGACTTCGTTATATAGAGGTTCGTTATGTCGAGGTTCCTCTGTATATACATTCCAAATTCTTAGCTGCCTTTATTGGATTTACTTATTAAAGATTTTCTTTCTACTTGATTAATCGCCAAAAATGCACGGTTCTCTAGTTTCAATAGCCCTTGCTGTGAGCTTATATCCCAGAACAGACAACACTTTTGAAACAGAGCTTACATAACTTAAAAGTCAGCCATAATTTAATCCATTAGATTGAAATGCATTTGCATTTTAAAAGTTTCCCTGGTGGTTATTGTTTATCCTTTGATTCACGCGTACCACGCATAAACATCAGCACATGTCTGACCGCTGTTATCGCCTTCGTAACAGTCCTTTAAGTCTTGTCCGTACCAAATTTGAAACTCATCTCCAACAGACACACATATTGGAGAGGGGAGATTGTTAAGTCGAAGTTCGGTCTCATTAACACCTACACCTTCGATCTTATATGGAGAGTCACAATTTACTTTCTTGTAATCTGCCAACAAAAGAGCGGATCTGTTCTTGAACGTTATGACGGTTAGGAGTCTCGTGTCTCCAAACTCGGGATTGTCACATCCCCAATAACAAGGTGGGTAATTGCGGTTACATTTAACTGACCCACTCAGATGAACGAGTTTAAAGGTATAAATGACCCCACTCTCTCTGATGTTGAAAGCCCCATATGAGTCATCTCGAGCTCCAAAGCAGACTGGGCCAGTATTGATCTTCTTCCACTTCTCTGAAAAACATTTGAACGCAAAATTTAAACTAACTTGATACTTTAAGTCGAGCACGTGTTATTCTGCTTTCGATGAGTGTCAGTGAAGTGAAGTGATTAAGAAGACAAGGCTCAAGGAAAAGAGATAAAGGTGGTCGTAGAATCTGGGGTTTTTCACGATAGGGATTGAGTTTAGAATGTATTACGACCTCGCATATAGAGGATATTGCATATTAGTAAAATCCAACTAGTGGTCTATTACCAACGCTGCGTTCTGATTGGTTGAGCTACTACTAGGCTATATGTTATAGCCCACTAGTAGCGAAAAGTGCCGGCTTTTTGGCCGCAAAAAACGATTTAAGTCTAGCTTTAACTAGTTAAATTTTTTTTATTCTCGATATATTTGACTAGATATTTTTGAACTAGTTGGATTTTACTAAAACAATTATTCCTTGCGCCCTTATGGCCTCTAAGTCAATAGCCCAGGCGGCCTTCGGCCTCATGGGCTTTTGACTCAGAGCCAATTCGGGCTCGAGGAATAATTGTTAATTATACTATCATGTTATACTATTATTATATGATACTATACTCTGAAATGATTACAGGTCATTGACATTATATCATCAACTGACGTGATGCAACTCACTTTGACTCTGAAGGTGACTACCGCACAGGTTGTCGAAACGTCAGTTACTGTCAACAACAACAGTCCTATTCAGTCCTATATTGCGTTCACCCGGACGATCAAACTCAACCTACTTATGAAATGACTCCTGGGTTCAAACCTTTCACAGAAGAACTTTACGTTTCAAAAAAGGTAGAAGAAAATGCTCGTGCATCAGAGGGCAAATTAATCATGCCGACCAGAAACAATAACCGCAAAAAAAGTCATTATGTGTGTCACAACCTCTCAGCCTGAAAAAAAAGCGGCAAAAATCACATTTGCTCAGTTTAAACGTAGAACCATCCAGAGCATAATCTACACACCAGAATTAGAAGAAAACATTCGTTGGAACAAGCAGCATTTGGTACGAGGTAAGAGTGGTGTGTTGCCTACCGACCCCCTTTTTACACTCTGAAGCGATAAGCCCCGCGCGAAATACTCGCGCGAGAAATTTGAGACAGATCCCCACTCATGTACATTTCAACAGTTTGACAGCCGAAATCTAATTATCTCAGAAGTGGGCGGAAGAGTGTCGTAAAAGAAATGATTAAAGGCTCTCTCTCTCTCCTCTTCCTTTCTCCTTTTTCCAGCCCAGCCCCCCTTTTCGCGCACCTTTCATTTTCGAGTCCTCCCCACTATCTTAGATCCTGGAACAGGCTACATGGTAAATGACCCTTTTACCGCGGGAAATTGGCGAGGGTCGTGTGAACGGACTTTCCTGAGATAAACTTGCTGCATCTGTGGTTAAGTCAAAAAGAGAAAGAAACCGCCCACGACATTTAACGTGGTGAATAGCTAGGATTTTTCGATACCCAAGACAATAGAGCCAATCAGGTTTGTACATTTAACATCAACATGAAACGGCAAAAAATTGCATTTTTTAAACGAGTTTCTTTCGCGCTGTTGAGAGAAAAATCGATGTTGACATGACAGATTTTACTTTCAGATGGAAGTAACAGGGGCATTTTAAGGCAAAAATTTGAACTGGTTTTTGGGCCAGAAGTAGGAACGATATTTCGCAAAAATATGTTCTATTCCTGGCATGTAATGCTGGCTCCCAGTCAAGCAACAGCTATACCTTCGACTTGCTGTTTTAGTATTTAAGTGCATGACTGGGTGTGCTTCAGCGTACTTAACATCAAAATTCGTTAAAAGATCGGCCGTTTCGACAAGGACAACCTTAACTCAGAAATGTTGATAATACCACTCTTCTGCACTGCTATTGGCCAAAGGTCTTTCGAATAAGAGCGACGTCCCTTTGGAATAAATTGCAACCAGAGCTCAAGCTAAGAGAATCCGTTAAAAGTTTTAAGCATCAACTTAGATGACTTCCCTGGATGCCTCCTACAGTTAGTTAATTATTTTTTTGTGTCTTAGTTTTCTGCGTTTAATATTATTACTGTAACATTGACACTGAAAAGCCTTGTGGGGACGAGCCAATTAATATGTATGTATGTGTCTATTTGAAAAGTGGGATGCAGCTGAACTGTAAAAGAAACACATTTCGGCCTTACTCGCCTTGGTCATCGAGTCTCCAGTAGCTCAATGGTTAGAGCATCCGACTAGATCACGATAGGTTGGAATCCCATCTGAGGCTCGGATTTGTTTCCGAGTTTCCATTTGATGCAATTGCAAAAAGACGTATCAGGGTCAGGATTAAAAAAAAAAATGCTATGTACCTTCGCTAAATTATAAGTCTTAACATATAACTTGAAACTTCAGCTAAATTACCCATAAATTTTCAACATAACATGAAATACTGCCCTGACTGAAGGCGATTATTACAGCAAAAGGGCGAATGAAGCCTTAAAAGCGTCTAAATTGCCTTAGGAATTACTCATTTGTAACCGCACATTATCACGGTGAACTAAACCCACGTTAAAGTTTACCACGGCTTTGCTAACGTAGCAAATACCTTTTACCATGGTGTGTGCAAGCGCACCTATAATAAATGTAGGTACGATTACTCAATCCACACACACAAACAAAGGGTACAAAGATCTTAGCTTGTTCACACACTATAAATCCTCACAATTAATCTCGATTGGATCAAAGTTCTTTTACCCTGTTGTACATCGAATACGACGTAAAATTTCCTAATTTACGCTTTTTGGGTGAAGGTAAACAGAACATGACCAATTTTTCGTTCTCTTTTTAAGTTTGGATGCATTCCATAATACTCTGACCTCGAAAGTTTAGTATTAGCGAGATGGAATAATTAACAATTAATGTATGAGGCTGAGTATCTTATGAAGAATTATGGAAATCGAGGAGGGTGTTATCCTTCGACGCCGTAGGCCGAGGCGGATAACACCTTCCGAGATCTCCATAATTCTTCATATGAGACGAAAGCCGAATTCAATAATTGTTTCATTATTCATTCAAAATAATTCCTAGTTTAAAAACATGGCTAAAACATGCTTACCTCCATCGATCCATAGATGTTAAGTTCATCTTTGATAGTGCATGTTTAGGGTTGTTCAGCTCCACAAATATTCTCCAAGTAGCAGATGTCGCCCTTCGAGTTGTCTTCTTGCTGTTCTTGCCATGTTTTTAGCTATTTTTTCGCCTAGTTCTTACTCTTGAAACGAGTGAAATGTCCGCCATTTTTCAAGTTCACAACCAAAACAACTCAACCTCGTCCCCAGGTCTTCTAGGTTAACGGTGTGTTAACTCGCAAGAACGCTACATTTTTGACGTCATTTCCTCGCTAAACACAAAATTCTTCCCAATTTGGTCAGCAGTAACTGGTTATGGTGAATCAAACGTGTTCTTTTAGCCAATCCGAATCGGGGAAATATTTTGAATGAATAATAATCACGATTAAAAGAACGCGAATTCATTATTTGTTTTCGCTGACGTCGCCATCATGGCACCAAATTATAGTTGCATATACTGTGTGTGCTGCTAAACACGTCACCATTAGTATCAAGAAAAGCGGATCAAACTCGAAAACAATAGGTTTTGTTTTCTGTTGTAAAATTGACCATATTTGGTCATTTTTGAAATGGTTTAAACAATGGCTTCTTCACGCATGCAAAATTCCGATGACTACCGAGGCGACAAATTTGAAACTTCGGTGAGTGTGAAGTAATGAAAAATGTTCCTTGGGGGGAGGGTAAGAGTTATATTTGCCTCGATGCAAAACTCACATAGGGTTCCAGGCCGAAAAATGAAAATCTTTTACCTGTTGCTTCAGTGAGGAGAACTTTTTCAGGGATTTTACTCTTTAAAAATTGAACGATGATATAGCCTCTATGTAGCGGACCAAGACACGCCTCGGTACAGTTTATGTTCAGTAAAGGAAAAATGTGTAAGTTTAGCAGCACCTTTATGCAATAGTCAAGACGCGCGTATTCCCGCCTGTTGAATAAATTGTTCCTTTATAAGATTCGTGCAAAAGTAATTATGATAATTTTCCATAGCTGCTGTTATCTAAGATATCGGCTTTTAATATCTCCGTACAGTTGAAGTTTACGCGATCTCACAGTACAATGTGTAGCTGTATACTCAGCGTGAATTCTTTAACGTTAGTTTTGTCACATCTTTGGTAGAAGCATGATTTAAAATTCGTTACGATGCTGTGTCCTTTGAATGTCGGTTTATCAATCGCTTCAGTGCAAATGTGACTTCTGCGTTCTTCTTAAGGCTGAAGCTGCTAAGGCAAAGCGGTTTTTTTTCCAGTCTGTCGGTTAGACCTGACTCGGCCTGAGAATCCTTAGCGCAGCGCTTCTGTCGTGTCAAGTGGCACTCTCGAAACTGATTTCTTAGGCCCCCGTTACATTTTTTTCCGGAATTTTTCCACTTCGCAAATTTTAAAACTTCCCGCTGGCACTTTACACAGATTATCTGCGATACTCCTGTTGTATTATTTCCATAGGACGACAAAACTGCGAGTGTAGCTAAATGTCGTGGGTCGTGGGTGTGGGTAAATGTCGTGGGTAAAAAAAGTATACAAAAAAATGTTGAAGTAAAGTAATTAAAAAAAAAAAAGTAGAAAAATATGAAAAATATTTATGAAACAAAAATCTCCGACTCCTTGATTGTCCCACTTTTCGCGGCTTCTTCTTCGTCTTCTTCCTGATATTTTCTTAGCCACGTGGGACTTGGGTCCTCTTTCGCTACATCACTGTATAAAAGACATGTTACTGATGAAGATTTATTCATGTCTGAGCGATCACCGCGAAATAATCGAAACAGCCGTAAAGTATGTCGAAAAGTGCAATTTGCAGAAAGTAGGGGACAGCTCTGACTCGCTGAATGGAAATAGCTGTTTCAACCTCCTGCCCTAGGCTGGTTGTAGCTGCTTACTATAATTACTCTTAATTCTATCTACGTATACAATCCCAATTATCAGCGGAGATTTTTTAACATGATAGAATGCAATCAATGGGAAAGGGGAGGGAAGTGAGGAAAAAAAAGACAATTTGAGCTATTTCATATTTTTGGATAGAAGTCTTTCTTAAAGACGTTTTAGGTCTCTTAGATTTCGAAGGAACCACTTTCATGCTCAACCTTTCAAGTCAAGGCTAGACTGTATGTAAATTTTATTGCCGTGCGGAAATATCAATTTTCTCGATTCCTTTTTGTTTTGTTTTTTTTTTTTTTGAATAAAATCTTTGCTGTAACGATTCTGAACATCATTCCATAAACTGAAAAGGACGTTTCAGTCACGAATATTGACATCTTTGAGAAAGAGCAGTTTAGTCTCCAGTTTTTGTTTAGCCTAGTTCAGGTTTACATAGTTTACAGAGTTTCTTTTATTTTTCGCCTAAATGTCTTTTTAGTGTCCGTTTGTACTAAAGGATTCGCTTATTTGCTTTGCAGACCGCGGGGAAGGGGACTAGGACTCCTGGTATGTAAACGGAGATTTTCGTTTCATGAATTTTACAACTTTTTGCTATTTATTTCTTTTGCCCACGACATTTACCCACACCCACGAGACACAATCTCTACCCACTACGTACCCACGAGCCACGACATTTAGCTACACTTGTCAAATACGGGTTTTTATTGAGAATTGTTGCCTTTTCATCTGAAGGTAAGTTTTTTACATTTTTTCGGGTTGCAAGACATGTTCTGTAGACATGTTCCACAAGTTAACAGACGGATCACATTTATTACTACCGTAAAGTTCCCATAGTAGCGGCCCCTCGAAAGTAACGTCAAAAGTTAGTGACTTCTTATAAATCCCGAAAGTAGCGAGACCCGGCAAAGAGTATCGAGACTAAGTTTTTTTTTAAATTACGTTATAAACATACCGAATGCCTTTATCAGTTGTTTTATTCTATTTGCAATCCATAGTCAAATTTTTAATCTACAATACTAAATAAATATCTTCGTGCACTTACAACTTTATCATGATACGGCACTTTAAAACAAGGCAACAACATGGCATGCCTGAAACAATCATTCGTCGTATGAAACTGGAGAAATGAATTCCTTCTCATTTGTTAATCATTGCTCTCTTTTTTAATCAGACTATTGCTGTATTTAGTACGTGTATCTCTGTTACTTATACCATATAACACAAATAAAATGTTGTTGGAAAGAGCTAGCGCCAACTTTGTTTTATGGTGTTTAGTTCCCGAAAACAACGACCCCCCGAGAGTAACGACACCCCGAAAGTAACAAGGGTCGCTACTATGGGCACTTTACGGTAACAGGAGACACTATTGAAAAGTCATCAGCATAGTTAATTGAGCAGGAACATTGTTATAAGAAATTTCTAGGTCATTCAAAAATATATTAAACAGATAAGGCCCGCTTACGCTTCGTTGGGTGGTTCCCTTGTTAACGACCCTCCAGTTACAGAGTTGATTATTGTAGAAAATTCGCTGTTGCGTAGCAAACAAAAAACTACATTGTATGGTACAAGTTAACGATGTAAGGATTGAGGGGTAGCTGGTTAAGTTAAGCTGATAACTTGCTATGATTTACGGAATCAAACGCTTTGCTAAAATCCATTGTAAATAAACGAAGTGCCTTACAGTCACTGTTGTCTAGGTGTCTATATACATGGTGTTGAATAGATGATAAGGCGTTTGTGCAGTTACCCTCTTGCCTGTATGCAAATTGGGTGGGGCTAAGGTTCTTTTCTATAACCACTTGAACATGGGTGTGGTACACAACTTTTTCGAATGTTCTTGCGATCACGGACGTGACGTTGATGCTTCTGTACCAGTCAGAATTCTCGTTTGGGATAATGGGGTCGATCTTTGGTAAGGGGTTGATGTTCGCCCTCATCCAAGAGTGAGTTGACAGCGGCAAATTCCAGACTTGAGTTTTAACTGTCGTCAATAGTTCGGCATAATCCTTCCAGACCCAGAAAGGGATGTCATCAGGACCTGTAGCCGTTCGCTTTAATTTAGTTACAGCGTTCAAACTTGCCTTTCGGTTATTTCGAGTACACTCACTTCTACAGAAAATTGCACAGGTTTCGTTTTCCGAAATAGTCGTTCAAACGTTCAAGCAAACAAACGGTAAGGCTTTGCCAAAAGTATCTTGGAGAAGTCTAAGGAGATGTATGAGCATGTTGGTTTTCTCGTGGAGTGCGTTTCTCAGAATTTATATGGCTGCGACTTTCAGCCTCGTTTTCTTGTTGAATTTATTTTCTCTGTTGTCGGCTTTTAAAAGCATAGCTATAAAATTGAAACCACTAACCACCTACAATCTTGGACAAAACTGTTGAGAAAATAGTATACTTGGACAGCATTTTTCTAAAAATCGTAGCTGTACCTGTTCTTCCCTCTCCCCCCTTCCCCTGAAAGCAATGTTGTTGTGTATTCAAAAGAAAGCCTGATCCCTGGGCGTTTTTGGGAAGCAACATTGAATCGGGGGAAGGGGTTTTCTTCCCGCAAAGGCGTCGTTTTGGAAATAGTTTTGTTGCGTAGGAAAGTGGACATGATGGGGAAACCTTTCTCAAGTAGTTTTGTCCGGGATTGTAGCTAGGCAAAAATAATGCACCTATCAATGTAATGCCGGCGGGGGGGGGGGGGGGGGGGGAGGCAGGGCATAGGGTGGGGATTTGACTTTTTTCAAAAATTTGCAATCAAATTCCCTGCCCACGGGCAAATCATTCCAGTCAAATGCAACCAAATTTCCCCACCCCAGGCTGCACATTGCTGTCAATCCCAAGGCAGAACCTAAGAAAGGCGCAATAAAAATATCTCCAAATAAAACTCTGCAATCTTTTATAAACGTTGCTGCATCACCAAAGATACATGTTCCTGTTACAGCTGCAATTATACGTTCTAACCATAATCCGTGTTACAATGCGTAGAATACACATTTTGAATATACAGTTCTTAGTAAAGGGTACAAAGAAAGTCAGTTTTATAAGTTTACAGTGATTGTAGCGAATGAGCCATACACTAATCAATTGTACTTGCAAAAATCGACTTGGTTTCTCTTTACTTCCGTTACTTTGATACCACAGTATATTAAGAGGTTCAATTGATGAAAAACACGCTAAAACAAACGAAATTTGAAGACAAAACAGTGAAATCCACTCAGCCTTCGCTTGTTTTCATAGGCCTCCATGACTTCCTGATCCTTTCAAACCGTATGGCGGATGCGTAAAGCGTAGAAGCGGGAAACATATGTTCGGTCCCAGTCTTTTCGTCCGAGTCGGCAGTCAAATATCTCCACGTCGGGCGAAGAAAGATTCAAATATCCCTTCCCCCGGGAGAACAACATCAGTCAAATGCCCTACCCCAGGGACAACAAAGACAATGAAATCCCCACCCCATGCCCTGCCTCCCCCCCTCCCCCCGCCGGCATTACATTGATAGGTGCATAAGGTGCTCTAATCTATCAAAATCCATCGTCACTGGGTTAAGCAAAACGTCCCTAGCTTCCGGGGTATGACTAAAACACCGCATTTTCTTAACTATAAAAACATAAAATACAAGTACACTGCATGACTTTATGGAATATTAGCATTACCGTTTTATTTATATTCTATGATATTATTATAGCTTTTTTTACGATATAATTAAAACTTGTTGTTTCTTCTTTTGGGAAAAAAGTAGCCGGCTTCTCCGAGCAAAGTAATTGACACGTTTCGGCAGTCGTCAGTGCTTTTTGAAAGCCCTGCATGTAATCATAGCAACGACCGATATCTAACATTTAAGCCAATAAACGTAATGTGTCATAGATGTATCTTATCCTCGCCAAATTTGAGCTTCATATTGGTAACGAAAACCCCAATGAATGGTAACAACTCACAACCAACCAAACTGAGTTCAGCGTCGTTACGTTTGCGTTTCTCGTTGACACGAAAAGTCAAGGAATCGCCAGCACACGAGATGGTGCTCGGCACGCAAGCTTTACATACCATGACCTTGGTGTGTTCGGTCAGTTTGTTGCTCTCTTTGAATGACTAAACACCGCGGTTGCTACTTTTTCTATTCTCTTGTTTAACTCAATATCGCGGAGTCAGAGACTTTCTCTTCAAGTAGAGCAAATGGATGTAGAATCATGAACAACTTCAATCTGCTGGTCAAATATTTTGATGCTAGGTGGACTGGTGACATCTTGTCCAGTTACTTGTGTTTTCTTCAGGTTGATAGTAAGTCTGAAATACTTGCAGGGAGAGCTAAAGCGATTCATGTGCTGTTGCACTTTATCCGCAGAGTGTGTGGTTGCTGCTGCATCATCGGCGCAAAGGAAGTTGCGTAAGCGCTTCTCACGAATCTTGGTCTTGGCTTTCCATCTGGTAAGGCTGAAGAATTTACCACAAGATCTCGTTCGGAGGTACATTCCTTCAGTTGAAGGTCCAGAGGCGAGTTTCAGCAGAATGACGAAGACGATTCCAAATAAGGTGGGAACCATAAATAAGGTATCAGAGGTTGATCATTATGAAAAGATTTGATGATAAGGAGGATTTTCGCTGGGCAGTCAAATTTCGGGAGGATTTTGAAGAGCCCAACTCTGCTTACTAGATCAAAATCCTTAGTGAGGTCAATGAATGAGATGTACAAGTGGGTGTCTCTGTTTCCCACATTTTTCATGTAATTGTCTGGTTGGGAATATCAAATCAATAGTTTAGCGTCTGTCCTGGAAACCACATTGTGACTCTGGATAAACTCCCTCTGCAAGCGCCTGGCGACGCTTTAGGACAACTTAAACAAACAGTTTTTCAGCGACGGTAAGGAGTGTGATGCCTTGGTAGTTGAGGCAGTCTCTCCAGTCCCTATGTTTGCCGCTCTCATGTCTTATGGTACCTCAACCTCTTGCCAGGGCAGGCAGGATTTCGTAGAGCTTGGTGAAGGCATCGTCTTTGCTGCATGCACTTCAGGATTTCAGATGGAAAACCGTCCTGACAGGGCTCTTTTCCAGAGGAAGGCGAACCCAAGGCCTCTTTCACCTCCCCTTCTGTAGGTTCAATATCCAGCTCCTCCAGAACAGGTAAGCACTTTATGACGTTCATCAGGGCTTCTTCAGGCACCAAATTCTCTCTGGAATACAGCTCAAAATAATAGTCTGCAAAGCGCTCCTTCTGTTGTGCTCCTTCCTGGATAATTATCTCGCCTGTAGCAGATTTGAAGGGGGCTGTTTCCTTCTGAGAAGGACCAAGTGCCTGGTTGATTCCTTCTACATAGCCTTGGTATTACCTGTTCAACAGCAGACTCATACTAGCACAGAGCTGAGGTCAAGCCAGTATTCATTTGCACAACGTTTGGTGTAGACTGTAGAGCCTCTAGGTTTTGTTCACTTGCGCAGGCCTATTATGCACCCAACGAAGTAAGCTGTGCTGTTCCCGCCCCAGATTTCCTGTCTTTTTTCCTACGAGGTTGCTTCGGGCAGGTTTTTTCTGACCATATATTTGGTTGGTATAAAGACAAATTTCAGACTTTTTATCCCCGCTCGTGTAACTTAAGTCCTTGCTTTAACAAAACTTGGTTTATGAAGCTTTATGCAAAAGTTCCAGCTATGAGTCAGTACTGTGGTGTTACTATTATAAAATAAACCTGTGGTATTACTACGCGCTGCCTGTACAGCCTCTAGGTTTTGTTCACTTGTGCAGGCCTTTTATGCAGCCAACGAAGTAAGTTGTGTCTTGCCCGCCCCAAATTTCTTGTCTTTTCCCCTACGAGGTTGTTTGGGACAGGTTTTTTCTGGCCACCCCGGTAGGCTTACATGTAGCTTTAGTTTACTGCATTTGCTGTAGCTGTTTTCACTTTTTGGCTATGATTAAAGTGGCTCATGACGTTCTACACAGGCCATATCAAATATTCTTCATCATTTGTTGATTTTTGGCCTATTTTGTTTCATAACTTTCTATTAACGAGTGTAGTAAGTACAGAAGGTACGAAAAAAAAGCCCAAGGTATGATTTCACTTGGCTGCGAAAACAAAATTCGACGGCTGTTATTGTTAATAGCCGTTCTTAACGGCCACCATGTCGGATAAAATTGAAGGTTGCTAGGAAAGTTTCTTCATTGTTGCCACAAGATGTAAAATTAAAAGACTTCCCTAACACTCTATGTTAACCTGACATTTTCAAACCTACCTTGGCATGTTTTTCCATCGCCTGTATATCCTGCCCTGCAGGTACAGATATACGATCCACGAGTATTAGAGCAGTTGGTATTGCTGTCACATACAGGAGAAGAAGTACTGCATTCGTCAACATCTGAAAAAGGAACACATATCACTAAACTGCAATATGGGAAGACCAAAGGGTGTTTTAACAGGACAATTGGTGAAATTTGTTTTTGGTTGGTATAAAGAAAAACGTCCCTAACTCTCTGTGTTTACTTGACATTTTCAAACCTACCTTGGCATGTTTTTCCATCGCCTGTATATCCTGCCCTGCAGGTACAGATATACGATCCACGAGTATTGGAGCAGCTGGCATTGCTGTCACATACAGGAGAAGACGCATTGCATTCGTCAACATCTGAAAAAGGAACACATATCACTAAACTGCAATATGGGAAGACCAAAGGGTGTTTTAACAGGACAATTGGTGAAATTTGTTTTTGGTTGGTATAAAGAAAAACGTCCCTAACTCTCTGTGTTTACTTGACATTTTCAAACCTACCTTGGCATGTTTTTCCATCGCCTGTATATCCTGCCCTGCAGGTACAGATACACGATCCACGAGTATTGGAGCAGTTGGCATTGCTGTCACATACAGGAGAAGAAGCACTGCATTCGTCAACATCTGAAAAGGGAACACATATCTCTAAACTGCTATGGGAATGGGGAAGAATATAGGGTGTTCTAAAAGGACCGTTAGTGAGATTTTAATTTGGTTGGTATAAGAAAAAAATTCAGACTTTCTATCCCCGCGCGTGTAACTTAAGCCCATGCTTTAACAAAACTTAGTTTATGAGGCTTTATGCAAAAGTTCCAGCTATGAGTAATTAATATTAATCTGTGGTATTATCTTAGAACGGATACAGTTGTGCATGCCCGAAGTAGGAAAAGTAACCTCAAATTATGTTATGATACTGACGTTTTGTTTGTCTGAGGCCAGTCCTCACAGTGGGGAAAAAGGCGGGAAAAAGAACAGAAAATAGAAATAAAAATAATGATAATAATAATAAAAATCGGGGGTGCGAACGGAGACGAGCCTAGTCCAGGCTTACTTTTCATCGGTCGAAGGCTTAACGTACCGGTGGTATCCATATTGCAATAAGCCAGAACGGATGTACCAGATTTTATCGTGGAAAACCAGTATTTCCCACTGACAGCGTGTCCTTCACTTCTCTTTATTTCGTCACAAGACTCAGCTGGTAGTTCTTGAATAGAGCCGAGTGGAACTGTAAGGTTAAAAGCAGTGTTTATTTTATCAGTTTACTTTAATTTTACTCTTGCATAGTTTTTACTTTATGCAGGCTCACCTTGTTCTAAATCACGTCGATAGTAAGATCTGTCTGGGTTTGGAATGAAGTCCTCAGGGCTGGCTTCCTTTGTCCTGTTGTTTAACTCGCACGTTAGAAGAGAGATAACCCAGTTCAAACTTTATCTTATCTTCTCGACACTTCAATACGCAGGTAAAAGGGCGTTCAGCGAGAAGAGTGTCGTACACGTGTCCCTGTAACATCCAGCCCAAGATGGATCTCTCGGATGGACCACCTCCAGGACATTTCTGAGTTACTGCGCTGTAAAGCAGGAGAACCAGGACGGAGATACGGAAAACTATTCTTGCAGTCATGACTGAAAAAATATATATACATATAAAGTGTTTTGCTAATTGCTAAAGAACACTTTATTAAAGACAAATTACGTTCCTTTACAATATTGGAACATCCAAAGAAGTTCGATCTGTCTGCAGCTAATTTTTCTTATCATTTATTTCCTCTCTTATTCATTGCAAAAGCAAAAATACACAAGGGCGAACATTTGCATAAGTACTCAGGAAGAAACCGCCAAGAAATAAACATGTTTGACTGACATAAACTAAATATGCTAGAAACTTATTTTGTACAATAGGGACAGGTTTTTGACAGCTTCGGCAGCCCAACTTCGTCTTTAGTGCCTGCCTCAGTGATGAAAGAAAAATGAAGTGTTACTCAATCATTTTCCCACCATGAATTGGAAGTTCTCCCTTAATTGTCCATTCGCCCAGCTCATCCCTCATTGATATTAATTTCGATAAAATGATAGAAAAAAAAAAAGACCACTAGGTGAGCTGGAGTGAATTTAGTTAGCCTGTGAAATAGTATCAAGTACCAATTATAAGCTCAAAGGAGCCTTCTTTTAATCAAATCACTCAAGCTTCTCTCTACTTCCCAAGAACATATTGTGACAAAAAAACTCTGAAACCGCTGGCATGCATCCTAGTCTATTAAGAAGTTGAAGCCGGTAAATTTTCCTGGAGAAGGAATTTAAAAAATTCAGGTAGAGAAAGTAAAAAGTCACCAATTGTTTACGTTTTTTAGCACTATTAAGCGTTGCATTAAGAAATTTCATGCCTTGACGTTCAGTGACTATACCGAACAGTGTACACAAAAAAAGACTTTTTTACGTTCAACGTTGTTGTTTTGCTCTTAAACCGTTGAGGAATTCTTATCTTCATGGCTGTTAACAATAAAACTCAAGCTTAACAAATTTTTAAAAGACGGCTCAAAGGGAAGTGAAAAAATCCATTGGACGCCACTTACCATTTTTAAGACGTTATTTTTACGAGTTTTCACGAAGTTTACGAGTTTCTACTATTAGTCTCGATTAAAATAGTTTTTCGAGTTTCCTGCGACAGCTTGCAGAGTGATGTGTTGTCAGTATCTTTCGATGTCCTTCTCTAGGCAATAGTCTCTGTCAGCAAATTTAGCTGCTGTTAATTTAATAGTGTCCCGATTTAAATTTTAGACGCCCGGCAGTGACCCACATCAAATTTTAATTAAAAATATTAAATGGCAAACAACCCACAGCGGTCTAAAGGAAGCTAGAATGTAAATTAATTTAACGCCTACGACCAGTAAATGGAAGCTAGGTAGTTTCACTAACATTTACATGCATGATACTTAATATATTATGTTATCTTTTTATAGGCTTGTCCACAAGTATCCGCATTCATTTGAAAAAAAAAGGCTTTTCTTTTGGTTGCAAACAAATTGCCCCTTTTGTTTGAATCGTTGCCCCCTTCGAAACATATACCATTCTGTTTGAAATGAAACATATGTTGATGTGGAAATGTCTTTAATAAATCAGTCTAAACTTCTCCCTCTTTTTCCTCAAAAAAATGTTTGCTGGAGGAGCATGTCTCGCTAAGCACTTAAACGTATCGCCCAAACTCACCCCTCAAGTCACTAAGAAAAAAAAAACTTCTTGAAAGAAAAAAAAAAAAAACTTCAGATATCTTATAAATCTTTAAAAAAAGCCGAGACAGTTCAATGGCGTTCTTTTTCCTGTGTGAGATCACGTATACTCTTACTCTGTGGTCTTCGAAAATGTTCGTTTTCAGCCGTCCACTCATATTAAGTACGGAAAAGAGGATTCGGATCGCCAGGTTACGTGTTGAAGGAAGCCCAACACGCAAGAAAAAACAAAGAAGCAAACAAACACAGTTCGTTAAAAAAATAGCTAAGGATAAGTACACTTGTGGACAAGAACTTACTCAAATAAATACAAGTGAAAAAGAAAACAAATATACAGGCTCCAAGGAAAAATACTCCTCTTAAGAGACATTCAAAGTAATTAATTATTTAATGTGGAAGATATGACTAATTATTCATAGAAGAAAACAATGTTAGGAGCTCAGAGTAAAGACTAAATAAGTCAAAGGCAGCTGGCCTTGACAAGATATCTGCTAGGCTCATTCGGGAATGTGCAGATCTCATTTGCATTCCTATCCGTGATATTTTTAACCAGTCAATAAGTCAAGGCATATTTCCGGATGACTGGAAATGCGCAAAGGTCACCCCACTTTTTAAACAAGGCGATCGGGACGACTTAAACAATTATCGTCCAATTTCGGTGATCTCAGTTATGGCCAAGGTCTTTGAAAGAATCGTCTATGATCAATTATATGCCTACCTAGAAGAGCACAATATAATCTGTAAATATCAATCAGGCTTTCGCGCTATTCACTCAACTGTCACGGCTCTCCTTGAGGCCACGGACACTTGGGCTTACAATATTGACCGCGGTAAAATCAACGCCGTTGTTTTCTTAGATCTCAAAAAGGCCTTCGACACAGTTGACCATGAGATCCTTTTATCAAAATTAAGCAATTACGGCATATATGGTAACGCGCACCAATGGTTTAAGTCGTATTTAGAGAATCGTACTCAAATGTGCTCCATCAACGGATCGCTCTCTCAAAGCTGTTTATTAAGTTGTGGTGTTCCCCAGGGGACGATTTTAGGTCCATTATTATTTCTGTTATACATCAACGATCTTCCAAACTGTCTTTCAAATTGTGAGCCGAGGATGTACGCTGATGACACCCACCTTACGTACGCAGGTGATAATGCAGACAATATTCAGTTGCATCTAAATCAAGATTTAGAAAATGTTCACAATTGGCTGAGAGCGAACAAACTTACTCTAAATATGACTAAAACCGAATTTATGCTTATCGGATCTAGGCAGAGGCTAAGTACTCTCACAGAGTCCCCGAGATTTGCAATTAATGATTTTGAAGTTAGCCAGGTCACTACTGCAAAATCACTTGGAGTGAACATCGATGACAGACTTGATTGGAGTGGCCATATCGAGAAAGTAACAAAGAAAGTCGCTTCTGGTATTGGGGCCATAAAACGAATAAGGCACCTTGTCCCTCAGGCGACCTTGCAACTAATATATCAAGCTTTAATATAGCCACACTTTGATTATTGCAACATTGTTTGGGGAAACTGTGGGATAACCTTACGGAATAAGGTTCAAAAGCTACAAAACAGAGCAGCCCGTGTTTTGACCTACTCAAGCTATGACGTAGATGCTGGTCACCTTTTCAAACTTCTAGGGTGGAAAAACCTAGCTTGCCAGCAACAATTTCAAAGAGCTACGATGGTTTACAGGTCTCTGCACGGGTTGGCTCCAAACTATCTTCGTTCTAAATTTGAAAGGTGAGAAGTCGCATATAACCTAAGGGACTCTGAAAATAAACTCAATGTCCCATTACCGCGCACAAACTATTACAAAAACAGCTTCAGCTATAGTGGCGCCATTCTCTGGAACAGTCTTCCTTGTAACTTAAGGGAAGCAGAGTCCCTTGGGCAATTTAAACGACTACTCAAAGAACTGTAAGGCACGGCATTCGTGGAAAGCAGCTTTTTTATTTAAATATTTTTATTATATTAGTATTAGGCATTTTTAAAGCTGACGAATTTTGTACCGTGGATAAATAAAGATTATCTATCTATCTAGCTATCTATCTATCTACGATATAGATTCTCTTGCGTTAACCCAATAAGCAGTTATTGTACCAATATAAAATAACCCGTACACCTCGACTCTTTTAAAGAATTAGAAACGGTCATCCAACTTATACCTTATGATAAATAAAGTCTGCTTTGGCAATTGGTCATTGGCAATTGTGCATTGGGCATTGGGCATTTGTGCATAAGAAACTCACTGCAATGATACGCTTGAGTGACCACCAAACAATTGCTTCGTAGTGCAGTGCGCAATTCCCAATGCTCAAAGTAACCATGATTCAGTGAATCAGCGATATACTTCTCGCATGGATGCCGTTGAAGTGTTTGACAAGCACCTGTGCGCGGCATCGCACGAATTTCAAAGAGAGTAGCATTGAAACGTTCGTCATGGAAACTGTTTTTCACGAGTAACGGAGTCTACAATGAGCAGGTTCTACTCGGTGCACCGTTGCCGAAAATCATATCGGATAAGGCTTCTGTTCACACTTGAGCACGATTTCTGTGACGGAGAAACTTTGTTTGACATGCTACAGAAGCTTCAGAACCGATTTAGATATGATACTGATGCCGACCGCTTATTTAGACAACTTAATGGAAAGACTTGAGCACTCAGTTTCAAATACAAAAAGCCCTAATGGGTTAATAGTCTTTAAATGATCTTGTCCCAGGACATTTATCCCCTAAATTTGTTAAACGATATGAAACGCGCTACTCCTTTAAGGGACTCTGTTAACAAACTAATTGTCTTCATGAAGAACACCTTTAGTTATAGCGGAGCAGTTCTACGGAACAACCTTCCCTGTGATATGGGAGCGGCTAATCTTTAAGTCAATTTAAACGATTGGCTTATCTGAATTTCGGATTTTTTAAGTACTTTGTACACGGCTTTCATGAAAAACAGGTCTTAGTTAGGTCAGTTGTAGATAGTTTTGCATTTTGTTTAGAGTAGTTAGGTTTATTTAATTTTATCGTGTTTAAATAAAGAATTATTCTATTGATTCTATTCTATTCTAACGGAGCGAAGCTGCGCCGAGCCGATCTCTGAAGTGGAGAGTCACCCATCGGATAAGTGTTCATACTATACAGGATAGAACTCAATGCCTAAGAGGTATATACACAGATCTAAACAAATATAGCAGTTAGAAACAAAATTAAGTTAAACATAATTCAATGAGAAAGCCGCTAGACAAATCTCAGATTGCAACATGAAAAGATTTCTCACCACTTTGCTGTGGCGGTGTATTCCTTATGATCAACGTTTACGTTTTCGCAATTCTCCGCATAAAGTAGATATCAATAGCAACAGCGTTAATAAACGCGATATTTCGAATTCTGTAAAGGAATTCTTCTCAATAACAGTATTGCGGTGGTGACAATTTGATAAGTAGCTGATTAGTTGTAGTGGCCATTAATTATATAACAGTCTGTGAGTATCAAGCTCAGATAGCAAAGGAAATCGATAATTAGAAATGGCTTTTATCGACTTAGCCAATAAAAGTATATGGCCACCAGTTCGCTTCCATTCCAACCTACGCAGCTGACTTATGTTTACGGGTACTGTATTTATTCGATAAAGCGCCTGGGCCTTTAATGAGTTTTTAGAATTTGATAGTGGGCGCTTCTTCGAGGCTGGGAACTATCTATTTTCAGTAAGTAATATCTTCATTTTGCGCAAAACAGTTAATAAATTGTGAAGATGTATAAATCAATTTTTGTGGGCGCTTAGTCGCGGAGGGTTCTCAGTTATTATAGAGGCTGAGCGTATAATCCAAAAAAATAAAGTAATCCAGAATAATGGGCTCCTGGCTCCTGCATGGTTATTCTCTTTATTTAGATGCGTGAAAGATGATGGAAGCGAAAATTTCCTAACGGCTCTTTGATTTGAATTATACTGTGTGGCACCAAATCTTTGCGGGGTTTAGAGGCCACCCTCTATTAAGAGATCAGTTTTCAGAATCTCAAAATAATCGTAAAAGAGAAGGGCAATTTTAACCTTTGGCCACCACGAATTCAAACATACAGATTTTTTTACTTCTTACGGAGTTCATTTGCTAAACACCAAACTTTAAGTTCCTAGTATTGGATTTTTAGTAGCTGGTCTAGATCACGCCAAATTAGGCGTTTATCAATTTCAAAGTGTTTTGTTTATTGTTGTCATAGTAAAATCGATTTTACTAAAACCTAAATTTTGACCAATTTCAATCTATAGTCAATCATTGGTGAAAATTTTATAGCGATCAGATAAGTATAAAAACACTTTTCAAAGCGATTGAAAAATATCGGTATGGCCTCTGAAAAACTATATCGAAACACCTTAACTCCGTATTATTTAGAAACTTAAGCTAATGTTTTTTCGCTTATGCAAGGTGTAATAATTATCTTGGTTGGCGAAAGCGAAAACAACACAAACCTTGACAAGAACAGTCAAAAAGTAAAAATTACACACTCACACGAGAGTTCTGTTACCATGCACTTTTTTGAGACTAGAGTTTTACAAGTTCAATTCCACAGCGATGTTCGCAATAGCGTGTAAGGTTTTACCGATCAAGCGCCGAATTCCGTTTCTTAACTTTAAAATACTTCTAGAAAACAGTACTCATGCAATAATTTAGATTCGATAGGAAACTCGCACATCAAGTTTTAATTCTGTTACCGATACTGTTAATGGCGTAGTTCCTCGGCCCACGGCCCGCTAATGGAAGGTAGAACGTAAATGTCATCAGCCCACGGCAGGTCGGTAAATTGATGTAAGCTGGAGGGTAATTTAACCAACGACATGCATATTGCCAATTAAAATTTCAAATGGCTGCCTTTAAAAATTCCTTTTACAAAGACACTACCAAATAATCAGTTATTTATGTATACAAATGTTTAGTAAAAAGAGATAGTGTTAGAGCTCCTCATCTTGACAAAACCGATTTCCAAATCCAGCGTAATCCCCGCAACAGACCATCATTTCACCATAAAAAATATCGTTTAATGCTCGATCCTCTTATAATTATACCCTTCAGAAAATGCATTAAAATACAAGAATAAAAAGTACAAACAGGAACGTTGTGAACTGGAATTTTAAATAAGCTAATTTTAAGAATGTTGTGGATTATTTTTGGCTTATATGAACCGACAGTTTTCTGCAGTAAGCGCCCAGCTTAAAATAAAACATCAAAGTGTAGCCCTCGAAGAGCGAAGACTTTCAAAACTATACTGTCACTCTTTTCTGGGATTGGCACCTTATTATTTTATGAGGCTTGAATAAAAACAGTCGTTCATCTGGACATTAATTTTTCAAAGAAATGCTTTTTTTGTTTTCTAGTATCTACGCAGATCCCTCGCGCGCAAAGGGTCGAAAAGACTCAATAAAGAACTGAAGTAGAATTAAAAGGTAATAAATGTTCCATGCCCTTCGCTCAGTCGTTCTAAGTGGTTCGTCACGACTAGCTTCCTCCCTCACGAACGTCGTTCGTGGGAGAAGATGATATAACAAAGTCCGGCGAAGTAGTCTGAGAAGGAAGCTATAATATTCCTTATATATATATGAAAAATGAACTGCAGAATTAAAAAAAAATAATTCTAACTGCAAATGCAGTTCGGTGCGTAGTAAATGTATTAAGATGAAATGCATTAAATGAAATCTTATGCATGACGATTTTAGCTGCATTTTCTCAATTCCTATGAAATTTGAAGTCTATTTTCTCTTGCTCTCATGACAATCTTTTCTTTGAAGTTATTTCACATAAACTTATTACATTTATAGCCCTTGAAAAGTGTCAAAAAGAATGCCGCATTCTTAAAATACTCTGGTACAAGGGTAAGGTTTTTGTCCACTAAAAACTCGATTGTTTCTTCTCTTCTTGCCCCTTTAACATAGTTCCCTTTTCTTTGTACATTTTTTCCCCTTGTTTTTTTGTTGTTTTTTTTTTCCAGATTTTTCTCCATTTATAGTGTTTACGATCACGAAACTGGAATACTTTCGTAGACTAGCTGGGGATGCAACTAGAAAGGGGGCCTTACACTTTACAAAACTAACGGGGAAAGGCTATACCGGAAAAACCATGAGAAGTAAATACACTGGAGAAAACTCTAACAAAATACTCCTACGATCGGCTTACAAAAGAATCGGTGAAAAATCGAACCATTAAAAATAGCAACGATAGCATTAAAGGAAAAAAACGAATTCTCACCAGTTTCTAGGTCGAGTCGCAGCGGCGGTAGTGAGTATCTTGAACCTTTTCCCCAAGGTAGTTGATGAGTTCACGAATAGTAAGGGGTGTCCCCGATACAACGGAATTCGTCTTAAACAGTGCTGCAATGGTGACAATTTGATATTAATTAATATTTAATAACAAACAAAACGACAAATGTTGTCATTAGTAAAATGCATTAGTTGTAGAGTATCAGATTCATACAGCAGAGTAAATTGATCATCAAAATTGGCTTTCTAAACTAAATTTTTAAAATAAACACTTTGGCCACCGGTCATTTCGCTCCCGATCGACTGCAGCCAGAGGCGCCCCGCTCAGTAATATTTTTCTTTTTAATAAGGCAACTTTAATTTTCTTTTTACATCAACAAAGAATTGTGCCGGAAATGGAAGGTGAAAAAGAACAAAATTTTCAAAGGAGTACTTAACGCTGTATCAAAAGTTTCTACTCTTATCCTAAATTTCAGGATTTTCAGTACCCCTAATAAAATCAGAATCAATGGTTATTTTTTTGTTCAGTTCTAGAAAAAAAATCCTGTATTGAATAAAAAGCAAATTCAATGCTGCAGTTGATTACTTTTAGTAGGTGAATGGAGATCTCATATGGAACTCTCACGTGTTTTTATTTTTCCAAAATTATATATCGACAATGAGCTCAATTTTTAAGGAGTGTGAATAAAAATAAGCAGGTGAATTAAGTATTAGTCATGAGATTCGATGTCAGGTTTGCAAATAATAGGACCTCGAGTTACACAAACACTTTTTTGAATTACAGCAGAATGTTATTTCTCTTCTGAAGACTGTCGATTGCAAATTACATTTTCTTTCTTGTACTGATATATTTAATGCTTCCATACGGATAGCATCACAATCTAAATCGTGAACTTTTACAAGACGTTTCCCTTTAATGATAATTAAGTTTCTTTAACTGTTGCTAAAAACTATGCACTTCAAACTTTCATTTGGTTATCGTTACTTGTGTAACTCTTTCTAATCTTTCTAGATTCCGCATAAAAATGTTGCTTGGGTTTCATAGTCTTTTAGTTTTTTAGCATGCGTAATTGACTCTAAACCCACACTGAAGCCTTTTGTTATAATTATTGGAAACAGCTTTCTCGAATCATCTGTTTTGTTAGAGACCTAACTTGCTTCAGGGCAAAACGTAGTGTTTAACTAAGTACAACTGTTCCTGAAAGTCGTAAAATTCGTTTTTATTTTTTTTATGTGCCACTTTTTTTACCATCTATGAAAATGCCATTAAAAAATAGTGTTCAGTTAAGGTAGCAGCGAGGCAAATAGTGCTCTTATTTCGTCCCGATGCCAAATGGGAACGGTAGTATATATATATTTAGAGTTAATTGTGCTGGCTAGTGGGAGTTCAAGCCTAATTTGACCTAAAATATGCATGGCATGATGCCCATTATGAAGCCAAAACGTTTTAAAAGTTGCCTATTTGAAATTCGTATTGACTGCAAAATGTTCGTAAATAGTTCTGTATCACACATTGAGAAAATGAAAATGAAACTTCCCAATGTAAATCGAAAGTCTAATTATCACATTTATATCCACAAATCGACCAAATTTTCCGCCTCTATAACCAAACTTACAGTTACGCTATTAAATGTGCCCGTAAAGAGGCCCGCGCTCTGCAGTTGCTATAGTAACAGTTGCATGTCTGGTTCCGAAAGTGCCCATAAATCGGGTAGTGATCGCGTGTTCGGGCTCCCCGAGTTCTGGTTAGTTAGAGAGAAAGAGAAAAGAAGTTAAATTTTGTGGTATTGCTAAGATCAACTGGCCACCAAACTCGAGCTCACCTTCGCACTTTGAAATTCGAACGAAAGCAAATCAAAGTGCTGCCACAGTCTGAGTCTTTGTTGCACTGGTTAGAGGTCTGCGAGTATTCTCCATGTAGTTTGTTAATGGAGTATACGCCACGGGAATTACTCACCCTGAATCTGGGAAATAATTATGACAGAAAGACTCTTACGCTCTGGCAAACAGTACTGTACTTAAGGAAACAAATACAGCCCCTGGACAACAGCAATGTACCCCGCTCGGACTACATTACAGCACGCGATCAAAACATGGAGGAAAGTGGTGTCACATAAGGCGGAAAAAAGACTGCCAGTTTTCTTTTTCGTGAATGAACACAACAACTTGAACACAAACACGACGCCTCAAGCTAAAAAGCAACGATTTTCAAAGTCATCCCAGAAGAGAAACAGCAGCTAGTGGAGGAAAAGATGCAGAAAATATAACTTGTATAAGGAAAGTAAAGAATTAAATTTGTGTTGTTAAACATATAAGTACTGAGTCGACTGTTTTGGCTCGATCCGGTTATTCTTTTGATGCTGTTGAAGTGAAAGTCTAGAGATATAACAAAACACTTAATGTCATGACCCTCGGGAAACCAGTTAGTTTTGTTTTCCCTCGAGTCCTGATGTTTCCCGACACGAAGTCGAAGAAGACGAAGAAGAGACGAAGAATATTATACACTGAATCTCAGATCCCGAGGGAAACAGTTAGTTTTATTTTCCCGAGAGTGCTGATGTTTCCCGAGACGAAGTTAATCCACCTTTAGCGGTTTCTTTTGGTGAGCTAACATCGAAAAATTACTGACTTTTTAACAATCAAAGGAAGCATAGTCATAAATGGCACTTATGTTTTCAAAACAACTTTGCTGATATTGTTTTTTTTTACGAATAGACTTGACAACACAGCATATCCTGGAACTGAGAACCAAATCCCAGTAAGAACAAGGGATGAGTTTTCGAGGGTAAAATCACCTGTATATTCAGACGTAGAAAATCTAGGAAATTTAACTGTGAATACAACGGTGTACGTTTTAAACTTTATCCATGCAAAAACGATATCTGGGCCTACAAATAACGAAGCCAGGAAAGAGTTTATAGTAAGACAGTCACCATTTATTACAAAAATATAATCGTGCGATCAAAGTTTGAGAGATTACAGTTTTCAGTTTACCTGAGACACTTATAACTGGTCCTGGAATTTTGCATACATACTGTGCATTCTAAACATTTACAATACTTTCTGGCTGTTAGTTTGTGAGCAAATCTGTTATGGACAAATTCTGTTACATTTATACATTTTTTGATTACTGTAAGCCTAAAGAAAAGGGACGAAATAGCTAACATACGAAAACAGCTTAAAATAAACTACTGGCCAAAAAACATCCACTATTTAAGTAAATAGTGTGCTCTTTGTACCAGTATACATCTGTAAAGAATATGCGATACATATACATTAGCATGCAAATGGGGCATATACCATCATGTCCCATCATATTTGCAGCCTTAGTAGAGGAAACTGGTTATGGAAGCCGGCACACTTAAAGATTAAATCAACGGTGCAGCAGTTTATCTTGGTTTAGTTGGAAGATCAAAAAGTTGTGAAAAAAAAAAAACAACAACAACAACAACAAACAAACAAACAAAAAAGAAAAATGATAGGAATGTCATTGAATGCTAAATGTTGTGCACCGTCATGACCGAAAAGGCTAAGAAAAACATAGAACAAAGAGATCTGACAGGCTTCATAACCATTTCTCATCGATTTCAAGCCTGCTGCGTTCCTTTTGCGGTTGCACAACGGGAATGTCTGAGAAATTTGATTATTCTATAATCTCGTTCCCAGGGTTCTCTCTTGCCTCGAGAAAGAACTCTTGTTGCAGCTGGTCATGTGACTTTCTGTGATAATGGACTCCTCGTCGGGGTAGGGTTTTTAAAAACACGCGAACTCTGAAGTTCAAAACCCAACTGATGTTTTCGTTTTTCGCTGCCGTCAGTCATCTTGGCTGACCTGTTAGGAAACAGAGTATACGTACTACCCCACCCTTGAGGTCCTTGAGGCAAAACCACCTCGGGAGCTACGTGACTAGCCGCAACCAGGGTTCTTCCTCAAGGTAAGAGAGAGAACACTGGAAAAGAGGTTGCTTGTTCTAATAATTTATGTTCGGTATACAGCTAAAAGCAAGAGCTTTATAAAATTCAAAACTTCCTCAATTTAAAAAAAAGATCGTTTGAGAACTTCGTTATGTAGAGGTTCGTTATGTCGAGGTTCCTCTGTATATACATTCCAAATTCTTAGCTGCCTTTATTGGATTTACTAATTACAGATTTTCTGTCTCCTTGATTAATCGCCAAAAATGCACGGGTCTCTAGTTTTAATAGCCCTTGCTGTGAGCTTACATCCATGAACAGACAACACTTTTGAAACAGGGCTTACAGAACATAAAAGTCAGCCATAATTTAATCTATTAGATTGAAATGCATTTGCATTTTAAAGGTTTCCCTGGTGCATATTGTTTATCCTTTAATTCACGCGTACCACGCATAAACATCAGCACATGTCTGACCGCTGTTATTGTATTCTGAACAATCCTTTAAGTCTTGTCCGTACCAAATTTGAAACTCATCTCCAAGAGACACAGATATTGCACAGGGAAGATTGTTAAATCGAAGTTCGGTGTCATTAACACCCACACCTTCGATCTTATAAAAATAGTGACAATCTTTTTCTCTGTAATCTGCCAACAAAAGAGCGGATCTGTTCTTGAACGTTATGACGGTTATAAGTCTCATGTCTCCATGCGAGGGATTGTCACATCCCCAATAAGAAGGTGGGTTTACGTGGTTACATCTAATTGACCCACTCAGATGAACGAGTTTAAAGGTATGAATGACCCCACTCTCTCTGATGTTGAAAGCCCCATATGAGTCATCTCGAGCTCCAAAGCAGACTGGGCCAGTATGGATCTTCTTCCAGTTCTCTGAAAAAAAAAAAAAAACATTTGGACACGAATTTTTAAACTAAGTTGATAGTTGATACTTTAAGTCGAGCACGTGTTATTCTGCTTTCGATGAGCGTCAGTAAATTGAAGTAATTAAGAGGACAAGGCTCAGGGAAAAGACATAAAGGTGGTCATAGAATCTGGGGTTTTTGATGATAGGGATCGAGTTTAGAATGTATTACGACCTCGGGTATAGAGGATATTGCATATTATACTATTATATTATACTATTATTATATTATACTATACTCTGAAATGATTTCAGGCTCATTGACATTATATCATCAACTGACGTGATGCAACTCACTTTGACTCTGAAGATGACTACCGCACAGGTTGTCGAGACGTCAGTCACTGACGCGCCTCGGTACCGTTTATGTTCAGTAAGGAAAAATGTGAAAGTTTACCAGCACCTTTATGCAATAGACGATTTATTCAGTACATGCGTATTCCCGCCTGTTGAATAAATTGTCCCTTTTATAAGATTCGCGCAAAAGTAATTTTCCATAGATGCTGTTATCTAAGGTATCGGCTTTTACATTACACGATCTCAGAGTACAATGTGTGGCTGTACTCAGCATATATTCTTTAACGCTAGTTTTGTCACGTCTTTGGTAGAACCATGATCTAAAATTCGTTACGATGCTGTGTCCTTTGAATGTCGGTTTATCAATCGCCTCAATGTAAATGGAGAAAAAAGGATGAGGTGATAAGTGATCTACTACTCTGGGAACCAAAGCACGGCGCAAGAAAGAGAGGAAGACCAGCAACAACATATGTAGACCAGCTGCGAAATGATACTGGTTTTAGCATTGCTGAACTGAAGAGCATCATGGGAAATCGGAAGGAATGGATGAAGCTAGTTAATGGAGTTCGAGTTCGCTGGATATAAGCAAGTAAACAAGCAATGTAAATGTGACTTCTGCGTTCTTCTGAAGGCTGAAGCGGCTCATGCAAAGCGGATTTTTTTTCAGTCTGTCGTTTAGACCCGACTCGGCCGGAGAATCCTTAGCGCAGCGCTTCTGTCGTGTCAAGTGGTACTCTGCCAACTGATTGCTTAGGCCCACGTTACATTTTTTCCGGAATTTTTCAAATTCGAAAATTTCAAAACTTCCCGCTGGCACTTCACACAGATTATCTGCGATACTCCCGTTGTACTATTTACATAGGACGACAAAACTTAGAGTGCAACTAAATGTCGCGGGTCGTGGGTGTGGGTCGTGGGTGTCGTGGGTAAAAGAGTGTAGAAAAAAGTGATTGCCAGGCTTTTCACGGCTTCTTCTTCG
>OZ037775.1:10538449-10555949 GCA_964035525.1 Porites cylindrica | reverse complement strand
ACATCTCTCTAAGACGGACACTTGATGCCGGTCCCAAAGTTAAGGTGTCCGTCTTGGAGAGAGTGCTTTGTATATATATATATATATATAAATACTTGTATTCTGGGTAGAACGTATTCCGTAGAGCGCTCAATTCATTTAATTGAAGAGCATTGACTATTAATAATCACAGGAGTTCAGGCTTCAGGAGTAATCATTGATCGTTTATTGCGACAGTGCTGTTTCGTATGGTCCGAAATTGTAGGACCACACTCATCAGGCAACTTCAACGATCGTTGAAGTTGCCTGATGAGTGTGGTCCTACAATTTCGGACCATACGAAACAGCACTGTCGCAATAAACGATCAATGATTACTCCTGAAGCCTGAACTCCTGTGATTATTAATATATATATATATATATATATATATATATATATATATATATATATATATATATATATATATATATATATATATATATATATATATATATATATATATAGATAAAAGATGAACTTCTGGAGTCGGACTAGTTCAAAAACATTTAATCGCTACTCGGAGTTTCATGCCTCTAAAGAAGCAATCATCAGGCGACTGACAACATTAGCGGTCACATGTAAAGATATACAAATTTGAAAAGACGTAAGAATTCTGATTGGACGGCTAAAATGCTTAACGAACAGGTAAATCTATATTAGGTTATCGCGGTATTTAAAAGAAATTTCTTAGAATGTCTACAGATCGATGACAGTTCATTTCTACGATTGAGTGTCGACATTTCCGGTTTGCAAATTATAAAGTATTTCTCCCACAGGCAGAGATTACATTTCTTGTTGACATTAGAGTAAGACCTAGCTTGCTTTACTTTTCTCCACTTAATTTGGTAATCAATTTTGCGTTGTTTTAGGTTCCATACGTATTTGCTAAGCTCTGTGCTATTCTTGTATCTTTCGTTCCTGAAAGAGCATTTATGGTTATTGAATCGTTCCTTAAACATCGTGTCACATAGGCCGACGTACGTTTCTTTTGACTGTGGAGTCGTGACCTCTGCTTGGTATACAATGTTCTGGATTTTGCAATTTCCCTCAAGCGGGCAAGAATCTTTTTTACGGCAATTGCAGCCAGCGACTTCTTCTGATTGGGCTACTGGTTTGCTGATCTGGGCTTTGTTGTGGCTGGAGATGATAGTTTTCAGCCACAACAAAGCCCAGATCAGCAAACCAGTAGCCCAATCAGAAGAAGTCGCTGGCTGCAATTGCCGTAAAAAAGATTCTTGCCCGCTTGAGGGAAATTGCAAAATCCAGAACATTGTATACCAAGCAGAGGTCACGACTCCACAGTCAAAAGAAACGTACGTCGGCCTATGTGACACGATGTTTAAGGAACGATTCAATAACCATAAATGCTCTTTCAGGAACGAAAGATACAAGAATAGCACAGAGCTTAGCAAATACGTATGGAACCTAAAACAACGCAAAATTGATTACCAAATTAAGTGGAGAAAAGTAAAGCAAGCTAGGTCTTACTCTAATGTCAACAAGAAATGTAATCTCTGCCTGTGGGAGAAATACTTTATTATTTGCAAACCGGAAATGTCGACACTCAATCGTAGAAATGAACTGTCATCGATCTGTAGACATTCTAAGAAATTTCTTTTAAATACCGCGATAACCTAATATAGATTTACCTGTTCGTTAAGCATTTTAGCCGTCCAATCAGAATTCTTACGTCTTTTCAAATTTGTATATCTTTACATGTGACCGCTAATGTTGTCAGTCGCCTGATGATTGCTTCTTTAGAGGCATGAAACTCCGAGTAGCGATTAAATGTTTTTGAACTAGTCCGACTCCAGAAGTTCATCTTTTATCTATTTACAGCTCTGGTGTTACCATTGAGCACTCTTATAGCAGATGAAGTCTTCATAAATCTACTTATAGTTATATATATATATATATATATATATATATATATATATATATATATATATATATATATATATATATATATATATATATATATATATATATATATATATATATATATATATATATATATATATATTGTATTTATTAAAAACTGAATCATTGGATAATGCAATTCTAGCATTTTGATTGGCTTAGCCGTTATGGTATATGAGCTAATATACCATGTTCTCCATATATGGTCGGTGTACGCGTCAGTTTAAAATTGGAAGCTAGCTGAGATTTTTTTTCGCGAAGGATTGAACGGCGCCCGAAGCAAATCGGTTTAATTCATTTCTTAGAATACTAGAAATGCAATTTCAACGAAAGAAAAAAGACAAAAACAAACAAAAAAGCCACAAGAGCTTGTTTGAAAGTTTGTCGAAAAACACATGAAAACACATGGAACTAAAGTACCTTGACCAGCTACGAAAGAAGACAAGTGTTGTTTCTTCATGATCGCGAAGCCATTCGCCGATCGAGTCACTCGCCGATAGAGAACTGCAGCTTGTTTATCCGATATCAAGAATATAAATCACAAGTAACCAGCTACAAATACAGGCTATGCTGCCATTCACTAGAGCAATCGAGGCGGCAGTATAGCTTCTTTTCTCGTTCAGCAAAACCAGCTTGTGGCTTCAAACAACTTCATAACAAGCGACCGAGGTAATACCGGTAGTTTTTCTCCGTTGTTCTTACTTTTATAACTGCACCGAAAATCCAAATTCATAGTAATTTCGACGGCTGTCACTTAAAAACTCCTTTCCTTCACATTATCTGCCAGGTTTTTTAAGCTGTTCTGCTGTGTAAAATCCTAGAATCACGATGAGTTTTTAAAAAACTAATGTTCATCGCACAATGTTTTGATTTTTCATTCATGCAGTCTAGGCGAGCCGGTTCGCGCGTTGACAGTTTTGATAGACGTGTGACATGTCAATAGCGGAAGTCCTTGTCTTTTCCGGTTTGTTCTAGTCGGGGCGATTCAACGAGATTTTGTGGGCGTTTTTAATAAAACAATTATTCCACTCGGGCTTGTTGGATATGAAATGATTATAGCCAACTCGGCGCTATGCGCCTCGTTGGCTATCTATCATCTCATATCCAACGCGCCCTCGTGGAATAATTGTTAAATATATATTTGTATATATTTTTTCATCTTCAGCGAAATTAACTGTAAATAGGTTTTAATAGTTAGTTTTGTTATCAATAAAAGTTTATTATTTTTTATAATAATAATACTCATGCTGCACCTGTTTTATGGAACTCGCTGTCATTAACTATAAGAACAAGTAGCGGCCTCGCCATTTTTAAAAAGCAACTTTAAACATTTCCTTTTAAGAAAGCTTTTAATTTGTTGGAATAGTTCTAATGTTTAATTTTAACGTAGTTTGGAATTTCCGAATCTCCTTTTTCTTTTAACATATCATTGTTATTATTATAGCTTTCAGGGATTTTTAAAATGTTTTATTTATTATTTATTCATTGATTTTAACTTAATGTAAAGCGCTTTTGAACATTCTTCTATAGTTTTAGCGCTATACAAATTCATTATCATTATCATTAATAATTACAAACTAAGACTATTAAGTCAAGATGTTTTCTACTCAGCTTTACATACTTAGCATTTTTTCATAATAATAATAATAAGAAGAAGAATAAGAATAAAATCTTTATTACAAAACCTCAATTAAAATCCTATTTACAATCAACCTGCTGTTACAAAAGATCTAATTAATTCATCAAAACACTATCTACAATTCCTTCATTAGAGAACAAAAACAATCCTATATGTAATAAGTGAAGAAAGAAAAAACTATTCATTTACAAATTCTAAAAAATAGAAATAACTTAACCTTACATAAAAGAAGAGGAAATAGATATAATTAATAATAAAAGTTCAAAATTCTATAAAATTAAGAATTCCATTATGCAGAGATATTAAGATCGTACAATCGAATTATACTAATGACGGCTAAACCAGTGTCCATAAAAAGCCCTAAGTAAAAGCATATAGACACGTTCAGATATCCGCACTAGCGGCATTTATTTTACAGTCTAATGATTGCTCTATCCTGCTACGAAACGGCGTTCGCGAACCTCTGACGCATGCATGTACCGATCTTAAGAGTTCAAACGAGATCTGTGTCCTGAGCCAAGTGATTACAACATGATAAGGCTCGGTGTCTTTCTGAGCTATCTTGTCTGCGAGATGCTTTAAGAACCGCTGACACTCGTTTCCCATTCCGCCATTGGTTCCAAACACTAAAGGCGTAAACGAACCCATTTCTACATCTAACACCCGCTGCTGGTACTTGCGCTTCTTCTCTTCTTCTTGCTCTTTGAACACTTCCGATGTTGGCTTGCTCTGGTAACATTTGGAGTTGACGTGCGTAACTCTAACATCAAAAAATGCCGTAACTCCTCTTGCCCAGAAACCTCCCGCTTTGATGTCCAACCTTGCCTCAGAACTTGTAACAGCGCTCCTCAAATGAAATCGCTCGTTGTCCAGGGGTTGAAGGCGTGGTTCGATTTCAACATTATTGCAGATCTTGTCGATGAATGTCGTTAACAAGTTCCGTACACCGTCATGTCTCTGCGCTACAAACCCCCCCTTTTTACAAGAGAGGGCGCGACTAACGATGAATTTAGCCCCACATATGCAATGACTTGGTAAACCGACTAAGGGCAAGTCATAACGCAAGCGTAGCGAGTCTCTGAACTCTTGCTTGTTGAGGGCTAAACCTTTGTCTGCGAGAGGCGTCGCATTCAGCCAAGAACTTGCGCCCTTGTCCCTCGATTGATTAACCAGACGCAGCAGGCCTTGGGAGAGGCTTGAATCAATGCTATCCATTTTCTCTTTGGCACTTGCTCTCTTAAGTGATTGTTGATGCCTCTTTAGCTCCTCCGTAGATCTTTCTCCTGGCACCATGATGGAACACTGTGAAGTAATAGAATCTACGTGCACGGTGGTTATTAGTCTCGAGGCAGCAAACTGCTGCGGTGCCTCGGATTTCAGATTAGGAATGCCTAGACCCCCTTGACCTGTTGCTAAGGTAGCAAGTCTGCGCACCTCGTTAGGGAGAGGCTCTGATTGACCGAACAAAGTTGGGAGTAGTAAATCTTCAATCACTTCCTGGATTGGATCGACATAAACTTCAAACGATTCAATCGTGCGCATGAAGTAGGTGAACTTCGACTTGTAGCCTTTTGTGAAAGCAATATACGCCGCAGGGGGCTGGCTCTTCGCTATTTCAGAAAGACGTTCGATTTCCTCTTTCCATGCACGAACCTTCTCCTCACAATACTGATCTTTGTATTCTTGCGACGCAATAACTGCTCCCAGATGGCGCTGACCTTCAGTCGTTATGTTGACTTCCTCTCCAAACACCCTTTTTGCTTCCTCCGCGAGTTCCCTAGACTTCACAATAAGCCAGCTCTTTTTCCCATTCACAAGGTAACCAAACTTTTGACCTTCCTTACTCAATTGCCTGTACCAGTTGAATACCTACACTATACTCCCTCCTCCAGCTGAGTCGTCTGCAAGCCACACCTGTTTAACCAATGGGCAATGATCCCTCAAATTCTGTATCATTATGGACGTATTAAGTGCGTACCATGGCTTCGCTAGCGGATCCCCTTGTGTGGTGCCTTCTCGAGAAAGTATTTCACCTCCCCCACAAATAAACAGTCTAGATGGGCTTCTATATGTGTTAATAACATAGAGCGCCATTTTTTTGCACATGATCTGGATATTGTGTAAGGCCGCTGACCTATTCATTTGGTTAAAAGCGTTACTAGCATCAATTAGCAATATTCCATCTGTTCCTTCTTCAACAAACACTTGACTCATTGCATGGATCGCAGCCTCCGCTCCTGCATTATGACCAGCGCAAACTTGTAGGGGACCCGCCGCTTCTTTTATTTCCTCCTTTAAGAAACCGCTGACCGTTTTCGCTGACCGTTTTCCCCACTATTCTCCTTAATAATAATAATAATAATAATAATAATAATAATAATAATAATAAAAAGTAAAATCTTTATTACAAAACCTCAATTAAAATCCTATTTACAATCAACCTGCTGTTACAAAAAATCTAATCAATTCATCAAAACACTATCTACAATTCCTTCATTAGAGAACAAAAACAATCCTATATATAATAAGTGAAGAAAGAGAAAACTATTCATTTACAAATTCTAAAAAATAGAAGTAACTTAACCTTACATAAAAGAAGAGGAAATAGATATAATCAATAATAAAAGTTCAAAATTCTATAAAATTAAGAATTCCATTATGCAGAGATATCAAGATCATACAATCGAATTATACTAATGACGGCTAAACCAGTGTCCATAAAAAGCCCTAAGTATAAAAGCATGTAGAGACATAACAATAATAATAATAATAATAATAATAATAATTAAATCGGGGTGCGAAGGGAGACGAGCCTGGTCCGGGCTAACTTTTTGTCAGTCAAAGACCTAACCTACCGTTGGTCTCCATGTTGCAATAAGCCAGAACGGATGTACCAGATTTTAATGAGGAAAACCAGTATTTCCCGCTGACAGTGTGCCCTTCACTCCTCTTTATTTCCTCACAAGACTCAGCTGGTAGTTCTTGAATAGAGTCGAGTGGAACTGAAAGGCCAAAAGCAGTTCTTTATTATATCAGTTTACTTTTACTCTTGCATAGGTTATACTTTATGCTCCCTCACTAGGCTCCCCTCGTTTCAAATCACGTCGATAGTAAGATCTGTCTGGGTTTGGAATGAAGTCCTCAGGCCTGGCTTCCTTTGTCCTGTTGTTAAACTCGCACGTGAGAAGAGAGATAACCCAGTTAAAACTTTGGCATCGATTGTCTTCGCGACACTTGAATAAGCACGTAAACGGAAGTTCAGCGAGAAGAGTGTCGTACACGTGTCCCCGTAACATCCAGCCCACGATGGAGCTCTCAGATCTTCCACCTGCGGGACATTTCTGAGTTACTGCGCTGTAAAGCAGGAGAACCAGAACGGAGATACGGAAAACTACTCTTGCAGTCATGGCTGAAAAAAATATATACATATAAAGTGTTTTGATAAAGAACACTTTTTTAAAGCTAGACAAATTACGTTTTTTTACAATATAAGAAAATCCAGGGAAGCTCGATCTGTCCGCGACTAATTTTTCTTTTTTAGTTATCATTTACTTCCTCTCTTATTCCTTCCAAAAGCAAAAATACATAAGGGGGAACATTTGCACAAGTGCTCAGGAAATAAAAGTATTTGAATGACATAAATTAAATAGGTTAGTAACATATTTTGTACAATAATGTCATATTTTTGAAAGCTTGGGCGGCGCAACTTCGTCTTTAGTGCCTGCCTCGAGGATGAAAGAAACAATGAAGTATTACGCGATCATTTTCCCACCATGAATAGGAAGTTGTCTCTAGTCCATTTCTTCCAGCCCATTCCTCACTAATATAAATTTCGATAAAATGATAGTACAAAGTAAAGACATAAGTTGAGTTGGAGTGAATGTAGCTAGCCTGTAAAACAGTATCAAGTTAACGTAACAATAAAAAGCTCAAAGGAGCCGACTTTTCATCAAATCACACAAGCTTCTCTCTCTACTTCCCAAGAACAAAAACCTGAAACAGCTGGCATGTATCCTAGCTTGTTAGAAAGTTGAAGCCGGTAAATTTTCATGGAGAAAATTCATTTAGAGAAAGTAAAAAGTCATCGATTATTTACGTTCTTTAGTACTATTAAACGTCGCGGTAGAAATTTTCATGCCTAGGCGTACAGTGACGGTAAACGTGAAATGTACCGAAAAAACGTTTTGCACGTTCAGCGTTGTTGTTCTGCTCTTAAACCCGTTAAAGAGTTCCTATCTTCATGGCTGTTTCCTATTCTCGACTATTATTAAAGCTTAAGGTTGGTGCCCACTAATGGGAAGTATTTTTTCCAGATAATGACTGTGTGAGACAAGTAGATCATATCAGGGGCTGTTGAAATCCAAAAAGAAAACTGGGGGTAACCACGCATTTTTCAGAGATAACTGCGCTTTAGTATGGAGAAAAACGCTGAATAGGCGTTTTTTAGAAAAATGATAAAAAGTTATTTTTTCCCAAAGTTTCAGAGTGTAAACGTGAACTGGCACAAATGAAATGATAATTGTAACAAGGTTTCAAAATAATCAACAAATGATAACATAAAAAAATGCTCTTTATACGTCTTTTTTTGAAATATCAGCACAACCGGGAAGTTATCAGCAGTTACCCGTTTCAACTCGTTAGTCTCAAAAATAGTGTAAACGACATTTTTTTCGAACCAAAAATTGATCGTTTGCTGAGTAGGCTTATTACTTTCATTTGGTAAGATAAAAAGTAGGGGTTACCACGCGTTTTTAGAAGTTAAATTGGTTGGTTTCGACCTTAACTTAATCGCTTTGGGTGTTATTTACAATTTTCCCCATCCCCTCCCCGGTCAGTTTCACTATTGCTTCACTCAACGCGGAGTACTCTGGGATATCCGCAATGGCTAACAATCAGAGTAAACAATAACACACGGAGGAGAGCCAAAACAGAAAGTGAAGAAGGACATTTCATGGACTCTAAGGAAAACAAATTATACTATTCCATTCAACTGGAGCTTCTCCGTCTCAAACATTTAACAAAAATTTTTGGAGAAGAGCGATCTCCAAGGTATTAGAGATTACTTGCAGCGCACATAGTGTAGTATGGCGAGCTCAAGATCCACTGCTGGTGCTGTAAACAAACTACTGTACTGTAGTGGAAAATAGTCGACAGGGACTCTAAGACAGGTACTCCTTCAATCGTTTGCTTACCTGTACATGTCCTCAAGATTTTTGCACTGTAGATGTGATATGGATTTGAAACCTTCTATATTACCTTCCATATTACCGGTTACCTCGATCCAATATGTTATTAAAGTTGCATACATTCAATGAGCTTATATCTATGCTCTGCGCTATCTCTTTTGGGCTTTGCCACAAGTGTCATATGACATAAATGATTTGCATAGACTCAAGTTCCATACATGAGCTCTCTTTTAAAAAGGCTGAATAGTGTGAAAGTAGTTGTACCGAATGCGTTTATGTGCCCTCATATATACACTGGGCTATAATCAGGGGCGGATCTAGGGGGAGGGTGCAGGGGGTGCGCACCCCTCCCACAGATGACCTGCGGTTCTCTAATACAACTGGTATTCAGCAAAAAAAAAAAAAGAACTATGTGGTTTATTGGTGTTGAAGAAGAGCAAGAGACGAGTGCACCCCCTCCTAAAAAAATCCTCGATCCGCCCCTGATAATGATCCTTTTATATATTTCGTTTTGATTTTTTTTTTTAATGTAGCATTCTGTGTCATGATCATTCACTATTTTTGGTTTCTAAATTTTAAATTTAGACTTAACAGTGTCTGTTAAACCTAAGAAAGTCTTAGAATGGAAATACTTTAATTAACCTTCCATCTTTAGTTTGTAAACAGCCAAATGGCAGCTACGTCTAAATGTCCAGATTATGTGTGGCGTGAAATTGAACCTTAAGAAATACTATCTACACGACAAGCTGCCAATGAGTCAATAATTTTAATGCTTAGCGCACCACGATGAAAGCGTTTCCTTTGGGGTCCACAACTACTTGTGAAGCTCCGATCTCAGCAAACCAAGCAATCTTGTGATAGTTTTTCCTTGTTTGTTCAACAAATTAAAGCCTCGGACTCTCAATAAAAGGGACATCTGTATGTACTCGAACGATTTAAATCTATTTTCTGGTGAATAACTACATAAAATCTTACAAAATTAAAGAGATATTCGGGCTCCATAGGAAAGTGTTTATAGCCGATTAGCCGATAAAACGCGAAGGACGCGAGTGAAAGGGAAGCCTGCAGTTTCTCGATTAAGTGGAGGACTTACAGCTATTTTCCTTCTGATTTACTGATCCTTGCCTATTAAGGAATTTTTAATACCCAAGCTCTAAGCGTAACATCTTGAAGCAATAACTTTTCATGCTTTACAATTGACTTTTGTTTGACTATAAAATGTTCGGTCAGATCGATCATACGTAGAAACAAGAGAGAATGATCATTGTCTCTTGGTAGAAACAGCAACATGCGCATACTTCTTCGGTTTTCAAAGAACTGTCCAGGTAAAGAGAAATCGTTTTTCATCTGTTGAAAAACGACGCATCTTTTCCACAAGAAATAACTAGAACCTCCCAGACTTACAAGAGACAAAACCAGTCCGCTTGTTCTGCTTGCTGCGCATTTCCCTCGCGTCCCGCGTGACTACCTTCGCATGCACAGAAAATGTGCGCAGTAACAATAGTGAGCACTGTCCGTAAGCGAGGACTTTATCTTTTAACAAACAACACCTAACTGGAATAAAAATCAATAAAACTCAATCTTAACAGATTTAAAAAGACGGCTCATTAAAGGAAGTAAAACTCCACTGAACGCCTCTCTAACGGGTCAGTGCGTGACGTAGTATATTGTGGTGCTGCATGCTGTTTTCCCAATGTGGGGCTGCCATATTTGGGCTCGTCGAGAGCGTGAGAGCGGATCAGACGAGTGTGCAAAGGGTGAAGCGGTCGGAATAAAAACAGTGGAAACTTGTCATTATCGCAGTACGTTTTATTCGCTGAACCCACGGAGTGTAACTCTGGTGTCAGAAGTGGGATTTCCTTTACGAATATGGCCGATGAAAACGGGTAAATCATTTTAAACACTGAGGATGACAGCGAATTAAGCGGTCGAAGCTACCTCGCCAATAGCGTGTTCGGGGGCGAGAATGGACGATGTTCTACAGGCTCTGCGCTCGTTAGGAAAACAGAGCAACGGAATAGAAAACACAATGGAGAAAATCAGTCTCAAGTACAGGAAATATCGCAGCGCTTCGAAGGATTGTGCACACGAGTAAATGTGTAAGCAACTCAACTAGAGAACGGGCTCAAATTACACGAAAATAAACTGACGGTGAAAATGAACGCTTTGGAGGAAGAATTCACACAAAAGGTAAACTCTCTCGATTCTAACCAAAGTTTATTCGAAGATGTTAAGGAATGGCTCAGGGAAACACAAGAGAGCTTTAATTCGCGACTGGATAAAACATTAAAGAGTTTGGAGGATAAACTGAGCTCCTCGCCTGTCGCCGAGCATTCGGTGGAAGTGAAAGTAGAAACCTCAACTCCTTTGAAATCAGGGCTTCAGCCTAAAACATCCAAGTTTTCATCACCTTTTTTAGTCGGTAGTGTGGATCCCGAACATAAACGACCGGTTCAAAAAAAGCCATCGTTTGACGGCAAATCGCAGTGGGAGCCCTACATTGCTCAGTTTGAAATCGTCGCTGGATTAAATCAAGGAAACGACGAGCAGAAAGGGAACTATCGTGTGACGAGCCTTAAGGAGCCTGCCTTATCTCTCCTAGGAAACCTTTCCCTAAGCACCTGACAAGACTAAAAGGAGCTAGTCGTAGCTCCTGAGAGCAGATTCGGATCAGTGCACCAGCAAGAACTTCATCGCTCCAAATTTAAGAGTGGAATAAGACGCCGCGAAGAGTCTTTACAAGAACTAGCTGAGGATTTAGAGCTCTTGGTAAGGCTAGCTTACGCTCTCGCCCCAGAAGAGATGAAGGACCTATTAGCAAAGGAGCAATTCACCGACGCGATCCTGGACGGAGATGCGAGAAGTCTGAAGCAGAGTTGGCCCCAGTCCCTCTGGACTGCTCTGACGCTAGCTATGGAGCTGGAATCGTACCGACTAGCCTCCAGTCAAGAGAAATTTCCAGTTCGAGGCATGTATTGTGGTGTGTATTGCCCCATCCCTCATCGCTTCAAACAATGACTTTCCCCTTATTCCAAATTTAACGCACAGGGTTTCGTTGAGAACTCGTGCCAGCCCTTCTGAATTTACTGACTTAGAGCAGATGTCAATTCGTATGAGGCGCTGTGTTATGTTCCATCCGTCATCGATGAAGCGAACGATCACTGCAATTACCTCGCTTTGCCTACTGCTTGGATCAAAAATTACTGATAGGTCCCTTGTCATCTCTACCTCTCCTGGCACAGATAGTTCTTTAATTCTTTATCCTAGCAACTTCCTTCTTGAAAATGAGGGCTATGTACTGCCCGAGACTGATGCTACTAGCAAGTCGATAGCCATCTTTTCTAACAAAGGACGAGGCCTGTATATTTTTCCTATGAAATCCGTGCTGTCTTGATGACTCTTCTCTCGACTAAGTGCCTCGGTACTGGTTTGTTCTCTCAACTTTGACTTCTTGATCATTTCTTTCCCACTGGCGTGTTCTTTGGAAGCACAATGGGATGACAAAATGCTTTTTTTTATGAAACAACTTCTCTGCAAGTAGTGCAAAATATCGTGTTGTCTCTAACACTAAGACGCTGACCTGGACACTGATTGATGCGATCATGTATGTAATGGGACTTTTTTCTCGTTAGATGCCCCCTTGGTCTTGTGTTTGATGTTGGTTTTCTTCAGGCTCCGATCTGTAGCAATTTGAGAGGGTTCTGGCCTATCAGGCAGCTGTTCTCCTTCTAAGTTGCTCAACGCCATTTTTTTGGCCGTGAAAGCTGGAACAGTGACCGACGCAATATTTACTTCCGGTGTGCCTAGTCCTCTAGACGACCAACGACGCAGTAATGCGGTAACCTTCTTCCCCTGCCCCAGACGAATGAAAATAGACTGAACCATGGACAGAACTTGAAAATAATCAATCTTAGAGATCAAGCATGTCATGACTCTGTCGCCCCATGTAAGGGAATCCGGGACAGTCTTGGATTCTGGATTTCATGCTGTAGATTCCGGATTCCGGGTACTGGATTCCGGATTCCAGCACAGTGGATTCCGGATTCCAAAAAGAGCTGGATTCCATTTTTTTTCCGGTTTTAATGCTTTTCTTCACACTTCGTTTTCGTGTTCGAATCTTGCTATATTGAAAGACGTTGTTAGAAGGCATAACAAGTTTGTTTTCTTTTTCGATTTACAAAATTACGGGAAGAAATGTATTACAGTTCGGAAAGGGTTTATGGTATAATAATGAGGGGGACATTGGGGGACTCTCTACACCGCAACACTGCAGAAAAAAATAACAAACACCGCATCACTGCAAAAAAACGTAGCAAAACACCGACATCGCAATTTAAAGGTTTGTCCTAAGCTTAATCTAATCCAAATCTCCATGTAATTGGGGATGGAGGATCTCGGAGCTGGTTAGTGATTAGTTAAGTAGAGAGTGAGACTGACCTCAGGACTCTATTTTTCACTTAATCTACTTTTGTGAACTCTATTTTCAGCCAAGCTGATAGAAAAGTGCATGCAACGCCCAGATTTCGCCTGTTATCCTTTTTTTTTGAAGTCTTTTTGTCTCAAAAGACCATACAGATAATCCTTCGCTCCGGATATGAAAAAAGCAGTGAAATATTTATTATTTAATCAATTTTAACCGACGTTCCTTGGAGGATGGAACTTGTTTTGGGTCGTTGTGCATCTTTTGTCTATTAGTTTTGATGGTTGTGGATCATTTAGGTCGTTTTGGCTCATTTTTGCCTGGTTTCTCGTTTTGTTAGTAACTGGCCAAATAAACATACGCCGTGGCATGGCGTCTGCAATTCATTCTTTGCGAAGTCTTTGGTTCTGTTCACTAAAGAGTAGTTTTCCGTGTCAATAAAACTTGGAAAACCATTTTTATCTTATCTTTTAAGACTTTTAAAACTCTCTCTCTGTGTCAATAAAGACTTTTGAAGAGGGTAAAAAATTCTCGCGTAGAAGTTGACGAGGACTACTTTGAGGTTTTAGCGAGCACAATGATAATGAAATTCAAACTAACTGCCACGTTGAATTTGATGTTAAAAAGAACAAAAACAACTAAAAATTAGTTAGTTCATGCTTAAGGTGTGCGTATAACCACGTTTTGTTAGAAAAAAACTTCGCGGCTCTATCAAATTCGTTGTTTAACACGTCGAAAATTGAGGATTTATTTCGAGCATGCGCTCTTTCATCGCCTGTCGCATTCCTGACAGGCAATAATCGGATTTGACTAGGCTGTGAACAGGCCTTTGTTCACAGGCTAGGATTTGACCAGATCTCGCCTTCGGCTTCGTCAATAAGAGATCAGGGTCTCTAAGATGGTCTGAGATCTCTAGGATCCATTTCAAACAAAAAAAAAGTTACTGGCTAAACTGATCTCAGATCGGTCCAATTTCCAAAAGCGACCTCAATGTGAACGAGGCCTATTCAGGAGCACAACTGGAGAAAGAAAACATGAAAAATCCGTCTGTCCCTCGACCGAGTCTGAGATGACTGAGAGATCAAGAGAGACTTGAGCGTTTCTGATGCGTTGGCTCGTTTTTAGCGTTTTACAACCGTATAGCGCTCATTTATACGATATTTTCTCCCCGGACGACTTAAACTTCATATCACATTCAATTATGATTGAGAAAAAATCAATCTTTCGTTAATGTTTGTGACTTGCTTACGGCCACGTTACAGTCCACATATCGACACAAACGGGAAAAATCATGTAGCTTTGCCGTTGGCACGTTTAGATCTATCAGTCAGCTATCAGTCAGCAAACAATTGGTATAAAATTTCACAACACAGTATTACACGTACCTTTCTCTCTCGGCCTTTTGTTTTGCTTGTGCTTTCCCATAACCTTTTTTTTTTTTAATAACGTAAAAAAGAAACATCCAACAGACAACAAACTTCAAAATCTTCACATCGATGAGGTGGCGAGATTTCACTCGAATGCCGGGGATGAATGAAAAAGACACCCACCACGCCTTGCACGGGATTACTTTAGTAGCTTATTTCTCAAATAAAGATTATCGAGACCATGAAACTGTTCTCACCGAAACTACTAGAACCAAATTAGGGACTAGGAGACTGTGAATTTTTTTTTTCTTTTTTGGTAAAATGTCGAAAGTAGACGTATATTTTCAATTGTGAACCAGGAGGACCAGGAACGTTCAAGAAAAGTTTCACCCCAGGTGCACCTTTTCCGGTCCTATGCCAGGTCAAATCGCTTTTGATTTTTTAAGTTCAGCGAAGCGAGTGAACAACAGAGAATCAAAGAGAGGCAGCCAGAGGTTGAAGCTATTCACAACAATCCAATTTACACCTTAAAAAGGCTGCGCTGTATTCCCTCGAAAACCCCCAAATTTTGTGATCCTCCCAGCCGCTCATAAGCAAGGGTTCCCTCTCTGACGGTGACCTTTCATATGGAGCTCGTGAAGTATAGTTTTGACACTAGGTATGCCGATATTACACTGTATGTCATCACGTTGAGGCATATACCCTGGGGAGGCTTTCCATAGATGGTTTTTCTTTCGAGCGAGTAGCTCAATCCAATCTGGAGTGGATCTTTAGTAAGTTGGATTCTGGATTCCAATCTTTAGTAGGATTCCGGATTCCTAGTGCTGGATTCCGGATTACACAAGCAAAAAATTCCTAGATTCCGGAATCCGGATTCCCTTACATGGGGCGAACTCTGGTAATATTCCGTTCAATAAAACTTAAAATATGCCGAACATACTAGCAGTGCTACGTTTAGAAAAAGTGCAAAAATTATGCTCGTTTTTTTTTTTCAAAATCATGACAAAATTAAACTTATGCTAGCACAATCGATAAGCCCCTACTTTCAGGCCAGTGATGCCCATGTTGTCAGGAGGGATCCAGGCGTTCTCAAAGGAGCAGGAGTACACCCCAGAGATTTAAAGACTTTGTTATGAGTTGAACACTTGAAGAAAGACACTTAGCTTACTCTGAAGTTGTGATCATGTTTATTTTCGGAACCCGGACAGTTTAGACACCTATGTTTGTTGCTGTTATAAATCACTGTTATCCGAGACGAATAATTGGTGAGGGGTGGGGGGGGGGGGGGGGGGGGCAGTGTAACGGGTCATTGCGTGATTTAGTTAAGTGTGATGCTGCATGCTTCTTTTTAAATATGGGGCTGTCATTTTTCGACTTGTCGAGAGCGTGAGAACGGATCGGACGAGTGTGTAAAGAGTGAAGCGGTCGGAATAAAAACAGCGGAAACTTGTTAATCGCAGTACGATTTATTCGCTGAACCCACGGAGTGTAACACCACTAACCAGTTTTAAAAGATTAATTTTACGAGTTTGCACGAAGGTTCGGTTAGATTAGTTTCAAGAGTTTCCACGAAGTTTCGATTAGATAGGTTTTACAAGTTTCCACGTCACAAGAAGTTTTGATTAGACTAGTCGTACGAGTTTCCACGCAGTTTAGCCTGAATTTCATCCAATTACTTCGAGTCGTTATTACTCACTCAGTAACGTCTGAATCGACCGGCCGTTAATGCCTTCCAGTGACGTCACTACTCTTTTGCTTTAATTTATGCAAAAAGTAAAACACGATTTTCAAGTGGCAAACCAAGAAATATCGTTTGGAAATGTCTACATGATACAGAATTGCTTTACCCTTTTCGATCGTAATTCATGTTTAACGTTTAAACTATCAACTGCATGAAGTACTCTGAACGGGTTGTAATTCAAAGCGGCTCTAAATGAAAAACCTACCGACTCTCCGCAGTGATTCTTCATTCGCAGTTCAGTTTAGCTATTCACTGTCGAAGGCGGGTAATTTAGCTGTTTACGATAAAGATTTCCGAAATGTTTGAACTCGACGAAAACATACAAAGGATGCAATCCGTTGAATATCAAGCGACAATGCCGCTAAAATTTCTCATAATAATACATAATTTCGCGAATGTTTAGACAACCAACCAGTCATAGTCACTACCCGGTTTTCAGGCAGTGACGTCACTGCACGGAATCAACGGTCGGTCAATTCAGACGTTGATGAGAGGAGAAAACGAGTCGAAGCAATCGGATGAAATTCAGGGTACACGAAGCTTTGATTAGATTAGTTTTAAGAGTTTTTACGAAAATTTGGTCAGATGAGTACCTGTTTTACGAGGAGTTTCCATGTAGTTTCGATTAGATTAGTTTAACGCGTTTCTGCGATCTGTTAGCGTAGTTTTACGAGTTCAACTTATAAGTCTCGATTCCCTCAGTAGCGTGCAGAGTGTTCACAGGTAGCCCAGGCTCGAAATATGAGCAACGGCGAGCATCGGCATTGTTGCGTAACATTCAAAATATAAGGATTTGTATGGGGAAAAAAAACTATCGTTTCTGTAACCTACGAAATGAAAGGATTTCAATAAAAAACAACTTACCTTACTTAAAATGTGTGTTACGTTTCTCCTGTGTGGTCCACGGGCCGATTTATGGCCCTTTTATGGCTTTTCATGTAAACGGTTTTCTCTCTATATAAAGGTTTACCAAGGTTGGGCACTCCAGCGAAGCGGCGCGACTGATCCACCGAAGAAAAACGGCCGTAAACTCGCTCCAATTGCTCCAATCGCCTCCACATTCCGACTAGAGAACAGACGATAGTTCTCCTTTCCATTCGTTATCATGCTTCAAGACACCTTTGCACGGACAGCGAATCAAAGGTCGCAAATCGCTGCAACCTTTCCTGTCTGAAGCCATCGACTGAGGCTCGGCTTGAACTCCGCGT
>OZ037775.1:10515949-10533449 GCA_964035525.1 Porites cylindrica | reverse complement strand
ATTATGTTTTCTCCAGCAAGACTTTCTAATTTATATAAAAAAAAAAAGCTTGAACATGAGCTAAATGAACTGTAGTGTCTGCATTCATGTTCTTTTCATTGTGAATGGGTGCAATTTTAATATCAAAACTTTAAAGCCGACTATGACCGAGCAGGTTTTTTTTTCTTTTTTCCTTCAATGGTTACTGTGCTTGATCTGAATAAGATAATGAAATTTTTAAAATTAGGGGAATACTATATATAAAAGAAGAGAACTTTGATTGCAATATGTCAGTAGGAAAAAAATACTGATTATATCTTTTTAGTACATAGGTTAGAAAAGTGATGCGTAGTCAAAAGTGCTACAAAGGAGTAAAAACCAAGATCGTTCCATTAATAAATTTTATTGACACTGTCAGGGACATATGCTTTGCTTGAGTACACATTTGTTCGTCAAAAAACTTGTTTGTGAGGCTGCACTTTGTTTGATTCAGGATCAATCAATCTTTTCTCAAGAGAAATGAACAATAAACTATGTTAACATGTCAGATACTTCAACACTGCCTTAGCCAACAACTAAGAAGAAACTCAACTTCATATAAAAAAAAACAAAGTGAAAACTACTTCACTGTGAAACACCAACTCCTTCAAATATATATCACATTAAATTCATGCAAAATGTAGACCTGACGATAAGTTTACAGGAATAGAAACAAGCGATAATTACAATGAAACTATAAAGTTTGAATGAGATCTGTGCGTGTCCTCTCCTAATTCTGGCAGAAGATCAAAATTGGAAACTGCGTATCCTACACAACTGCATTCATCAACATGATCCAACTAAAATTTCATTAAGAATCAAAGTTTACTCCAAACTTGAAACTCCTGTAAGTTTATAATACATAATAGCATGTTAACTCCATCATTCATTCATAACTTTACTCCAAAAAAATTTAAACCGAAAAGGATGGACAGAAAAATAAAAGTATTCACAGGAAAATTACCCTGTTCATCTCCTTCCAGGATCCAATTTTCAAGCAAAGAAACACCCCCCACAGAATGCGTTGTGTGCAAAAATTTAGTACCAAAAAATTGTACACGGAGGAAATCATGTCCGTAAACTGCGGTTCCTAAAGTAACAAGTAACTCGTTGTGTGGATAATCCCAAACCAAATTTATGAGCAAAATAATCTAACCTTCAATCCTTCAATTATAAAATTGCGGGCCTAAATGTACAGCAGCTGTGCACATTGGAAACAGAATTTTTTTACAAATCAGAATGTTGCTGGACCTATCGAACTGTAGCTCCAAGACGGTCTAAGCGTTTTAATGAAAACACTATCACATTTTCTAATTCGACAATTCGGATAAAACTCAAATTTCTGTAACATACAAAGCTGTAATAATGTGCAACAACAATGAAATGTGCATCGATCGACAAAATCACGTTTCGCATGAACTTCGCACTTTAGAAAACTGCCGCAACCCGGCCGCTTTCGATCCACTAGCCACAAGGCAATTTACACAGCAAGACAATGGCTAAGAATATTTCTTTACCTTCTTTTTAATTTCCTTTTGTACCGAGTAACACAAGATTACGTTCAACCAAGCGTAATGTTATTTTTCTGCCATGAACAGTGTAAACACACCGAGATTTAGCATCTAAATACAGTTTTTCCGGCAACAAAGTACAAGCTAAGTCATATTAACTAAACAAAGCCCAAAAATGTCGGTCCCTCTCCTTTTTTTGTTGAATCCGTGATAAGAAACTTGAACTAAACAACAAAAGCATTTTGGATAGCGTTGTAATACGCTCTTCGATCAACAGTCGATCGAATGTTATCGAAAGTTAGATTCACAATCAAAGTCGAATTTTGACACAAAAACGGGATACACATTTAACAAAACTGTCGCTTCCGTGCAACTCGGTACAAGCTAATTTATATACCAAAACAAAGCCCAATAATTTTTCTTCGACTGCTTTATAATTTCTTTTTGTACCTAGTTGCACGGAACATGCAGTAAACAAAAAGAGTAAAAATTACCCACCTTTTCGGCATGTCTTCCATACGCAAACCAGCGATCTCAACGTCAATAACACTGAATCAGACCATGCCAATGCGATTTTTCGCCAGTTCCAGGACGCTATATTCTCTAGAGAACACACTTATTTCAAAACTCTGACCAAAATAATTTTTGATCTCTTACAGTGGCAAGAAATTGCGAAGCTGTCACTGCCAAAAAAAGCTGCCATCGCTTCTTTCATCTGAACAACATTTCGCGCGCATTTTCGCCTCGGAGCCAATGACATACCCGAAATCGATCACGTGTCATTTTTAGTGGAGCATGCGCAGACATTTTTCGCCGGTGAACTCATAGAACATGGTCAACCTCTTTTCTTTTGGTTGTCACGTGGCTGACCGAGCGTACGTACGCGTCTACAGATTGTACGGGTAGGGTAGGGGAGACTATCAAAAGGAAGGGAGGGCTGTCTCAGGCGTGTCTTGGCAAATCCACATCTTTTACATTGGCCATTTACGATATGGTCAATTAACAGCTGTCAAAACAGGATAGCCACTGACCAGTATCACATTGCCATATCGAGGGCTCATGAATCAACTCATCAAGGTGACGTGATTTATTTGGAAGCTGTCCGCTGACCAGTTGTTTTACTAGATCGCGATCATCAATATTCAATCTCATACTTTCTAGCTAGTTTGAGAGCACAGGAAAACTGATAATGCACACATCCATTGACATCAATGTTTTGATCAATTGACAGCTGTCAAGACAGGGTATCCGCTGACCAGTATTACTTGACCGTATCGCGGGCTCAGTTGTTGACCCATCGAGGTCAAGTATTTTTTGAAGTTATCCGCTGACAAGTTACTAGTTTTCAAATGATGGCAGGCTCAAGTTTGATTTTTTTTTTCATTCATATGAAATATGTTTTGTTTTTGTGCCGCACAATTAAAATTTTGATTTAAAACTGACCTCGGACCCGAAAATTTATCCAGCTATTGCAGGCAAAACAGTTGCTTTTGACTTTGCTCACCATGGTCACGCGTTGGTCACGCTCTACGTCTATTTTTTATGCTCTGATTGGTTAAAATTTGACAGGTGAGCTCATGCGGAAAATTTATGCAGCATCTTGAATCTTGTTTACTTTGACAGCTGAAGCTGACAGAGTTTTGTGTCAACTTGTGATGTTTTTAACTGTCTTTTTCCACTGGATGCACAAAATGAAATTCAGCTGCTATCAGGAGTCTTCTGTTATTCATGGCTTGTTGGGTTTTGGTTGAGAAATTAATACATCACTTGTCAAAGTCGGGAATCCGATTTCGGATGGCAGCGTTTTTGTTTTTCACCTTGCTTGATGCGTAAAGGTTGAAAAGTCTGAAGCGATACTGGCCTTACTTGATACCTTTCAGGAGCTGCATCTCGAATGGTAAGCCTCAGTAATTATTGTGTTTGATGTCTGTTTTTTATATCTAATTTAAAGAAGTCGAGCGTAGTTTATGCGGCTATGTAGTTTATGCACGTTTGTAAGATTGGAGACAATTTGATCTGACCAAGAATCAGGTAAACTTGATATAAGCTTACACAACTTTAAAAAGTCTTTAGACATTTCCTCACCGCAGATAGAAAGAAAACGTTCCAAAGAACATTTGATTATAATTCTGGCTGTAAAAGAAAGCTTTGAGCGATTTTCTAGCCTCGAGTTCATCTGTGAATAAATACCGGGAAGCCGGCTTAAAACATAAACTTAAGCTTAAGCTTGAAGACTCAGGATTTTTAGAGACAGTTTAATATTTGTCCTCGTGAATAAAAAATGTTTTCTCTGTATATGTTTCACCGAATTATATTTCTTTTATTGATTGTTGGTAGTCTCTCTTGTAATTAATCGCTGTGCCGTTTGTTTTCAGTCGTTTAGTGAACATCGCTTGCAGGAGTACTCAAAATGCCGCGCGTATCAAACGCTTTTAAAGATTACAGATCGATAAAACCATTAAATCAAAAATAAACATAATTATTTCTTTATTATGTTGGAGCTTAACTCTTACTAGTATGTTCGTTCAAATATTCGCTACAGCTCGCACTACAAAAGTGAGAACCGGGTGGCTGTATATGTGATTTTGGAATTTTTTTTTAACCCGGTTTAGCTAAAAGCCCACGCGCGCTTCGATCGTCCTGAATATTGAATGAGTGCAATTTCTGTTGCAAAATATTGTGAAATACTGCATTCTGTCCGAGTTCTGTATGATAAAAACAGTACCTCATAGTACTGTTTCACCTCAGATGTGATCTATAAGTGGTATAAAAGGTTGGTTTACACGCAACCAGATTTGTTGGCAAGATTTTGTAAAGTAAACTTGTCGAACGCAAAAAAATTCAACCTGATTTTTTTCCAGGCCTAATTAATCTTACGGTGATCAAGAGCCATTATGGCTCTTAAATGTGATCGAAGATGATTGCTATTTTTTGGGTGTACATATGAGGTTATCAACTCGGTGTAAGATTTTTTTTCTCTAAAATCACTTAGCCTTTCCCTCAAAAGTCAGATGAATGTGCTATGTGCTCTAAAGTTAACTGAATTGTGGAATACAAGTTTATTGTTTGATTTAAATTATAAATATATTAATGGGAGCCTCGCTTTTAGCCCTGGCTAAATCTATATATTACTAATAAATGGGTTCCTCCATATCTAATAAGCGTCTCTCTTATTCAATAGGCACAACAGGCTTACCTAGGCTTGCTTATTAAGTAACTTGAGTCCAGTTTTCGGTCTTTCTATTTAAAAAGTAGGAATACGAGAAGCGACTACCTAGCAACGCGAGAAACGGCTTATGCATATGTCTTCTTATTTAGCGCTAAAAATAGGATATATATCTACCTGGAGTTATGAAAACCGGGTTAGCAAACATTTTGTAATTTTTTCTCAACTTCGCCTGTCTAATAGTTTGACATGTTTACTGTGTTGCTTGCTTATGTCGTTTTTTTTTAATTTGCTTGTTTCCTGGTTAGGGATTTGTGTAGAAGTGCATGTAGAGAGAATTACTATCTTACCCCCCCCCCCCCCCCCCTTCCCTCCTGATCTTTTTTCCCTACCAGAATTCTTTCTTTAACACAAGTGACAGTTATTTGAAATCAGCGCGCGCCTCAAGCTGGTTTCGGTGCCGTTTAGCAGTTTTGTTTTATACATTGGTCACCTTGAGAAAAGTTTCCCGGAGAGCATCATGTAAAGCTCTGAGATGGGACAAAGTTGTTACGATTCGCAGAATCTGCATCGTCCAATATCGTATTATATTCTCGTTTCATTTGGCTAAACGGATCAATCCCCCTGATCCGGGCTGAGACAGAAAGGTACGATATTGTTCGCTTTTCTAAGGGGACCACTAAGTCTTTGGCCTCGGGAACAGGCTCTTAGGAGTCAAATGAATTAGCTGAGAGCAAAATCGCCAGTGAACTGTGACCCAGGCCAAGACTTAGTTTTTTTCGGGTGTGAAAGGAAAACAAGGCTAAGGTGATCCTCCTACCGTGTGACTCTACATCCGGGAACTTGAATAAGACAAGTGTTAGAGAAAAGTTCAAAGGTGTTTATTTGCCATTAGGCTGAGTTTTTCCGAGTTATTCGATGATATTTCGCTTATGTTGAACGTGAGAAGATTATACTTGGTTGTGGATAGTCTTATCAGTAGCGCGAAAGTGTGTGATTGTGTGATTTCCGCATGGTGTTGACAGGTATGTGATCGCGTGGTTGAACTGCGGTTTGGCCAAAATATTCTGTGCCAGCCATTAATACTGTTTCGTCGGTGTTTCGCTTAGCTGATTGTACCTTGTAAAAGCAACTCTCGACTTAGGAAAATTGGATCTAGGTCTGGTTTCAGTGGGCTCTATTGGCATTGAACCATAGGCCGATTTTGGCAGATAAGAAGGTGATAATTTGTGCACTGTGTTTCATTCAGTTTGTTGTCTAGTCCATGCCAAATCCTGTTGTTTATCGGACCGCGAAGAAAGTTGTGTTTTGCTAGCTATTTAAGTTGTTATGTAAGCCTTAACTAGGCACTCTTTCGCTACAGTTCACTCAACTTAAAATTTTCTAGACTGAAATGACAACGGTTTGAAACTTCGCAAAGTCACATTACTGAATAAATGTTCTAAAATTTGCGTCACTTTAAATTTGGACTCGTTGGAATGCTTCTGGGGACCATTAATGTACTGCCCGGCGTCATATAAACGCTTTTAATCGGCCTTTGAACGAGTTTTCTTGTTTTAAATTGCCAACTAGTAGAATTAGTGGATATTTTTGCTAACCCGGTTTTCAAAAATCCGGGTATATATACCTAGCCGAATTTTTGAAAACATACCTCAAAACGGACCAGAATATTCGCACAGCAACCTGGCGACAGCCAGGTTTCTGGTCATTGTGGTGAGAAAAAAACATAGGGGGCTTGCTGTCCTGGTTGGTCTCATTGTCAAGCTCAGTCCCTGAGCTAACTCGCCATGGGTTGGGAAGGGGCCTCCATGTCAATCCCTAGGGGGGGGGGGGGGGGGAGGGTGATGCAAAAGCGTGGTACTGTCCGTTAATCTTGCTCTTTGAGAGTTAGTGCACTCGTCATGTCTGCCTTTAGTTTGTCATGTCAAATTCTTTTAATGTTTGAGGCCCATTGGCCAATGAAAGCATTCCCGTCAAGCACGTGCCAGGCTGGGGTGATTTAACCTTGAATTCTCTGCTTAGAACTTGGTTAAGTCTCAAGCATCCTCTGTCATTTAGAGCCTTCAAGCAGCTAGAGTGTATGGCCAAAGTCCAGAGTGTCTTTTTAATGGACTTGAATGTTTCTTTTGCTAATCAGGAACCATGAAGAGAGTCACCTTAGGAGGCCTATGGGTAAGAGCTGAGTTTCTTGGCAATATATAACTTTAGTTGAGTCGGTTTAAGGTGCCTGGCCTCCAGGATCCCGCTGGTGCAGTTTTCATAAATTTGGCTAGATATAGACGTCCTTCAATATTAGCCCTTGAGATTTTTCCTAGCGTCAATGGGCTCTTCCTGACTATGTGGGTCTCGTTAGGAGCCCTGGTCTCGTGTTGTTTATCCCATAATAAACCGACTTGTACCCAGTCCACCTCGGTTTAAAACTAGTCAATGATTTGGTTCAGAAGTAGTTCAAAATAAGCAGTACCTAGGATATCACAACTATGTGATGTATCCTCAGTCTCTTGTTTCTCAATATATAACTTTTTATCATGACATGATTGCTTTACCGGGAGAATAGCCCACGTTCGATATATTACAATTCTAACATGAATCCGAGGCTTTCTGGTCATTTTTCTATATTTGGTTTGCTTTTCTTTGTGCTCAAGTCTCTTCTGGGAATTGTGAGATAATGGAGTCGTGTAAAATCTGCAATTTTGAACCTAACGCCTTGGAGTCATGTTAGAATTTTAATACATCCAACGCGGGCTATTAACCTGAATGACAGTTTCTTCTCCGTTATATATTAGCAATTATGTTTATTTCCACGTGCTTTAACAGAGTTCTTTATTTGTATTATAGTGCTAAATTAAAGTTTTAGTTTAGTGACTTATGGAATAAAATGATAAGCGCCATCACTTTCTTATCAATAAGTACCCACTTTTTCTAGTGGAAATTTTGGAGTAAACGCCTTAGCACTTTTTCTAAGAAAAGTGGCAATAAAAGTATAAAGTAACGCTAAAATGTCCCTTATATTATTATGCGTGAGCTCATGAATAAAACAAATTAAAGTTATCTTGTTAAGCCTGTGTCACCGTCGGTACAGGCTACTTATTACAGGTTAAAAGACAGGTGCAACCAAATTAAGAACCACATCATATTTAGCCATCCGCAAGTTCAAAAGCATAATACAGAAAAACATACTCTTTCTCAGTTTTTTTCTTTGCGAAGATAATAACACATTTTGAGATAAACAGATAACGAGTTCAACGTAGTGGTACTTCGCCTACACCATTCCTGGTGGAATAGGAATTTGGAAATGTTAATTAGTTTTTTCGGAGAGGGGAAAACAGGAGAACCCGGAGAAAAACCTCGCGGAGCAAAGGACAAACCATGCAACTATACAAACTAAACTTACATACGACTTCGACGCCGGGATTTGAACCCGGTGGTGGGAGGCGAGAGCACTCACTACTGTCTCCTCCTTGCTCGATAATTGTCCGATTTATCAATTCAGAGTTCATTTAGAAGTAAAGTATTTTCAAGCGAGTGTAATTATTCACTGACAATATATTTTCCTGCTTGAGGAGGAAATTGGGGGCCTAAAGAAATCGCAAAAGCTGGATCAAAACCGCAGTCCAAGGCCCAATTGTTCGAACGCTGGTTAGCGCTAACCCGGGGTTAAAATTTTAACTCGGGTTTCTTTTTCTTTTTATCAAAAGCACTCTCTCGGATAATTTTCTCTATCCTTTTTAGTGTATCCAATAATCAAATTGTAGCCAAAGTGAATTAAACTGAATTTGGTTTTTAAGCTCTCATGTCTGAGATCAAATTTCGCGCTAATCCTGGGTTACCTTAACCCAGCTTCGAACAACCTGGTCCTGGTGTAATAAACTCAACAACCAAAAGCGGTCAAGGCATAAATGGCATTTATGTTTTCAAAACAACTTGTAACTTATAACTGGTCCTGGAAGTCTGCATTCATACTGTGCGTTCTAAACATTTACAATACCCTCTGGCTCGTTAGTTTGTGAGCAAAAGTGTTATGAACAAATTCTATGACATATAATTATATATATATATATATATATATATATATGACTGTAAGTCTAAACAAACGTGACAACATGGCTAACATATGAAAAAGGACAAATTAAGTACGAAAAAAGCTTAAACTACTGGACCTAAAAGATCCACTATTTAAGTAAAAATTGCTAACACTTTGTAACAGTATACATTCTGGAAAGAATATGTGATACATTTACATTAGGATGCAAATGGGGCATAAAACATCCATGTCCCATCATATTTGCAGCTTTAGCAGGGGAAACTGGTCATGAAAGCAGGCAAAAGATCAAATCAACGGTGCCGCAGTTTACCTGGATTAAGTTGGAAGCTCCTTGACAGTGCGCAATCCTTTGTTTTCTGTTCAAAAAGTGATTGAACAAATTAATGCAACGTTTTTATTTGTGAAAAAAAAAAAACGACAACAACAACAAAAAACAAAAACAAGTAAAATGATAGAAATGTCATTGAACGTTGTGCACCGTCATGTCCGCGAGAAAAGGCTAACAAAAAAATACAACAAAGAGATCTGACAGGCTTTATAACCATTTCTCATTTCACACCTGCTGCGTTTCTTTTGCGAATACTTGTTGCACGTGGCGGGAACGTCTGAGAAATTTCATTTTTCTACAATCTCGCTCCTAGAGTTCCTTCTCTTGCCTCGAGAAAGAACTCTTGTTGCAGCTGGTCATGTGACTTCCTGTGACAATGGACTCCTCATGAAAAGCCAACTGACGTTTTCGTTTTTCGCCGCCGTCAGTCATTTCGGCGGACCTCTTAGGAAACAGAAATTTTTTTTAACCGGTTCAAAAGGTCATGATTGTGATCTGTGATTGGTGGATTTCAATCCGTTTTGTGGGTTTCTTTGTTTCAAGGTTCGTAGCTTGTGATAGTAATTATTATTGACGGCAGCGAAAAACGCAATTGTGAAGGAGGCTTTAAAACTGTAGAGTTCGCGTGTTTGTGAAAAGCGCAGTAATGTACTTTTTTTGTTTTGCTCAAACAGAAGCTTGTTCTTGGAGCAAATATGAGCTCATGTCAAACTCCAGGCAGTAAAGTGTATTCAGGAAACTGATATTAGTTTAGGAAATGCAAATAAAAGAGCAAGTCCATGAGTCAACAACAACCAAAATCATTTTCAGGTCGAAAGCACCGTGTGTAATGTGGGAAAACCTTGGCTATAAAATTGGTCTGATCATTGACATACTTCAAATCAATCCTCACTAGTTTGCAAGCTCTCTGGCGTATTTTGTGTCTTTCTCTCATCAGACACAGTTTCATACGTACTACCCCACCCTTGAGGCAAAACCAGATTTTGGGAACCACGTGACTAGCTGCAACCCTGGAAACGAGGTTGCTTGTTCTAATGATTCATGTTCGGTATACAGCTATAAGCAAGAGCTTTATAAAATCCAAAACTTCATCAATTTAAAAAAATCGTTCGTTATACTGAGGACTTCGTTATGTAGAGGTTATCAATGTCGAGGTTCCTCTGTATATACATTCCAAATTCTTACCTTCCCTTATTGGATTTACTTATTAAAGATTTTATTTTTACTTGATTAATCGCCAAAAATGCACGGTTTTCTAGTTTCAGTAGCCCTTGCTGTGAGCTTATATCCATGAACAGACAACACTCTTGAAACAGGGCTTACAGAACATAAAAAGTCAGCCATAATTTAATCTATTAGATTGAAATGCATTTGCATTTTAAAGGTTTCCCTGGTGCATATTGTTTACCCTTTAATTCACGCGTACCACGCATAAACATCAGCACATGTCTGACCGCTGTTGTTGTCTTCTGAACAGTTATTTAAGTCTTGTGTAAACTAAATTTGAAACTCATCTCCAACAGACACAGATATTGGAGTGGGAAGATTGTTAAATCGAAGTTCGTTGTCATTAACACCTACACCTTCGATCTTATATGAATAGTGACAATCTTTTTTCCTGTAATCTGCCAACAAAAGAGCGGATCTGTTCTTGAACGTTATGACGGTTTGGAGTCTCGTGTCTCCAAGCCAGGGATGATCACATCCCCAATAAGAAGGTGGGTAATTAGGGTTACATCTAATTGACCCACTCAGATGAACGAGTTTAAAGGTATACATGACCCCACTCTCTCTGATGTTGAAAGCCCCATATGAGTCATCTCGAGCTCCAAAGCAGACTGGGCTAGTATTGATCTTCTTCCACTTCTCTGAAAAACATTTGGACGCAAAATTCAAACTAACTTGATACTTTAAGTCGAGCACGTGTTATTCTGCTTTGGACGAGTGTCGGTAAAGTGAAGTAATTAAGAGGACAAGGCTCAGGGAAAAGCGATAAAGGTGGTCATAGAATCTGGGGTTTTTCATGATAGGGATTGAGTTTAGAATGCATTACGACCTCGGGTATAGAGGATATTGCATATTATACTATTATATTATGCTATTATTATATTATACTACACTCTGAAATGATGACAGGCTCAATGACATTATATCATCAACTGACGTGATGCAACTCACTTTGACTCTGAAGATGAATACCGCACAGGTTGTCGAAACGTCAGTAACTGTCAACAACACCAGTCCTATTCAGGACTGCGTTCACCCGGACGATCAAACTCAACCTACTTATGAAATGACTCCTGGGTTCAAACCTTTCACTTAACTTGACGTTTCAAAAAAAGGCCAAAGAAAATGCTCTTGCATCAGTGGGCAAATCATGCCGACCAGAGACAATAACCGCAAAAAAATCGTTATGTGTGTCACGACCTCTCAGCCTGAAAAAAGCAGCAAAAATCACATTTGCTCAGTTTAAACGTAGAACCCTCCAGAGCATAATCTACCTACCAGAAGAAAAAAATCCTTGGAACAAGCAGCATATCATTTGGTACAAGGTAATAGTGGTGTGTTGCCTACCGACCCCTTTTTTTCGCGCAAAAAAGGGCGAATATATAAAGGTAAAGCTCTATATAGAGAGAAAACCGTTTACCCAGAAACCCATAAAACGGCCATATACGGCCCGTGGACCACACAGGAGAGACGTAACACACATTTAAGTAAGGTAAGCTGTTTTTTATTGAAATCCTTTCATTTTCGAAGGTTACAGAAACGGTAGGTTTTTTTCCCATACAAATCCTTATATTTCGAATGTTACACAACAATGACGATGTTCGCCGATGCTCATATTTTGAGCTTGGGCTACCTGTGGTTTGGACAGCCGAAATCTAATTATCTCAAACGTGCTAAAAGTGGGCGGAAGGGGAGGGTTTTTGTGCACTAAAAATTAAAATTACTCAATTTCCTGGTGGACTCCGTCTTGCCAGAGAAAAATAAGAAACAGTTAGGGCTCCACGTGCCGTGAAAAACTCCAAATTAAGAGAAAAAAACATGAAGAATAATTTCATGTAAACTTCGTGTCAGTCAGTTAAACCCTGGTTAATGCTTAGAAATGGGCTACTTAAGTGTTTACGAGGTATTTGAGACTAATAAGATCAGACAGTCAATTAATCTGCGAGCCGCTCAAAATCCGGAAATTTAACTTGCTAAGAATATTAGCTTAATTTGGTGCACCTTTCCAAGACGTGTTTTTGCTACCAGCTAAAACACCAAAGGTTCTGTAATTTGAAATGCTTATCAGAGGAAATATAACGTTCTAAAACCATATACAGTCTAAACTTTCCTAAAAGGCCATCTTGAGGACAGAAGAGTACTGAAGGTTCGACTGTACAAAAGAAAATAGGCTTAGAACTCAAACCGTGTGCGCTACCGAGTCGGTTTGGGAATTAAATTTCCATTGAAGGGCAAAAAAATAACAAAAGAATTTCGGTTCCTTCTGTAGATACGGAGGCAGATTTAATACGTACAACAAAAGAAACAATACAACCAAACTATAAAGTTCTTTCGTTTGGTTCCGTGTTTCTTTCGCGATGACGGTACCTGCAGAAAGACCTATGGTTTCCCATTGTAGTTCCTGAGGTAAGTTCTTTATGGGTTTGCAAAGAAGCTAAACCAATCACGAAAAAGTGAAATGTAAAAAAGTAGAAATCACGTGCTGTCTACGCGCTGTGTTCATTTTGGCGCCAAATCGTAAGCGAAGCTGTTTTTTTTTTTTTTAATTAAAAAAAAAAAAAAGAAAAAACAGGACTGATTTCGCGGGCTGATGTTAATGTTTTCACGGTTAATAAATTCATAAGTACTGGGAAATTAGGTCAGCCCTTTACATCAGTGCCAAAGAACACCTGCTCAATAAGAAGTCGTTAAAGACAATTTTGTAGACGGCACTTGCCAGCGTATTTGCCCTTTTTTAAGGGCTGTGTCATGTACGTCTAGCTACTTCATTTTGTTTTTAAATGGCAGTTACACTTCCTTATTTCCATTACGACTTGAGAAATTACTTGTAAAATGACAAAATCACACCTTGATGTCTAACAAATTTGTCTCCCAAGCATTGTCTCTTATTGTTGGTGGCGCTGCTGGTGGTCTGTGAAGTCACCAAACATGCTCGCCTTCTTGGATTTTTTCAACCAGGTAAAAACAGTGAGAATTAATATTTTTTTGCGCTTAACATACAAACTAACACATGAATAATTACTTTGCATCGTTTTATCCACAAGCTTTACTATTGTTCATGTAAGAAGTTTAAAAAACATGTATATTCACTCAAAAATAGCTTGACCAACTCCTACTTATGACGTCATATCTCGTAACCATAGTAACTGACCATCACTAAACTTTTCTCAAAATGTGCGCGAGGGATACACAAACAGCTACAGAAAACTTCAGGTGCAGATGTTTTATCGTCTAGGAAAAAAATCAGAAAAACCTTAGGGGAGTGGCAACAACTCCCCCCCCCCCCCCCCCTTTGTACGTCCAAGGGTTAAAAGGACTCGCTCATGCAAGCTTCGCTGCTCGACTTAGCCGTAATCCATCCCAAGACATTGCAGACTTGTTGGAAGGCGCATGCCCACATGCATGCTTACAGAGACATTGATGCAGAACCTTTAAGCTCCACCAAGTTTTTAGGTGTATTTCCAACAAATGGGTGGCAACCACAACAACAGCCTGCTTCCTTTTTTAAAAAAATTCATTCTTCTTCAATGTGGAATCAGTCCAAGCATTTGCGAAATTTAAGCGTCCAGATGGTACCAGACGTAATCACAGAGAACTTAAATTTTCAAACTTTTCCGGACCCCAGCCACAAAAAGTATGTCACACCTACCGTGCTCCTTTCCATAACAGACGTACCTCCATTCAATATCACCCTCTGCAAGGGCTTACAGTTAGAAAAAGTCTAACTTAAAATTCGTGTGAAATTTTTAGACACCAAGCAAAGTAGCCTGCGAAAACATCCGTTTCTCCTCGCTCTCCGCTGCTGGGGGCGTTTCGCGAGGAGGAACGTCTGCGACTTAGCGACAGAAATTCCATACTGATGACGTAAAATCTGTCCGGAATCCGGTCAGAAGCGCTGATTGGTCGACGGAGTAGTTACTTTGTTTTAGCTATTGTTTACGAATGAGCGGCGAAAGACAAAAGGCCACAAAGGTCAAATGTAAACCCAAAGAATCTCTAACAAAATAGTCAATATTTGTGGAATATAGTCTTCTCTAGAAGAAGGATTTGAGTCTTGCTGAAGCTCGTCTGCAGATGAACACAACACTTCACCAAAATTGACCAGAAGACACGCAAAATTGAACAAATTTATATTTGGAACCCCATGACTACTGGATTCATTATGTAAACATTGATTTACGTCATCAGTATGGAATTTCTGTCGCTAAGTCGCAGACGTTCCTCCTCGCGAAACGTCCCCAGCGACGAAGAGCGAGGAGAAAAGGATGTTTTCGCAGGCTACATGCAAAGACGAATTAATATAACAAAATTGTTCCCAGTGTTAACAACGACAAATCAAATATAATATGAAACTAATTTGCAGTAAGGGCATTCGTGTGGTGGCGGCTCTAAATTATTTAGCCACTAAATCACTTCATCACGGCCGTCATCTTCGGAGCAAAATATGAGACCATTTTCTTACAGTGACTAAAAGTAATTTTCGCTCCCCCTGTAAACGAAAAACTCAAAGTTGTGTTAGAAGTGTGTCAGAGAGAATAAGAGCTCCCTTAGTAATTCAGCTGCATTCGAGCTTTAACTGATCTTTACCAGTACAGTTTACCAGTACAGTTGCGTCCATCTCTATTCAACATGGAATTAGTCCTAGCATTTGCGAAATTTTAGAGCCCAAATGGCACCAGAATGAGTCTCAGAGAACTTAAATTTTCAAAATTTTTCGGACCCCAACAAAGCGTGTCACACCTTCTGTGTTAAAACAGGCGCTAAGGCGCCCATGTTGTACATCCCTTCAATATCACCCCCAGCAAGGGCTTACAGTAAACAAAAGCGTAACAACTGAAAATTCGCGTGAAATTTTTAGACACCATGCAAAGACGAATTGATATAAAAAATTCCCAGTGTCATCAACGGCAAATTAAATCTAATAATATGCCAATAATTTGCAGTAAGGCCATTCGTGTGGTGGTGGCTCTAAATTATTTAGCCACTAAATCGTTTCATCACGGTCATCATCTGCAGAGCAAAATATGAGACTATCTTCTTTTCTCTCCTCCCTACAGTGAATTAACTTAATTCCCCCCCCCCCCCCCCCCTTGAAAATATACGCATTAGGTCAAAACACTCGTTTTTAATAATCCTCCGACTCTCTATGAATACAAGCTCGGTCGTAGAGAAACATGTGCTTAATAAATGCATGCACTGCGCATGGGCAAGGTTGATTATACATATATACATACCTACATACATACGTTTATTGAAAGCATTTAAGAGCAAAGATAAATATGTACAAAAAATGCCTCGGAAAGGGAGTTTAAGAGATTGGCCCTATGTAAAAAAACTCTCTAAAGAAAAATCTTAAAAATATTGTATAACTGTTAAAAATGTAATGTTAAAAATGTAACGTTAAAAATGTACATCCAAAAGGGTAGTTAAAAATAAAACCAATAAGGAATAAAAATACCACGATATACATGCAAGCTTTACTACCCCGACAACCCTCTGAGGTAACCGTTCCATTCTTTTACAATTCTCACAAAAAAGGAATATTTGTAACAGTTACAACTAGATGCTTGAAACTTCAACTTGAAATTACGATTACTTCTTGTTCGTTTTGACACTAACTGGAAAAAGTCTTGAAATTCGAGATTACTTAAAAAACATATACATTTATAGCACTCGATTAGAGAAAAATAGACTTCGATTCTTTAGTCGGTGACCACTTTAAAATAGCACAACGTTCCTCGTAGTCCATTTCGCCTCCTCTTTTGGCTGACGGCCAATCTCGACGCTCTCCTTTGGACTTTTTCTAGCGAAACAATGTCCTTTACTAAGAAGGGGCACCACGTCTGGAGCCGCGTAATCCAGTATCGGCCTTACCAGAGATTTTTATAGCAACGAGAATTCATTTACACTATATTAGACCCAAGCACGCGCTTAATGACCCCAAGGAATTTGTTAGCTTAATTGACGACTTGGTGAGCATGATCACTCCATGAGAGATCGTACGATATTGTAATACCGAGATCTTTGATATTTCTCAGACTGTAAAGAATTTCACCACTGGATCAAGTGTATAGCTCTCTTTCGACTTATCTTATTTGCTTGTTATTCTCATGATTTCACATTTATCGGGGTTGAACTTCAACTGCCAGGTTTTGCGCCAGTCTGTGAGTCGAAGCAAGTCAGATTGTAGCACACGTGTATCATCAAGAATGCTCTCTATCTCTCTATAGAGTTTGGTGTCGTCTGCGTGCAATTTCACAGTGAAAGAAACTCCAGTGGATATATCGTTGACGTACATTATAAACAAGATGGGCCCTAAAATTGATCCCGGAGGTACACCTGATTTTACCAAAGTCCATAACGAATGACTGCCGCTCAAAACAACACGTTGCGACCGAGCAATTAAAAAGCTTTGAAACCAACTGAAAAGAGGGCCGTCAATACCGCATCTCTCTGATTTATGAAGCAGAGGTCTCTGTGGAAGACTGTCAAACGCTTTGGAGAAGTCTGAGAGAGTTATGTTCGTAGGAGTTCTCTTGTTACGAGATTTTGCTCAGTCGTTAAAACATATCCACTGTAATATAAGCTAGCCGGAAAGTAAAACTGTCCAACATGGACAAACAGCAAAAATAGATTAACCCCCGGACGTACAAAGGGGGGGGGGGGGGGGGGGGGGGTGGATGCCATCCACCCATAAGGTTTTTCTAAGTTTTTTGCTAGTCGGAGGATAAAAAATCAACACCTGACGTTTTCAATAGCTGTTCGTTCATCCTTCGCGCAGATTTTGGGACAGGTTTGTTGTTGGTCAGTTGCTATGGTTACGAGATATGACGTCATAACTAGCATAAGCCAATCCAATTTTGGGTGAAAATACATGTTTTCAACTTCTTTCAACAATAAAAGTAAATCTTGTAGCTAAAATCAAGCGTAGTGCTTATTTATGTGTTACTTTTCATGTAAAGAACAAAACAATTACCATTTCTCGCGGTTTTAAGCTGATTTCTAATTCTTGGTAAATTCCAAGATGGCGGGCAAGATGGCGACCATTGTTGGTGACGTCACAGGCCTCCACCAGCGCCACCACCCACAAAATATACCTCATCTTCTTAAGAAGATGAAAGGCTTTCCACTAAAGGTAAAATCGTTTCAAAATACTGCAACATATCAAAAACTCCGGGAAGGGGTTCCATCGACCCCTCCCCACC
>OZ037775.1:10458449-10510949 GCA_964035525.1 Porites cylindrica | reverse complement strand
TGGCAATTTCAACAATGGACAAAATACTGTGGGAGCATATACTTGAGCGCAAAAATGTGTCTATCCTCATCCATAAAGATCCTTTTCGCCTTGCCTTAAGAGTACTTAAGATATTTGAACTGATTCAAAAGTCACGGCGTGGCCAACCTCGAAAAAATGTGCCTCTCATTTTAAAATATTGTTGCTTAACCTTCGAAATACAAGACGATTGTTTCTGTAACCTAAGCGTGTTGACCTTTTAAAAGAGAAAGGCTTTTTTATGCCCAGTTTAAGGATTTTATTGAGACCGGTTTGCTCTCTATAAATGATATAAAGACAAAACAACGGTTCTAATAAAACCCATTAAATGGCAGCATAAATTCTTCCGGGGACCACAGAAGAAAGAGGAGATTAAGCTTAGAGCATTTTAACAAACGGAAGCTTTTTCTTATTTATTTATATCGAGCATGGAGCTCGCAAGCTCACCCTTTCAATTGGCGAAAGAAGCGAGCCGCGAGAGAACGCGCGAACAAGAGTGCAGGAAAAGTGGGCTCTCCCTAAGTCACCAAGCAACGTTCTCAGGGCTCTTCGTTTATGAGCCCTAAGCATTTCCGCGTCTGCTTTTGGCGTGCCGCTCGCGCATGACTTCCCTCCATATCATCCCAGAAATAGTTTTTTTCTGAATTCTTTCGGACTGGACTTTTCCAGACAATGAGAGAGGGGTGTTCATCAAATCCAACCAATCCTCCCCTCTCTAGCACACGGGTCTGATGAATACACCACCTTAAATATTAGCAATGACAAGAGGCATTCTTACCGTAACAACCATACAGCTCTAGTCTCACTGATATGTGGTTGTGCCATTTTGTCGGCTTCAAACGAATGTAACGACTCGTAATAAGCTTGGTCAGGTTATGACGAACAGCAGTGTTACGGTCATTGTTTCCAGCAAATACCTGCAAATAAATGAGATCCACGATATCAGAGAGAGGTTCATTATTCCATTGGTATTTCCTATATTTGTGGGAATTCAGCTAAAACAATCTGCTAACGATTGGAATGGGAATCCAAGTTCCACCGAAACGGAATCCGCAATTGAGTACTTGGAATCCGGAATCCACAGCTTGAAAAACAGAAGCCAAGACTGCCCTGGATTACCTTGAAGTGTTTAATGGTTGCCTTCCTTTAAGTCTCGCAATTAAGTCTTTTTTAATGTCGTTATAGTTTCTGCGTGCATTATGGTAACTGGTTTTGGAAAACGTTGGTGGTGATTTTTCTATTTTGGAAGTATACTTTGTATTTTCAACCAGCGTAGCAAACAGACCAAAAACTGGTCAGGAGTGGCAACCATGATAAATTTAATTCATTTCATAGGAGTATTAACGACAGTAATATTAGTCCTGGCTGTCTTCGTATCGTACGCAAATGAGAGGGAAGCTTACTTAATTAAGATAATTATATTAGAGTTAATGCTTAAAAGAGATGTGGGAGCTTCTTAGAAAGCTTACTGTGTGCCGAACGTTATACCGCAAAAGCACAGTCGACCACACACACAGTCCAACACCAGCAGTGCTTTTACGCTTCAATCCAAGTGGTTAAGGGTTGGGCTACAAGCTCAATACAAGAAAAAGGAACATTAAGTTAACCTTGATAAATAGCCTTAAACCATTTTGGTGGGCAACACGACCTTTTTCTAAAGTTTTAGTTAATTTCGCAATTTGTTGACAAGTACCCACTCTGAGGGCTTTCCACAAAGTTGCTCGACATTTTCCTAAAAGCTGCTCGTGATTTCTCAAAAAGCTGCTCAAAAGTTGCTCAAAAAACAATCAAAGTTGCTTTTTGTATCGAAAGTTGCTCAAAAGTTGCTCGAAAAAACAAAACCTTTTTCTAAAATATGCAAATTGAACAACAAATGTAAGATTTCTAAGCATTTTTATGTAATTCTGCGGCGTAACCAGCGTTGCTAAATAATTTTATCCTCAATAAAACCACAAAATGTAATGAGCCAAGACACTCAAGTCAGTCGAATGTGAATCTTCGTCCACTACTACCGCTGACCTTGCAGCCCGGCTGGTTCTATCTTATATATATTTATCTTATCTTATCTGCTCCAGGAGGGGGAGGACTTGGCTCCTTTTTTTACTGGAAATTCATAAATTGTCTACTAAAACATTGCGAAATAAGGAAGAAAGGCCAATTTAAGCCCTAAAGGCTGCTCCTATATCTTAGAATTAGAAGATAACTAGGGAAATTGCTCGGAATGCAAACAGTTGCTCGAAAGCAAAAAAAAAAGTTGCTCGAAGTACGAGAAGAAGCCCTACCCAGTCCCACCCTCGTCCCGCACTTGACACCAACCAGACTAGACGTTCAGCTTGTTCAATTTTAAAGAGAAATGGTAAAAAAAATACAAGGGTACATTTAAATGCATCTTCGTATATCTGGATTTTTACAGAGTTAATCCATGACCCTAGTACTAAGAAAAAATAATAAAGGAGTATTTACCTTCGCCACCGTGTGTCCCATTTCTTTGTAGTTTTCGAAGTTTGAATTTTGGTAACTGCTGTACAGTAACTTGTATTCTATGACCCATCAGTCATAGTCATCTCGTCCTTGGGTAGCTAAACCGGTTACTCTGGTAAAATTACGGACCAGGTCAACCTGGAGCCATGGATTAACGTCATTTTCAGCTGCTGACCAAGCGCCACCTCTGACTCCGTCTGCTTTGAACTGCAGTCTGCCCTGGTGGGCATAGTGGGTGGCATCCCACTGATTGGCGTAATAGGTAGTAGCAACCCGGCACTGGTCCGCATAGTGAGTGGTATTCCACTCAGAAGAGGCACTTATCTGTCCATCAGAAATGTTGCCGCTTTCCATACCCAGGGCATATTGACATTCTGAAGTTTTCACAGAAGGGCAAGTTCCATGAATACAATGAAGACTCAGCAAAATACAGCCTATGTTTATTTTAAATGTCAGATCTCGATAGCCGTAGTGGAATATTTTTTGCTAATAGCAAGAGAAAAAGAGGTCCTAACACAGCAACCTGTGACATTAGCCTTGTTCTACTGTTAGAGAGTCTGAATTGTGATCGTTTAGATAGTCACAAACTATTTTCTCTCTGTAATGCCTTTAAGACGTAAACCACGGCAGTGTGGAATCGCTCGCTCTGAACAGCCGCAATTTAGTCGACAACAAAAATTGATGATGACAAAAAATGTGCTTTGCTCGCAAACTTTGTAGAGAATAGATCGGTGTCTATGTGGTGTCTCATTTTGAGCATGAAAATTTCATTGCCTTGCAGTATTATATACAGGAGATTTTGCATTGATGACAAAGTAACCATCGAAAAGGATTACTAAATGGAGAGCAAAGTATTTCATCCACATTAAGTCCTTTTATCCTGAACAGACAAGTGGCTTGGAATTTACTAGTTGTGGCTTCATGCAGCGTCTTGCGTTTGCACCAATCAGCACTATGACTGATGATACAGAAACGCCATTGAAAGTTCTCGAGGACAAGTATGATAATCGTCATTTTAGGCTAAGGACTTGTCCTTTTCATACAACCGAGGACAGAGCAGAAGCTCTATGGCCATCAGTTTCATATATTCCATTCAACCAAACTGTACGAAAGAGTCCCTCGCAACTGATTACGAGAGAAAATCCATCAACATGTAACCCCAGTTAAGTTGGTAGCTTCAGCTAAAAGAACCGTCTCCCCTCGCTCCTCGCCTCTAGTGACGTTTCGCCGGGAGAGAATTCTGCGCCTCCGCGATAGAAATTCCAAACCAATGACGTTAGCAATATTTACATAATTAATGCGGGAGTCATAGGGGTCCAAATGTAAATTTGTTTGATTTTAGCTTTCTCCTGGTCGATTTTCGTGAGGTTTTGTGTTCTTCCGCGAACGAGCACCAGCAAAACATTCTCTAATGCTTCTTCTAAAGAAGAATACATTCCGCTAATATTGACTGTTTGGTAATATATTTATTGCGTTTACATTTGACCTTTGCGGTCTTTATTTCGTTTGTCTGTCATTCGTAAACAACCGCTAAAACAATATAACTACCTACAGACCAGTTAGAGCTCATAACCAGATTCCCGACAGCTTTTACCCTCATCTGTTTGGAATTTCTGTCGCTGAGGCGCAGACGTTTCTCCTGGCGCAACGTCCCAATGAACGAGGAGAAACTGCTGTTTTCGCAGGCTAGTAAAGAAGTAGAAGTTCATCGGATGACAGAAGTACATTTGCCCATGATTTCTCGGTGGCTGTGGCTGTGGCTGTTGGTGAGGTTCACCCACCACAGATTCATGTAGATGGGTACGAAACAGACCCAAAAGCCGACATCTTCGATAGTGACGAAGAGGACTGGAGGTTATCAAAAGGTCGCTATTAGTACATAGACACTAGATGCTTGCATATATTTTCATGGATTTATGAGGTTGGCAAAAAGACCTGATCATCTGTAATAATGGAATCTATTCGTAACTTAGGAGATAAGTAAACCGCTTTTTATTCGTGATCATGATTTTCATATTTGTGGGATCGAAGAGGAGAGTCACATGACGACACCTTCCCAACTTTAAATACAAGAGGCTTAAAAAATCCAAAGGCACGGATGCCCACGATAAAAGGAAAAACCGCAACATCAGATAGTCGTACGAAAAAGGACCACCGAGGAAATAACTCACCAAAACAGAGGGGATCGAATTGCGCTTTTCACGGTTAAGGAAAATCAAACCAACGAATCATAGCAGGGCATTGTGCTATGCTTTATAAGGTTACGTGTATATCCAGTGGACCTTATTGCAAATAATACTAGCAATGCAATACGCACTCGGAACGTTGTGCTCTTCTTTCCTTGATCCTTTTAAAGGGAAGATCGCAGGGCAAATATTATTACTTTGTTATTAAGCATGTTTATCTCTTAGTTTAACTGCTTAGTGAAAACAAGTTTTTTAATATCCATTTTGCATTCATTCGATACCTTAAAGATAGCTTAAAACCGGCATTTAAGGTTCTTAGTTAATTTAGATACTCAACTGACAACTGACATTAATTTTTTAGCCCTCCCCTTCCATCCAGAGCCTACTAAGTTGATGAAGATGCATGTAGAACTATAATTACAGTCTCAGTCTAAATTTTTGGGACACTTTACTTGTACGATCTTCTTTCCCTCCCAATGTCGGCGTTCAAGATTTGGTGAGTTAACAGTACGATAAACAACATTGTGAGGACGAGGACACCGGCCAGAAGGGAAAAGAGTCTGGATCTTCGAATATCTCCCTCCAAGAGACTCGACAGTAAGCTAGTTCCATTTTATTATATTTTTGTGTCTTTTATCAGGGTGCTGGCAAAGGTGAGGTGTGCCCTGTTACGAAGAAATGAAACTTTCTCTTTCCTAACCTTTACACTGCCAATGTTTACCATGTGGAGCAAACCCAAGAATGCACCCACAGCGGAAAGAGCCAGGTGTGTTGAGAAATAAAGGAAAGGTTATTTAAGAATAGTTTAAAATAACATTAAACTAAGGTATTAATAGAGAGAAGTGTGACGTCACGTTGCCATGGTAGCAAAAATTCTGGATCGCAACGATAGCGTGCTTTTAAAGCAAGGACGACGGCGACAACAACAAGAACGGCAGAAAATCGATAGGTTTATATTAGCGAAACAACCACCTTGCACATGCATCACGCTCTTTTTCTTCCAACATGGAGCTTAAAAATTTCACGTTCCCGCTCTAAGGAGTTGGTGAAGACAGCACAAACATTAGCCTCGCACGCAGACGTTCTTAGGGGTTCGTCACGCGTTCCTGCCCCACGAACGTCTGCTGACTTGAGCGGAAAAAAACGTAGACCAATCACAGCAGACTTCCAGACCTGGGAAGTGCACTTTGTACCTTAAGAAATTTCACGTTTGACTTAAAAGCTCCAGAAAAGATCAGAAAGGTCTCATGATAGCAGTTTTAGAACAAACTACTCAGTGAACTCACAAGCGTTCGTACTAGTGGCGATCCTCAGAATCTCGTTGAAAAAAATTACCTCGGAGGTTAAATTTGCTAACGGAAGTCGGCTTTACTACAAAACGATAACGTATGAAAAAAATTCTGCCTTTTGTTCAGTCTTACAAGGTCACCCCGCCGTTGCATCACCCAAAGAACGACTTTATGAGCAAATGAAATCTAATCCAACCTTTACAGAGAGAAATATACAACGCTTATCTCCTATATTCTCGTCAGGAGCAAAAATCTTTGGTCACGTATCACACTCTACAGAGCTTGTACGTATGTGTTTCGCTTGTCAACACCTTGATTTCAACACGCGCCGATTGGATCTCCGATAATCTGCATGAGATCTCCAGCCGTTATTTGCGAACAATGGGAAAGGAATTTAACTTTCAGTTCAGCAGACGTTCGTGGGGCAGGAACCGTTCCTGCGGCGTTTCACGCGGCGTGACGAACCCCTAATAACGTCTGCGTGGGAGACTACACAAACATTTTCTTTTTCTTTTTCTAAACTCAGATACGGCACTTTGGCATGCATTTCAACCCCAGAGAACTTCGCCAAGATTTAACAAATTAAATGAATCTGAGTAAGATCGATGAAGTTTAAAACAGTGCGAATTCCCTTTTTAAATGACGTTTCTGGTTTGTTGTCATCCGAAAATTGTGCTACCATGGCAACGTGACGGAACGACTTCTCTCTATCATTGTAAGAAAACAGCCACTTTGTTTTTAATCACGATGCTTACCTTTACACGTAGCTCCAACTTTTTCAAACCCAACTTTGCAGTCGCAACGGTAAGACCCACGCTCATTCACACATTCTGAGTTTGGCGGACAACGGTGTAACTTCTGGGCAGCACAGCTTTCTGTGTCTATAAATATACAGTAGAGCTAATGTACTGTATAAGAAATGTTTGGACTGAGAGTGAAAGAAAAACAAATAACATTTGATAACTATAGTGTTACTAATATGTTCCAACGTCTGTTTTCAACTTGGCATGCAAGTACATTTCCACCCTTTTTCTAGGTTTTCAATCTCATTTTATATTTCTTTTTATTATATAGACACGAGTGTTTTACTGGAAAATATACCACTCGTAAAATTCATAAAAACTACATCCGGGACTCGAGTGGTTTATTATTCATAATCTCACACGTGAGTTTATCGATGACGTAATTTCGGTAATTTCCCTTTATTATTTTATCTATGTCTTTTTGTCTATATAATAAAAAGAACGTTACACGGCGGCTTGAAGATATGAATTTTATTTTCTCGGGGCAAAAACAATATTTTACTCCACTCTGTGCGCTCGTTCGTAAAATATTGTTTTGCCACTCGAAAATAAAATTCATATCTTCGCGCCACCGTGTAATATCCTCTATATAACCGGCCTCCTTAGGTCATCGAGCGATACCTTTGCCGACTGCTTGCGATTAGTTTAATACTACTCCTTTAACGAAAAATTAACCGGTTTGCCGCAGTTGTCAATGCACCTAACGACAAAGCTTCCTCCATGAGAATACTAGTACTAAATGATATTTTGATTAAAATATCCCTCACAAATAAATGAGCAAATTCATACTACTATTTATATAAAAAGGGGTTTTCCCCCTCCTAAAAATTCAAAATCAAATTTTTGTGTAATACGGCGTCTGAATTTCCCCACAAATCTCAACCCAGTTTCGAAACTAGATAGAGTAATGTTAGGTCAAGATAATTCACACATTTTCCTCTTGCTTTCAGCTAATACCTTGTTGGCAGTCAAGGATATCGTTATGGCATTCATCAATATCTGCAATGGATCAAGAACATAAAGTGGAAAGCTGAAAACAGGCGCTAGTAGAAGATATATCATTATATTTTTCAGCCTTCTTAACCAATCAAAGGCAATTCGCGCAGAAGAAAGCTTAGAATATGCAATCTCATTACAACCATTAAAGCGCCGCCTGGTTAGCTTAGTTGGGAAAGCGCCGGTCTGCTGAGCGGGAGGTCGTAGGTTGAAACCCCGGCCGAACCCAAACTCAGGGTCTTAAAGTAACTGAGGAGAATGTGCTGCCTTTGCCTTTGCTCCGCTCTGTAAGTTCCGTACCATATGGTGGAGGTGATAAGTAAATTAAATTAGTATATACACACTCAGTGATCTTGGTGATTTAAGCAATCTGATTGGTTCGCTATCTCGGACTATTCAACAATATTCACCTCCTAGCGAGTGGATAATGTGTGAGCTCGGTGTTTTCCCCGTTTTTTTTAGAGAACGATCTTTTAAAAGTCGACAAAATCCTAGGGCTGACTTTTTTTAAGGCAAGAAAAGACTTGGAAGGATTCAATACGGCGTTTTTCAATTTACTGTAGCAGGAGTTTTGTGCTCGATGGATTGTTTACAACTCCCGTGTATTCGCGTAGAAGAAGCCGTTTCGTGAACTCAGCGTTTTCTAAGAAGAAAATTTTGGCTCAAAAATCGAAGTTTATTTATGACAAACAAATTTAAAAGGAAATGTTTGCAGAAATTCTACATTTCAAGTAAACAGGAAAAAGAATGATACAGGAAGACGACCTCTTACCTCGAGCAACCGAGCCGCCATTTTTGTCAGCACTTCATGCGAAGAACGACACTACATGCCCTTTTGGCTATAAACTTGGCGAGTCAACAGAAAACAACACAGCTCTACTTTTTTTCTCAGGTAAGGAAACAGTTCAAACTTTTAGCGATTCCATTGAAGCCATTACGCTGTTGTTTGCGAAATGAGTAAACTTGTGAATTGCCATGTTTGAAAATTCTGCAAAGATCTATTTTTAAACTTACGCGTGATTTGATCTGTCAATCAAATCCTACTTTTGAATGGTTTCCTTTCTGATTTTGTTGAGATCACTTCGTGTGTATATACTAAAACAATTATTCTTCTCAATCTCGGTGAATAGTGGCTTTGGGAATATTTACCTCGCCGCTTTCGCGGCTCGGTAAATATTTTGCCACTATTCACCTCGATTTCAAAGAATAATTGTTAATTATTACAATAGTGTAATAAAGCAACCGCTAGATAACTAGACGTTCAGATTCAGGTGTCGAGGCCGTGAAAAGAAGCATTCAGCCGACCGTATTAAAAAGTTCCTCAATTAAAATAACAATTCTTGCTTTGAAACGCAGGTTAACAGTAAAAGATATGGCAGCTTGCTCAACAGAGGAGCTGGCACTTTTTAATAACTTAAGAATCCGGAAACAAGACCTCGAAAAGCCACGCCTACTTCTCGAAAGTTGCCTCCCTCTAGACCCTCAATCCCCTCAGAATTTCCGTTGCCCTCACGGCAGGGTTTGAATATTTTCTGGAACTAATATATATCGTTCGTAGAAGTCATCGTTAGCTTCAATTAACGCGGCTGGTGATAGTTTCCATCATTTTTCATCAAGTTTACATTAATATTAGGTTTTCAGTTGATGCTATAATAGTAGGGACACGCTGTCAGTTTAACACAACACTGCTTACTTGACTGACGGCTTTAGATACAAAAACAAATATAGAAACACACAGTTGTTGCTTGGGCGTCACAGTTGACGAACAATGACTTATAGTCTCCTAGCTCTCTATCTTACCTACACACTGATCAGAGTGATCAGTAGGATGCTTTCGACGTCTGTATCCATCACGGCAGACACATCTGTAGCGATTGTCCGTGAATCCTACCTGACACGATTTATTCTCTCCAGCAGGGCAAGGATCTCCTTTCATTTTACAAATATTCTGAAGGTAAACATTTTTATTTTTAATTTTGTCATAATTATTTTTTAAACATTATCATTACTAAACGTTTGGGCCCGGCTCATGGAAAGATGGTTAAGTTTAACCCAGGATTAAGCCAAACCTCAAGCACAGTTTTCTCGTCTAAGAACAAGCAACTCGATTGAGGTTACAAAATACTGTTGAGCCTGTACTAAGAGATACAGTAATGATAACACAAAATGTTACCCAAAGCAATGAAGAGGAATAAAAATACAGAAACGGAACAAAATTTTAATCCTGGATTAAAGCTAATCGGCCTCTCAGGAACCGGGCCTTGATTATCATTGTCATTGTCGCTGTCATTATCATTATCGCTATCGTTATCGTTATCATTTTCACGATTAATTCACTTCCTCTCTGCGATTTCAAACGCTTGGCGAAGGCGATTTAGCGAATAACTGAATGGAAAATAAGCTGCAAGAAGGCAAAAAAGACACTGGAGAGTCGTTGACTGTTTTAAAAGAATATTTGCTAGAGAAAAAACTTTCCTTTTGCTAAAACTAGTTGAAAAAATTTTAAAAAATGAAGTAGTACATCCCAAATAATGTGATTCTATGTCCAGCATTCGGCACCGAATTTGAAGTAGTACATATTGGTTTCTGAGAAGAATAAAGAACGAGAGTAATCGGAGTAAAACCTCTCTTTTAAGAGAAGGGGCTAGAACCAACAACAAACTCAAGTATGGTGTAGCTCCTAAGATTTAAACACTGACCACATTGGTAGAAGGTGGCGTTGTCATCACTGCTCTTCGTTGGGCCAGGGTGTTCGTATTATCCACTACCTCAGCTTGACTTCGGCTGATGCGACACACCTTGTATATTCCGCCATATCCAGTAATAAATAGAAGGGAAAAGATTCGAGTAAAGATAGATCTACAGAGGTTAGAGTAGCAGGAAACCACGGGATAATATGAAGAAGTCAGAGACAAATTGAAGTTGTGAAAGACAAAGGACACTCAAATGACTAAGAAAAGATATGAGGGTTTTTCAAAGAGGAAAAATATATCTTGGTTAGGAGAAAATGCGCATGGAAGAAGATCGTTTAAAGAAAGCAGTAACCAAAGAACGCAGACGTCTGAGACAGTCCAAGAGATATTGACAAAGGATATAGAAAGGTGAGCGTAAAGGCGCGCGTGAAGACCGAAAGTAAAAGGGTGACACTACCTATAGTCACTAGGGGATTCATGGAATTAAATGAATGCAGTAGACAGACTGCTCAGGTAAGAACAGACTGCAGAGTAGTTTTATTATACTGAGGAACATTCCAGATCAGGTAATGAATTTGTGTCAGTTGTGACTTTTAGGCATTTGACTCGTCCTGCTGTCTACAAAAGTACGCAGCTCATGGATCATATGCATCATGCTATGCTCATGGATGGTATATAAATAGAAAGGCTGTGTTATGCCTATTTTCCTCTTCCTCTTCATCATTAATCGGAAAACAGAGGGAGAATGAACTGGAATCTGATGGAAAGTCACACACATAAGACTTGAAAACTTAGCCTGCGTACCCCTCGCGTGTCTCCCTCGCTAGCGCCCTTTCTCTCTTGCGCCCACTACTTCCAAGCGTCTGCTACGCAGGCTATGAGAACTAAATGAGAACACATCAAAAAGATACTGATTATGGCAGGATGATTGCATAGGTCCATGTTTGAATACATCCACATGTAAAGAGAGGATAAATGCAAGGCGAGTGCAGGACAAAATTAGAGTTTAGGGTGAAGAGGTAGAAGACTAGTTAATGAGTTGTTCTGGGAGTGAAGTTGTAGATGTCAGTGAAAAGATCATGGCGGTCCGGCAGAAGAAACAAAGACAGGTTAAGGACAGCTGATTGTGTAGGGAAAGCTTAAGGGTACCTGACCTAGTCTGACCTAGGCTTTGAATACGAGTAGCATTGAAAACGTCCGAAACTGTCGCGAAACGAGACGCCACATTCAGTTGAACTTCGGTCTCAGAACAGTGAATAGCCAATTGAAAGGACATTTTCTGAAGTACGGGTGTCACTCAAAACGCGCGAAAACTGCTACCTTCTTATTGAATACTTAATATGTCAATTATAGACCTTGTCACGGTTTTCGACGCCATATTGACGAGTAAGCAAACGCGTTAGAAATTACAGTGATTGTATGAGAATCTAATGTCGAACAATTTCCGTAGAACGGCTTTTCTGAAAAATTATGATTTGTATAGTAAAGCTTCACTCCTAAGGATTCTCCTGAAAAAATTTGAGGCCGTTACATGCACTAGAAGACCTAGAATTTCCTATACGTTTGTCAATAAGAAGTCCCGGGAAAATTACAGACAAATATATGGAAAATCTAAAGCAAGCCTCTAGAGAAATTTAAGCACAGGTGCACCCCCAAATTTTTTTAGGACAATCCTTTGCTTTGTAGATTTAGTTTACAATTGATTTTTGTTTGTTTTTTTTTTCAGAACAGCCGTTTTACGGAAATTATTCGACATTAGATTCTCATACAAACACTGTAATTTCTCACACGTTTGTCTACTCTTCAAGATGGCGTCGAAAACCGTGACAAGGTCTATTGCTGGTTATTAAAATGTGAGGCTTCTCTGAGTGGTAAGAAACATCATCAGTTAAAATAATTAAAAACAGATGTTTAAAAACTGGTTAACTTTTTAAAGTTAACCAGTTAAGTATGTGCGATACTGGCCGTGCATTAATTTATTCGTACTAATAGAGAGATTTAGGGGTGTGAATGGGAATAACCGACTAGCGACAAACGGCGAAAAATATTACTGACGATAGGCCAGGAGAGGATTCGTCCCATAACCTAGTTTGCCGGGATGCGACAATAGGTATGCAGGGAGGATAAATTACCATTTCTCGCTAAGTGTGTGGAAGGTTAACGAGTCTATATCCACATTTTCGATGTGTTAATATATTTAGGTAGTAAATGTCAAACTTGGGCACTGTAACAATTATCGTATATGGTTTTACCTCAACCGAGTAGTGAACAAAGTTTTTCTTTCTCCACAGCAAAGACTGGCTTTCATCAGTGTCATTGTTTAGTTCGCAAGATCTATTCCCCGCAACTGCAGGACCCACGTTGATAGACACACAGTTTGGTTCAAGAAAACACTTCACTCTACATCCTCCTTCATTGGCTACTTTTTCTCTCCTTATTACGTGACCTCGAAGCACCTTGTCTGCTATGGGCCCCTTAAATGTTATGATTCGGTTATATTCCGCTGCCAAAACTGCGGAAAATAAATAAAAAAGACATTATAATTATTTAAAAAAATCAAGTTAGAATAGGAGTGTAAATACACTAAATATAACTAAACAATGGCGGGATCGAAGGAACGTGGTTTGTGGTTTGTCACTTGCGTTACAATTCCTGGCTTTCCTTGCTACAGGGAACCTAGGATCCCAACCGACTCTACGGAGGTTTTTTTTTTTTGTAAAAGGCCCTACACCCATCCTCGCAGCCCACCATCCCCCACCCCACTCACCCTACTGAGTACTGGCAGCAAATAGACTTTATTCACGATACCCGCCATCTTTGTACGCCCATAAGGATTGACGAAATAAACGCAATGTCACGTGGTTTTACAGGTGGCAAACAAGTGAAAACAATTTGCAAATGCAAGATATTGAGGTCGAGTATGTTTATTCTAGACAACCGAAAATAAAGAGCTTTTCATCTTAAAGGTGATGATAGCAGATAATAGGAGGAAGTGATCATTGTTGATTTTTTGGATAAAGTAGTGACCGTAATTGTCCTAACAGCAAGCAATAATGACGTAATGCTTGTACACTGGACAAAAAATTGGATTTTCACAAATTTGCCCCCTGTTAATATGTTGCAAAACTGTTAAAACCGAGGAGTAAATCTGCAAAGGTGGTAAAGGCCCATTTTGCCTAGTTTATATTTACACCCCCTGTTTTTCGGTATGCAAATATGGCATTTACCATCCTTGCCCCGTATTTGGTTCTTTGGAGAAACTTAAATGTATATGGAATATCGAGAAAAGCCAGTCGGAGACGTAATAGTATTAAAATATGGACTTTTTTCTGCAGAAATAATAAAAAAGGAGATGAGGAAAATGTAGAAACAAACTTATTCATTTCAGCTTAAACTATGCGGTAATTAACGTTTTTTTTCTTTGCCGCACTTAAAATCACTTTAATGCACTGCGAAATGCATTGGACTCATTCTACATTTTATTAGTTCTAGAAAGAATCAGTCATTTTCTTTTGCTTATAGTTAAACACTACAGAGCTACGCCTTTTTTACTACTTTTCAGACACAAAGAATCATTTCCAAGTTAAAAACTAGCACTTACTAGCATATACCAGAGCACAAAGTCCATCAGAAATCCACACAACGAAAACAAACAACTTCATGGAGGCCATGGGAGCTTTTGCTAAGTTGTTAACTCCCCTCTTGATTGTCAAAGTATAATTTTGAATAAACCTTAAAAAGTTCCTGTTTTCTTCGTTGCACTAATTAATAAAATATCTCATTTAAATTTCAGATTGTTATTTCTTGAAATCGTAGAGTGGTTCATCTATATTAATTAGCACTTCAGCATTTTATTTTACTTATGCATCCTCTCTTGACTTATTGCATTTTTATTATCATCGTTATTTATTTGTTCATGGGGATCTTTGTACCAAACATTTAAAAAATCACGCAATTTTTGAAGATTTTTTACTTTATTTTATTTATTATTATTTTTTATATACCGCATTTAAATCTTCAGGTGGGTTTCAATTAGCTGAAAATGATAAATTTGATCTGTTAATTTTTTCCCCTTTCTGGTTGCATATTGTTCAGTGCGGGAGGTACAGGCCGATTTTTAAATTGAACCTTCACAAATATTCAGATCGCTTTACTAAGGAGTTTCTGCCCAATGCCGGATACACAGGCATCTATTCCCCTCGTCTGTAACGAGCAGTGAACAGTTGAAGAGAAAAAAAGAGATAGTCCTTTCTATCAAGTTCTGGACGTGATACTGTGTCTTCGTGGAATATTTCTAGTTTGTTACGCCGCAAAATCGAATGAATAAGCAGATCGATAGCAAGCTACGAGGTTCGCTCTTTGATTATGTTTGGCTTGTTTGAGCAACACGTGCAAAAATTCCTTTGTCTCACCTAGAAACATCGCTGAAGACTACGCGTCTCTCGTCTTTGAGGCGATCGAGACGATTATATGGAAACTACCAATCGTCTCAGTCGTCCTGATCGTCTCAAAATTTTCGGACGATCATATTTAGACCTCTATTTAAACCAGGCTTTATAGTAAACAAACAACAAGCACGTGCAGCACACCTTTTTGTACATTTCTTTTCCGGTCGTTGTTTTACACGACTACAACGTGAGACTTCCTAGTTACACAATTAATGGAGGAAATGTCGTACTATATGTTTCCTTTCGCTTTTTTCATTCGCTGCGTCTTATTTGGTGGCCGCTAGCATTTCCCATTTTCTCACCGCCGCTATAAGATTTTCATGTTTAATTTAGTCTAACCTGAGATCCGAAAATTTGGGTTTATACACCGAATGCAAATATGGCGGACCTCTCGGCCGGCCCGGGTCTAGTTGCGCGAAAGCGAGGCTAGTTAGGCCTCGAGAGTTTTGTTTTGACTGCGCGTCTTAGCGATTGAGTAGATCGATATGGTTTGCATCGAGTTGTTGCATGCCTGAGGGCCACCAAAAAGAAGATTTTACTCTAGCTGGAATAGCCTTTACTTTCCCGAGATCTTTTCACAAAGAAACTTAAGGATTCATGCGATTCTGCGCGGCAATGGGAAGCACTTCACAGCGAAACTGTGCTCGCTCACTTGCTTTAGATGAGAAGACTCACGAAAGTATTTGAATGAGATATTTTCATAAGAGATGGTGCTGTTCCAAGATGTTTGCATGGTCTGTTATTTATCCAACAAAAGGTAAACATTCTCGAGAACGGGAGCATCCGCGGTAGACCGTAAGATCTTTTAGATTTCACGCTGAAAACAGCTGCATTAAAATATAACAACAACAATAACAATCGCCTGTTAATCCTAAAAGCGTGGCCTGTGAAACTATGTAAGAACCAGAAGAAAGCGACAGATTTCAAGAACAGTCCTTGACCAAAATGCACTGAAAAACCTTACGGAGGAACCGTTGCCAACTAAGAAAGTAAGAAGAAGAAAAAAGGTTCTGGAAGAAAAACAGCGTGCAAGTATTCGAGCATTGTATTTGACCTTGCGCTTGATCTATTTTAGCAACTTGTCGAATGGTTTTGAGATAAACTAACAGCGATTTTCCAAAAATTGCTTCTTTTATGGCTCTGCTCAAACTCTTGAACACAGGATCGTGAAGACCGTGAAAAAAACATTCGCCCTTGTTGTTTGTCATGGTGTCCCTGAGAGCGTCTAAAGATTGGTAAGTCGCGACGGCGGATTCACTCGTTCTCGAGGATATTTACCTTTCCTTGGTAAGAGAACGGACAAAGCAAACTTGAAACAGAACCATGAATCTTTCAGTTATTCACTCATTCTAATAGTTTCGTGAGTCTTCTCTTCTGAAGTGAAGCGAGCACACTTTCGTTCTTTTAAAAAATAACTCCGTGGTAGTACAGTGCCTCCATTCGCCGAGCCGAGTCGCTTGAATCCATTTCTTTCTTCGTAAAGAACTTTGGCAAAGCGAAGACAATCAACTTTCGTCTCTGCTGGAGTTAAATCTCCTATTTGATGGCTCTTAAGCACGTAACAACTCGAAGGAAACCATATTCATCGACTGAATCGCTAAGACGCGCAGTCAAAACAAAACTATCGAGGCCTCACTAGCCTCGCTTTCGCGCAACTAGACCCGGGCCGAGAGATCCGCCATATTTGCATTCGGTGTATGGCTCACTTGAGCCGAGACATGTCTAATCTTAATCTTTGACTGTTAAGCATCACAAAAATACATGATAGCAAGAATAAACGGTAGCTTTCACTCTGTAAATCGAAATTTAAGTTCCCTAACAATAATCTCTTTTTAGCCACCACTTTGGACTTCGGGGAAGGCTACAGAAAATTGCTTATATTCTTTTAACGTAAACAAATCGGGTTTTAAACGTAAATTTAAACTATATCGGAATTAAAAACAAAACTGCTGTTTATTCTGGTCCTTAAATTATAACTACCTGACGTCTCGTGTGAAACAACAGGGAGCTTAGGAACGTCGAAGGAGACGGCAACGAGAACGTCAAAAAAGAAATAGGTTTAGATTAGCAAAAAAACAACTTTGCACGTGCATCACGCTGTTTTGTATATTTCTTTGCAGTCAAGTATCGTTTTCGTATCCGTCGCCGTCGTTGTTTCTTAAGCTTAACCATTTTATTCGGGTCACGCAATAAGACCGCAGTTGGCACTTTGTACTTGTATAATATAACAAGAAAAAATTGTAAGGTAAACGAAATTGTTTCAGAAAAGAGTTAAATTAAAAAAATCATATGTATACATTGCTAGTGTGTTGAATAGACTCCCCCCCCCCCCCCCCCCCCCCCCCGCCCCCTCAAAAACAATTTCTTGCTGAACATCTTTATATCGTGCTTTCATCATCCGGAATCAGCTTCCGAAGTTTCAGCTGAATGTGAATTCCCTGCACATCTCATCAAATATCAAAGAAATTGCCGAACTAAGTTCACCGACTACAGAGATTTGCAACTCGCTAAGCTTGTCATCATCATCAATCTTTATTTATACACGAAATCGTATCATTTTATATGGTCTTCCTAGGAATCGTGTTTAAAACTAGACTAAAATACTCTAAGGAACTATTGACTATAATGTTAAAAATACAAAAACTTACATTATGAATAATAAGAGTTACAATGGGTCATGGAGTATTAGAAAAATCTTTCCCATGAATTGAAGTTTTAAAAACATTTAAACTAGGCAGTTTTCTATTCTCTGAGGGAATCTTGTTCCACAGAACAGATCTTCCGTAGTGTAGGCTCCCTTTTGCAGACTCAGTTCTGGGTCTTGGGACATAATAATTCAACCCAGAATTTCTAAGATTGTGTGAATGTACATTTGAGGTGTTGGTAAAGATCCGCCTCAGATACGATGGGGAAAGATTATTATGGATTTTATACATTGTCACAGCCAACTGTTTAAGTCTTACATATTCTAGCCTTTCCCAGCTAAGCTCATCCAACAAAACACTTGAGCGAACGTCATAGTTAGAAAAGGTGAGAATTCTAGCAGCCCTATTCTGCAGCTTTTGAAGTTTGTCTGCTAGTCCCTTATTGATATTACCCCATACGGCACCACAGTAATTAAAATATGGCATTACCAGTGCATTGTACATATTCACTCTAGTATCAAATGGTATAAAATGACTTACACGCCTTAAGATAGCAATACCAGCGGATATTTTCTTTGAAATGGTATGAATGTGTGGGCGCCAGTTCAAAGATTCATCAATTCTTGTCCTCACAGAAGAAAGTGATGCCTGGTTCCTTGCCACGAGCAAGTGAAAGCAGTTTGCGAATGACTTTCTAATGAGCCGCTGCTCATCCAATCCCACTTAAGATTACTTTGATCCCGTGAAGAGAGAGCCAAGCTGAAGACTGTGAATAAGGTTCGCAACAAGGATCTAATACTTCCTTTTTCACGTGAGTATTACAAAGCGTTTTCATGCTTGTACACAATATTCTTATAACACGAGCGCCACGACATACCTGAAATCTGCCTGTCAACAACTTCAGGAAATCACACAATTAACCACGTTCGCGGCACTGATAAAACTATCCACAACCAACCAGACACAATGTTTCCACACTTAATACGGGCGAAATATCAACACATTACTCTCTCTCAATAACTCTCGCTTTCTCCACATAAATCATCTCATGTACACTTTGCTGACACAGTCGATTTATTCCAGATCCCGGATGTAGACAAGTCGTTTTGAAAGGGACACATGGACGCAGGCCTTCAAAACAAATTTTCGCAGTCTCTAGCCTGGTCAGAAATCAGCATCAATTTTGCTCTCGCCGAATAGTTTTGACTCCTGAAAGCTACTTTTTAATTGAGACCAGAGACTCGTCACCGCCCACATCAAAGCTCGCAATATGATGCCTTTCCGCCTCTAGCCCGAGATCAGTGTTTCACCCGTTTAGCCAAAATGAGACGAAATACGGCAACATGTTGGACGACGGCAGACTTTGCCAATCGTGAGACTTGTTCCTTCATAAGGCTTAATGATGCCTTCCGGAAAACTTTGCTCAAGGCAGCCAAAAAAAACTCTAAGACAACCCACTATGAGAGCCGAGTTCAGTCTAATACGCGCGCTGATTTCAAACTGACATACAGAGAGAATTATGGGAAGTTATGAAAAACAGTTTTCTTTGGGGGGGGGGGGGGGGGGGTGGGGGTGGGTAAAAGGTTTATAGCCAGCGAGAAACTCATCAAAGTCTATCTACTGTGGCCTATCCGGTACCGATTAAATAAATTAAAAGCAACTATGAAAAAAAAAAAAAAAAAAAAAAACTTGCTCCACTACAAGGCTCAGTTGGAGGGTATATAAGAGAGATTTCTGTAGCCATGTTTTTGCAAATCGTTGAATTGTTTTTGAATCGTTGAAGTTGCCTGATGAGTGTGGTCCTACAATTTAGGACCATACGAAACAGCACTGTCGCAATAAACGATCAATGATTACTCCTGAAGCCTAAACTCCTGTGATAGAGGAAGGAAGATAGCGAAGGTTGCGACAAATTACAAAATGTTTGCTAACCCGGTTTTTATAACTCCATGATGTCCTGGGAAATCGTTGAGTCATTGAAAGGTCTTGTTAATCGAGTCCCAAAGAGGTGAAATCGAGCTCTTGAATTGTTCCTACGTGCAGCACGTAGATCCCGTGTGTGGATCGTAGCGGCCTGGAAACCCAGCTGACCCATGTATATTTCCAAGTATTTGTATATCCTTTGGTGAACATCGCGTCCGCAATGATGTCATCAAGCGATAAACTTAGTCCAAAGTTCACATCATCTTCGCTCTATGTTTCATTCCCTTCACTCAACAGATTGGCCTGCTCCCAACATATGGTTCTTCATAGTTTGCAGCTCTAACGCAGAGGCCATGAGTATTCTAATCCCGTTAAGTCCCCAAAATAATTTCGGGCCACTCCGACGATCATGTGTTCATTTAAATTAGTCCATTCTTTTGAATGTTTTTGCGACCATTTTGGCGACCAAGAAATGCTTCTGGTGATGCATTTCGACGGCAAAAGTATTTTAGACAGAACATAGAGCAATTTAGACCAGTAGTCTCAAAATAAGTAGTTATTTAGTTTCACTGTCGAGTTTGCTAGGTCGCGGGTTATGTGTCGGAAGAGCGTTTAAGCTCGGCTTTTTACCGTCAAAACCTTAATTTGTCCTGGATAGTACCTTTGAGTTCCTGTTACTACCAATTAGACAAAAATCCACAATTAACTTGGCGCTTTCCCCGTCGATGGACCAAAAACTGGTTTGAACAGTTATGTTTATTGATTGCCGTTAAACCCGAGTGTCTTCCCCTTATTTTCCGACTGACGACCGAAATGTTTCTAAAAATTATTTGCCATACGACTATTGGAATCTAACAAGAAAGAAAAAGGTAGGAGTTCTCACGACGAGAGATTCGCGGCTTGTCAGCTATCATGTTTTTAACCCGGTAGGGACACGTTTCCATAGAGTTGAGTTCCTGTTGAAGCCCTGGTCTTATACTGTCTATACATCTTTGTACGGAGGACTAGAAAAAATAAATCTAGGGGTGCTCAAGCGGGTTGCTCGCAGGACCAAAATTGAATGCAGCACCGAGTTTCGGGAAGGTTTTGTCAATTTAGAATGAGCAAACACCGTAGGAATACATGAATGTTAATAGGATTCTTATAGTTAACTAAGATCTGTGAATATTAATTGATATAAAGCTGACAAATCGATCAAATTTTATCTGTATTGATCGCTGAACTATGGCCTTATTTTAATTGAAAGGCAGACGCTGGTAGGCAGACTGTTCCCCATGATTAGTTTAATATAGCCCCATGAGTATTTTTAACATTCTCTTCCATTGACAATGGATATTTCATCAGAATGCTGGCGCGACTGGCGTTACTATGCATCCCAAGTTATCATGAGCTTACTAATTAGCCACCGAATACTTTTAACAACTTTTAAACACAAAGAAACTACTTCAAGGTAAACACTAACACATACCAGCATACACCAGAGCACACAGTCCATAAGAAATCCACGCAAGAAAAACGAGTAACTTAATGGAGGCCATGAAAGCCGTTGCTAAGACTCCAGCTCCTCTGTTGATTCCCTGAAGACAGACTGAAATTCAGTTTACCATAAAATGTTCCTGTTTTCCTAGTTGCACAATGAAATTAATAATTAAAAAGCCGCATTTTAAATTCAGTTTAGTAATTGAAATCGTCGGGTGCATCTTAATATAGATCATTTATATTAGTATCATTATAATACTTTACGCCTTTTTATTAACGTTCTTTGCACCAAATCATTTTTCAAGAATTTCAAAAGAGTTTTCTATTTTACCATTTTTTTAAATGTGGGGATTAGTTTGGTTCGGTTCCGATTAGTTCTAAAAAATGTGAAATTTTATCCATCGGCATATTTTCCTCTACCCGCATTTATATTGATTAGCTGTTTGGGTTCCAACAGCTATTTCTATTTTACGGACAAAAGAGTTAATATTTTGCATTGTCTGATCTATATACTTTTGAATTGTTCTCCTTTTATGTTCATATGTGGCGATCAGTAAACATCTGCCTGTTTAACATTATCACCCGCCTTTTAAAATAACTGTCTTAAACAAAAATGCAAACGAGGCTACCAGTCGAACTACCACTACATATCATCACTAAAAAGTTCTCTCCAGAAAGGTTTCATTTCAGTTTTACATAAAAGCCAGACGCTTCCTTTTCCATGCTCACCTTTGCAGTCCATACAAACGAATTCATAAATCCCCGCCCCCACCCGCCCTGGGAACACCGGACGAACTATACAGGACTACGGCCCGAGAGCTGCGAAGGAGACTACATTTTCCGTAACTGTGCAAATAAAACTTCAGCCTGTTTGAAATCCTCTGCTATTCGAGAACAGTAGGAAATCGTTATTGCATATGACGCGCAAGCAGCCACGAGGGCGAAGGCAATGACAGCAAGAACGTCAAAAAAACAATTATAGTAAATAAGTCTGGCAAAATAGTTGCACGTATTTTTTGGGTACTTATTGGCAATTAAGGCCAAGTATAGTTTCTTAATCAAGTTCTTAATTTTTAAGAGGGAGAAAACTCAATAAACTTGGTTTTCGGTTCTTTCGGTTCTCGGTTTTCGGTTCTATACCCTGCGAGCGGAGTGGTTGTCTCTTGCGTGACTTTTGTTTACGATTTCGTTCACGTTGCTTGTCAATCGCGTAATTGGTTTGTTATAAAACATGAAACTAAATACTCGATTGACAAGTGAAGGGAACGACGTCGTAAACGCAAAAAGTTACTCACCAAGGTTAAATAGTTTATTAAAATTTAACAGTAGCCCACATATAAGAACCTGCTTGCTTTTGGCTAAACAGTTCTTGTTTCTTTTTGGTCTCAACGTGGCAAATTTCTTCCAGGAGGTTCTTAATCCACTAGGTTCTATTCGCGGTTGTTTACCGTAATAGGTTTAAAAAGCAAACAGCTACAATTCTGAACGTGTATTGCACTTTATTTTAGCTTATTATGGTACATTGCCATTGCCGACTATGACCTGACAAGACGACGATTTTCTTATACTCTTTTATACTTGGATGCTGCCTATAAGAATTTGTCTCCAGAAAGATTCACCTACTTTTGACAAATTGAATTCGATAAAGTCTGAGACAGCACAAACTCTCTTTTTTTAGTGACGTTTTCGCGCCGCTGTCCCGCTGTCGTCGACTGGCTCTAGGGACGAGAACGTGATCGTGACCTTATCTGATACCACGATGTCTCTCATTGAAAGGGGTACACAAAAGCAAGTGTTTTTTTTTTTTTTTTTTATAAATTTTGTGTCTTGAAACATCTTTATTGACGCTCTTGGCCTTGACTTTTGTGAAGGCTGTTTACTTACTTTTGCAGGCAAGGATTTATTGCTCAATAACTCCTTTATTTTTGAGAGCTTCCTTTGTCATTTCTTTTAATCTTCATTTCTTTGGAGGATTTGTTGTAGTAACTACCAACACCCCCCGTGAGTCTTAAGAGGTTCTAGAACACCGAGGCTGATGAGCCATCACTGTCTTAATGTCTTAAAGCATAATAGTCAATAATTAACTTGAAGATTTGTAGATTAGTGTAGCATTCGTGGTACCTGATAAATATTAGTGGGATCCCGGGAGATCGATCTGCTACTACTTGATCTCCTTAGTTCACCTTGTAAGAGGAAAACTATAACGGGTAGAGACCAGAGATCCGTGTACAAACGTCCCCCCTCCTACAGAAAAAAATCAAGAGAAGAGCTAGAGACGACAAAGGGGGGACGTCTGTACGTACACAGGCTAAGGCCCGGGTAGACCCCAAAATTTCAAAAGAAGAGACGTTATAACAACTAACTGGCAAAAATAACAGGGAAATCCAGAAACCGTTAGCAGCTTTGAGTCCAAGAAGAACAGTGATATTACAGTAACAGTCAAATCAACATAACGACTTTCATGAAAACGTCCACTTTGAACTTTTCACAAACGCTCGGAGATAACATGAATCTTCAAAAATAATCTTTCGATGAGGGACAGAAAGGACTTGAAATAACTCCATGATAAAGGAAAATAATACACATGGACTAAACACAGTTTTATTCAGTTATTGAACCAAAATTCCATGTGTTTCTCTCCTTGCCCCAGGGAATACCTACTATATACGTCTAGCCAGGGCTAAAGGGGAAGCTCTCGTTAATATTATAATTGTAGTTTACTTAAAAAAAAAATTGTAGTTTACTTAAAATGAAATTGTGTAATGTTAAACGGCGACGGCGACGGCAGCGGCAAAAGATCAATAGGTACGTAAAACGGGCAACAAAAAACGTGCAACTTTTTTTTGCAACATTGCTGCAAAACGAGTTGAATAGCGGTGTTGCGCGTTTCACCACCTGCGAAATAAAAAACCTTGCAACAAATGGGTTTGAACGTCGGTGGTGAAACTCGCAACATCGCTAGTGAACTCGTTTTGGACCAATGTTATCTCTCGATCTACCTCTTGCCCTGTTATCCACGTCAGTGAAGACATTAACGTTTAGTCGCAAAAAAGACTCGCCTTTGACGTACAGCTGCCAATTCATCTTTATATGGATGGCGTATATAACTGGAAGCTTTGTCATTTTCCATGTCCATAAGCTCCTACCATGCCTCAGTATAGTGACTAGTAAGTACGACATTTGAGATTGGCTTACATGTACAGTTGTAGGAGGTGGAGGGACGTACGGACGGTCACGTGATTACGAAAATTTCTCGCATCTATAAGTTACCATATTTTCTTACCCATGGTACTCCTCTGCGCGCAAGAGCTCCACTATTGTGTGTTGTCACATGACGTCATGGCGGCTATATTTGTGTCCAAAAAACAATGAAACGGCGACCATATTTGTGTCTCAAACCAGACCTGTGGGAGTTGAACTCTTTTCTGATGTAAACGTTTTCTTTTGTTCCAATAAATTTGTATAGATGCTGGCCTCGTGAGTGAAAACAAAGAATAATCTCTGTTCAATGTTTGCAAAAAAAAATGATGAAAAGAAAATAGCCGTTTGTATTACCTTGATTGTTGTCCGCACTCTCTATAATCCCGGCAATAACAGTCCTTGAACTACGTCAGCAAACTATATATTGCTGTAGATCTCTTTCAACACTCAGCGAAAGTACGAAACAAACGTTCCATCCACCTAACCCACTCTAGGTCAGTAATAAAAAGCTTGCACATTCGATGAAAAAGAGAAAAAAAAACTTTTAAGTCACTCGTCGACTCCGTAGCATAAAAAATTCCTTGAACTTGCTCATGTAAACAACAAAAAGTGTCACATCACTCACTCAAGAAATTGAGAGTACCCCATATTCAAAAACGTAGAAACTAAAAAGTTTTCAATCACGCGACAAATCCTTCTTTACCTTTATTTTTTTGAACACGGAGAAAAAAATCCCCATTTAAAAACAAAAACGAATGGTTGTGGACATGCAAGGCCTTATAAATATGGCAGGGTGTATGTTTGACTTAATGACCAGGTGACCGAATAGAATTGAAAACCGTGGATAACGAAACTAGGGAAGGCTATTTGGCGCTCTTGCAAATATATGAAAGGGAGGAGAATTATCTTAGCACAACTTTTTCACAGAGAAAGTGGAAAACAAAATGTAACTACTGTGGAATAAGAGGATATTTAAGCTGAGGAATGCGTTTAAAGTTGTCGGCACTTCGGTATTGGATCGATGCAGGGATGTAGAGGGTCTTTAGGGGATGTTAAAAGTACCCTCTGCTGCCTTTCATGAAAACGAATTTGAGCCTTCAATCGACTGAACAACCTCGTTCCCAGAGTCCTGTCATGGGGACAAGTGGGAGAGGACCCTGGGAACGAGGTTGTCGACTGAAAAGTCGGTCGTGTGGTAGTATTTTAAAATAGGCTATCATCAGTTTCAATAATCTAACATGCCCAGCATAATATTGAAACAGACAGGGATAATAAACGCTTAGCCGTATATAGGCCGTATATGTAGGGTACCGTAGCCCTATATAACTAACGTATTGATGCCGTCAACCTTAGCTAACCTTGGTGATGATGTCTTACTTGCGCCTGCATCAAAACAGTAACCGGAGTGGTCCACAAATGTGTCATAGCCGCTGTGGCATAGCTAGAATATTCGCCTACTCCAATTTAATATCGCGAGCGCGCATCATGTTCCCATAGAGCATGCTTCTGACGACATCATGGTCTTATTAGATCCTCTAGTTCTTGTGAGCGTTAAAGTAATCTTCCCAAGTGCATCCATAACTCAATAGTACACGATGGAGCACTAACAATGTGTTTTATGATTTAAAATAAAGGGGAACACTTTGGACTTTGTTAATTAAAAGATAGTAGAGGAATGAGTTGAGCGTTGTCAGCGTTGTTGTCATCTGTGCGGGCCATGGAGTGCACAAATCATTCTTTGCGGAATTTTGCGGCGAATTAATAGTTTTCCATCTTATAATGGATTCTAAAACCTTTTTGAATGTTTTCTTAAGCGACTGTAGTGTATATGATGCTAATGCAAATGCGTAGAAGCGAGAGAATGAATGTGATGTAATACACACGGGAATTACGTAATTTGCATGTACTATAGATAGCGTGCGTTGTAATTTATTCGAGTCGGTTAGCGTTCTGAGTTGGGAGTGTAACGGTCGTGAATAAAGTGTGTTTAAACCTAACCGCGGTACTACATTGGCGACGAGGATACTTCGAGGATATTTCGAGGATATTTCGAGGATATTTCAAGGAGATTTCGAGGGTTTCAAGAGTTTCGTTGAAAATTTCGCTGTGGATTTCGTCGAGGATTTCGTCAAGGATTTATTTCAGCGATGCCGGGAGGCGGTGGATCGGGCGAAACTAACGCGACAAGCGGTACTACGAGCCGTGCTGTTAGCGGTTCTGGGATGACTTCTGTTACTTTAGATGTCAGTGGATTGGAACCATTTAATCCAAAAGGAGAGGCGCACAATTTAAGTCAGCGATGGAAGAAGTGGAAGCGAGCGTTCAGTTTGTATGTGACCGGGAAAGGTGTATCGAACGACGCTCAAAAACGTGCTTTGCTGTTGCATGTCGCTGGTATGGATGTGCAAGAAATTTATTTCACACTAGCTGGTGAGGGTGGAGATGCAAGTTTTGAAGCAACGTTAAAGGTGTTGGACGACCATTTCGTGCCAAAGGCGAACATTCCCTTTGAGAGACATTTGTTTCGACAAATTTCGCAAGGGATCGGAGAGACAGTTGATCAGTTCGTTTGTAGATTGCGTCAGCGAGCAGCGACTTGTGATTTTGGCGCCGGCGAGGATGACTACATTCGCGATCAGCTCATAGACAAGTGTTATTCGAGCCATTTACGCCGGAAATTTCTGGAAAAGGAAGGAACTGTTACGTTAGATGAATTGTTGCGTGTTGCAAGATCCCAAGAAGCGGTTGATCGACAACTGAAGCAATACAGTACCGACCAAGCAGATAACCAGGTCAATGCAGTGGGTGGCAGGCTTTATGGAAACAAAAATCCCAGGAAAGCAAAGACGTGCTTTAGCTGCGGACAAGAAGGACACTTTAGTCAAGACAAAAAGTGCCCGGCGCGTGGTCAAACTTGCAGGAAGTGCGGCGAAACAGGCCATTTCAAAGTTAAATGCCCTCGACTCCATCAGCTAAGCAGGACCCATTCGGGATCTAGAGGGCCTGAGAGTAGCAGAGGCGGACGCGGCAGAGGAGGCAGGAGTGCTGGTGGACTGGGTCGAGGTGGACGCGGACGCGGAGGGCGAGAGACGAACCTCGTGACTGGAAGACCTAGCCCTGGAGAAGAAGACAAAGGAGACTTCGCTACACCAGGTCGTTCGCAAAGACCCGATTATGCCTTTTCAGTGGAACAGGTGAATGATCGCAAGGAACAAAGGAGCGCTTTGGTAACGCTGGTCATTGGTGTTGTAGACGTACCCGATGTTCTCATTGATTCGGGAGCCTCATGTAATGTTATGGGCCAGCAGACCTGGGAGTTGTTAAAGCAAAAGGGGATTAACTGTGAATCTCGCAAATCTGCAAAGGAACTTTTTGCTTATGGTGGTACAGAACCTTTACCGACCCTAGGAACGTTAACGGCAGATGTCACGCTGGCTGGGTCTGAAAACGGAAGTAATGCTGATTTTGTAGTGGTTGAAGGCGATGGTCGCACGCTGTTGGGCCGAGAGACTGCCGAGGCGCTAAACCTGTTGCGTATTGGTCCTTTTCAGACAAACAGTGTTGACGGTGGGCGATCGGACGGGGATGTCAGAGAGAAATACAAGCACTTGTTTAGTGGTGTTGGTCTTTTGAAGGGCTACGAGCTTAAGCTACACATTGATGAGTCGGTGAAGCCTGTAGCGCAGCATGTACGCAGGATACCGTTCGGGTTACGCGAGAAAGTGGATGCAAAGCTGGATGAACTTTTGGAGCTTGACATTATAGAGGAAGTGCCGGAGGGGCCGTCAGGATGGATTTCGCCGTTGGTGGTGGTTCCCAAAGGCGATGGCGACGTAAGAGTCTGTGTTGATATGCGTCGTGCAAATGAAGCAATCGTCCGAGAGCGTCACCCAATTCCAACCGTTGAGGAGCTGTTACACGACTTGAATGGCAGTACGGTGTTCAGCAAGATAGATCTCAAGTGGGGTTTTCACCAGATTTTACTCAGTGAGGAAAGTCGCCACATCACTACCTTTGTCACGCATCGAGGGCTTTATCGTTACAAGCGGTTGATGTTTGGCGTAACGTCGGCGCCGGAGAAATATCAGCAGATCATTAGAGATGTGTTAAGGGGTTGTGCTGGGGTTGCGAACATTGCGGACGATCTCATTGTTCATGGATATGACGTGGAGGAACATGACAAGCGTCTTTTTGCGGTGTTAGATAGGCTGAGTGAAGTGGGGTTGACGGTGAACGGAGACAAGTGCGAGTTTAGATTGTCAAGGCTTACGTTCTTTGGTCACGAGCTGACTAGTGACGGCATAAACCCATCCGAAGAGAAGATTGCTGCTATAAGAGATGCTAGATCTCCCAAAGACGCAAGTGAAGTGCGATCGTTTATGGGTCTTGTCCAATATTCCGCTAAGTTCATGCCTGACGTGGCGTCCGTGGCCAAGCCTATTCAAGAGTTAACCAGGAAGGGCATCGTGTTTCACTGGGGTAAAGAGCAGCAAACAGCCTTTGAGGAACTGAAGCGTCTAATCACCCAGGCAGAGACACTGGCTTATTTTAAGGTTGGCTGCAGAACGCGAATCATTGCCGATGCGTCTCCAGTTGGATTAGGAGCGGTTCTCACCCAGCAGCAGGGGGGAATGTGGAGAGTTGTCTCCTACGCGTCGAGGAGCCTAACTGACGTGGAACGACGCTACAGCCAAACAGAGAAAGAGGCACTTGCCTTGGTTTGGGCGTGTGAACGGTTCAACATGTACGTTTCCGGACAGAGCTTCGAGTTGGAAACAGATCACAAGCCTTTAGAGCGTGTCTACTCGCGCACTTCAAAGCCTTGCGCCCGAATAGAGAGATGGGTCTTAAGACTACAAGGGTACGATTTTAAAGTGGTGTACCGCCCAGGGAAGACAAATATAGCCGACGCGTTGTCCCGTTTGAACTCCTTGGATCAAGTGGACCATGGAGAAGACTACGACTTTGTCAGAGCCATTGCTATAAGCTGTATACCCGTTGCTCTATCACCTACAGAAATTGAAGAAGCTTCCTATTTTGACGAAGAATTGACGATAGTAAAGAGTTGCGTGAGGTCAGGGGACTGGGACCGGTGTACACTTCCCTCGTATGCACAAGTCAAGGACGAATTATGCGTCTATGGTGAGCTATTGCTTCGAGGCACAAGGATTGTGGTTCCCAAGCTCCTGCGCAACAGGGTGGTGCGGCTGGCACACGAAGGGCACCAGGGTATAGTGAAGACGAAGTATCGGCTCCGTAGTAAATTTTGGTGGCCGGGAATGGACAAGGAAGTTGAGAAATTTTGTAAAGTTTGTCATGGCTGCCAGGTCACTTCTGGATTTAACCCTCCTGAGCCGATGTCCCGCGTTCTTCCTCCAAGTGCTCCTTGGCAGGATTGTGGAGCAGACCTGCTGGGACCCCTACCCACAGGAGAGAGTGTTTTGGTGGTGATCGATTACTACAGTCGTTTCTTAGAAGTTGCTATTCTGAAGTCTACAACAAGTGCCAAGGTCATCGAAGCACTTGCACCCATGTTTGCCAGATTCGGTTTTCCGTTCTCTTTAAGGACAGATAATGGGCCCCAGTTCGTATCCGAAGAATTTGAAGCATATTTACGCACAAATGGTATTGAGCACAGGAAAACGACGCCGTTGTGGCCTCAAGCTAATGGAGAGGTGGAACGCCAAAATCGCTCGTTACTTAAATGTCTACAGATTGCACATTTAGAAGGAAAGAACTGGAGAACTGAATTGCTTGTATGGTTGATGGCGTACAGATCCACTCCGCAAACGACGACGGGGACTACCCCCTGTTACATGATGTTTGGCCACGAGGTTAGGTCCAAATTGCCAGAGTTAAGGAGAGAGACGGTCGGGGTGCCAGCGAAGAAGTGCGAGAGCGGGATTGGTCAAGTAAATTAAAGGGCAAAGCTTATGCAGATCTCAAGAGAGGTGCCACGCCCAAGAGCATACGTGTTGGTGACACGGTACTTTTGAAAGCCGAAAAAACGAACAAGCTGTCTACCAACTTCAACCCTGCTCCTTTTAAGGTGGTTCAGAGGACAGGAACAGAGGTAACGCTTAGGAACGAAGCTGGTGTGCAACTGAAAAGGAACACTGCGTTCGTAAAGAAGTACAACGAGCACAATGGTGTATCCAATGGCAACGAAGACCAAGTGGTACAAGCAAGTTCTACAGTACAGACGGATGAGCCAGGGCCAAGCAGAGTTCCGGAGACGACAGAGGTAACAACAACAACAAACAAATTTTATTGAAAATTGGAAAATAACTAATTACATTACTTTCCCACCCGCAAATAGCTTATGAACTAATCGAGGCGGGGGGAGCTGAAGACATATTACAAAACAAGAATTATATATAGATGGACTAAATAACAGTGAAGACACTACAATACAGTAAATAGAGTTTAAACTAACATAAAACAAGGCATGTACATAACGATTAGGAAGAGAGGTTAACCTAAAGTATTAAATAACTTAATAAGACGGGAGACTTCGACATAATCATCTTCTGACCGCAAAAAATTTAGTAATAATTCCTTCATTTATTTATTTTTTTTTTTACGAAAGGACGAACGTTTAAGTATTTTAATCGAATACGGAATAGAGTTCCAAATTTGGGCACCGATTCTCGTGAAAAAGGCATACATTTTATCGGTTCTTGAGAACTTAACATAAAACGAGTCGCTAGAGACAGATCTTGTTCTGTAGTTATGAATCTGACTTGTTTTAACGAACTGATTGAGAATACTAACTGGTGCTGTCTGTCTGTTGATATCATACAATAAATAGCTACAATCTCTGAAAAATATGCTAGGCAGGGGAAGGCAATTTGATTTGAGAAAGAAGGGTACGGCGTGTTCCTTAGACTTACTGAAGTAAATGAGACGTAAGGCCCGTTTTTGTAGAGTTACGATCTTTCGTTGAAATGTCAAGGCACAATTTCCCCAACCACAAATACCATAAGTCAAGTAAGGAACAATTAATGAGTTGTAAACTGAAAGTAAAACACGACGCGGGACATAATGTCGAATTTTAGCTATAATTCCTATCGACTTGCTGATTTTGTGACAGACAGATTCGATGTGGTATTTCCATGAAAGATTTGAATCAATCATTAAGCCAAGATATTTTACATAATCTTTCATTTCAAGGTTTGCGTAGGTGTTAGTCACGGAGTCAAAAATTCTAATCCTAGGTATGAAGGGCATATTCTTTTGCCGGGGACGAAAGATTACAAAATTTGATTTTTTTATGTTCAAGGACAGTTTGTTGGCCTTTAGCCATTCGTTGACGTTGCCAAGCTCGCGATTAACAAGTGTTTCGAGTTCCTTTAGGTTGTTATTTGCAAGTATTATACTAGTATCGTCAGCAAATAGATAAAAGGCAAATAACGAAGAGGACTTGTACATATCATTGATGTACAGCAGGAATAAGAGTGGTCCGAGGACTGAGCCTTGTGGCACGCCGCACAAGGTCGTTTCAGCCTCAGACACAACATTATTAACTTCCGTAGTTTGCTTCCGATCAGTCAGGTATGATCTGAACCAGGAGTTTATTACACCTCTAATACCATAATTTTCAAGTTTAGCTAACAAAATTTCATGGTTAACAGTATCAAAAGCCTTTTTGAGATCGATGAAAACACCGCACGAAAATTTACCGTTGTCCATGTTTTGGAGAATTGTGTTAACAATATCAAGTACAGCATGCTGAGTACTGTGCTTACTGCGAAAACCGTATTGCTGATCATAGAGAATGTTGCAATCTTTGACAAACTTGGTAACTCTGGAGTACATAAGTTTTTCAAAAATCCTGTTATAAATAGAGAGCAGAGAAATAGGTCGGTAGTTTTCGGGCAGCGTGTCATCTTCGTCCTTAAATATCGGGATAATCTTAGCACACTTTAGTTTAGATGGAAAAATCCCTGAGCAAATAGACTGATTAAAAATCGTGGCTAGAGGTACGGATATGACCCTTTTTGCTAATTTCAGCAGCCTAACTGGAGATGAGTAGAGACCATGGGCCTTGTTGTCTTGCAAAACTGAAATTTCTAAATTGATATCTTCCGGAATAATAGGATCAAAGAAGAAAGTGCGATTAAGTGGCGGATCTAAATAATCATAGAATGTATTTATGGTATGAGGAATTTTAGAAGCCAGTTTGCTCCCAACAGTGGCGAAATATTTGTTAAGAATATTGCTTATTTCCTTCGGGTCACTAGTTGGAACCTCATTCGGGTTTGAGCGAATAGAGTTAGTTGAGTTGCGCTTGTTTTTCTTTTTACAGTTTCCAATTAGCTCGTTAATTCCTTTCCAAGTTTGACGCATATTACATATGTTGAGATCAAAGAAACTTTGGTAGTAGTTCGCTTTACTTAATCTCGTAAGATAAATGATTTTATTTCTGTAAAATTTGTATTTGTCACGGTCTGAGGTATAGAAGAGGTTATTCTTTACCCTGATTGATTTTCTTAAACCCGCCGTCAGCCATGGTTTAGCAAGGAATTTTTGTTTACGATTGGATATACTTCTTAAAGGAGCGTGTTTGTTAATTGTCTTGTTGACGCATTTGTAAAACCTGGAAAACGATTGATTGGCATCGATATGTTTGCAAATATTATTCCAATTAATATTCTGCAAGTCGTCAATGAAAGACTTTGCATTGAAGGTAGAATAGTCACGAACCTTAGTTTTGTTGTTTGGAAAGAATGGTTTACAGTGCGACGATAATATGCACATCTGAGAGAAGTGATCTGTTGTATCGGACACGATATTGCCGCTGACTATATTATTCTCAGGATTATTTATGAAAATATTGTCAATTAAAGTTGCTGAATTACCATAGACTCTAGTCGGCTTATCAACCACTGGGAACATTGAAAAACTTTGCATTGTTTGGAGCAAGGTTTGTGTGTAACTACAAGTTTCATATTTTAACAGATCTATGTTGAAGTCTCCCATGAGATAAATATTTTGATTTTGACGGCATTGGCGTTCAAGAAAATCTGTCAAGTATTCTAGAAACTCATTAGCGTTATTGTGTTGCCTATAAGTAACACCACATACAGATTTCTTATTGTTAGGCAGATGAAGTTCAATCCATAGGGCTTGATAGCAAGAATTGGAGACTCGTTCAAGGACGCGGTATTTACAATTTTGATCAATGAACAGGCCAACACCACCGGCAGATAAAGGTGTTGGGACCGATTCAAAACAGTATCCTGGTAATTCTGGTACAAAATTAAAACTACATTCACGATCGCATATACGAGTTTCTGTAACACCAATAATAGTAAAACGGAAATTCATTTCACTTAAAACATGATGTTGAAATTCTTCAAAATTTTTCTTTAAGCTACGTATATTTGTATGTAAAAAGGAGATTTTTGATTGCAACTGTTTGCTGTCAACAAACTGCGCAAAGCTGTGTGGGGAATAATATTTTGAGCGTATTTTGTTTGAGGTGAGATTTATATCAGGATCAATATGTTTATCAAGAGAGTTTAGCTGGAATACACTAAGGTCGTAGAGACTACTGAGAGAATCTAGCAATTTTCTATAAGGTCGATTATCATCAATTAAACTATTAAACTGTGGGTGGGCAGAAGTCAGGACTTTACAGTTATAATATGGTAATTGCGCGAGTAAGGTCTTATTCTCGATCGCGCACTGTTTTTTTGTTTTGTGAGAAGTCATTTTTACCCTGTACAATAGACATTTTTAGTAAAATCTAACCTTCAATGGCCAATTTACGTTTAAGTTCGTCGAGGTCCGCCATGCTCTTGAGCTTGATTATCCGCGATGTGGAGTCTTTTCGTAAACAAATAACGGGGCCCTTTGACCAGCAATATTGATAGTGGAGCTCTTCTTTAACTTTTTTAGCCTGGAATAGGACTGCTTGCATTCTTGGTGAAAGATGATCGTAAATTCTGGCCGAAGACAATGAAGACCCTTCTGGTAGACCAACCGCAGCTGGGGTTACATTGCTAATTTCTTTCCGATGAGACATTAAAGATTCCTTAACCAGCCGTCTCACGAATCTGCAGACTATAGGCTTTGGATTTCCGGCGTTGTTTCTTTGCGGGACACGATGGGCAGTGTCAATATCTTGGATTGATATATTTTCTCCCATTTCTTTAAACAATTTTACACAAAGCTTACTTGTTGTTGAAGCCGCTTCGTCAGAACACACCTCGGGAACACCGACAATTTTAACATTGTATTGAAAGCTATATTCTTGGAATTCATCGATGGCGTTTGCAATGGCGTCCACCCTGGCCTTGACCTGTGAGAGTTGTGAACTTAGTCGTTGCAGCTCTTTGTTGGCAGTGGTTTTGAAGAGAAGAAAGTCATCATATTCCTTGCTTAGGAATTCAAGGCTGTGAGATTTTTCTTTAGCAGAAGGGGCGGCACTGCTGCTTTGTTGTTGAAATAAATCTTTTAGTCTTGAAATCTCCTCCGTTAACGTAGAAACTTTAGATTTGAGATCGTTATTTTCTCTCTTTAGGTTGGCAATAGACTCAGGCATAATGTGACACACGAAACAAGATAACAAAACAAATAGAAAAAAGCAGAAGGAACACTTAAACATCAGAAATTTACGAAATGTTACGCGGAGCACTTAAACACGCGGCCGTCCATCTTAATCACATCATGTGGTATCAGGGCCAAGCGGAATTCCAGGGACTACAGGAGTATCTGAAAATTCCCAAGTACAAGCTGGGCACTCTACCGAAAAGGAAGATAACGCAGCGGAAAGGCCTGTGCGGAGGTCGACCAGAACTATTAGACAGCCTGCGCGCTATAAAGACTTTGTCCTGGATGTTTAGGACTTCTTCTTTTTTTTAATGTTTTGTCTAGTTTAATTCAAAGACTTTGTTTTGCTGAACATTTAGGGTTTTTGCAGCCTTTTAAAACTGCCTTCCTGCTAAATTTGATCAAAGAAGGGAATGTAGTGTATACGATGCTAATGCAAGCGCGTAGAAGCGAGAGAATGAATGTGATGTAATACACACGGGAATTACGTAATTTGCATGTACTATAGATAGCGTGCGTTGTAATTTATTCGAGTCGGTTAGCGTTCTGAGTTGGGAGTGTAACGGTCGTGAATAAAGTGTGTTTAAACCTAACCGCGGTACTACAGCGACCTCTGTAAACCCTCTCTCAACTTGAGGATAAAAACCTGTGAAAACATAATTGCGGGTTAAAACAACAAATAGTCACGTAAACATTCAGCACTGAACATTGACGCGTGCTGCTTTGAGCGCACGCTTTAGTAGTAGAATTTTAGGTTAACTACAGCATTGATTGCATTGAAATGTTTTTAAACAATTCGTTCATACCTCTTGAATACAGTTTTTTACCCCGTCATAGCTTCAAATTGTTAACGAAAATAAGCCTTTTTGTTATTTTCAACATTTAGACAAGAGAGAAAAAAGCGTAGTGGGCCATGAAAGCGATAAATTGATCGAGTCGTAAAGTGTGCAGCCAACTAAGGTCCGAGTCATCTTCGATTATCAGGCGATTTATAAGTTTAATTCAAGTAAAATCCGGTAAGCTCAACCTGTTCTTGCAGATGGGCCTCATTATTTCTTCTATCTCTTCTTTCTGACTTTCTCAGCTTCCACCATCCACAAAAACAAATCCAGGTTTTGCCAACAGCCCACTAACGTAAAACTTAAGATGGAATCCGTCAGGAAATTGAGAGATTTTAATTTTCAGTGGACAAAAACCTTGTAACAGAATAATTTAAACAATATCGCATTCCCTTTTACATTTTTCAAGGGCTATAGATGTAATTAGTTATCTGTAACAGCACCAAAGAAAATATCTCATGGGAGCCCGAGAAATTTCACAAAATGACATCTTACACATAAAATTTTCAGAATTCTACCTGTGTTTTCACAATTCTTGTGAAATTTGACATTTATTTTCTCGGCTCCCATGAGAAATAGTCTTTGGTGTTATTACAGGTAATAAATTATATCTATGGTTTAAAGCCCTTGAAAAATGTAAAAAAAAATGCGGTATTGTTTAAATTATTCTGGCACAAGGTTTTTTTGAAATTACCCAATTTCATGACGGATTCGGTCTTAAATCCTGCAACTGCTCCAGATTTTTCGGATTCTGTGTTTCACAGTTGTAATTACTTTTCTAGCCCTTACAGCGGCAGTTAGTGATATGGTTGGATTCTCTTTACTTATGCATTAGAAAAGGTTTTTTGAGTAGTTTTCAAAGAGTGCTGTCGGTAAAATATAAACTAAAAGCGCTCCTTTTTTCGAGTTTTGATCTCTGGGGCGTTGCGAGAGTTCTTTTGACACGACAGCCTGTCAAGCCCTGGTCCAATCACAGTTTCAATAATAATAATAAAAAAAATCAACCAGTCAATGTGCTTGTTTGCGTCATTCGCACGCGCGCTCACCACTTGTTTTTGTTTTTCTTTCTCTCCCAACATGTTGGAGATGAAAAAATTAATCAGAGGATTATAAAATAAATAACCCGTTTCTGGCTTGCTGGTATATCGGAATATAATGCCCTTGGCTGAGAGATTGTCCTCAAAATTTCACATTTGCCCGAAGCTTCGCTTCTCGGCCAAATGTTTATTTTTCGGACAATCTCTCAGCGGCGGGCATTATCCTTCGATATACGAGCCACAGGAAGGGGTTTATTTACTAACTATTCGTAATTAAATGAAGGGTTCTCCGTGAGTAGGATGGGCCGCGAGCAAATAAAGTTGCATGACTTGAACAAAGGAAAAGGTCAATATAAAAAAAGGAGAAATATATATATATATATATATATATATATATATATATATACAATACGAGTATAAAGGTAAACAGCCACGATTTATTGATCGTTTTGAAACTGGTCATTAACAATAGTATAACAAACTGTCTTTTACCCTGTTCAATGAAGCCTTAGCCCATTAATCGCTGAGCGTTATAACATAGTAGAAACTAATCGACCTGCTCCTCTGGAAGCAAACTTCTTCTGACCAGCTGTTAAATATGATACATGTAAATATATAGTAACCAACGAATCAACCGGCATGCACAATAAGCAAAACTAATTAAAAAACCAGATCAAAACAGCTGAAACTATATTTCGCCCATAGAAGGTAATCCGGTTTCCAGAGTCCGGGAATCCTGGGCTTTGGAATCCGGATCCCAAAAGCGATTGAAACCCGAAATACAAGTTCCACTGACACAGAATCAGAATCCAGTTCCTCGAATCCGGAATCCGTGAAGTGGAATCCAGATTCCAAAATTGTCCTGGATTCCCTTACATGAGGCCATGTTACACAAAAGAAAATTACTGTCTGACTTTAAATCATAGATCAAGACACACTTTAGATCGTTCAGATGACTACACTAAGGAAAAAATTCTGACATCTCCGTGCTAATGTTGATTAAAAAGCATCGGTAATCAATGTTTTAAAGTAATCCTTACAACTATATTTATCTGGTAAGGTGATAATTTGATAGCAAAAATTTAGTCTAAACAACTACATTTATAGTACAAACAAATTCACCACCAAAAGGACAACCATAAGACCCTTTCTAATCCCGTTATTACACCATTAACCATAGCTAAATAGAACTTAAAATCGAACGTGTAGCACCAAGAGCCATGATGGGACATTATGGCTCTTGGTAGTACCTAATCATAGTTAGAAGAAGAAAGTGGTTACGGAATCTGGCAAAGATCGAAGTTGAAAACAAAGATGCTGTAGTTTATTTTTAAAGCTCCCTGACCGTGCACAATCCATTTTTTTTTTTGTTCACAAACTGTGACTGAATAATTTAATGCAATGTTTCTATTGGTAAATAACTTTAAAATGATAAGAATACTATTGAACGTTGTGCACGGTCAGGTCCAAAAAAGCTGACAAAAACATATAACAAAAGAGACTAACGGGTACCGAACCATTCCACTTTAATAACTATGACCATAACAGAAAGATATTAGTCCCCTATGATGCTTAGTAACATCACACGCTCCATGATGATATCAGAATACAGGCTCAATAAATAGGTGGTTACATTTCAGTTATGTTGAAGTGGTGGGCCGCGGCCCGGTGGTAGTCTCCAAGTGAAACTGTTATTAACTTTATAGCTTATGAAGAACAATCGAACAAACAAACAAACATGTACAAAAACAAAAAAAACAGTAGAGTATAGTAGCCAAACTTTTAAGCACCTAAATAAATAAAATACCTAAAAAAATGTCTTTTTTTTATTCTGAGCAAATCCAACTAATTTTGCATTATTTGAACTAAAGAAATAAGGAGGCAGTGTGGCCGAGTGGTCAGCGCGTTGGACTCGCAATCCGGCGGTCCAGGGTTCGAGTCCCGCTCTGGTCATTTGCTGGATTTGTTCTCGGTCGTCCCGAGTTCAAACCCACGGCCACGCTCGCAAATAACCAACTGGTTGCCTCCTGCCAGTTGGGGCTTTTAATCCTGTTATGTTGTATGTCAATTATTTGTTTCTAAGTATTTGATTAGAGTGCCTGTAAATTAGCTGGATAAGCCAAGTGCACTTTTCACTATAAAATACACAGCTTGATGCTGCGTACACTAAATTGTAAAGTTCTTATAATTAGTTATTGCTAATTATGTTTAGGTCATAATGTCCAGTGTGGCAATATCTGACTTTTAATGCAGAAACTGGAGCTAAATTAACCCTTTCACTCTAAGACCAGCTAACTATGACGTGATTATTTGTCGATTTAACTTTTTAGAAATCTTTGGACGAAATCCTATGCATGGCGCCACCATTCAAATAACCTATCTTTTGGCAGGACTTTTGAAAGAGTGCTATTCATTTCTTACGATTTATGTGACTTTTCTACTTTGGCCAGGAGTGTAAGGGTCAATAAGCTCAAGTCCATCCATTGTCCTGACTAACAGAGTAAATAGAAAGAAAAGAATGCGTAGAGAAAGCAACTCTATACTCTATTTATATTTATTACGCTTAGCTCGCAGCAAAAAGGTACAGATCCGTATCTTGTTGTTTTTGACTACCAAAGCGGCAACATTCCACTCTAAAACCGATTTTCTTTTTACAAGGACTCAGGGCTTGAGTTTGTGTTGATCGGTACATGCAAATGTGCCACACATTGCATCTTATAGTTTCATGAATAATGTAAAATAAAATTAATATTAAGTATGCAGTATCTAGATATAAAGACAAAGTGTCGTTCCGGAGAGATTGCTGTTGTTGATCTTCTAAATCAGTGCTTTTCATTTCTTTCCTCTTTTCTTGCTTTTACGCTAAATAGCTGTTATTATTGGATATAATAACTTTTCAGTTGTATGCTAAGACGTCCCTTTTAAAAACAGGATGGAATGTAGTTAAACTATCCCCATCTCTGAAGCCACAATCATGTGGAATCCCTAAGGCGTTATTTAATTACTACAGTAGTGTGAAATATAGGTAATAGGTATGTGACATTTTGTAAGACTAAGCTAAGTTAAATATGCCCTTCCCATTTAAAAGTCCTTTCCATGTATTTACACTGTGAAACCTGACTAATAAAACTGTTAATTTTATATGTCAGGTCCCGGTTCTTCAAAAGTTGGATAGCGCCACTATTCAGTGGATTAGAATTGGGACTAACCAACTGCGATATCTACTACAATCCTGGCCAAAAGGTTTTGGGACACCTCCCCTTTTCCACGTGTTTTTGTAGGGAATTGCAGCTAACGGCCTTAAGAAGATTTTCCCCCACCCCCACCCCCCTCTAAACAAAGTTAAGGTCCTTAAAGTGTACAAGATATGTAAAAGTTGTTTGACTTGTAACACCCAACACTGTTCAGGAGGAGGTGGGAGGGGTTGGGGTCGGGAGGAAGTTCAACTTCAATTACATTTTCCTCACCTGAAACACAACATGTCCGAAACGTTTTGACGAGGATTGTGGATAGAGATTTATCCAGGTGGATAGCGTTATCCACCTTTTGAACAACTGGGGCCAAGAGAAAAGAGCAATTTTGTCCACAATAGGGGTTTTCAGATAGTGCCGTTCTTATGTTATTTTTTACCCCAAATTATCAGCCGTTTTGTGAGCAAAGGGGTGCGTTTCCAGCAATTGAAAGTTCTGAAAATTCTTTGGACTCGAAAAGTCCGTCGAAAAGGGTCCAGAAAATGCTCAGTTGAGTCCGGAAAATTTACAGGGTCTTTCGAGAAACGAACACCAGCGTGAATACTGGACTACCTACTTTTTAATGTATTTCCCAAACTCTCTACTCTTTCTATAACGGTAGTTAAAAACCTCCCCTCACTTAGAGATTTTCAATCTAGAAAATATTCGGCTCAAAAGGCCAGTTCCCACGTAAACTTTACGGGTATAATAAAACCTGGTCTGCAGAGCACAAGATGATTTTAGTGACGGTGCCTTCCCATGCAATAGTGTTTATGGTATGTTAAAGGCAGAAAGGTAGATTTGACAAGTCGGTGTTAATGTATTAGAAAACGATTCTAATTTTCAACATAAAGCAAGGTATAGTTAAGTATCCCTCCTTCGTTGCCTCATGCAGAGGTCACTGTTCGCGCGAAAAGCACAAAAAAGCCGGACAAACAAACAAACTAACAAAACAAAACCTTTGTGTTGAAGGTATACAAGTCTCAAAAATCATTAAATATTTGTGGTAAAGTAGTAGTATTTGCATGAGGTTTGTTTTGCGTCAGGTATGTTTTGATTCACGCGTACAACGCGTAAACATCAGCACATGTCTGACCGCTGTTATCGGATTCGTAACAGTTCTTTAAGTCTGCCCCATACCAAAGTTGGAACTCTTGTCCAACAGATACGGATATTGGAGAGGGAAGGATGTTAAACGAAAGTTCGGTTTCGTTAACACCTACACCTTCTATCTTATAAGAATAATATCTACAGTTATTGTTCTGCGTTTTTTTGTAATCTGCTAGCCAAAGAGCAGACTTGTTCTGAAACGTTATGGTAGTAAGTAATTTCTCCTCCTCAAATTCCGGATTGTCACATCCCCAGCAGGAAGATGGGTCTCTCTGGTTACAGCTGACAGAGCCGCTCAGATGAACCAGTTTAAACGTATAGATGATCCCACTCTCTGTGATGTTAAATGTCCCATATAAGTCATTCTTTGCTCCAAAGCAGACTGGGTCAGTATTTATCTTCTTCCAGTTTTCTGAAATCAATTTCAACGTAATTTGAATTCAATAAGTTAAATCTATTACGTTTTATTCTGCTCTTGCTAAAGATAAATTGTCGCAGTGTAGCGGACTGAGGAAGTGACGAAAGGGAAAGAAATAGGGAAGGAGGATGACGAGGATCTGTGATATGGGTTGATCGTGGATAGAACGGAAAGCACATCTTCACGGCATGTAGCCTAATTCCACAGCAGGAGGCGATCGATCAGACAATTACATGTCTTCTGACGGGTGTCGCTCATTCTGTTATAATTATATGATCTTATTTTAGAAATACGTGTCTCGCAAAATTAAAGCTCGCAAAACTCCAAATATAACCCCCCCTTCCCTCCCCCCCCCCCCCTTAACTCGTAACGGAAAAAACCCTCCGTTAAATCATCCCTCCGAATAGCCCCATCGTTATCTTTGCGACGATAGAATGAACTGTTTCATCTTTTGGTATGGGGAAGATCTACGTCCTCAGGCCGAGTTTTAGTAAAAACTTCGTGCAAAATTCTGACCTAAAATTCTTTCCAACTATACTGAGATCACAATAAGCTAGTCCAATCGATTTTGAGACACAAATTTCTCTCCAAGTATGAGCCTAGCCGATTTTGTAACACAAATTTCCCTCCGTATATAGGCCCCTCCGAGTATAAGCCCCTCAAAGGGGCAATTTTACGGTAAGTTTACGGCAAACGGCAAACGTCAGATTCAGGTTGACAATTTCTCAAATAAGAAAATAAGCAGCTAAAAACTGTACAAATACGGGTCATGTATAAACCTGAAATGAAGCTGTCCTTATTTGTGTGTAGATATAAGAAAAAGTCAACGGGAAAAGTGGGTCACGTGGTACGAATTGACGTTTGCCATTCGCCCGTAAACTTGATTCTAAATCTTTCTTTTCAACACGCTTTGATTTGTTAGCAAAGCAAACAAACAAACAAACAACAAAATCAGCAATTAAAGTATTTATAATCATGATCACACGTGTGTGAGTTTGTGAGATTTAGCAGTCCTGAATTTTGCCTACCATTTACCCAAACGGTATAATGTAAATGATAAACAACCGGTATAACTCACTTTGACTCTGAAGATGACTACCACGTACAGGTTGTCGAAACGTTAGTCACTGTCAACAACAGTCCTATTCAGGACTACTCTCACCCGGTCGATCGATGCTCAACTTACAACAAACGAAATCCATATTTGTTGGCAAAGTAAACAAACTTCTTAAGAACAATTAATGACAGTTAAAGTATTTCTTGTTATGATCACACGTGTGCGCATTTTTTTCCAATACTGACCTCTACTGCAACAGCTACTTTTATCTTTTGTAACCAACCTGTACAAATGTGTCCGTCTCCAAAGTATCCATCGTTGCAAACACATTCAAAGTATCCAGCGGTGTTTAAACAAGTTCCATTCACGTGACAGTCATGGCTTCCATTTTTGCACTCATCAACATCTGTAGGAAGTGAACGAGAGACTGATAAATTTTGAATGGGCTGCGTTTAAGTTTAATAAAGTAATACACAGATTTCAGAAAAAATGGAAGTTTCACGTAGACGAGGCTTTGTGGCCCTTGAGAAATGAAAGAATGACGGAAGAGAAAAGCAGAAAAAGAGATACAATAAAGGCATATTTAAACCTACTACAGCGGAGCAAAATATTGATGAATAAAATGGTCTCAAATACTGCAGAGGTTCAAACGATAATAATCGAACCAGCTGACTGTTAACCTGAACCATTCTTTTTTTACAGTTGTCATCTTTGAGATCAGCAAAGTATTGCTTTCTTCATAATTTTGGTTGCTCCTGAAGATGTGTTAAATTTGCCTGTATCTATTACTGCTTACTTGGTCAGAAAAATTTGCTTTGTTTTGTTTTTGTTTGTTTGTTTGTTTCCTGAGGCCCGCTTTACGGGTTTTTTTTGGAGCGCAGCACTTAAAACAATGAAAATTTGTAGTCTTCAGTTTTTTTTCTTTTTTTTTTTTACGCTCTGTGGAGGAGATTACTCATGATACACATGTTTTTCTAGCTTCGTGTGCTTATCCCTTTTGATCTTTAAATAAGATATAACGCCCCATTTTTAACCACTTATACTTAAAAGCAGAGCCTGCCTTGGATTTCCTTGGATTTTAATAGATCTTTATCCATTTCTCATTCTTTTATATTATCCTATTCAGCTGTCCAAGCCTCGTTAGCATGCATGTGCAAATGAAAGGCAAAACGTGTATCTGCTCCTTTCCCATTCGCTTCACTCAACGATGTGATTGACCAGTGTCAATAACTTGGTCAGTGGAAATTGGGGTCTGAGCTCAGTGGCGGATCCAGTGGAGGATCCCGGGGAGCCCCACCCCCCCCCCCCCCCCCTCCCTCCCCTTAAATTTTTTTTGGACCAAACTGAGGCCCGAAGGGCGGAAAAAATTTTTTTGGACACCACCCTTCATCCCCTCTCACCCCCTCTGGAGCTTATACCTATAATATACTTACTTATAATTTTCTTAAAATTATGTAGCAGCTGTGGAGATACTTTACCATAACAGCCATATAGCTCAACTCTCATTGATCTCTGTTCGTGCCAATCAGTCGGTTGAAAGCGAACATAACGGGCCGTAATCACTTTGGTCAGGTTATGACGAACGACAGTATTACTGTTATTGTTTCCACTGAATACCTATAAATTTAAGGATTTGCCAGAAGATTATAAGTGTTTGCTTTCTGATTAATTGTTTATAATTCTCATTAATTTCTTATAATCTTTTCCTTTTATCACTGTCTGTGCAACAATACAAAAATATCTCTTAAGCGCGCTCGATCGGATACCATTTAGGTCTATATCAACCCTGTTATACTACTACATTAGAAATTTCTGCAATTTGATTGGCTCAGAGCAGTGGTATTTCAGCTTCATTTGAAATACCTTCATGTGAAAATTACAAAACTTTTGCGGGAAGGAGTATAAACAAATAATAGCATGATTTGTATGTGATATTTGGCATAAATACCACTCGTGATATTTCAAAATTGTCTCAAATTTCACTCGCCTAACGGCTTGTGAAATTACGTATAACAATTTCGAAATATCACTCGTGGTATTTATACCAAATATCACTACAAATCATGCTATTACCTATACAAATTAGACGTTTTAGTGGCCTTGTGTAATTAAGATGGGTAAATTGGATTCAAAGTAGCTACCGTAAGTTGCCGCACTTATATCAGCTGCGTCCGAAGATTAGTAAGAAGTATGATATGGACACTGCAGATAATAATAAAACAGCAAAATTGAAGTGCATTGGATAAGAGGTCATCAACTCTTATGTGCTGGTACGGTTACACCTATTCAGGCAGACCGAGAGCAACAACCACAGCAACCAGGCCAGACTAGCAAGAAACTAGAAAAGACATGTTAACTTAATTTTCATTGACGTACCTGTTCCATGCCGGCCTAGCTGATCGAACGTTCGGTAACCGAATCCAATAGACTCCAATCGTTCGATTAACTTCGATTGAGTTCGGGAATAGAACTTAACCGAACTCGCCTAAAAATTTTGCCAATCGAACACATTCGAACGTTCGTAAATCGAACACTTAAACAATCGAACATAATCGAACGTCCAACAATGCAACAATCGAACATAAAACCAATTTCATCTGGTTTCAAACAAGGCGTTGCGTTCAAATAAGTTATATATATTGGCTTCAATTTCAAACAAGAGTACGTAAAGATGTCACAGAGGGAGTAGAGGAACCAACCACCTATTTTCTGCTTACGGACAATAACTGCTATTCGCGTTATTGTTATTTCTTTTACATTTAATGAAGCATTGTAACGCCAAAAGTGTAGCTTGTATTGCTTCTGTTGTGCAACAGCTTTTACAAACGCCGCTTGCAGTTTTATAAATAGATATTTGCTTTGAGGTAATGAGAACACTGGTAGCGCTAGTAATGACCATTTTGAATATGCTCTACACTGTTGGATGCGTTCAGATCCAGTTTCGGTGTCCTTTTTTAATTATAAAAAATTTATCGAAGAAGGTTTGACTTTTCTGCTATCCTAAGAATATCCCCGGTCGGTATTGTGGTGGCAGAAGCGTGGACGGAGGCATGTATGTCGATGTTGATGTATGTCGATGTGAAATGCCACATTCAGGCACCCTCGCGTTTTGGCGGGGAACCGCACAGCTATCCACACTTTAAGAAATAAAATTACACTAAGGGCAACCTAAAACTAAAAAATCTAATCACAGATTGTTCTAAATTCAGTGACGGATGAATTCATGGGTAAAAAGCAGGGTAAAAGGTTTACACCGTCCGAATGATCCGTCTTTTGTGGCAGTTATAACGGTTATTTTAGTCATGTGAGTCGAATTGTTCGTCTTGTACTCATTTTATTGTTGGCAATTTTGCTCGAGTCCGTGAACAAGTCATTTGTACTTAAGGTGCCCATAACTGCTGATTTTGAATCAGCAGCCTTTTTTATAAGTTAGTAAACCAGTCTGTAAGACACTATCTTAGGGTGACAGTTGATTTATTTTTTGGTTCGACTGTAAATGGTGTTCGACAATGTTCATTTGTGAATGTCGAAGTCACCATTTATTGCCGTTCGTTTTTCTGTTCAGTGATTCGCGTAGAAAAGTCGTTACGGCTCGAAACGAAACTATCACATTTAGAGTGTTTATAGCCAGCAAGTAAACATCACAGCTTAACTGACAGACGACCAACACCATCGCGATTTAATTGACCAAACTGACGCCTAAATTATATCAACGTTCTCTGAGTGTCTGAAAATGGCTACCCCGGAAAATCATGTTAGTCAACCTAGTATGAAATGACTCCTTGGTTCAAACCATTCACCTGTTTTAGCTAATATTTCCAGAATGAGATATTGATAGCTCGGTTAAACGCACGAGCACTCAAGGAATATAAAATTGCCTTACCATGTTTTGCCCTTTTTCCTTGTAGTATTGGAATTGGTTTGTTTCGTTACTGTACTGCAACTTATATTTCGTAACCCATTTGTCACGATCTTCTCTTCCTTGTGTCGCTACACCAGTTAGTCTTGTGAACTGACTGCCAAGATCAATCTGAAGTCACTGATAGCCATCTGTATTCCACGCTGTCCACGCTCCTCTTTTGACCCTGGCTCCATCTACTTTGAAGTTCAGTCTACCCTGGAAGGCATGGTGAGTGTAAAACCTCTCTGAAGAAGCGGTGATATTTCCATCAGGGATCTGGCCCTTTTCCATTCCCAGAGGATATATATCGTGGCACTCTAGTTGTTCCAATAAAAATTCTTAATCATTTACTAATTCAAATGTTTATATAAAATTATCCTAGCGTCATTGACTGTTAAAGCTAATTTATACAACAGGATAAATTGAAGTTAATGTGATAACCATAAACCCGCCCTTACCAGTAGTGGAATCAGCTCACTTCCTTTCAGGGGTCACTTCCTGCATGTGACCCCTGTCACACTAATTGTTTCGCTCAGCCAATTAGATGCCAGCTATCACATGTACAGTTGATGTCTATATTTTCGCGCCTAGCTCAGCAAAATAGCACTTCATATTCTTCTCTTCGTGGAACAAAATCCCATCCCACCCTCCCTTTTTACTGCTTGATTCTCTCTGCTGGTTTTCTTAAGGTTTTATATATGAAGTTTTTTCTCTTGCTTAAAAATTTAAGAAGCTGCTTATACTTTCGGCAGTCATACGAACTACTGATCTTTATTGTTTACACTTTGAATCAATTTGCAATTGTCAAGAAGATATGGCAGAAAAGAGGTAGGGTTTCTACTGAGGGGAATTAATCATTGTACCAGGCATCCTAACATGCTTGTGCACTTAGTTACTTTGGGCCTCATTTTGATTATTAAGTTGATAAAAGTTTAATTGTCAGTTACTTACAACTTCTATTAATATATTTTTGTCTAACCTCTCTCCCTCGAGGTTCATGTTAAGTGTCTGGCTCTGCTTTCGGGAGGGTTCAGGTTTCCCTCAAAATAATTGAGGGTTTTTCCTGACGGGCAGCAGGCACGCAATCCTAGTTTAAATTAGTGATGATATCTGTATTCAGAGTCGTTGGCAATTAATAAACATGGGTTCGGGATGAAGTGCTCCCATACAGGTCACACTTTGCCCCATAGACTCTTTTTACTCCTTAAACCGGGGAATTAGACATCTAGAGAGGTCTTTCCACCTCTTCAGTACCCAAGGGGGATTATCACCTCCACTCACAACCTTGGGGGATTATCAACCCCTAGAGAGGATTATCACCTAGCTTCTCACTATCCTGGGGGATTATCACCCCCAAGAGAGGATTATCACCTCTCACTATCCTGGGGGATTATCACTCCCTAGAGAGGATTATCACCTCTCCCCTTGTAGATTTCGGACTGTTACACCAATATGTAGAGAAAAGTGACCTGCTGTCCATATTTGGAGTACTTCATCCCTTACCCCTTTTCCCATAATAATTCTGGTCTAGTTACTTGCTTATCTAAGGGGTTATGGGTTAAGAGCATTAACTAAAGATTTGAACTTAACCAACGGAAACCGACAATATTAAGCTGTATCAATCCTCGAACAGATACAAATTTTATAGCGCCAGTTAGAATGCATTAATTTCTAGAGCTCTAAAAGTGCCCTGGGCTGCCTAAAAGGTGTTTCAATGTATTTAGGAGGAAACGTCCGTCGTGCTCTCTGGTATTCTAGTTTTTGTGCTTTTCTGACGATAAGAATTTCCAAAGCTATCCAATTGTTGAATGAGGGAGGTACGCTTCGAGGAAGAAAACTGTACAGTCGACGCCCGATATCTAACCTTCAAGGGAAATCGAAAAAAGTTCGATTTATTGGGAGATCGAAGCAGATGACTAGAAATAAGGAAATGCAAGTATCATGCACACTTCACTTCAAGGGCAGCAAGAAATATATTGCCATTTTGAAACTGGGAAAAAAAATCACGAAAGCTTGATTAATCAGTACATGGCTAAACATTGTATTTAATTGGACTGACCAAAAAGTAAAGACAAACAGTACGCGCTTGTTTTGAAATGAATTCACTGTTTTGAACTGCAGCTTAATGCCTTTTTTCGACTTGGCAGGCGCTTAAAACGTGGTTCAAGTTATCGAGGGTAAAATTTTATAGAAATAACCTAAAGGGAAACAAAACGTGTTTCGACTTAGTGGGGGATTCGAATTATCCAGGCTTCGAGTTATCGAGCGTAAAATTACAATAAATGTATGAAGGAAATCCAGGAAAATTCGGTTTTGGTTGAGTTAGCGCGAGGTTCGCGTTAGCGAGGGTTCAAGTTATCGGGAGTCGACGACTGTATGTCCACATAAACTTTGTTGCTGACTGGAAATTTGTTCTTAAAATACGCTTTTCATCATCTGGCTTTGGGCTGATAAAAGACACTATCGCCTTTATTGCCCAAGCTCAACTTTTTCCCATTTGTTTCAAAAGCATGAAGCTTTCAATTAGAGAAATTATGCACATTGTTCATTTAGTACTCTCAGTGGCAATGCAAGGCTCGCTGTAGTAGTAAATTCAAGATAGGTTTCCTTTATATTTTCCGTTCAGTTGGATACCTCCGTAAAAAAAATGAAATTATTTTATTCTTATTTTCAAACGAATAAAAAGCTGAAAGGACAAATACCATTCACGTCACAGTAAGTGCTGGCATCTTGGCATCTATTGTTATCTGTTATGTGAAAAAAGGGGAAAGTATATTTTCGCACTTATTTTTTATAGAGAGTTAACTTTAAGATTTAGAGTAATAAGAGCATGCACCTATATCGTATTCGGGGGATGTCATGGATCGAACCATGACAACACACCTAAAGATCGCTTCACGAACCAACCTGCCTTCAGACTGTGTAATGGCTTCATCGCCTTGAGAAGACTAACAGTCAATAAAGCCGAAAGATCATGACACATAATCAAAACAAGTGACTATAAAATGCAAGACATATGACTATACTTATATTTTCATTGTAACTCCAATGATTTATAGCCACATTTTTTTCCATTTTTCTCTTTTTTAGTAACTAAGCTAATTCAAGAGATGCCATTATTTACCATTACGATCATATATTTAGACTGTTATTGATATTTTTGTGCACCATTCTGTGGGATGTTGGTTGAACTTATGAACTTTGCTCATCGTCTATTCTATATCTACACTCGCGGTTAAGTATTGCAGCAACTGAAGACACCATACATTACCGGCATAACAGCCATAGAGCTCAACTCTCATCGATATGTCATCTTGCCATTCTGTCGGCTGAAAGCGAATGAAACGAGCCGTAATAACTTTTGTCAGGTTATGGCGGACAACCGTGTTACTGTCGTTGTTTCCAACAAATTCCTACAAATTGATGACGTTTCATCAGAATTTGAGTTTCTTAACAATTACCTCCTTCTTTACATCCTTATTCGTTTTATCATTTCTGTTTGTTTTTTATCTTTGGATTATTGTATCAACATTAGAATGTTCAGCTTGTATCGCAGGATTAGTCAGTCTTTAGCAATTCTTTCTTTGAAATTTTTTTCACGCTTCCAGTTTTAAAATCTATTACCTTTTCTATGAAGTGAGGTTCTTCCTTGTAATATTGGAATTGCTGTGTTTTGTTGCTGTACCGCAATTTGTATTCAGCAGCCTTTTTTATAATTTAGTAAACCAGTCTGTAGAACACTATCGCAGGATGACAACTGATTTATTTTTTGGTTCGACTGTAAATGGTGTTCGGCAATGTGCATTAATTTTGTGAATGTCGAAGTCACCATTTATTGTCGTTCGTTTTTCTGTTCAGTGATTCGCGTAGAAAAGTCGTTACGGTTCGAAACGGACCTATCACATTTAGAGTGTTCATAGCCAACAAGTGAACATCACGGCTTAACTGACAGACGACTAACACCATCGCGATTTAATTGACCAAACTGACGTCTAAATTATATCAACGTCCTCTGAGTGTCCCAAAATGGCTACCCCGGAAAATCATGCCAGTCAACCTAGTATGAAATGACTCCTTGGTTCAAACCGTTCACCTGTTTTAGCTAATATTTCCAGAATGAAATATTGATAGCTCAGTTAAATGCACGAGCACTCAAGGAATATAGTTAATAGTGCTTTACCATGTTTTGCTCTTTTTCCTTGTAGTATTGGAATTGGTTTGTTTCGTTACTGTACTGCAACTTATATTTCGTAACCCATTTGTCACGATCTTCTCTTCCTTGTGTCGCTACACCAGTTATTCTTGTGAACTGACTGCCCAGATCAACCTGGAGCCACTGTTCGCCATTTCTTTCCCTTGCTGTCCATGCTCCTTTTTTGCCTTTATCTTTTTTGAAGTTTAGTCTGCCCTGGTAAGCATGGTGCTCGTTAATCACCTCTGAGGAGGCAGTGATATCTCCATTAGAGATTTTTCCGTTCTCCATACCCAAAGAATCTTGACATTCTAGAGAAAGGTAAAAAAATAAATATTTTCAATATTCAAAACTCATGCTCTGTGAAAAATTCTGGAAACTTTTCAGCTGATCCGAGTGTGTTAATGGTCCATCCACAATGTTGTACCTTGCTCAAAGGTACAATGGTTTCTGAAAACGTGGCAGCAATTGATTTCTAGTAGGGCCCATAAATGCTAGTCTTTCTCACTCGTATGCTGGATAATACATAGACTAGGGACCTTGAAAAACACTTCTCGTTCAATGTTGTTCCGGTCGGGACTTCCGGGAGACTGGCTAGGTAAAAAAGTATATGTTGGATTCCACGAAACCATGTGGTTTACATCCAAACAGTTGAACGTTGATCAGTTAGCAGAGTTAGTAACGTAACAACTTTAAGCGTCATTCAGGCTAAAGAGAAATGTCCTTAATAGAAGGATAAGAACGACGGCTATGTAATAACTGATTGGCATCCCAAAATAACTAACGATAACGTTTCCTCCCTCTTTTCAACTTTTTTGGGGTCTACTGTGTTCTCCTGAACGCATGGCAGCTCAAGACTTGCTCTGGCCTAAAAAAGGCTTCCCACTATGGGGTCTGTGATTTCCACCACCAGAATAATTCTGCTTATATTTATAATCAGACACTTGGGTGACAGAGATAGCAGTCTTATTACACTATTTTAATGTTCACGAGGGGGGCGTCCATTTTTTGTTCCTAATTGCCGGGTCGGACATACAACTCAAGCTTTTCTTTGAGCTTGGCTTCTATGAGTTTTCTAGCTAAGAAATGTATTATTTATAAGGTTTGCCAGCTGTAGAAATATATGGTATTGTTTAGTGATATCCTTTGTTATATCGGCACACCATCCTCGGACACTCAGTCGGCGGGTCGGGAGAAAAGGCTTGACGAAAGTTTTCAAGCAAGGGCGGAAGAGCCCCTGCTTACTTACGAGACCATTTCCAAACGGTCAAGCGAATTCTGGCTTCTGATTGGGCACAAGAGATGCTTTGCATTACTGTGCCCAATTGGTGAACAGCATCTCCTCAGTTCGTTTTGGGTGTTCGTACACGTCGGCTATTGTGAAGTTATGCTTGTCCTAAAACTAACTCATCTTTCTCCAATGGCTTCTTACTGCCGTCAAGTCCTGCTTTCTTTAGGTACAAATGGAATATTTTGCTGACTCTTACGAGGGCACCAATGGTGATGAGTACAAACACAACTTCTTTACAGTTCCACAGACGCTTCACCTCTCTTTTCATGTCCTAATATTTTATTATTTTTCCATGTTCTTTAAGAATTACTCCATGGTTAAATGGGCATGCGATATCTATTATAATGCGTCGCTCTTTTCCTTCTTATCCTCAACTATGATATCTGGTCTGTTATGCTCAATGTTATTGTCATGCTGATTGCAGATTGAATAGGAAAATTCTGTAGTAGCTATATTCCTCCGACTCGTAGTTATAGCGGTTGTGGGAGCAATCAAAATCAAACTTTTGACATAGTCTCCAGTGAACGCATGTTCCAACCTGATCGTGTCTCCAACCTTTGTATTCTTCAAGGCTGAGCCAATTTCTTGCACTCTTGTCAGCTTCAATTAGATTAAGTCTCTCCACCCTGAGTTGCCAACGTGGGAGACACGGATTAGACCCTACAATACACAAATGTGAAGTGCAATGATAACAGCTTTCACATTG
>OZ037775.1:10445949-10453449 GCA_964035525.1 Porites cylindrica | reverse complement strand
TGAAGACAAATTGCCTGTTCTTTCCAGGTTTATGGCCACACAAACCACTTCTGCGCCAAGTCGACTCGAAAAACTCTGTTTTGAATTTCCCGCTTTTTTTCACCTGACCAACATTGACGTCACAAGCCGTTCTACGAAGATAAGGGCCAAAAAATAGCAATTTTTAATTGCGAATATCTCAGAGATACTTAGTTCAATTGAGCTGAAACTTCATAGTATGTTTATTTGGTTCGTATTAAACACATTTCACTAGAATTAAACGAAAATTAAAAATGTCGAAATTTTGGTTCATTTGACCTTTAAGCAACTCTTTCACTAGTTTAAGGGGCATTTGGACATCGTCTTCCTCAATAGCATTCAGTATAAAATTAAGGGTATCGCGATTTACTCTTAACCTTCTTTTAGACTGTTCGTTTGTCCAGTTATGGTATCCATGCTGCCACCATAGACAATAAGGACTTTAAGATCCAACGAGGCGACGGCGACAAGAACGTCGCTTAAAAAGTGAATTTGCGTTTTTTCAGTGTTTATACCGATTATTCCTACCCATTTACTTTGTCAATTGTAGGCGAACCCTCCAAGCTGAATTTCAAGGGACCAAATTCAAGCTCAGAAAGAGAAAGAAAATTTCGTCTTTGCTTGTTTACGTCCTCCATAAAACGCGAAATTAGGCATTTTCACGTCGTCATCGTGCAAAAACGGGAAAGAAATGTACAAAAAACACGATGGTCAGAAATAGGTGTTTTTCCTCCCACATAGGTCACAGAGACGTGAAGAATTTTCCAAATGGCATGAAACTTGGCAGGATTGTTGCTTGAGAGATTCTACATTTTTTGGTGGCAGTTTGACAGTCTTGATGGACATTGTGACGTCACAAATAGTTTCCAAATTTGGTGCCAAAATTTAGAATTAAGAAAATCGTGAGAAAAACCACATAGAGGTGTTCTGTGATCAGAGTGAAGCTTTCCAGTGAAAACCCCGTTAAAATCCTTTAAAACGGGACAAAGTTACAAGCTATTTTGTGCCTGACAATAAAAGAAGGAATTTAAAGAATTTAATTGTTTTATTACCTTATTTAGTAAAACTTTAGGGAGGTTTCCAGTTCAAGACAATAATTGGAAGTTTAAAGAAAAATAGCGGATAACACACTGGAGAAAATTTGTAGTTTTTTGAATTTGGGACTCTATAGGTATTTTCACTTATGACGTCATCAACCTGTAAATATGACGTCAACATGGTATGAAATGACGTAACATGCAACCTGACACCCCATGTCCCAAATTTAAAAAACTACAAATTTGCTTTTATGCATGGTTCGCTTAGTTTCCTTGCTGTGTCGTCTAATAAGCTGGAGTTTAAATACCCCTAAAGTTTGACCATATATGGTTAATTCCATACATTTGGCGGGAAATTTGAATGTCTTTAATTAGCTCTAACTTTGCAACAATTTAACAGATTTAAGTGGGGTTTTCACCAGAAAGCTCCGTTTTTTTTATAGATTTTATTTATAAAGTTATTTAAGTCAAATAATTAGTTCCAAATTTTAGCGCCATGTTTCAACGTCACTTATGACGTCATGCTGTCAATCAAAAGTATAAAACTACCATCAATACATGTGGACTTTCTTTTACTATGTTCCTGCCAAGTTTCATTCGGAATATTTCATAATCATCTATGTGTCTCTAATGAGCCATGTGGGAGGAAAAACACCCATTTCTGACCATTGTGAAAGCGTGATGCACGTGAGAAGTTGTTGTTGTGCTAATTAAACCAATTGTTTTTTTTTTGACGTTTTCGTTGTTGTCCGCGTCGTTGGATCTTAAAGTCCCTAATCTCTCTGCTCCACGGGAGCTTTTCCTTTCCGCTCCGGTTTTGTAGATGAGCTGACTACAGTGGCTGCAATTATATTTTGAATTGAATTCTCCTCCTCGAATAAAATTTTTCGTGCTTTAGAACCTTCATGTCCCCTTCTTAACGACACTATGCTATCTTGAGCCTTCCGCTTTCTCGTTGTTGACAAGAGGTTTTGAGCAAACATGATGGAAATTTGTTTTTGTTTTTTTTTCTTCGCAACCTGGCCTGATCGCCCTAAGCCTTTTCTGTCTTACTTTATTATTTTACAATTTACATTGGTCGCGACTTTAAGACGGTTTCCCGTCCTTGAATTTATATTAGACGGTATTGACTGTCTGACGGAATTCCGTCTGTGACGAGTTTCTCGTCTTCTAATATGAATTCGGCCAATATCGGGGCCACGAGGTGACGCTCAGCCATCTAATTAGCTGTTACCTCATTTGCATAATCGTACCTGGTCGCTCTATATTTTCGACCCATATTTGGGCTGTTTTGCTTAGATATTGTAGAAAAAAATTATTTCCACTGTATTACACAAAATAGTCAACTTTCCTGGCAAAATTAACCTCTATGCAGAACCTAGCATTGATTTTTTTTAAGGGGGGGGGGGGGGGGGGGTTTATGGGCTTCCTGAGACCGAGATAATTTTTTTCTAAAATTTTAATTTTTACTCTTTCCAATAAGGTATAGCTTTGTATGGCACTATAAATAACAGCAGAGATGTAATATTTTGAAGTTGCATGGTCACAAATACTTAAAATAAATGCTGAAGACAATGTGTTTTAACTGATCTCTACCAGTACAGTTGCGTCCATCTCCGATGTATCCGTCTTTGCACTTGCATTCAAAGTAACCAGCGGTGTTTATACAGGTAGCATTCGAGTGACAGTCATGGCTACCATTATTGCACTCATCAAAATCTGAAAGAAAATGGTAAAGGCCTTCATCTAAGAGCCCAATTTCAATTTTACGAAGAGACTCAAAGGAAGCCGCAAAGAATTTTGGCAATTTTCCCTTCGTTATTTAATTTTCTGCCTCAAGGGCAAAGCATTGTTACGGCCAGTTGTCAGTCTTTTCTCAATAATTGTTGTTTGTTTGCTTGATAGCAACTAGCCTTTAATCTTAGATAGTGCTTTTAATTTTTTAAGTGATTCCCTAGCTTTACATCGAGCACTCTTTAATTTTGTTGTGTTGGCAACTTCAACAATGGACAAAATGCTGTGGGAGCATTTACTTGAGCACAAAAATAAGTTTATTCTCATCGATAAAGATCCTTTTTGCCATAACTTAAGAATACTTAAGATATTTACTAAATTTCATCAAAAGTGCGCGGCTAAACTCGAAATAATGCATCCTCGGAGGCCCAGGGGCAGTCAGTCGGGTCGAGAGAAAAGGCGCGATAAAAGTTTTTAAGTTCTTTCGTCGCGCCTTTTCTCTCGACCCGACTGACTGCCCCTCGGTCTCCGAGGATGGAAAAAATGTGCGTCAGTCGGCATTTTAAAATATTTTTTGCTCAACTTTCAAAATACATTAAGACGATTTTTTCTGAAACTTACGCGTGTTTAACTTTGAAAAGAGAACGGTTTATCTTACCTATGCGTGTTTCTCCTTTCTTGTTTTTCCCCGGAGCCGAGTTATGCCCAATTTAAGGATTTTATTGAGACCAGTTTGCTTTCTGTAAAGGATAGACAAAGAAACCGGTTCTCATAAAACCCATTAAATGGCAGCATACATTCGTCCGGGGACAACTGAAGAAAGAGGAAATTAAGTTCTGAACAGTTTAAGAAACGGAAGCCTTTTCTCATTTATTTAAATTGAGCATGAGGCATCGCAAGCTCACCCTTTCAATTGATGAAAGAAGGGAGCCGCGCGAGAACCCGCGAGCAAGGGTGGAGGAAAAGAGGGCTCTCCCTAGGCCACCACGCAACGTTCGCAGGGCTCTTCGTTGATGAGCCGTAAGAATTTCTGCGTCTGCTTTTTGCGTGCCGCTCGCGCATGACATCCCTCCATATGACCCAGGGAAGAGTGTTTTCTGAACTCTTTTGGATTTGACTTTTCCAGACCGTGGGTGAGGGGTGTGGGGTGTTCATGAAGACCAACCAATCCCCCCCCCCCCTCCTCCTCTGTAGCATGCGGGCCTGGTGAATATATCACATTAAAAATTATATTAGTATGCAATGACAAGATGCATTACCATAACAACCATACAGCTCTAGTCTCATTGATATGTGATTGTGCCATTTTGTCGGCTTCACACGAATGTAACGACTCCTAATAAGCTCAGTCAGGTTATGACGAACAACACTGTTACGGTCATTGTTTCCAGCAAATACCTGCAAATAAATGAGATCCACGATATCGGAGAGAGGATCATATATTCTATTTGTATTTGCTAATTATATTTGTGGGAATTCAGCTAAAGGAATCCGGAATCCCTGTAACGATTGGAAATGGGAATCCAAGTTTCACCGACAAGGAATCCCCAGTTGAGTACCTGGAATCTGGAATCCACAGCTTGGAATCCAGAATCCAAGGCTGTCCTAGATTACCTTACAGAAGGTTAAAGTATTAAATGGCAGCCTTCTTGAAGTCTTGGAATAAAGCCTTTCTGTCGGGGCAGAAATTCCCAAAGGACTTTACTGGAGCTCATGTATCTGACCACTTTAGCATATTGCCGCTAGGGCAGGAAAGGCAGTTCATTTATTAAGTCAAAAGGAAACTTGAAAAACGTCTGGCCTCACACTTTCTAATGCTGATCCATTTCCACAGTAGCGATGACTGAAAAGATTGATAGTTTCTGCCTGCATTATAATATCTGGTTTTGGAAAACGTTGGTACAAAAAACAGATAACAAGTGCTCCCTATTAATTACTTGTCAACAAATTGCGTAATTTACTGCAAACTCAAGGAAAAGGACTTTTTGTCCACCAAAATGGTTTAAGGCCATTTGTCAAGGTTAACGTAATGAACCCCGTTCCTTGTTTTTTAACACTTTTACATTACAACGCTAACCACACACAGCAAAAGCTGGTTTCTAGGTGGGGCATAGGCGATCACACATTACAAACAAATGGAAGCAGTATGGTGTTCTCAAAAGGTACAAAATTTCAGTGAATAATTAAGTACGTAAATGTATACAATATAGCTAGATTTACAATATAATTATGTTGGAGGGAGTTTTGAAGAAAAATTACTACAACTACAGTTTAAAATATAAGTACATGCAAATTAATGAATCAGAGCGACCCAGCAGAAGGCAAAGAGGCAAATTTGCTTTTAAATTCAGAAAGCAATTGGCTGTTTTTGCCTCATAAAAAAGATTATTCCACCGCATTGCACCACTATACTTTTCCTTTTTCTCGTATAAAGCTGGTACGTAGCCCAACGCCCACCCACTTGGATTGTATCGGAGGCGTAAAAGCACTGCTGGTGTTGGACTGTGTGCGTGGAAAGTGCTTTCACGTTATAACGTCCGGCACGCGGTAAGCTTTCTAAGAAGTTAACACATCTCTTTGAAGCATTATCTTTAATATAATTATTCAGTTAAATTAAGCTTCTCTCTAATATTTCGGTACGGTACGAAGAGAGCAAAGACTATTGTAATTGCCGTTAAAACGCTTGTGAAATGAATTAAATTTATCAGGGTTCAGTGCCACTACAGTCTTTGGTACCCATTCCAAACCCGCTTCCTGCACCAACCAGACTAGACGTTCAGCTTGTTGAATTTTAAAGAGAAATGGTAAAAATAAAAAATTATGTATTTAAATACAGCTTCTAATATCTGAATTTTAACAGAGTTAACCCATGACCCTAGTACTAAGAAAATATATAAAAGGAGTATTCACCTTCGCGAATGTCTGTCCTCTTTCTTTGTAGTTTTGCAAGTTTGAGTTTTGGTCACTGCTGTACAGTAGCTTGTATTCTATAACCCACCAGTCATAGTCATCTCGTCCTTGGGTAGCTAAACCGGTTACTCTGGTAAAACTCCTGACCAGGTCAACCTGGAGCCATGGATTAACGTCATTTTCGGCTGCTGACCAAGCGCCCCCTCTGACTCCGTCTGCTTTGAACTGCAGTCTGCCCTGGTGGGCATAGTGGGTGGCATCCCACTGATCGGCGTAATAGATAGTAGCAACCGGGCAGTGGTCGGCATGGTGAGTGGTATTCCGCGCAGAAGAGGCACTTATCTGTCCATCAGAAATATTGCCACTTTCCATACCCAGGGCATATTGACATTCTAAAGTTTTCACAGAGGGGCAAGTTCCATGAATACAATGAAAACTCAGCAAAATATATCCTATGTACATTCAAATGTCAATAATAGATCTCGATAGCCGTAGAGGAATATTTTTTACTAATAGCAAGAGAAAAAGAGGTCCTAACACAAAATCTGTGACATTAGTCTTGTTCTACTGTTAGAGGGTCTGAATTGTGGTCATTCAGGTGGTCACAAACTATTTTCTCAGCTCTTTAATGCCTTTAACACGTAAAACCAGGGCAATGCGGAATCACTCGCTCTGAACAGCGGTAATTTAAATGACAAAAAAAAAAAAAAAATGTGCTTTACTCGCGAAAGTTGTGGAGAATCTCCATGATCGGTCAGTCCATGTGCTGTCTCATTTTGAGCATGAAACGTTCGCTGCGCCTTGCAGTATTCATATACCCGAGATTTTGGATTGATGGCAAAGTATTTATTTAGGTATTTATTTTTGCTATTTCATTCTGGGAGACATAAGCATCTCAGTAGTATTGCTATCTTTCAATTCGAGAATAAATAAAGATTATTGATTGATTTGATCTATATTGTAGTCCTCGAAAAGGGGAGCGAAGCGTTTCACGCACATTAAGTCCTATTATCCTGCTCCACAGACAAGCGGCTTGAATTTGCAAGTTGTAGGTTCATGCGGCGCCTTGTGTTCGCACCGTTCGGCACTATGACTGATACGTACGGAAACGGCTATGAAAGTTCTCGAAGACAAGTATGAGTAATCGTCATTTTTCTATTCATACAGCTGAGGACAGAACAGACCAGAAACTCTATCGCCATCAGTTTCAACCAAACTGTACGAAAGAATCCCTCGCAACTGATCATGGGGGAAATCCAGCAACATACAACCCAGTGAAGTAGCAGCCTTTCACCGGAGTCTGCTCCTCAGCGACTGAAACTCCAAACCAGAAGTGTCGTACTACAAAGGACCACCGAGGGAATCTCGCCAAAAAAGAGAGGATCGAAATGCGCTTATCACGGTTAATCAAATTTAAACCAACCAATTATAGCAAGGTATTGTGCTATCCTTTATAAGGTTACGGGTGTATCCAGTGGACCTCATCTCCAGGAATACTAGCAATGCAATATGTACTCGAAACGTTGTGTTCTTATTTTCTTGAACCATTTAAAGTGAAGATCGCAGGACAATTAATAACTTAGCCCGCGAAAACAGCCGTTTGTCCTCGCTCAACGCCGCTTGGGACGTTTCGCGAGGTAGAACGTCTGCGACTCAGCGACAGAAATCCTGTACTGATGACGTAAAATCTGTCCGGAGTTCGGTCAGAAGCGCTGATTAGACGACGGAGTAGTTACATTGTTTTAACTATTGTTTACGAATGAAAGACAAAAGATAAGAGGCCACAAGGGTCAAATGTCAA
>OZ037775.1:10365949-10440949 GCA_964035525.1 Porites cylindrica | reverse complement strand
TCTATTTTTCTAAAATGAAAAGGTTCTTATTTTCTGCAGGAAAAAAAACATTGCAGCTTATGTCTCCCAAAGAGGTTCACCTGAATATTTTCCAGGTGTATAGAATTTTTTTTATAGATTTGAGAAAATAAAGATGTGTGTCAAATATTGGGCTAAACAGGTTCTTGTATAGAGCCTGGGGCCTAATTATAACTGGCAAGTTTAGCCAAACAGGTTCCTAAAAACCAGGTTCTTAGTCACAGCTAGGTTTTTACTGTATTGAAGACTTTGTACTTTGCAGTAATAGCCAAATTAAGACAAAAATTATGTGATCATAAATGCTCAAAAACTCCTTGTGTTGAGAGATGGGGAAATATTATAAACCAGTTTTGAGTGTGGTTATCAAGTTGTTCATTCATTGGAGGGTACAGTGTAGTAAAATAATATTTCCAGGAATATTGTCAAGCTCAGCTCGTTTATTCTTAAAAACAATTCCCCATAAGAGTTAAACCAGAAATCACAACTTTTGGCTCAGTATTGTTCTGACGTGTTTTCTTTGAACAATAGGTGTATGTAGGGGTGAGGGAAAATTCTTGCCCAACTAAAGATTTTATCTTATCTTCTTAGCCATGGAAGAACATGAAAGTCAGGTCCTCCAGGTTGAATGTAGCATGGAATGCTCTCTGCGCTGGTGAACAAGAGCAAAGTCACTCAGCAGGTACTGATATAGTTCATGGTAGATGGTATTTATTATAGAATTGCATAATTGAGTAAAATCACGCATTCTGATTGGTTAACGAAGAGAGGTATTCAGTGTGGAATTGCGAGTTGAAAACGAGGCTAAGGGATGTTTTTTCGCATCTACGTAACAACTATCGTCAAATTGTAACACAACAACTGCAAAAAAGGTTTTCTACAATGTCATTTTAAAATGTTTTCAAAATCATTGTCACCTTTTGTATATCCCTTCTTAACATACTGTAATGTCGCCTGGTCCTCCACCTACTGTTCCAACCTAAACTGTATTTACCTTTTGCAAAAGCGTCTAGTGCGGCTCATAACAAAAGCTCACTATCTAGCAAATACCGCCCCTTTGTTTAGCCAGCTTAAAGTAGTATTAATTCATTTTCTGTCACTACTTTTATGTATTGTTATCACCATAATCTTTTGCCTAGTAGCTTTCATGACTTGTTCTTAAGTAGTAATCTGAAGTCCATCAATACCAAAATTCGACTGGCCTCTCAGTATAGACCTCATTTTTGTAGATCAAATATAAAGCAATTCAGCATCCTTTACCGAGGACCTAAAATCTGGAATTCGTTGCCTGTTTCACTAATTAGCTCTCCTTCTATATTTGTTGTTAAAAAAAATTTAAAGAATTATCTCACTGATAGCCGATCTGTCGCTTAATTTTCTGATCTTGCTCACTCTGCACTCAGCCATGAATTTAGTTCTCTAGGTAGTTGAAGGAAGCCTATTAATATAAGCTTCAAGCTTCGTTAGACTTCCTTCCCTTGCGAAATAACTTTTGGAATTCCTAGGAATTCCTAGGATTATCCTAGGAATTCCTAGGAAAAAAATCCTAGGAATTCCTAGGAATCGTAGGTGTGAATTTTCACGGTAAATTCGGACTTGGAATTCCTAGGAATTCCCAGTTTAAAAAGTTCTGGTTCTAAATTCCTAGAAATTCCCGGAAATTCCAAATGGAAATGAAACTAGACTTGGAATTCCTAGGAATTCCAACCTACAAGATTTTAAATCACAAAAAATTCTTAGAAATTCCCAGAAATTCCTAGTAATTCTTAGGAATTCCTAGGAATTCTAGGAGTTTACAGGTTTAACATCATGTCATCAATCAAGGTCCAATGCCAGGATAGTAAAGTATACACAAATTTAATGATTAATTACCAACTGGAGAAAGCATGGAAATTGCTTTTAAACAAGTTTATGATAATAATGTTCAAAATCACATCTTATGGTACATGTTGTTTTTTAAAAAATTGAATAAAACAATTAAAGTCCTGAGATATAAATTGTTCTTGAGTGATCATTGAAAAATTGTGGGACACATTTGTAACTGGAATAATACAGCAAAAGAGTCTTGACTGAATTAATTTTACAGCGGGAACATATATGTAAAAAAAGAAAAAGTCAGGCCAACTTGCTTCCAGCAAGCTTATCTGCTAAGCCCTTATTAAGCTGCTCTTTTAATTCAGGACTCAAACTGAGAACAAAATAATGAACTGGAAACTAAAATACTTGTAGTACATGGCGTTTAAACATACTCGTTCATGACTACAGTAGAACCCCGGCAGTGAACTCGAACTCTAAAGGGAAACGAAAAATAGTTCGATTTTAAGTGGGGAATTCGAGTTATCGGGGTAAATTTCAGTGAAATCTTGATCAAGAGAAAGCAAATTTAGTTCGACTTAGCGGAGAATTCGAGTTATCCGAGTTCGAGTTATCGAGGTTCTACTGTATTAAATCCGCCAGAATCTGATCGAGTATTAGCTTATTCACGTAGAATTCCATCAACCTTTTGCAACAACGACTACAGTTATGTCTCCAGTAAACAAAAAGGAACCAATAAATGGTTTTCCATGCCATCTTGAAGTTTCGTGTTCATATATCGGAACGATCTATAATTTCACTTTGATCTCCAGCTTCATTATTTGAGTACGTGGTGACCATCAGAAGACACATTACGAAGCAGGAACGTACCTTTACCTTTCACAATCCAGCTGACTTATCGTTCTTGGACATGACTAGAAGCACGTTTCATGTGTCAACAACAAAATAAATGAACAATCCGCGTTTAAAATAACGTCAATTTCGGATGCAAAATACTTGTGCTCTTGCTAATGAAAGTCCGCGTGAATTTGAACTCACCAAACGGAACTTCATTTCACACTTTTCCATTGGTTCAAAAGGCGCACGTGATGACGCAGTTCACTTAGTGGGGAGACTGGTAACCAGTATAGCTCAAACATGGCGGATGATTTTGCTCGATGATGAGCAAGTTGAAAAAAGCGGTCGTTTTCAGAGCTAAATAAAATATTCCAACGCTTTTGAGGTATAAGCAGCGAGAGGAAAACTTCGTATTGTTTTTTCAAGAAGCGATGACCTTTTATTAGGCAAAGCCGCGATGAAAAACGTGTTGTGGGCATGTTTGGAAAGCTCAGGTACGAGAAGTGGCTCTTTGAATAAGCTTTCAGTATCGTGCTTATTGTTGATAATTTTTTTTAAAGATTTAAGTCGCAATAAATGTTGTATATAGATGCTGGTTAATGTCAAGAAATCCTTGTTGTTATAGGCAATTAAAGAAATGATTATTAAATTTTTTTACGCTTTTTATTACCTTTGAACACTTATACGGTTTTACCCAAAAATTAAGCCAGTGTTTCCAAGTTAACAATGACTTGGAATTATTGAGAATTCCTAGGAATTCCCACAAATTCTCATTGGTGTTTTAGCAATTCCCAATAATTCCCATAAGTTCCAAAGACAGTTTCCTTCAAACTTGGAATTATTGGGAATTCCTAGGAATTCCCAAAAATTCCCACTGGTGTTTTAACCCATTCCCAAGTATTCCCAAATATTCCAAGGTTTTTTATCTTTGCTCATTTGCATGTCTTGGAATAACTTGGAATTCCTAGGAATTCCTAGGAATTCCTAGGAATTCCCAGAACTCTGGGAATTCATTTCGCAAGGGTTGTCACATTAATTTTATAATTTAATTAACACCTTTTGTTTATGTTGTATAAGGTTTTGTGAGTGACTAAATAAATAAATAGTTAAAAACAAACAAAAGCATTTTTTAAAGTGATCCGGAGGTTCTTCCTTGTTTTGAACTAAACTACAAATTCTTGGAGAGGTATAAAAAACCCCTTTTGCTAGCGACAATGAGAAAACAAGAAAATCCTGTGAACACAGCCCAGAAAATGGCAAGCCAAATTCAAACCAACAAAACGGAGAAGCGACAATGGAGGAAGTGCCAGGGTCAATTGTCACATATACAGAAGAAGAAATAAATACCTTCAAAGATCACATTGTCCCTGAAAACACGAAAAAGAGTACACCACTTGCATTCATCCTGAATCGTGGTACTTAGAAAAGTACAAAAGAGAGCTGAACTTGAACAGCATTTTTAAAACATTTCAAGGTACTTACCTTATATCAATCGCAACGTTAAACTTTCAGTGCTTTGCCTTGGACACTTCATTTCTTTCAGTTTTGCTACCGAAGAGGTAAAAGGTGTAAATTATTTTCCTTCGCGAGCAAATGACCAATTTGAAAAAGGATGTTATAGATAACCGGCTTGTAAATTCAGTGAAATACCTCTATTTATCCTTACAATTAGTGTGAAGCTTGTTCATGTGTAAAAAAGTTTGAAAACAAATGTAAAAACAAGCACAAGGTACAAAAAAAGTTGTCAAAGGTTCAAACGTGTATGACTGACCTTGCTTCCTATTCGCTAACGCAATGACAGGTTTGACATTTGACTTTGAAATGGCTTGCTGGGGCGCGTGCTCAGGATAAAAACAAACAATATTATTGATGTTTTCTTTTTTTTTCTGATTTTTATTTGATTATGCGATTCAAGGAAAATCCATTACCTGACTCGTGAATTCCACGTTAAATTGCACTTGAAAACCGATATTGGTTTTCGTGTGCAATTTAACGTGGAATTCCCTCGTCAGGTAATGAATTTTCCTATAAAACTTAATAATATATGTGGAAAAATTTCTTGAATCAGATTGGCTTAGAGCAGTGCAGTTTTTAGTAAACACTGTACAAAAACAAGGAAACATAATGCAAAAATAAGGAAATAAAGTGCAAATTTCTCAAAGAATGAAAACCTGTGATTGGCTAATAAACAATCAGTGTTCTCCAGAAGTGCGGGCAACTGGCAGTTTCACTGGGAACTCTTTTCCAAAGTGCCAGCTACTCTTATGAGTCAAAACATAAAAAAAAAAACTGTCTGTAACTTTTATCTTCAATTTTTCATAAGTTCCATTTTTTTCTGCGAAGGATAAAATGGCACCCGAAGCAAATCGTGTTAATTCATTTCTCAGAATACTAGAACATGCAATTTCATCGGGAAAATAACAAACAAGCAAAAAAGCCACAAGAGCTTGTTTGAAAGTTTATCAAAAAACACATGAAAATACATGGAACTAAAGTGCCTTGAACAGCTACAAAAGAAGACAGGTGTTGTTTATTCATGGTTGCGAAGCCACTCGCTGAGGCACTTGCCGATAGATAGCTGCGGCTTGTTTATCCGACATGAAGAATATAAATCACAAGCAACTAGAACACAGGCTATGCAGCCATTCACTACAGCAATCGAGGCATCAGTAAAGCTTCTTTTCTTGTTCAGCAAAACCAGCTTGTGGCTTCAAACAACGTCATAACAAGCGACCAAGGTAATAGTTTTTCTCCGTTGTTCTTACTTTTGTAACTGCTCCAAAAATCCAAATTCACAGTAATTTTGATGGCTGTTAAGAATTATTTTTCTTCACATTATCTGCCAGGTTTTTTTAGCTGTCCCGCTGTGTAAAATCCTAGAATCTCGATGAGTTTTTAAAAGTGTTCATCTTTACAATGTTTTTGATTTTTCATTCATCCAGTCCAGGCGAGTCGGTTCACGCGTTGACAGTTCTGATAGACATGTGACATGTGAATAGCGGAACTCCCTTGTCTTTTCTGGTTTGTTCTAACAAGATTCAAAGGGATTTTGTGGGCGTTTTTAATAAAATAATTATTCCACTTGCGCTTGTTGGATGAGATGATTATTGCCAACTCGGCGCTATGCGTCTCGTTGGCTATTTTCCATCTCATATCCAACGTGCCCTCGTGGAATAATTGTTAATTATAAAATAACTAAGATAGTACGTGCATTCTGATTGGTTAAAAACCAATAGTTTGGTTAAAAACCAATAGTTTATTGTGCCGGTAAAATCATAGAAAACTGAAACATGCTTTAAAGTTATTTTATAAAAGTAAAAGACCACATTTTCTAAGGTTTGCTGGTGTGATAACCCACTTGGGGTGTTGGGAGAAGACTGGAAAAGCTTGTAAACCACCAGCTTAACTTCTCAGATCTCTGGGCCTCATGCCCCCAAACCCCCCCTTAGATACGGTACTCTCGCTTTACCAGCACTTGGTGTCAGGCACCAGTTACTTTACATTGGGAGCTGGCTACTCTAAAACTTCTGGAGAACACTGAACAATAGAAATATATAAGAACCAATGAGCCTCAGGTGTCACAATCTGCTTGCTTATCTTCTTAGCCATGGAAGAACATGAAAGTCAGGTCCTCCAGGTTGAATGTAGCAGAAAGTGCTCTCTGCTTGGTGAACAAGAGCAAAGTCAATCAGCAGCTACTGATATAGTTCATGGTAGATGGTATTTATTATAAAACTTAATAATATACATGGAAAAATTTCTTGAATGAGATTGGCTTAGAGCAGTGCAGTTTTTAGTAAACACAGTAAAAAAAACAAGGAAACATAATGCAAAAATAAAGAAATAAAGTGCAAATTTCTCAGAGAATGAAAACCTTTGAACAATCAGTGTTCTCCAGAAGCGCAGGCGACTGGTGGTTTCGCTGGCTACTCTTATGACTCAAAACAGTAAAAAAAACTGTCTGTACCTTTTATCTTGAATTTTTCAGAAGGTCCTAAAAGAAACAAAAACAATAACTTGTCGTACAAAAAGCTCTTTGGTGTATGACAATTTGCCTTTTGCTAATGGTATTATCGATATATTTACTGAATGATTTTTGATGAGACATTGCCAGATAATATTTTTTAATTATAAAATAACTAAGATAGTACATGCATTCTGATTGGTTAAAAACCAATAGTTTATTGTGCTGGTAATCTCACAGTAAACTGAAACATGCTTTAAAGTTATTTTATAAAAGTAAAAGACCACATTTTCTATGGATTTACCAGCATGATAACTCACTTGGTTCTTGGGAGAACTCTGGAAAAGCTTGTAAATAACGAGCAAAACTTCTCAGATCTCTGGGCTTAATGCCCCCAAACTCCTCCCTTAGATACAGTACTCTCGCTTTATCAGTGCTTGGTGTCAGGCACCAGTTTCTTTGCTTTGGGAGCTGGCTACTCTAAAACTTCTGGATAACACTGAACAATAGAAATATATAAGAACCAATCAGCCTCAGGTGTCACAATCTGCTTGCTCAACTTATTAAGATTATATCTTATCTTCTTAGCCATAGAAGAACATGAAAGTGAAGTCCTCCAACTTGAATGTAGCATGGAAGGCTCTCTGCCAGGTGAACAAGAGCAAAGTCATTCAGCAGGTACTGATATACCGGTAGTTGTTTATGGTAGATGGTATTTTATTATGAAAGTTAATAATATACATGAAAAAATTTCTCTGTGAATTTGATTGGCGTAGAGCAGTGTACTTTTTAGTAAACACAATGCAAAAACAAGGAAACATAATGCAAAAAGAAAGAAATATAATGCAAATTTATCAGAGAATGAAAAACTGTGATTGGGCCAATAAACAATAGAAATTTATCAGAACTAATAAAGTGCCACAATTTGCTGGTGGGAAGCATGTATACTTTTAAAACTTCCCCCTTTTTGGTGTAATTAATTATGCTCTGTTGTCTTACCTAAGTAATCTTTCCTTTTTCTTGTAACACTTTTTTTCTCAATATTTTATTTTATGAATTTACCTGATTATTTTTATTTATTTATTCATTGTGGGTTGTTTTTTTTTTCATTTTTGTAACCAAGATTTTGAAATTAATAAAGGTGTGGGTGGGCGTGTGTGTGTAACAAATAAGAATGTTAAAACTTTCATATATATATTTTTTACATGGACTCAAAAGAGCAGCTATATAATCAGTGATTTTGTTACCTCTGCATTCTATCTATGTTCCTGACACATAAAAATCGCCAAAGACATAAAATAATTCATGGATATATCGATCTGAACTTGTGTATTTGTAGAAATATCCCGTACGTGTAATTTCTGTGGCAGTTATGGTTGTTGTTTAGTGATGCATATTTGTTTTAGCCTTTGTTGACTTCTGCTTTAAAATAGAAGAACTATATTTTAATTTCAGTATACTATAATACAGAGTTTTGGAGTGTGTCTTCAGATTAACTGTCTGCGGCTGGTACATAAAGGCCCAAACATTTTCCATTTTGGACTCATTTTTTTTAACTGGGACTCATTGGTTCTGGACTGGGACTGATGATTTCTCACAAGATGAGTCCCAGAATTCATCATATTTATTTGTAACAAAAACACTGTATAATTCATTGATTAGACCTTTTGTCGTGTAATTCAAGTGTTGTTGTTGTGGTAAACATGACAAGTCATCATGTCTGTACTTAATTCTCCATGACTGGATTGTAGGATTTTTGTTCTGTTTGTATTTGATCGTGCATTATTATTATGGGAAAACTTACCTTAGGGTTGCATTACTTTGACTAGGACAAAGTTAAAATACATTGAATTCTCATAGAGATAATTATTTTTTGGATTATAATAATGAGTTCATTGGTTGGGTCACTCCCATTATATTTGATGACTGGTTTATGAAATATCAGCACTTAGAAAATGATTGTCAAGGTTGTTGTGTTATCCAAAGTTTCAAAAGTAGAAATATTGTGTATTTTCTATTTGAAATCAGGTTTTGAGAACACTTCCACAGATACAGCTTTATAATAGTAATTCTTGTACAGTTATACAAGCATGCAGTACTAGGGTGCGAAGAAAAGGAGGTCAGTTTTGTGCTTGTCCTTCGGGAAGGCTGTAGCTTGCATCTGTTAGCCCAAGAGTCACAACTCTATTATCCCTCAGGCAAGATAAAAAATAGAATCCACTAGCCCCATAGCTTATATGAATTGTGTAGTTGGTTAATACAAATAATTCATTTACTAGGAGAAGAGTTGGAACAACACACTCCTGCAGTAGAAAATGGCCCAATTGAGGGAGCAAGCAACGTGCAGGAAACACAGCAACCTCTTCCAGAAGTAAATAATAGTAGCCACTTAGAAGATGACCGCCTAATTGCTAGAGCAAGGGCAGTTGGTGTGGACTATGAGTTTCCAAAGCCTGGTGAAGTGGAAATGGAGTATGACAGAAGAAAAGATTTTATTTACTTGAATCCAGTCCATTCCTTTTTCTCTCCAACAACAATGATATATTAAGAAACATTGTTATTATAGCTGGAAATTTCTTTCCAACCATGTGCACACTCATTGGTTATTTCAATGTCACCTGACATCTAACAATGAAACTTTTTGGTGCCAATATTCTCTAAGCAGGCAACATCGCAAAAATCATTCACATCAGAGGGTAACAGTGCACTATTACCCGTGAATGACCAACAACTGACATTCCAGGGAGGTTTAATGAAGCTATAAATTTTTTAAAATGTTAACATCACAAATCACTTAAAGACTTGGCCCATGGGAAACAGTTAATTTTGTTTTCCAAGAATCTAAATATTTCCCAGCACCATTCTCATTAGTTACTTCGAGGTCACATGACATCTAACTGTTTCCCACCACAGTCTCTGAGGAATTGCCAGGCTAATTGACCAGCTGCTGTGGAAATTGGAGAATGCCTATATGAATGGTTAGGTACGTTAGGTACAGTGCCAAAGTTGCATTGATAACTGTGGTGATCTTCCCTGAATTTATTTCTTCATTCTGCATTTCCAGTATATGAAATTAATGTATTTATTATACCATATATAACTTTGTTGTGTGAATTCACCTTGGATAAGTTAATCTTTTCTTGTGCTGTTTTAAAGTTATATAGAGTTTTAGTTTTAGTTTCAACTTTTAAGACCTTTTTCTTTCCTGCTCTTTAAACCTTATCTAACTACGTGTTACTTTTTTCGTAGTTTTCTTTGACTCCTCTTCTTCCTTTGTAGGGAGTGGGTTGCGGCTACACGTAGGCTAGATTACATCCCGATACCGACTGGGGGGTATCAGTATTTGCAACGAGGTTATATCGTATTGTGTACCAGTGTGAATAAAACGATCTTCATCATCATCATTATTATCGTTATTATTATTGTAATGAAATCGGGAGCTCCGCTTTTAGGCTTCGCTAAATCTATATATTAGTAGTAGTAGTAGTGGTAGTGGTAGTGGTAGTGGTAGTGGTAGTGGTAGTGGTAGTGGTAGTGGTAGTGGTAGTGGTAGTAGTAGTAGTAGTAGTATGATGATGATGATCATCATCATCATCATCGTTATCATTAGCGTTATCGTTATCATTATGCACCTATCAATGTGAAGCCGGGGGGGGGGAGGCAGGGCATGGGGTGGGGATTTGATTGTCTTTGTTGGTCCTGGGGTAGGGCATTTGACTAATCTTGTTCTCCCAGGGGAGGGGATATTTGAATCTTTCTTCGCCCGACATGGCACTAACGTGGGGACGGATTTCACAGCCGACTTGGACGAAAGAGACTCAGACCGAACATATGTTTCCCCACTTCCACGCTTCACGCACGCGACGTACGGTCTGGAAAGATCTGGAAATCATGGAAGCCAACGAGAACAAGCCAAAGGTGAGTGGATTTTACTGTATTGATCAATTGAACCTTTTAAGATACTGTGGTATCAAAGTAAACGGAAGTAAAGAGAAAGCAAGTCGATTTTTGCAAGTACAATTGATCAGTGTATGGCTAACATTCGCTACAACCACCGTATAAAGCTTATAAAACTGACTTTCTTTGTACTAAGAATGTTATATTCAAACTTACAAAATGTGGACTTTCTCCTAAAGGTTTCTGTATTCCATGCAGTGTATTAAAACACGGACTGAATGGTTAAAACGTATATTATAACATAGCGCGCGTGCTTGCCCTATGTAAGTCCTATTGAGCCGCTATGAACAAAATCTTTATTTACGCACGCCCGTGCGTAAATAAGATGACGTGAGCATTTTTTTTATCTGGCTGCAAAGTACAGTTGTCGTCTTTTAAGCTGCAGTGCAGTGCAGTTTTCCTTCTCTTTAAAATATGGACGAAACCAGCGAAAAACTGCCCAATTTTTGTATCGGCATTGACCTTTTAGGTCCTGATCCAACAAGCAGCAAAAATAAAGCCGAATTAAAAAAAACTCGCAAGTTGCGCGTTTCGCAAATTTGTCGGAAGACCAGCTGCAGCAAATTTTGGCCAAAAGACATTCACTGGGAACAGAACAGACACCAACTGGTCATCAACAACATTTAAGGGTAAAGTCTCCGTTTTTAATTGTTGTTTTTAACTTTGTTACGCACTTTTATTATCTCCGAACAATCCGACTGAAGCAGGAAAATTTCTCTCGCAATAACAACACAAATTACACAAGAAGACATAAATTTATTACTCACAAAAACAACTGCTGCCAGGTCTTCTCAAGAAGCCGTAATGACCAGCCAATGCTCGTAAATGAATATAAGTTTAAAGAAGGATGACAGTCGTCTTCGCTAAAAACATGTTTTCTGGATTTCGCCGAGCAAAACGTAAACATCTTTTCAGCAAATCCAAACCATACTCCACGACTTCTTACGAACATGTTAGTATTTTAACTTTAGGTGAACTTTGAGACTCTTTTACCTTTGTTTCTGCTTAGTTTCCATTGATCGTTAACGAATAAAGAAGCAAATTTTTTTCTCAGTTTTACAGAAAGAACATTTTCATTCAAACTAGACGATTGTGGCGTGTTCGTAATCAGCCAATAGAACCGTTTGTTATTGTGTAGCGCGTTACGAGAATTTTGCAGTTAATCAAAAAGCAAGCATTTTTGTCAGCTATGTTATAAAAGAATTTGCTCATGCTTTTAGCTGTGCGTATATCGAGTTATGGATGCACTTGGGAAGTTTGGAGAGCACTCAAGAAGCTAGAGTTGCACTCGGCTATCGCCTCGTGCAACTCTTACGGATCTTTCGTGCACTCCAAACTTCCCACGTGCATCCATAACTCGATATACGCACGCTAAGCATGAACAAATTCTTAAATTTCAGCTTTAACAGGAACATGTATCTCTGGTGATGCAGTACCGTTTATAAGTAAAAATTGCAAGAAAAAATTGCAATTGCGAGTTTTATTTGGAGATATTTTTACTGTGCCTTTCTTGGGTCCAGCCTTTGGATGGACAGCAATGTGCAGGGAGGTGAGGTGCGGGAATTTGGCTGTAATTGGCTCGAATGATTTGCCCTTGGGCAGGGAATTTGACGGCAAATTTTTGAAAAAGATGTCAAATCCCCACACCATGCCCTGCCTCCCACCCCACCGGCTTAACATTGATAGGAGAATTAAGCTAAACTTCCCGCTGATTTTTTAAAATTTTGTAATGATGATTTTAATTACCATTGTCATTGTCATTGTCGTTATCATCATCATTAGATATCATTAGCACCTAAGTAAGAACACATCCAAGAGAAAACTGATCGTGGCAGGATGATTACAAAGGTCGACCGACGTTTGAATGCGTCCACATGTAAAGAGATGCGAATAAATGCAAGAAAAGAAAAGGAAAAAATCAGCTGTGTTCAGGATGAACAGGTAGAGAAGGTTAATAATTTGTTGTCGTTGGGTGCAAAGGTGTCAGTGAAAGGAAAGCGGCCTGACAAAAGATATATATATATATAAAGGTCTAGGAAAGCTAGGGGTGCCTTTTAAAGTATGATCGGTTTGGAATACAAGAGGCGTTGGAAACTTGCTAAAAATTGGCGAAAGAAGACGCCATTTTGAACTTCCATCTCAAAACCATGAGTAGCAAAGGATATTCTGAGTTACGAGTGTCAATCAAAACGCGCAAAAACTGCTACCCTCTTATTTATTAGAAACTTGCTATGTCAATTATTGCTGGTTATTAACATGTGAGGCTTCTAAGTGGTAAGAAACATATTCATTAATTTTAAGAATTAATATCAGATGTTTTAAAACGGGTTAACTATAATTACGGTAGGTAAGTATGTGCAATACTGGCCGTGCATTAATTTGTTCATACTAATAGAGAGATTTAGAGTGCCCTTTAGAATTTCTCAAAATAGAAAACATGCAACTAAAAGCAGTTCGAAACAACTGTTTGGATAAAACTAACATGAAGCTACTAATTTTCATTTTGGGGTAGAGAAAATGAACATTAAAGCGTGAGTTAAGGTGTAACAAAAGTTTCGATATAGTTTTTCAGAGGCCATATATACCGATATTTTTCAATCGCTTTGATAGTGATTTTATACTTGTCTGGTCGCCATAAAATTTTCACCAATGATTGAATACAGATTGAAATTTGTGAAAATGTAGGTTTTAGTAAAATCGGTATTACTTTGACAACAATAAACAAAAAACTTTGAAATTAATAAAAGGCGAATTTTGTGTGACCTAGACCAGCTACTGAAAATCCAACACTAAGAACTTAAAGTTTGGTGTTTAGCAAACAATCTCCGTACTAAGAAGTAAAAAATTCTGTATGTTTGAATTCGAGTAAAACGAAAATATATCTCAAACCTTAAATTTTCAATAGCCCTGATAGATTATTTAATAAAAACGTTATAAATGACTCAAATTATTCTTAAGTACCGTCAGAATGCTGCTTAATATCATGTTTCAAAGTTAGGAAATTTTGGTGTGTTTTCGTTCTTGCCATCTTAAAAACTTACCCGTTTTCTCACCACCTGTCTAAGTACAACTTAAATCAAAATTTGGACTTTTAGCGCTTTTTTGTATATCTCTGAAACGACTCGAACGATTTTTTTTTTTTTAAATCTCTTTACATAATCTTCATAACGTATATAATAATGTCTGGAACTTTCATTAAGATTGCTTCCCTGCAACACCTTGAAATTTCAAGGCAAACCTGTCCTACGAACCAGTCAAAAATCCGCGCTACAGCATTCACTGTTTTGATGTTATGATAATTTTTGCAAATTAATGCGGACAATACATATATCCATGACTAGTACATTTCAGTGTGAGTATTGTCAATGTTTTACATTCAAAAGATGAGGTAAATTCAAGCTAAAATCTACTAGTCATGGAGGTATGTATAGTGCGCATTATTTTGGAAAAATGCGAACGCCATTCTTTAAGTTCCTAGTGCTGGATTTTCAGTAGCTGGTCTAGATCGCGCAAAATTCGGCTTTTATCAATTTCAAGGTTTTTTGTTTATTGTTGTCAAAGTAATATCGATTTTACTGAAAAACTACATTTTCACAAAATTAATTTCAATCTATAGTCAATCATTGGTGAAAATTTTATAGCGATCAGACAAGGAAAAAAACACTTTTAAGGCGACTGAAAAACTGTATCGAAACACCTTAAGGGAAAAATTGGTCACGTAGTACAAATTCACGTTTGTCATAAACGTAGTGACTGTAAGTTTCTCTATTATCGTATTACCTCAACAGCATAGTGAATATAATCACTATCTCCCTTCAGAGCAGACTGTTCAGGGCTTTCATCAGTGGCATTGTTGAGTTCGCAAGATCTTTTCCCTCCTACTGCAGGACCCACGTTGATGGACACACAGTTTGGTTCAAGAAAACACTTCACTCTACATCCACCTTCATTGGCTACACTTTCAGTTCTTATCACGTGACCAGGAAGTCTTCTGTCTGCCATTGGTCCTTTAAATATTATGACCCGGTTGTATTCTGTCATGAGAACTGCGAAACCAAAGTGAGAAAGATTTAATACTAACAAAATTACAGTATTATTATTGTTTCGAGGCCTGTTGCTAGTATACGTGTAATTTACTTGACGAATTTGGAAGAGCTCAGAATTAATAATCAGTGCATTTGAATTAAACGTCAAAGGAGTGATGAAGGTCTGCAGGAGACAACAGCTGAAAGCTGAGAGAGGACAGTATTTCAACTGTCGAAAATACCAGGTGGCCGCTGGGTGATGATGTCGCAACCTCCATTTACATTATGCCTAAGCAGTCCTTAGAAATCGTTAAGTCATTAGAAGATCATGTTAATCGAGTCCCAAAGAGATCAAATGGAGCGATAGTTCCTCGGTGCTTCAATTGTTCCTTGCGATGCCGAAGTTTATAAATTTGTCGCAAGCGCAGCACGCACTGATTGCACGTGGGTCGTAGCGGACTGCAAACCCAGCTGGCCCATATATGTTTCAAAGTATTTGTGTATCCTTTGGTGAACCGCGCGTCCACGGTGACGTATACAAGCGACAAACTTAGTTCAAAGTTCATTCACACCATCTAGTTCATTCTATGTTTCATTCCTTTCAACCAACAGATTGGCCTGCTCCTAATGTATGGGTCTTCATACTTCAGTTGGTAGAGCATTGCAGCGCTAACGTAGAGGTCATGACATGAGTTCTAATCCTGTTAAGTCCCCCAAATAATTTCGGATTAATGTGCAATTGCTTAAACTGTAATTATACCACTGCGACGATCATATCTTTGTTTAAATTAGTCCTTTGTTTTGCCTGTTTTTGCGACCGCTTTGGAGACCAAAAAATGCTTCTGGTGATACATTTCGACGGCGACAGTATTTTCAAGAGAACTGAGCAATTTGGACCAGTAGTCTCAAAATAAGTAGAAGTCCTACTGTCGAGTTTGCTTAAGTCGCGGGTTATGCAAGTTTGGCGGAAGGGCGTTTAAACTCGGCTTTTTACCGTCAAAGCCTTAATTCGTCCTGGATACTACCTTTGAGTTCATATTACTACAAATTAGACAAAAATCCACTTGGCGCTTTCCCCGTCGATGGATCAGAATACGGTTTTCAACAATTATGTATACTAATTGCCGTTGAACCCGAATGCTATTCACTTTTTTTCCGTCTGGCGTCCGAAATGTTTCTAGATTTTTTTTAATGCTTTGCCATACCCATATAGGAATCAATTAAGAAAGAAAAAGGCAGGAGTTCTCACGACGAGAGGTTCACTGCTTGTCAGCCATCATATTTTTAACTTGGTAATGACACGAGTATTTTTAAGTTACGGGCTGATCTGACTTACAACATTATTCAAATCATTTCTTTAATAAAACTCTAAAAATTCAGACATTCTCTTATCTTGACAATGGATGTTTCATCAGAATGCTGGCCACTGGCGTTGTTATGCATCCCAAGTTAACATGAGGTAAATAATTAGCCTCTTATAGAAAGCAACTTATACGATCTTAATGAGCACTAGTGGCTGACCGAATACTTTTAACAACTTTCAAACTCAAAGAAATTATTTGAAGGTAGACACTAACACGTACCAGCATACACCAGAGCACAAAGTAGATAAGAAATCCACGCAATAAAAACGAGCAACTTAATGGAAGCCATGAAAGCTGTTGCTATAAGACTCCAACTCCTCTTCTGATTCCCTGACGACAGACTAAAATTCAGTTTACCATAAAATGTTCCTGTTTTCCTAATTACACGCTGAGATGAATAATTAAAAAGCCGCATTTTTAAATCAGATTAGGAATCAAATTCGTGGGGTGCATCTTAATATCTTATATCATTATCACTATCATATACTTAACGTTTTTTTTAATAACGTTCTTTACACCAACTTCTGTTTTACCATTTCTTTCTGGTATTAATTTAGGGATCAGTTCGTTTCATTTCCAATTTAAGCTCTTTATGCGAAATTTGATCTATCCACTTATTTCCATCCACCTGCATTCATATTGGTTAGCCCTCTGGGTTACAACAGGTATTCCTATTTTATTGACAGAAGAGTCCTATATCTATTTTTCAGTGTCAGATCCATGGACACTTGTTCCCTTTTTATGTTCATCTGTGACAATCAGTAAACATCTACCTGTTTAACATTGTCACCCGACTTTTAAAATAACCTCCTTTAACAAAAATGCAAAAGAGGTTACCAGTCAAACTACCATAACATGTCTTCACTAAAAAGTTTTCTCCGGAACGTTTTTCATTTCAGTTTTACATAAAACCAGGATCTTCTTTTTCCATGGTCTTACTCCTTTGCAGCCCACGCAAACAAATTCATAACTCCCCGTCCCCACGCTTGGGAACACCAGGGGAAACTATACGTGACTACGAGCCGAGGGCTGTGAAGGAGGTTACCTTTTCCGTAACTGTGCAAACTGCTGCCTATTTGTTCGAGAGCAGTGGGAAATCGTTATTGCATATGACGCGCGAGCAGCCACGAGGGCGACGGCAATGGCAGCAAGAACGTCAAAAGAGCAATTAGAGTAAATAAGTCTGGCAAAATAGGTGCATGTATTTTTGGGGTACTTATTAGCAATTAAGGCTAAGTAGTTTCTTAATTAGGGTCTTAATTTTTAGGGAAGAAAACTCAATAAACTTGGTTTTTTGCTCTTAGAAATACATCCTGCAAGCAGAGGTTTGTTCGTTCGCGTCGCTTGTCAGTCGCGTAATTGGTTTGTTATAAAACATCAAACTAAATACGCGATTGACAAGCGAAGGGAACGACGTCGTAAACGCAAAATTTAACAGTAGCCCACATATAAGAACGTGTTTGCTATTACTTGTGTTACTTGGCTAAACAGTTCTTGTTTCTTTTTGGTATCAACGTGGCAAATTCTTCCAGGAGGTTCTTAATCCACTAGGTTCTATTCGCGGTTGTTTCTACAATTCTGAACGTGTATTACACTTTATTTTAGCTTATTATGGTATATTTCCATTGCCGACTATGACGTGAAATTACCTAACTTCAGGTTTTACTGAGGTCGTAAAGACAAGGCGACGATTTTCTTGTACTCTTTTATACTTGGATGCTGCCTATAAGAATTTCTCTCAAGAAAAATTCACCTACCTTTGACAAATTGAATAAGATGGATTAAAATCGATGAAGTTTGAAACAGGGCAAACTCTCTTTTTTAGTGACGTTCTCGCGCCGCTGTCGTCGACTGGCTCTAGGGACGAGAAAGTGACCTTACCTGATACAACCATGGCGACGCCAGCCAATGAAAACGTTATTCCCCTATTAAAAGGGACTTACAAAAGCAAGTTTTTTTATTAATTTGGTGTCTTGAAACATTTTTATTGACGCTCTTGGCCTCAGTTGACTTTTATGAAAGCCGTTTACTTACTGTTGCAGGCAAGGATTTATTGTTCAATAAATCATTTATTTTTTGGAGCTTAGTTTGTCATTTCCTTTAATCTTCACTTCTTTGGAGGATTTGTTGTAGTAACTACCAGCGCCCCCCGTGAGTTTTAAGAGGTTCTAGAACGCCGAGGCTGATGAGCCATCACTGTTTTAATGTCTTAAAGCATAATAGTCGATAAATAACTTAAAGATTTGTAGATGAGAGTAGCATTCGAGGTACCTGATAAATATTACCGGGATACCGGGAGATCGATCTGTTACTAGTTGATCTCCTCAGTTCACCTTATAACAGGAAAACTATAACGGGTAGACACCAGACATCCGCGTACAAACGTTCCCCCTCCTACAGAAAAAAAAAATCAAGAGAAGAGCTAGAGACGAGGGAGGGGGGACGTCTGTACGTACACAGGCTAAGGCCAGGGTAGACCCCAAAACTTAAAAAGAAGAAACGTTATAACAACTAACTGGCAAATATAACAGGGAAATCCAGAAACCATTAGCAGCTTTGAGTCCAAGAAGAACAGTAATATTACAGTAACAGTCAAATCAACATGATGACTTTCATGAAACCGTCCACTTTGAACTTTTCACAAACGCTCGAAGATAACATGAATCTTCAAAAATAATCTAACCAGAAATAAGATATGATATTCCAAAAACTGTAGGGTGAGGTATAAGAGGTAAAAATTCACTTGGTAATAATGCAACTCTAAAAATGACGCGATAAGATTGGTAAATCCTCTTGATGCTTACCCTGCAACAGCCAATCCGTTTGAATGACTCTTTTGATGAGGGACAGAAAGGACTTGAAATAATTCCATGATAAAGGAAAATAATACTCATGGACTAATACAATTTTAGTCAGCTATTGAACAAAATTCCATGCGTTGCTCTCCTTGCGACAAGGAAGACCTACTATATAGATATAGCCAGGGCTAAAGGGGAAGCCCTCGTTAATATAATTGTAGTTTACTTTTAAATAATAATAAAATGAAATTGTGTAATGTTAAACGGCGACGCCAACGGCAAAAGATCAATAGGTACGATAAAAAGGGGCAACAAAAAATGTGCAACTTCTTTTTGCAACATTGCTGCAAAACGAGTTGAGTAGCGATGTTGCGCGTTTCACTCCCTGCAAAAGAAACAAAACCTTGCAACAGATAGGTTTAAACGTCGGTGGTAAAACTCGCAAGATCGCTAATGAACTCGTTTTGCACCAATGTTATCTCTCGACCTACCTCTTGCCCTTTAATCCACGTCAGTGATGGAATGAAGACATTAACGTTTAGTCGCAAAAAAGACTCGCTTTGACGCGCAGCTGCTAATTCATCTTTATATGGAAGGCGTATATAACTGGCAAGCTATAGTCATTTTCCATGTCCATAAGCTCCCACCATGCCTTACTATAGTGAGTAGTAAGTACGACATTTGAGATTGGCTTACATGTACAGTTGTAGGAGGTGGAGAACTTACGGACATACAGACGGTCACGTGATTACGAAAATTTCTCGAGTCTATTAGTTACCATTTTCTCTTACCCACGCAACTCCTCTGCGCGCAAGAGCTCCACTATTGTGTGTTTTCACATGACGTCAAGGTGGCCATATTGTGTCCCAAAACAATGAAACGGGGGCCATGTTTGTGTCCCAAACCAGTCCTGTGGGAGTTGGACTCTTTTCTTACGTAAACGCTTTCTTTTGTTCCAATAAATTTGCATAGATGCTGGCCACGTGAGTGAAAACACACAATAATTTCTCTTCAATGTTTGCAAAAAAAAATAAATTAATAAAAAGCGAATAGCCGTTTGTATTATCTTGATTATAGTCCTCACCCTTTATGATCCCGGCAATAACAGTCCTTGAACTACGTCAGCAAACTATATGTTGCTGTAGATCTCTTTCAACACTCAGCGAAAGTACGAAACAAACGTTCTATCGATCTGACCCACTCTTGGTCACTAATAAAAAGCTTACACATTCGAAGTCACTCGTCGACGCCGTAGCATAAAAAATTCCTTGAACTTGCTCATGTAAACAACAAAAAGTGTCAAGTCACTCACTCAAGACTATTGAGAGTACCCCATATTCAAAAACGTAGAAACTAAAAAGTTTTCAGTCAGGCGACAAATCCTTCTTTACCTTTATTTTTTCGAAAACGGAGAAAAAATTCTCGTTTAAGAACAAAAACGAATGCGTGTGGACAAGGCCCTATAAATATGGCAAGGTGTATGTTTGACTTAATGACCAGGTGACCGAATAGAATTGAACACCGTGGGTAACGAAAATAGAGAAGGCTATTTGGCGCTCTTGCAAATATATGAAAGGGAGGAGAGCTTTCTTAGCACTTATTTTTCACAGAGAAAGTGCAAAACAAAATGTAACTACTGTGGAATAAGAGGATATTTAAGCTGAGGAATATGTTTAAAGTTGTCTGCACTTCGGTATTGGATCGATGCAGGGATGCAGAGGGGAAGTTAAAAGTGCCCTCTGCCGCCTTTCATGAAAACGAGTTTGAACTTTCAATCAACTGAACAACTTCGTTACCAGAGTCCTCTCGTTGTAGGAGAGGACCCTAGGAACGAGGTTGTCGACTGAAAAGTCGGTGGTGTGGTAGTATTTTGGAATAGGCTATCATCAGTTTCAATAATCTAAGATGCCCAGCATAATATTAATTTTAATTTAATTTTAATTTATTCCATTTTCACTGCAAAAAAGAAAATTTAGCTAAATTACATAAGAGAACAATTAACTACATACTGGAAAAAAAATATATTTAGGGCAGTGGGGAAGGACTAGAAGGGCACATACGAACCATTCGAACTAGTTCACCCAGAAACTACAACAGACACTTAAATGAAGAAAAAGAAAAAAGAAAACATTAAAATTGTATCTTAAATGAAAAAAACTATAATTGCTAATATGTCATATCCTAGATTAATCTAATCAGAAAATAATTGTTACATCGATCACTACATCCAAGTGACATGCGGGTTTTATAGAACTCATTACATTGTTTTTTAAATAATGATAGGCTTAAATTAGAGGTCCTGAGTTTGTCAGGCAGGTTGTTCCATAAATATGGTAATTTATTGAAAAAAGTGTCTTTGAATAACTCGGTTCTGACTTTGTTAATCTTTAACTTATTACTAGAATATGACTTTAATCTTTTGTCTGAGCAAAAGTCAAAATATCTTTCAACTGAATAGTTATTGTAACCACACTTCAGTTTATAAAATGTTGTTATGTCTTTAACTTCTCTTTGGTATACCAATGGGAGAAGATTGAGCTGCTGAAGGCATTCATTGTAAGTTAAATTAGGTAGGAGAAGCCGCGTAGCACGTCGTTGGACACCCTCAATAAGCTTTAATAAGGTGACAGACTTTGGACTCCAGATTTCAGAGGCATACTCCAAATGAGAACGCACAAGGGCCACGTAGAGAGATCTAAATGTTGGCAGAAACTGATCGCTCCTGCTGCTGAGTGAACAACGGATGTTCACCTGGGCGTAGATGTGCTTATTGAATCGAGCATCACAAGTGATGAGAACGCCAAGGTCACGCTTAGCCTCCACTCTCTTAAGTGCCTTTCTTCTTATATTGTAATCATAAATCATTGGATTGCGCTTCCTCGTTATCATGCAAAGCGAGCATTTATCCATGTTAAAAGCCATCTTCCAAGCATCACTCCAGTCAACCAGGTTATCAATATCACCTTGAAACAGCACACAGTCACTGGCAGATCTAATAGTGCGGAAGCATTTGGCATCGTCGGCAAACAATGCCAATGTGCTACACTGAGACACAGCACAAGGCATGTCATTAATGAATAACACAAACAGAGCAGGACCAAGAAGGGAGCCCTGCGGTACTCCCGAGGTGACCGGTAACCACTCAGAGTTTTTGCCATCGATTACCACACGCTGCACCCTGTTATCCAGATTACTTGTAAACTACTGCAGAAGAGGGCCTTTAATTCCAATTTGATCTAACTTGCTGATCAAGTGGGGGTGGGAGACTGAGTCAAATGCCTCGGAGAAATCTAAAAAAGCGACGTCAGTTTGAACACCCTGGTCAATTGCGCTTGTTATCCCATGCACAGTGTCCAAAAGCTGGGTGATAGTTGAGCGTCCCTTAACAAAGCCATGCTGCAGCGGATAAATATTACCTGCGATGAAAGAATAGAAATGGGCGAATACACAACGTTCAGCATAGGGACAATAAACGCGATCACGTAACCGTAGCCCTATATAACTAACGTATTGATGCCGTCAACCTTAGCTAACCTTGGTGATGATGTCTTACTTGTGCCTGCATCAAACAAGTAACCGGAGTGCTCCACAAATGTGTCATAGCCGCTGTGGCATAGCTAGAATGTTCGCCTACTCCAATTTAATATCGCGAGCGTGCTTCATGTTCCCATTGAGCATGCTTATGACGTCAACAAACTAGTATCTCCAGTTCTTGTGAGCGTTATAGCAATCTTCCCAAGCGCATCCATAACTCAATAGTACACGATGGAGCACTAACAACGTGTTTTATGATTTGAATTAAAGGAAACACTTTTGAATTTGTTAACAGATAGTAGAGGAATGAGGTGAGCGTTGTCAGCGTTGTTGTTGTCATCTGTGCGGGCTATGGCGTGCGCAACTCATTCTTTGCATAGTTTTTTTCGTTCAAAAGCAATTTTGCGGCGAATTAATAGTTTTCCATCTTATAATGAATTATAAAACCTTTTTGAATGTTTTCTTAAGCGACTTCTGTAAACCCTCTCTCAACTTGAAGATAAAAACCTGTGAAAACCTAACTATGGGTTAAAACAACAAATAGTCACGTAAACATTCAGCGCTGAACATTGTTGACGCGTGCTGCTTTGAGCGCACGCTTTAGTAATGAATTTTAGGTTAACTGCAGCCTTGATTGCATTGATATATTTTTAAACAATTCGTTCATGCTTCTTGAATACAGTTTTTTACGCCGTCATAGCTGTCTGCAATGGAAAATAATACTTCAAATTGTTAACGAAAATAGGCCTTTTTCTGTGAAAGGTTTGAACCCAGGAGTCATTTCAAAAGTAGGTTGAGTTTGATTGTCCAGGGTGAACGTAGTCCTGAATAGGACTGTTGTTGTTGACAGTGACTGACGTTTCGACAACCTGTGCGGTAGTCATCTTCAGAGTCAAAGTGAGTTGTATCACGTCAGTTGATGGTATTATACTCTGGTTATTGATCTGATTGGTCAATTACGTCGCGATGTTATTGGTCGTCTGTCAGTTAAGCTGTGATGTTATTGGCTATAAAGACTCGTAATCAGCAATTGGTGCGTTTCGATCCGTCTAATGTCACAGTTAAACAGTCGTCTATTGTTAGTCAAAATTGTCAGTTCTCCAGTCATTCTCTCGTAGTTAGTTTTGCTTGATCTCGTCAATAAGTCGTTTGTACGGCGCTGGTAACTGTTGGCTACGATTCAGTGGCGTTTGTTCTAAGTTAGTAAACCAGCTTTCTAAAGTAAGACGTTGATAGTAGTCTGTAGAATACGTTATACATGTCGCAGAGTCCCAGTCAATTTGATGTTTCGTCATTAATGGGCTTGTAATCGGGCGGCTAAACGACTATTTACAGAAAACCGACACATACCGACCGATTACTAGACCCGTCTTCGTACAACCTGACGTCAAAACTAACCACGAGAGAATGACTGGAGAAAGCGCTCCTTTTTCGATTTTTGATCTATGGGGCGTTGCGAAAGTTCATTTGACACGACAGCCTGTCAAGCCCTGGTCCAATCACAGTTTCAATAATAACAAAAAAAATCAACCAGTCGATGTGCTTGTTTTCGTCATTCGCACGCGCGCTCACCACATGTTTTTGTTTTTCTTCCTCTCCCAACATGTTGGAGATGGAAAAATTAATCATAGGATTATAAAATAAATAAACTCTTTTCTGGCTTGCTGGTATATCGGAGGATAATGCCCTTGGCTCAAAATTTCACATTTGCCCGAAGCTCCGCTTCTCGGCCAAATGTTTAATTTTAATTTTAATTTGTCTCAGCCGCGGGTATTATCCTCCGATATACCAGCCGCAGGAAGGTGTTTAGGCTCCTGTCGTGAGCAAATAAAGTTGCATGACTTGAACAAAGGAAAAGGTCAATATAAAAAAAAGGAGAAATATATATACAATACGAGTATAAAGGTAAACAGTCACGATTTATTGCTCGTTTTGAAACTGGTCATTAACAATAGTATAACAAATTGTCTTTTACCCTGTTCAATGAAGCCTTAGCCCATTAATCGCTGAGCGTTATAACATAGTAGAAACTAATCGACCTGCTCCTCTGGAAGCAAACGTCTTCTGACCAGCTGTTAAATATGATACATGTAAATATAAAAAAACCAACGAATCAACCGCCATGCACAATAAGCAAAACTAATTAAGAAACCAGATCAAAACAGCCGAAACTATGTTTCATCCATGGAAGGTAATCCGGTTTCCTGCGTCCGGGAATCCTGGGCTTTGGAATCAGGAATCCCAAAAGTGATTGAAACCCGAAATCCAAGTTCCACTGACACAGAATCCGAATCCAGTTCCTGGAATCCGGAATCCGTGACGTGGAATCCAGATTCCAAAATTGTCCTGGATTCCCCTTACATGAGGCCATGTTACAAAAAAGAAAATTACTGTCTGACTTTAAATCATAGATCAAGACACACTTTAGATCGATCAGACGACTACACTATTTAAGGAAAAATTCTGACATCTCCGTGCCAATGTTCATTAAAAAGAAACGTTGATCAATGTTTTAAAGTAATCCTTACAACTATATTTATCTGGTAAGGTCATGATTTGATAGCAAAAATTTAGTCGAAAAAACTGCATTTATAATACAAACAAATTCACCACCAAAAAGACAACCGGAAGACCCTTTCTAATGACGTTACACCATTAACCATCTACACGTTCAGTTTTAAGTTCTATTTAGCTACCTAACCATAGTTAGTAGAGGAAAGTGGTTAGGAAATCCGGCAACCATCGAAGTTGAAAACAAAGAGGCTGCAGTTTATGTTTAAACTGAGCCCCCTGACCGTGGACAATCCTTTTTTTTTTTTGTTCACAAATTCTGACTGAATAATTTAATGCAATGTTTCTATTGGTCAGCAAGTTCAAAATGATAGGAATACTACTGAACGTTGTGCACGGTGAGGTCCAAAAAAGCTGACAAAGACATATAACAAAAGAGACTAACGGGTTCCGAACCATTCGACTTTAATAACTATGACCATAACAGAAAGATATTAGTCCCCTGTGATGCTTAGTAACATCATACGCTCCATGATACTGTCAGAATACAAGCTCAATAAATAGGTGGTTACATTTCAGTTATGTTGAAGTGGTGGGCCGCGGCCGGTAGTCTCCAAGTGAACCTGTTATTAACTTTATAGCTTACGAAGAACAATCGAACAAACAAACAAACATGTACAAAAACAAAAAAAAACAGTACAGTATAGTAGCCAAACTTTTAAACACCTAAATAAATAAAAAAAAGTTTTTGAGGTAAATATTAGCGATAAAAAATCACGACGTTTCGACCTCTCCGAGGTCATTTTCAAGTGTATAAAAGTTCTCTAAATTAGCATAAATAAGTTAAAAACAAGTTATAATAGATAAAAATGTGGTGAACGCTAAAATGTGATGAAATATGTAAAAATGTAAAAAGTGCTAAAAACGCCATTCAAAACAGATCAAAATAAAAATCAAAACTGTTCAATAGATAAAGTCTAGAATCTGGAAAATGAAAGGAGGTTCATATACAAATACTCCCGCCAAGATTCAGATCTGAGGAATATTTCGTATTCGTCTGAGACAGTCCAAGAGACATTGACAAAGGATATAGAAAGGTGAGCGTAAAGGCGCGCGTGAAGACCGAAAGGAAAAGGGTGACACTACCTATAGTCACTAGGGGATTCATGGAATTAAATGAATGCAGTAGACGGACTGCTCAGGTAAGAACAGACTGCAGAGTAGTTTTTTTATACTGAGGAACATTCCAGATCAAGTAATGAATTTGTGTCAGTTGTGACTTTTAGGCATTTGACTCGTCCTGCTGTCTACAAAAGTACGCAGCTCATGGATCATATGCATCGTGCTATGCTCATGGATGGTATATAAATAGAAAGGCTGTGTTATGCCTATTTTCCTCTTCCTCTTCATCATTAATCGGAAAACAGAGGGAGAATGAACTGGAATCTGATGGAAAGTCACACACATAAGACTTGAAAACTTAGCCTGCGTACCCCTCGCGTGTCTCCCTCGCTAGCGCCCTTTCTCTCTTGCGCCCACCACTTCCAAGCGTCTGCTATGCAGGCTATGAAAACTTAGAGTATATGGAAAGAAACCTAAATGAGAACACATCCAAAAGATACTGATTATGGCAGGATGATTGCATAGGTCCATGTTTGAATACATCCACATGTAAAGAGAGCATAAATGCAAGGCGAGTGCAGGACAAAATTAGAGTTTAGGGTGAAGAGGTAGAAGACTAGTTAATGAGTTGTTCTGGGAGTGAAGTTGTAGATGTCAGTGAAAAGATCCTGGCGGCCCGGCAGAAGAAACAAAGACAGGTTAAGGACAGCTGATTGTGTGGGGAAAGCTTAAGGGTACCTGACTTAGTCTGACCTAGGCTTTGAATACGAGTAGCATTGAAAACGTCCGAAACTGTCGCGAAACGAGACGCCACATTCAGTTGAACTTCGGTCTCAGAACAGTGAATAGCCAATCGAAAGGACATTTTCTGAAGTACGGGTGTCACTCAAAACGCGCGAAAACTGCTACCTTCTTATTAAATACTTAATATGTCAATTATAGACCTTGTCACGGTTTTCGACGCCATATTGACGAGTAGGCAAACGCGTAAGAAATTACAGTGATTGTATGAGAATCTAATGTCGAATAATTTCCGTAGGGCACTGTAACAATTATCGTATATGGTTTTACCTCAACCGAGTAGTGAACAAAGTTTTTCTTTCTCCACAGCAAAGACTGGCTTTCATCAGTGTCATTGTTTAGTTCGCAAGATCTATTCCCCGCAACTGCAGGACCCACGTTGATAGACACACAGTTTGGTTCAAGGAAACACTTCACTCTACATCCTCCTTCATTGGCTACTTTTTCTCTTCTTATTACGTGACCTCGAAGCACCTTGTCTGCTATGGGCCCCTTGAATATTATGATTCGGTTATATTCCGCTGCCAAAACTGCGGAAAATAAATAAAAAAGACATTATAATTATTCAAAAAAATCAAGTTAGAATATGAGTATAAATACACTAAATATAACCAAACAATGGCGAGATCGAAGGAACGTGTTGTTGTTGTTGGTCACTTGCGTTACAATTCCAGGCTTTCCTTGCCACAGGGAATCCAGGATCCCCAACAGACTCCACGGTTTTTTTTTTTTTTTTTTTGCAAAAGGCCCTACACCCATCCTCGCAGCCCACCACCCCCACCCCACTCACCCTACTGAGTACTGGCAGCAAATAGACTTTATTCACGATACCCGCCATCTTTGTACGCCCATAAGGATTGATGAAATAAACGCAATGTCACGTGGTTTTACAGGTGGCAAACAAGTGAAAACAATTTGCAAATGCAAGATATTGAGGTCGAGTATGTTTATTCTAGACAACCGAAAATAAAGAGCTTTTCATCTTAAAGGTGATGATAGCAGATAATAGGAGGAAGTGATCATTGTTGATTTTTTGGATACAGTAGTGACCGTAGATGTCCTCACAGCAAGCAATAATGACGTAATGCTTGTGCACTGGACAAAAAATTGGATTTTCACAAATTTGCCCCCTGTAAATATGTTACAAAACTGTTAAAACCCAGGAGTAAATCTGCAAAGGTGGTAAATGCCCATTTTGCCTAGTTTATATTTACGCCCCCTGTTTTTCGGTATGCAAATATGGCATTTACCATCCTTGCCCCATATTTGGTTCTTTGGAGAAACTTAAATGTATATGGAATACCGAGAAAAGCTAGTCGGAGACGTAATAGTAAATGTGGACTTTTTTCTGCAGAATTGATAAACAAGGAGATGAGGAAAATGTAGAAACAAACTTATTCATTTCAGCTTAAACTATGCGATAATTAACGTTTTTTTCTTTGCCGCACTTAAAATCACTTTAATGCACTGCGAGCTTGCATTGGACTCATTCTACATTTTCAGCATTTTATTACTTCTAGAAAGAATCAGTCATTTTCTTTTGCTTATAGTTAAACACTATGGAGCTACGTCTTTGTTACTACTTTTGAGACACAAAGAATCATTTTCAAGTTAAAAACTAGCACTTACTAGCATATACCAGAGCACAAAGTCCATAAGAAATCCACACAACGAAAACAAACAACTTTATGGAGGCCATGGGAGCTTTCGCTAAGTTTTTAACTTCCCTCGTGATTGCTAAAGTCTAATTTTGAATAAACCTTAAAAAGTCCCTGTTTTCTTCGTTGCACTAATTAATAAAATATCTCATTTTAATTTCAGATTGTTATTTCTTGAAATCGTGGACTGGTTCATCTATATTGATTAGCACTTCAGCATTTTATTTTACTTACGCATCCTCTCTTGACTTATTGCATTTTTATTATCATCTTTATTTATTTGTTCATAGGGATCTTTGTGCCAAACCTTTAAAAAAACCACGCAATTTTTGAAGATTTTTTTATTATTATTATTTATTATTATTTTTTTATATACTGCATTTAAATCACAAAATTAACCACGTTCGCGGCACTGATAGAACTATCCACAACCAACCAGACACAATGTTTCCACACTTAATAAGGGCGAAATATCATCACATTACTCTCTCTCTCTCTCTCTCTCTCTCTCTCTCTCTCTCTCTCTCTCTCTCTCTCTCTCTCTCTCTCTCTCTCTCTCTCTCTCTCTCTCTCTCTCTCTCTCTCTCTCTCTCTCTTCTCTCTCTATCTCTCTCTCAATAACTCTCGCTTTCTCCACATAAATCATCACATGTAAACTTTGCTGACACAATCGATTTATTCAAGATCCCGGATGTAGACGAGCCGTTTTGAAAGGGATACATGGACGCCGGCCTTCAAAACAATTTTTTACTAAGTCTCTGGCCTAGTCAGAAATCACCATCAATTTTGCTCTCGCCGAATAGTTTTGAATCCTAAAAGGTACTTTTTGAGGCCAGAGACTCGTCACCGCCCACATCAAAGCTCGCAATATGATGCCTTTCCGTCTCAAGCCCGAGATCAGTGTTTCATCCGTTTAGCCAAAATGAGACGAAATACGGTAACATATTGGACGACGGCAGACTTTGCCAATCGTGAGACTTGTTCCTTCATAAGGCTTAATGATGCCTTCAGGAAAACTTTGCTGCAGGCGGCCAAAAAGAAACCTAGAAAATAAACCGACCACTGAAAACAACTTCTACCGCTCGGGCTTTTGTCATAGTGTTTTATGACAAGGAGAGAATTATGGGTAATGATAGGTAGGGGAGAGCTGCGCAGGGGGGCGGGGGGTGGTGGGGAAGATGTGAACAACATATTAAACGCATGTTTTTTTGATCTATTGCAGCTTTTAAGGAGATTTTTGTACTGAAAAGATCATTAAAAAAAAAAGAATGGTCAAGTACTGAACAAGGCTCAAATGAGACTTTCGCTAACAATTTCTGGAGGTACCTTTTATCAAATCCAGACAGACATATATATATATATATATATAGATAAAAGATGAACTTCTGGAGTCGGACTAGTTCAAAAACATTTAATCGCTACTCGGAGTTTCATGCCTCTAGAGAAGCAATCATCAGGCGACTGACAACATTAGCGGTCACATGTAAAGATATACAAATTTGAAAAGACGTAAGAATTCTGATTGGACGGCTAAAATGCTTAACGAACAGGTAAATCTATATTAGGTTATCGCGGTATTTAAAAGAAATTTTAGTCCGACTCCAGAAGTTCATCTTTTATCTATTTACAGCTCTGGTGTTACCATTGAGCACTCTTATAGCAGATGAAGTCTTCATTTTATCTACTTATAGTTATATATATATATATATGTTGAGTTAACTGCAGCAAGGGTGCCTAGCAGAACGCTAGTTTTTTCGCGGTTCGAAAAACAACTGGATTCCGCATGGAATAGACAACAAAATGAATGAAACGTAGTACACAAATTATCACTTTCTTATCTGCAAAAATCGGCTTATGGTTCAATGCCATTAGAGCCCGCTGAAACTAGACCTAGATCCAATTTTCCTGAGTCGAGACTCGCTTCTCCAAGGTACAATCAGTTAAGCTAAACACCGACGAAACAATATTAATGGCTGGCACCATGGCACAGAATATTTTGGCCAAATCGCAGTTCAGCCACGCATAATCTTCTCACGTTTAACATAAGTGAAATATCATCGAATAACTTGGCAAAACTCAGCCTATTGCCAGATAAACACCTCTGGACTTTTCTCTTACATTCGTCTTATTCAAATTCCCGTATGTAGAGTCACACGGTCGGAGGCCTGGGTCAGAGTTGACGGGCAATTTTGCTCTCCCCTAATTCATTTGACTCCTAAGAGCCTGTTCCCGAGGCTAAAGACTCAGTGGTCACCTTAGAGAAGCGAACAATATCTTACCTTTCTGTCTCAGCCCGGATCCGGGTGATTCATGATCCGTTTGTCCAAATGAAACGATTATAATACGATATTGGACGATGTAGACTGCGAATCGTAAGAACTTTGTCCCATCTCAGAGCTTTACATGATACTCTCCGGAAGAATTGTGGGTAGGGAAAAAATAATCGGGAGGGGTGGGGGGGGGGGGGGGGGTAAGAAAGTAATTCTTTCTACATCCACTTCTACACAAATCCCTAGCCATAAAACGAGCAAAAAAAAAAACGACATAAGCAAACAACACAGTGAACATATGTCAAGCTATTAGACAGAGGAAAATACGAAAAATTACAAAATGTTTGCTAACCCGGTTTTTATAACTCCAGGGAGATATATATATTTTATTTCTTTATTACTTCTTCAACGCCTTGCCGCAAAGATCAGTTTGCCGTTTTATATTATGTAATTGATGCCCAAGCGGTAATATCTTAACGGAGGCAGCTCGTCTCACAATTAATTTAGCCTGTTCACAGACCCGCTCTAGAAAAACGGAATAAAACAACGTCTGTGTACACGCTACTCACATGATGTCCTGAGAAATCGTTAAGTCATTGAAATGTCTTGTTAATCTAGTCCCAAAGAGGTGAAATCGAGCGCTTGAATTGTTCCTACGTGCAGCACACAGATCTCGTGTGTGGATCGTAGCGGCCTGGAAACCTTGCTGGCCCATGTATATTTCCAAGTATTTGTATATCTTTTGGTGAACATCGCGTCCACAATGACGTCATCAAGCGATAAACTTAGTCCAAAGTTCACATCATCTTCGTTCTATGTTTCATTCCCTTTTTATTGGCCTGCTCCCAATGTATGGTTCTTCATAGTTCAGTTGGTAGAGCATTGCAGCTATATAGCGGAGGCCATGAGTATTCTAATCCCGCTAAGTCCCCAAAATAATTTCAGGTTAATTTGCAATTCCTTAAATTGCAATTACCACTCTGACGATCATGTCTTCATTTAAATTAGTCCATTCTTTTGCATGTTTTTGCGACCATTTTGGCGACCAAGAAATGCTTCTGGTGATACATTTCGACGGCAAAAGTATTTTAGAGAGAACATAGAGCAATTTAGATCAGTAGTCTCAAAATAAGTAGTTATTTAGTTTCACTGACGAGTTTGATTAGGTCGCGGGTTATGTGTCGGAAGAGCGTTCAAGCTCGACTTTTTACCGTCAAAACCTTAATTTGTCCTGGATACTACCTTTGAGATCATGTTACTACCAATTAGACAAAAATCCACAATTAACTTGGCGCTTTCCCCGTCGAACTGTGTGAACTGTGTGAACTGGTGTGAACTGTTATGTTTATTGATTGCCGTTGAACCCGAGTGTCTTACCCTTATTTTCCGACTGACGACCGAAATGTTTCTAAAAATGCTTTGCAATACGCCTATTGGAATCTAACAAGAAAAAAAAGGTAGGAGTTCTCACGACGAGAGATTCGCCGCTTGTCAGCTATCATGTTTTCAACCCGGTAGGGACACGTTTCCATAGAGTTGACTTCCTGTTGAAGCCCTGGTCTTATACTGTCTATACATCTTTGTACGGAGGACTAGAAAAAATAAATCTAGGGGTGCTCAAGCGGGTTACCCACAGGACCAAAATTGAATGCAGCACCGAGTTTCGGGAAGGTTTTGTCAATTTAGAATGAGCAAACACCGTAGGAATACATGAATGTTAATAGGACACTTATAGTTAACTGAGATCTGTGAATATTAATTGATATAAAGCTGACAAATCGATCAAATTTTATCTGTATTGATCGCTGAAATATGGCCTTATATTAATTGAAAGGCAGACGCTGGCAGGCAGACTGTTCCCCATGCTTAGTTTAATATAGCCCCATGAGTATTTTTAACATTCTCTTCCATTGACAATGGATATTTCATCAGAATGCTGGCGACTGGCGTTACTATGCATCCCAAGTTAACATGAGCTTACTAATTAGCCGCTTATATGATCTTAATAAACTCTAGCTGCTGACCGAATACTTTTAACAACTTTTAAACACAAAGAAACTACTTCAAGGTAAACACTAACACATACCAACATACACCAGAGCACACAGTCCATAAGAAATCCACGCAAGAAAAACGAGTAACTTAATGGAGGCCATGAAAGCCGTTGCTAAGACTCCAGCTCGTCTATTGATTCCCTGAAGACAGACTGAAATTCAGTTTACCATAAACTGTTCCTGATTTCCTAGTTGCACAATGAAATTAATAATTAAAAAGCCGCATTTTAAATTCAGTTTAGTAATTGAAATCGTCGGGTGCATCTTAATATAGATCATTTATATCAGTATCATTATAATACTTTACGCTTTTTTATTAACGTTCTTTGCACCAAATCATTTTTCAAGAATTTCAAAAGAGTTTTCTATTTTACCATTTTTTTAATGTGGGGATCAGTTTGGTTCGGTTCCGATTAGCTCTAATAAATGTGAAATTTTTTTCCATCCGCTTATTTTCCTCTACCCGCATTTATATTGGTTAGCCGTGTGGGTTCCAACAGCTATTTCTATTTTACGGACAAAAGAGTTAATATTTTGCATTGTCTGATCTATACACTTTTGAATTGATCTCCTTTTATGTTCATATGTGGCGATCAGTAAACATCTGCCTGTTTAACATTATCACCCGCCTTTTAAAATAACTTTCTTAAACAAAAATGCAAACGAGGCTACCAGTCGAACTACCACTACATATCATCACTAAAAAGTTCTCTCCTTAAAGGTTTCATTTCAGTTTTACATAAAAGCCAGACACTTCCTTTTCCATGGTCACCTTTGCAGTCTATACAAACTAATTCATAAATCCCCGCCCCCACCCCTGGGAACACCGGACGAACTATACGGGACTACGGCCCGAGGGCTGCGAAGGAGACTACCTTTTCCGTAACTGTGCAAATTAAACTTCTGTCTATTTGAAATCCTCTGCTATTCGAGAACAGTAGGAAATTGTTATTGCATATGACGCGCAAGCAGCCACGAGGGCGACGGCAATGACAGCAAGTACGTCAAAAAAGCAATTATAGTAAATAAGTCTGGCAAAACAGGTGCACGTATTTTTTGGGTACTTATTGGCAGTTAAGGCTAAGTATAGTTTCTTAATCAAGTCCTTAATTTTTAGGAGGGAGAAAACTCAATAAACTTGGTTTTCGGTTCTTAGAAATATACCCTGCGAGCGGAGAGGATGTCTCTTGCGTGGCTTTTGTTTACGATTTCGTTCGCGTTGTTTGTCAGTCGCGTATTTGGTTTGTTATAAAACATGAAACTAAATACTCGATTGACAAGCGAAGGGAACGACGTCGTAAACGCAAAAAGTTACACACCAAGGTTAAATAGTTTATTAAAATTTAACAGTAGCCCACATATAAGAACCTGCTTGCTCTTGGCTAAACAGTTCTTGTTTCTTTTTGGTCTCAACGTGGCAAATTTCCTCCAGGAGGTTCTTAATCCGCTAGGTTCTATTCGCGGTTATTTACCGTAATAGGTTTAAAAAGCAAACAGCTACAATTCTGAACGTGTATTGCACTTTATTTTAGCTTATTATGGTACATTGCCATTGCCGACTATGACCTGAAATTACCTAACTTCAGGTTTTACTGAGGTCGTAACGACAAGACGACGATTTTCTTGTACTCTTTTATACTTGGATGATGCCTATAAGAATTTGTCTCCAGAAAAATTCACCTACTTTTGACAAATTGAATGAGATGGATTAAAATCGATGAAGTCTGAAACAGCGCAAACTCTCTTTTTTAGTGACGCTGTCGCGCTGTCGTCGACTGGCTCTAGGGACGACAAAGTGACCTTACCTGATGCCACCATGGCGACGCCAGCAAGTGAATACGTTATTCACCTTTTTTATGTCTCTCATTGAAAGGAGTACACAAAAGCAATTTTTTTTATATAAATTTTGTGTCTTGAAACATCTTTATTGATGCTCTTGGCCTTGACTTTTATGAAGGCTGTTTACTTACTTTTGCAGGCAAGGATTTATTGTTCAATAAATCTTGTATTTTTGAGAGCTTTGTTTGTCATTTCCTTTAATCTTCATTTCTTTGGAGGATTTGTTGTAGTAACTATCAACGCCCCCCGTGAGTTTTAAGAGGTTCTAGAACACTGAGGCTGATGAGCCATCACTTTTTTTATGTCTAATTGCATTCGAGGTACCTGATAAATATTAGCGGGATCCCGGGAGATCGATCTGCTACTAGTTTATCTCCTCAGTTCACCTTGTAATAGGAAAACTATAACGGTTAGAGACCAGAGATCCATGTACAAACGTCCTCCCTCCCACATAAAAAAATCAAGAGAAGAGCTAGAGAAGAGAAAAGGGGGACGTCTGTACACAGACTAAGACCCAGGTAGAACCCAAAATTTCAAAATAAGAAACGTTATAGCAACTAACTGGCAAAAATCACAGGGAAATCCAGAAACCATTAGCAGCTTTGAGTCCAAGAATAACAGTGATATTACAGTAACAGTGAAATCAACATGATGACCTTCATGAAACCGTCCACTCTGAACTTTTCACAAACGCTCTGAGATAACATCAATCTTCAAAAATAACCTAACCAGAACTAAGAGATGATATCCCAAAAACTTTAGGCTGGGGTATAATTCCAAGAACAAAATCGCAAGCGATGAAAATAGTAAAAAGTTCATTTGGTAATAATGCAACTCTAAAAATGACGCGATAAGATTGGTAAATTCTCTTGATTCTTAACCTGCTAACAGCCAATCCGTTTGAATGACTCGTTTGATGAGGGACAGGAAGGACTTGAAATAATTCCATGATAAAGGAGAATAATACGCATGGACTAATACAATTATAGTCAGTTATTGAACCAAAATTCTATGTGTTACTCTCCTTGCCCCAAGGAAGACCTACTATATAGATATAGCCAAGGCCAAACGGGAATTGTAATTGTAGTTGTAGTTTACTTTAAAATGATAATAATAAAATGAAATTGTGTGATGCTAAACGGTGACGGCAACGGCAACGGCAACTGCAAAAGATCAATAGTTACGGTAAAACGGGCAACAAAAAACGTGTAACTTTTTTTGGCAACATTGCTGCAAAACGAGTTGAATAGCGATGTTGCATGTTTCACCCCCGCGAAAAAAAACTTGCAACAGATAGGTTTGAACGTCGGTGGTAAAACTCGTAACATCGCTAATGAACTCGTTTTGCACCAGTGTTATCTCTCGACCTATCTTTTGCCCTGTTATCCACGTCAGTGAAGACATTAACGTTTAATCGCAAAAAAGATTCGCCTCAAAAGAGTCGACCGTTATACTGCTGATGACTTTCTCCTTCTGATTGTCAACGTCTTTCGCAACCCCCCAGGGTCAGGTTTGGAAATGTTCCATATCATGCTGCAAAACAGTAGCCAAGCGAATTACCGACACCTTGATGACGTGTAATTCGTTTTCAACAAAGAGACTGAATGCAGCTTTCCAGGACAGGCAGGCTTGAAAGCAGGTTCTGGAAACTCTACGCTTTAATTCCAGCGTCTTTATTGGTTTTATCCGACCCAGTAAGCGACCTCTCCTACCTTTCTTTTGCTCACTTGAGCATACCAATATGAATGTCGTTCGTGTAACACGGGTTGCGTTATTATTTCTCTAACCGTGAGTTCTTCAGCTAAAAAATATTCTTCTCTTGAAGTTGTTTTCATTACCCTAAGGATCCTGTTCTCAAATGCTGTTGTGAAAGCATTCTCATGTGAAGCGAGGTTTCCAGTGAGGCGGTCATGACTAATTTTCTGGCTACAGTGTGGTGCTCATATGCATAACGACGGGAATTGTTGGAGGTACGTAGCAAGAACGTAACAACCCAGGAAATTGTGGTAATCATGGTACGCGCAGCAAAGATAAAAATGAACGTGTCGTACAAAAACTAAAATAAATTACGAGTGGCATGGGCACGTAATGACTAGTGTCCACGTGCAGGGGTAATTGATTTCATACACCCGCGACAGGTCAGGCTTGTAAATTTGCGAACAAAAAGTTGAAAGGCAGTAGGCGAGGAAAAACTGGTTGGGGGTGCTAGCTTACAAACATAGTTCCATTGTTTCCCTATACGGTTAAAGTACGAGGCCTGAAAAGTTGATGTTTTGCAAAAAGGGGTGCGAAGATTAAAGGAGTTACTTAGTCTTGTACGATCATGGGAAACAAAAGATAAAGATTAAAAGGAGTTAGTCCCGCATAAGCACATATCGACATTCTAGTCCTAGCATTATGCAGAATTTTTATCACATGAACCTAGTTTAGTGGCCTTAGGCCCGTTTCAGACGCCGAACTTTTCATTAGCTGAACCTAAAACACCGAATTAGGTACATGAAAAGTTCGGCGTCTGAATCAGTTAGGAACGTCTGTTTCAATTTGGAGCGGCTCAGCCGTTCTTTTCGCCTAGCCCAGCCGGAAATTTCGCCTCTGGAGCGCTTTGGAACGGCTTTGATTCAGACACCGTACTTTTCATGTACCGAACCTAGTGCATAAATTATTATAACGTATTTTGTTAGCAGTTTGACCGAAATAAGCTTTTTTCGCCTTTTGAACTTAGTTCAGCTGCAAATAAGATCGGTGTCTGAATCTATTCAGCCGGTCTAAATCATTTGGGTCAGCCTTAATTCGAATTAGGTTCGGCTCATGAAAAGTTCGGCGTCTGAACCGGGCCTTGACTCCCTCGAATCTTCTGTAGCTTAGTGGTAGAGCACCTGGACTGGTAACCAGGGCTGCGATCGACTCCTATTGGGAGAAATCGGAATTTTTCTTCCGAGCCGCCTGTGTCACTGACTGAAAAACAAACAAACAAAAAAATCATTCTGAACATTTAATATGGTCCTTAGATCCCCTTCAGCACTTCTGCAGGTTTCGCTTGTAGTCATCACGAAATTACTACGGAACTTCTTTCAGCGACATCTGTTCCCTGACTATTTGTTAAGATCCTTGTTCTAAACTCTGACTAATGGTTTTTATTTTTTCGTAGTTCTCGACGAGTAGTTTTATTTATTATCATTATTTTTTTATAGATGTTTTAGTCCCTTGCTGTTTTGTTTTGTTTTGTTTTCTTTCTTTTATGTACGAAAAACTTTTATTGAATAATCAAAAGCGTTACAATACTAACGTTACATGGCATTCCATAGCGTTGCATTACGGTGCATTACAATTACATTGCACTATAAACACTTACACTAAAGTAACTATACAAACTCTGACTCGTCCCCAGTCGTCTTTGTGTAACGCGCAGGGCGGGAGCAGAGAGTGATGCGCGCCACCAGGGAGAGGTTGAGGGAGACGAGTCATACACCCTTTTTAAGTCTTATTACAACAAAGGACAACATGGTAAATGTATGTCGTGCACTATACACAGCGAAACCTAAAAATTAATAGAGACATTAAGATCAAGGTTTTTTTGGCATTTCCCGCGAACTGCGAACGTCAAAAGTCACGTGACCAGTGCCTTGCCGCTAGGTTTGCGGTTTGAGGTTTACGTTTGTACTGCTAAACCACGCTGTTTCGATTATTGATGAACGAATTCTTTTTCATAGAAACATGATTTCGAGGACGATTTCTTAACTAAAACAGAAGTGAACGAATGAAAGAAAATAAACATGGCCGCCTCGAGCTACCACCGGCGTATCTTAATGGTCAGATGGGTACCGTGAAACCGTAAACCGCCGTTTGCTGTAAGATGGCCAAACCTAGATCTTATGGTCTATTATTATTTATCTATTATTGTTAATTTTGATCATCATGGCAGAAAATAAGATACAACGTTTACACTGGAAATCATTTGTTCAAGTTATAGCAAACCTGGATGGTTGAGGTTCCACACAGGCGAACCGGAACTTCTTCTTAAAGGTTACTTAAAGGTTACAGTGCAAAATATCAAACTCATGATACTTAATATAGAATACGTGCTAGAACAAATTATGGTAAATTTTCATTTAAATTTTTGCCTCTAAGCTCTGGGAGTCGATACCTATGTCCCTAAAATTAGTACCTCCTAATTCTTTTAGAGCGCACTACAAACTCCATTTTTAAGTGAACAATAATGGAATGACGTACCCTTAAGATAACTTGAGAGCCAGATCTACCTATATTATTCTATCATTGCGGCAACCAGCTCAAAAGCCTTAGCCTTTCTTCCTATTACTAATATGTTTATTTTCTTCTTTTGTCTAAATAAAGTGCAATATGTAATCTATGGAAACAGTGCGAATAAACAATGAATTGAATTGAATTACATTGAGTTATGACTTACAAACAACAGATGAGGCATGCAACCTGGCTCTCGGAGTCTACCATCTAGTCCCAGTCCTTCACGAGTGTTGTTACAGCCAGGTGAAAAGTAAAGTGCGCCCAAAATGACGTGACTTGCGAAGTAATCTTTTAACAGGGTTCCCCACAGACAACCCAAGATCAAGCTAGCTGTGAGCCATACGAGAGAATATTGCGTTCATGGCAAAAATATAAGAGTTTGTATGGGGATATTTACGATATGCTTTAGAAAACATAAATACGAGCAAATTACCAAGTACCAAGTTTTGAACTTGGGCTTCACTCAAAATGACAGCAATATTTGCGTGAATGATGTTGTGATTGAATCTAAAGATAATATCATACTTCTAGGAGTAGTGTTAGATTCTAAGCTAAATTTCTCTGAGCATGTAATCTCTATCTGTAAAAAAGCCAGCCAGAGAATTGGTGTTCTAATGAGACTACGTAATTTAATTCCTATGAAATCTAAGTTAATATTATTCAAAAGCGCGATATTACCATTCCTCACGTACTGTCACCTAGTGTGGCATTTTTGTAAAGCGAGTGACACTCGAAAGCTTGAAATACTACAAGAAAGAGGACTTTGAGCGGTTTTCAAGGATAATAATTCTAGTTATGAACAACTATTAGAGAAGGCAGATCTGCCAACACTACTAAATAGTCGCTTACAGGATCTGTGCATCCTTATGTATAAAGTAAAGCATAAACTGTGCCCTGCATATATAAGTAACATCTTTAAAGAACCAAATAGTAATTACAATCTGCGGCAAGCAGATTTCTCTATACCTAGGTATGAGACAGTCATCTATGGCAAGCACTCTATTAGATATTTAGGGCCTAGGCTATGGACAAAACTACCCAAGAGTATCAGGGACGTCACAACCCTAACGTCGTTTAAAAGCAAGATACGCCAACTCAATATAAGTGAACTTTTAGATGATGGCTGCGCAGGCTGTAGCCTTTGTTCATTTTGACTTCTGTGTATTTTTACTATAAATCTCTTAATTAGTTAACTATAGATATTTTACCTACTACTGTATATAGTTTTTAGTTTGTATATTCTCCCCTAATTGGTGTCCCCAAATTAGTAAGGGATTTGTTCCCTGGCTAGACGGTTTTTGACACTTTAATAAAGTTTCTATTCTCTTCTATTCTATAAATTCTCAACAAAATTTTGGCAAGGACAGGTAGGATCTATGAAACGATTTCAATTATCTGATAGTTAAATAAAATGTGGTTTTTACTTTTATCTCCCCTCTATTTCCCCATGCATGTTAAAATCCTTATTTCTGCAGGAACAAGAACAAAGAAAAAATATCTTCGAACTAGAAGAGGCAAGTAACTGAACCCATGTAAAACTTTAACAAATCCAATTGCATTTGCATGCCATATGACATTCTGTTGGCACGGCCTTCGTTTATCCTTTAATTCGCGCGTACCACGCGTAAACATCAGCATATGTCTGACCGCTATTATTGTCTTCTGAACAGTTCTTTAAGTCTGCTCCAAACCAAATATGGAACTCTTGTCCAACAGATACGGACATCGGGGAGGGAAGGATGTTAAACTGAAGTTCGGTTTCGTTAACACCTACACCTTCGATATTATATGAATAATACTGACAGCCATCTCCACTTCTTCTGTAATCTGCCAGCATAAGAGCAGACCTGTTCGGGAACGTTATGACGGTAAGAAGTGTTTTATCATTATATTTACTCGGAATGTGACATCCCCAATAGGAAGAAATACCACGGGCACAACTAACTGAACCGCTGAGATAAACGAGTTTAAATGTATAGATAACCCCACTCTCTTTGATCTTGAAAGGGCCATATGAGTCGTCTCGAGCTCCAAAGTCGACTGGGTCAGTGTTGATCTTCTTCCAGTTCTCTGAAAGAAATTTCGACGTAAATTAAATAATTTGAAAATTAAATTCTATTACCATTTTTGTTTTGCTTTTGTAAAGTGGTGTAACGAAGGGAAGGAACAAAGGGAAAAGAAACAGAAAGGAGAAGAAGAGGGTAGGGACTGGTTATATAGATGAATTTTTTCTTTGATTTTTTTTTTTATTGTTATGGTATATTATAATTAAACTCCCAGCTGTTTATCAAACAAGGGTTTATATTCAGAGTTATTTACAGCTGCAGGCTCAATGCCATCATACCTGCAACCTAAGGAACCATTATCTGCAACTCGACCTTTAAAAGAGGCGTTCATTCAGCACCCACGCACTCGAAGTAGTTGCAATGGTACTATCTATAGACACGTCACCATCAATGGGTTCGAAATATTCGTTGTAACAATTATAAGGCGAACAAATACAAGGAGGTATAAAAGGTAATAGAAAGACTCTAGTCGCTAGCTTCAGCTTTAAGTCTATACTTTAACCCACCGAACCCGTGATACAGTTTATATGTGTCACAGGTAATGGTAATGGCACCATCAGGAAAAGCGGTTCCCCCTACTCTTTTCCAGTAAGCAAACGGCAGCTTTCCGTTTAACGTCGGTAATCATAGAAGATTGGAGACCTTCTTTTTTTTTCAAGGGAAACCGCAAACCCGGCCCAAACTGCACTTTACCGTTACGCGTTTGAAGTTTCACGTTGCCGGGATTTCAAATTTTAGCAAGGCGTTCCGTTCAGTTCATTTTTATTTAGCCAAAATATAACACAATACAAGACTACATACAGGAATTGTAAGTTGGCAAGGAAGCCCAGAAGAAACCAGAAGACTTAACAAAATATATATTTTTTTGCTCTTGATTAGAACAGAAAACTTTCTTATGTTAGTTACGGCAGAAAGGAATACAAAATCGATTTACCCGTTCATTGTTTAGTGCCGCCCTGTTGTTTCTCATCAAGTCGAAGTGCATCACTTTTATCGCCCAAAAAACATGAATAATTCATTGATTCGAGATCACAAATGCAACAAACACATCGCAGACGGATAAAAAAGCTATTTCCTGCCTTTAAACGCGAGGCTGTGCAATTTTTAGAGGCAAAAAGCCTTGCCGTAAGTCACTTACCGCAGGAAGCCCTTCCTGTCGTTCACACGTGAACTGCCAACTGAAAACGTAACCGCAAGACCGTGTCACGTGACACTTTGAGGTTTGCGGTTTGTGGTTTTCCATGAGTTTTCCACGTACTGTACGCAAAGACGGACATCTTACAGTCAGAACGCGGACAAAAGTTTCAAAAGGAGATCGGACTTTTTTAGACGAAACACTGACAGTAACACCAGTTCCAACACACAGACCAACGTTAACTCAGACCCTGTTACAACAGCGGCTACACCGTACATCAGAGGCACCTCTAAAACTGACTATCGCACGTCTTCTACAACTTTACGACATACGCGTTGCACATAAACCGATACGACGACTACACGTACTTGCTAATGTCAAGGCCATTAAGACAGTCCGAAGGACAGAAAAAGAGCACTATACAAAGATCAAATGCTGCGACTGCCGGACCACTTACATTCAGGTGAGACCGGAAGAAACTTTAGCACGCGACTGAATGAACACAAACGAGCGACAAGAAATGGTGTTATCAGAAACCACAATACTGAACACACAGATAAAACATAAAATCGCTGGGTCTCTGCGACATGTATTCAGTATTCTGCAGGCCGTGGCCACTATCAACGGCTCTCTTTAGAAAGCTGGTTTACTAACTTGGAGCAAATGTCACCCACAATAGTTGTAAACAGTTATCGGCATCGTACAAACGACTTATTGACGGTCTCAAGCAAGATTGACAACGAAAGGATTTGACTATCAATAAAAGACTGTTAAACTGACAAAAAACGGTTCAAACCGCACTAAGGACCTTTCGACTAATCATAGCCAATAACATCACAGCTTAACTAAGAGAAGACCAATAAGATCGCGCCTTAATTGACCAATCTGGTCAATAACCAGAGTTTGATACCATCAACGGGCGTGATGGTTGTTTGTCATTTACCAAAAGTTTCAGGAAAATCCGGCTGGAAAGTAAATGAAAAACTCGTGAAATTATAGTGTTCAATCTCTTCAAGATATCTTTGATACCAGTTTCAGGTTTCCGTGGCCGTTTTTCGGTACAAGGCATTGTACTGATTTTTACAAATCGTAATGGCGATTCCGGAGCGAGATTTAGCAGTCCTCAATTTTGCGTACCACTTAACCAAACGGTGGGCCGACTTGTTTTCCCATGTAAATGGTAAACAACCGATATAAGTCACTTTGACTCGGAAGATGACTACCACACAGGTTGTCGAAACGTCAGTCACTGTCAACAACAGTCCTATTCAGGACTACTCTCACTCCGACGATCATGCTCAACTTACTTACGAAATCCATATTTGTTGGCAAAGTAAACAAACTTCTCAACAATTACAGTCAAACCAGGTGAAGCGTTCCCGTCGCTAACGAACTAATAAATTCATTAACGGAAAAATGATTTCGTTTATTGATTCAATAATCCATTCATAAAATGAACAATCCAATATTCATATTTAGCCTCGATTCCATAATCGAATGTTGATTCGATTACTGTTTTTAGAAAAACTACACTTTTTTTTCTCCTTTTTTTCTTAGAGTCGAGTTCGGGCGAGTTCTGAATTTCAAACCCAAACAAACTGTTACATGTACGTCATTTTGTTTCCAGTATTCACTGCAACGGACCTGACCTCTTAGGAAACACGATAGTGAAATTAAGGTCAGTGTATGTGCGGTGATTGGTGGATTTCGATCCCCGGCCTTTGTCAGTTTCTTTGCGTTTGCGGTCTGTCTCTTCTAGCTGTTGTTTTGATTAAAGGCAATTACAAACGCAATCGTAAACGGCAGGAAAAGGGAAGCAAATACCATTGAACTCAACAGAGAAGAATAAAGAACAGGTAGATTTTGTTAATAAACCAAATCAACATTTAATTATTGAATCGAGGTCCAATTTGATTGTTGGATTATTCATTTTATGAATGGATTACTGAATCAACAAACGAAATCATTTTTCCATTACTGAATTCATTAGTTTGCTAGTGACGGGAACGCTTGACCTGGTTTGACTGTAATGACAATTTAAGTATTTCTTGTTATGATCACACGTGTGCGCATTTTTTCCAATACTGACCTCTACTGCAACAGCTACTTTTATCTTTTGTAACCAACCTGTACAAATGCGTCCGTCTCCAAAGTATCCATCGTTGCAAACACATTCAAAGTATCCAGCGGTGTTTAAACAAGTTCCATTCACGTGACAGTCATGGCTTCCATTTTTGCACTCATCAACATCTGTAGGAAGGGAACGAGAGTCTGATAAATTTTGACTTTGGCTGCGTTTAAGTTTAATAAAGTAATACACAGATTTGAGAAAAAAATAGAAGTTTTATGTAGACGACGCTTTGTGGCCCTTGAGAAATGAATTGAACAATGACGGAAGAGAAAAGCAGAAAAAAGAGGTACAGTAAAGGCAAATTTAAACCTACTACAGCGGAGCAAAACATTGATGAAAAAAATGGTCTCAATTACTGCAGAGCTTCAAACGATAATAATCGAACCAGTTGACTATTAACCTGAACCATTTTTTAATTCTTTTGTCACAGTTGTCATCTTTGAGATCAGCAAAATTATTATTTTCTTCATAAGTTTGGTTTCTCCGAAAGATGTGTTAAATTTGTCTGTATCTATTAGTGCTTACTTCGTCAGACAAATTTGCTTTGTTTTGTTTTTATTTGTTTGTTTGTTTTTTTTTTTCTGAGGCCCGCTTTACGGGGTTGTTTGGAGCGCAGCACTGAAAACAGTGAAAATTAGTAGTCTTCATTGCTTTTTGTACGTTCTGCGGAGGAGATTACTCATTATATATAGACATGTTTTTCTAGCTTTGTGAGCTTATCCCTTTTGCTCGTTAAATAAAATATATCGCCCCATTTTTAACCACTTATACTTAAAGCCAGAGCCTGCCTTGGACTTCCTTCGATTTTAATAGATCTTTATCCATTTCCTATTCTTTTATACTATCCTGTTCAGCTGTCCAAGCCTCGTTAGCATGCATGTGCAAATGAAAGGCAAAACGTCCATCTGCTCCTTTCCGATTCGCTTCACTCAACGATGTGATTGACCAGTGTCAATAAATTGGTCAGTGGAAATTGGGGTCTGAGCTCAGTGGCGGATCCCGGGGAGCCCCCACCCTCCTTAAATTATTTTTAGACCAAACTGAGGCCCGAAGAAGGGCCGAAAAAGATTTTTTGACACCACCCCCATTCCCTTCGCCCCCCCCCCCCCCCCCCCCCCGACCCCCACTGGAGCTAGTACTTATAATATACTCACTTATAATTAACTTAAAATTATGTAGCAGCTGTGGAGATACTTTACCATAACAGCCATATAGCTCAACTCGCATTGATATCTGTTCGTGCCAATCAGTCGGTTGAAAGCGAATATAACGGGCCGTAATTACTTTGATCAGGTTATGACGAACGACAGTATTATTGTCATTGTTTCCATTGAATACCTACAAATTTAAAGAATTTGTCAGAAGATTACAAGTGTTTGCTTATTTCTGATTAATTGTTTATAATTCTGATTAATTTCTTATAATCTTTCCGTTTTATCACTGTCTATGCAACAATACAAAAATATCTCTTAAGCGCACTCGATCGGTTACCATTTAGGTTTATATCAACCCTATATCAAGACGTTATAGTGGCCTTGCGTAATTAAGATGGGTAAATTAGATCCAAAGTAGCTACCGTAAGTTGCCGCACTTATATCTGCTGCGTCCGAAGATTAGTAAGAAGTGTGATATGGACAGTGCAGGTAATAATAAAACAGCAAAATTGAAGTGCATTGGATAAGAGGTAATCAACTCTTATATGCTGGTACGGTTATACCTATTCAGGCAGACCGAGAGCAACAACCACAGCAACCAGGCCAGACTAGCAAGAAACTAGAAAAGACATGTTAACTTAATTTTCATTGACGTACATGTTCCATGCCGGCCTAGCTGATCAAACGTTCGGTAATCGAATCCAATCGAACTCCAATCGTTCGATTGACTTCGATTGGGTTCGGGAATCGAACTTAACCGAACTCGCCTAAAAATTTTACCAATCGAACACATTCGAACGTTCGTAAATCGAACACTTAAACAATCAAACATAATCGAACGTCCAACACTACAACAATCGAACATAAAACCAATTTCATCTGGTTTCAAACAAGGCGTTGTGTTCAAATAAGTTATGTATATTGGCTTCAATTTCAAACAAGAGTACGCAAAGATGTCACAGAGGGAGTAGAGGAGCCAACCACCTATTTTCTGCTAACGAACAATAACTGCTATGCTATTCGCGTTATTGTTATTTCGTTTACATTTAGTGAAGCATTGTAACGCCAAAAGTGTAGCATTGCTTCTGTTGTGTAACAGCTTTTACAAATGCCGCTTGTAGTTTTATAAATAGATATTTACTTTGAGGTAATGAGAACACTGGTAGCGCTAGTAATGACTATTTGGAATATGCTCTACACTGTTGCGTGCGTTCAGATCCAGTTTCGGTGTCCTTTTTTAATAATCGAAACTTTATCGAAGAAGATTTGACTTTTCTGCTATCCTAAGAATATCCTCGGTCGGTATTGTGGTGGCAGAAGCGTGGACGGAAGAAGGCGTGTTTGTCGATGTGAAATGTCACATTCAGGCACCCTCACGTTTTGGCGGGGAACCGCACAGCTATCCACTCTTTAAGAAATAAAATTACACTAAAGGCAACCTAAAACTAAAAAATCTAATCACAGATTGCTCTAAATTCAGTGACCGATGAATTCGTGGGTAAAAAGCAGGTAAAAAGTTTACACCGTCCGAATGATCCGTCTTTTGTCACAGTTATAACGGTCATTTTAGTGTGAGTCCAATTGTCCGTCGTGTACTCATTTTATTGTTGGCAATTTTGCTTGAGTCCGTGAACAAGTCATTTGTAATTAACGTGCCCATAACTGCTGATTTTGATTCAGCAGCCTTTTTTATAAGTTATTAAACCAGTCTATAGAACACTATCGTAGGGTGACAATTGATTTATTTTTTGGTTCGGCAATGTGCATTTGTAAATGTCGAAGTCACCATTTTACGGCGACTGCTTACTAATGTCAAGGACAAAGACAAACCGGAGGACAGACAGGGAGCAGTATACAAGATCAAATGCTGCGACTGCCAGGCTTCTTGCATTGGTGAAACCAGCAGAAACCTAAGCACGCGACTGACCGAACACAAACGCGCGACGAGGAATGGTGACGTCAACAATCACATTGCTGAGCACCATTTCAAGACGAAACATCAAACATGTATAACGTATTCTACAGACTACTATCAACGTCTTACTTTAGAAGGCTGGTTTACTAACTTAGAACAAACGCCACTGAATCGAAGCCAACAGTTACCAGCGCCGTACAAACGACTTATTGACGAGATCAAGCAAAACTAACTACGAGAGAACAACTGGAGAACTGACAATTTGACTAACAATAGACGACTGTTTAACTGTGACAATAGACGGATCGAAACGCACCAATCACTGATTACGAGTCTTCATTGCCAATAACATCACGGCTTAACTGACAGACGACCAATAACATCGCGACATAATTGACCAATCAGATCAATAACCAGAGTATAATACCATCAACTGACGTGATACAACTCACTTTGACTCTGAAGATGACTACCGCACAGGTTGTCGAAAAGTCAGTCACTGTCAACAACAACAGTCCTATTCAGGACTACGTTCACCCGGACAATCAAACTCAACCTTTTCACCATTTATTGTCGTTCGTTTTTCTGTTCAGTGATTCGCGTAGAAAAGTCGTTACACTTCGAAACGGACCTATCACATTTAGAGTGTTTATAGCCAGCAAGTGAACATCACAGCTTAACTGACAGACGACCAACCCCATCGCGATTTAATTGACCAAACTGACGCCTAAATTATATCAACGTTCTCTGAGTGTCTAAAAATGGCTACTCCGGAAAATCATGTCAGTCAACCTAGTATGAAATGACTCCTTGGTTCAAACCATTCACCTGTTTTAGCTAATATTTCCAGAATGAGATATTGATAGCTCGGTTAAACGCACGAGCACTCGAGGAATATAATATTGCCTTACCATGTCTTGCCCTTTTTCCTTGTAGTATTGGAATTGCGTTGTTTCGTTACTGTACTGCAACTTATATTTCGTAACCCATCTGTCTCTATCTTCTCTTCCTTGTGTCGCTACACCAGTTACTCTTGTGAACTGACTGCCAAGATCAATCTGAAGCCACGGATTGACATCTGTTTTCCACGCTGTCCACGCTCCTCTTTTGACCCTGGCTCCATCTACTTTGAAGTTCAGTCTACCCTGGAAGGCATGGTGAGTGAAGAACCTCTCTGAAGAAGCGGTGATATTTCCATCAGGGATCTGACCTTTTTCCATTCCCAGAGGATATATATCGTGGCACTCTAGTTGTTCCAACAAAAATTGTTAATCACTTAATAATTCAAATGTTTATATAAAATTATCCTAGCGTCATTGACTGTTAACTAACGATTTGAACTTAACCAACGGAAACCGACAATATTAAACTGTATCAATCCTCGTTTACTTAGGGGCTCCCAAGGACTACTTTCTGTAAAATATCTGTTACGAGAAGCAGACATTGCCTAGAATTTTCTGTCACTTGAGGACGGCTAAAAATTTCTAAATGACCTTTTCATTCGAAGCTTATCTAATCTCCTAAGATTTTCTTAAGTTTATTTTTTTCATATTTCACTCCCCAGGTTAGGCTAAAATTTTCGGATTAAAAATTGTGATGGAGAGAGGAAGCAGAAAAATTTTCACTTTCATAATACGTCAAATAATGCGTCTAAAATTTTCGGAATAATAAAACTCAAGCCCCTGTAATTTCGAAACGACTCAAGTTCCCCTAGGATGACCGAACAGATACAAATTTTATAGCGCCACTGAGAATGCATTTCTAGAAATCTAAAAGTGCTCTGGACTGCCTAAAAGGTGTTTCAATATATTTAGGAGGAAACCGTCGTACTCTCTGCATGGTATTCTAGTTTTTGTGCTTTTCTGACGCTAAGAATATCCAAAGCTATCCAATTATTGAATGAGGGAGGTATGCTTCGAGGAAGAAAACTGTACAGTCGACTCCCGATATCTAACCTTCAAGGGAAATCGAAAAAAGTTCGATTTATTGGGAGATCGAAGCAGATGACTAGAGATAAGGAAATGCAAGTATCATGCACACTTCACTTCAAGGGCAGCAAGATACATATTGCCATTTTGAAAATGGGAAAAAAAATCACGAAAGCTTGATTAATCAGTACATGGCTAAGCATTGTATTTAATTGGACTGACAAAAAAGTAAAGACAAAGAGTACGCGCTTGTTTCTTGAACTGCAGCTTAATGCCTTTTTTCGACTTGGCAGGCGCTTAAAACATGGTTCAAGTTATCGAGGGTAAAATTGTATAGAAATAACCTAAAGGGAAACAAAAAGTACTTCGAGTTAGCGGGGGATTCGAATTATCCAGGGTTCGAGTTATCGAGCGTAAAATTACAATAAATGTATGAAGGAAATCCAGGGAAATTCGGTTTTGGTTCGAGTTAGCGCGAGGTTCGCGTTAGCGAAGGTTCGAGTTATCGGGAGTCGACGTCTGTATGTCCACATAAACTTTGTTGCTGACTGGAAATTTGTTCTTAAAATACGCTTTTCATCATCTGGCTTTGGGCTGATAAAAGACACCATCGCCTTTTTTGCCCAAGCTCAACGTTTTCCCATTTGTTTCAAAAGCATGAAGCTTTCAATTAGAGAAATTATGCACATTGTTCATTTAGTACTCTCAGTGGCAATGCAAGGTTCGCTGTAGTTGTAAATTCAAGATAGGTTTCCTTTATATTTTCCGATCAGTTGGTTACCTCCGTAAACAAAAATTGAAATTATTTTATTCTTATTTTCAAACGGATAAAAAGCTGAAAGGACAAATACCATTCACGTCACAGTTAGTGGTGGCATCTTGGCATCTATTATTATCTGTTATGTGAAAAAAGGGGAAAGTATATTTTCGCATTTTAATACTTCGCATTTATTTTTTATAGAGAGTTTTTAACAAAGATTTAGAGTAATAAGAGCATGCACCTATATCGTATTCGGGGGATGTCATGGATCGAACCATGACAACACACCTAAAGGTCGCTTCACGAACCAACCTGCCTTCAGACTGTGTAATGGCTCCATCACCTTAAGAAGACTAACGGTCAATAAAGCGGAAAGATCATGACACATAATCAAAACAAGTGACTGTAAATGTAAGACATATAACGATACTTTTATTTTCATTGTAACTCCAACGATTTATAGCCACATTTCTTTCCATTTTTCTCTTTTTAGTAACTAAGCCACTTCAAGAGATGCCATTATTTACCATTACGATCATATATATTTAGACTCTTGTTGATATTTTTGTGTACCATTCTGTGGGATGTTGGTTGAACTTATGAACTTTGCTCATCGTCTATTCTATATCTACACTCGCGGTTTAGTATTGCAGCAACTGAAGACACCATACATTACCGGCATAACAGCCATAGAGCTCAACTCTCATTGATATGTCATCTTGCCATTCTGTCGGTTGAAAGCGAATGAAACGAGCCGTAATAACTTTTGTCAGGTTATGGCGGACAACCGTGTTACTGTCGTTGTTTCCAACAAATTCCTGCAAATTGATGACATTTCATCAGAATTTGAGTTTCTTAACAATTACCTCCTTCTTTACATCCTTATTCGTTTTATCATTTCTGTTTGTTTTTTATCTTTGGATTATTGTATCAACACTAGACTGTTCAGCTTGATAGGCAGGATTAGTCAGTCTTTAATACTTCTTTCTTTTGAAATTTTTTTCACGCTTCCAGTTTTAAAATCTATTACCTTTTCTATGAAGTGAGGTTCTTCCTTGTAGTATTGGAATTGCTGTAGTTTGTTACTGTACCGCAATTTGTATTCAGCAGCCTTTTTTTATAATTTAGTAAACCAGTCTGTAGAACACTACCCTGCTAGCAGAGTCGCTTCGATCTTTCCTAGATAAGTCGGAAAGAGGAAGCGACTCTGCCGACATCTTCAAGTTCCTTTGATCTGCCGATCATCCAGCGATTTGGATGAGTCAGACAAGTTTCATACTGATAAACCAGTTATACCTGTGCACGCACGCATATTCTGGAGTTTTGCGGACTCTTTCTGCGCCCACGCTCCATAACAAAACAAATAGCTACCCCTTCAATTTCATACAGGAATTTTGAGAAAATTATAGATTGAACGTTCAGTTTTAGAAAAATTGGAAAATGCACCCAGACTTGAGATGGATTTTGTTTTGGATTTAACCATGTGCTTAGCCGATTTTACTTGCGTGAACGGATCTCCAATCCAGTAAGTTTTACGCGAAGTTCTTGGAAGGATAAACAAATGGGTTTTGAATAAAAATATTTCTACGAAACAATATCTATGCCTATTCTTTGGTGTTTTCTCATTCATAGCATTAATAGACAGTATTCGTATTCTCCGACAGTCCTGGGACGAGTAGGCTTTGATCATGAATGCGAGGCTCATGCGAGGAACTTCGCGCGAAGAGGACAAATAAATATGAGAAAACTGCGGCTGAGTTTGCAGAATTTAAGGAAAACTTTTAACATTGTAAAGTTCCAAAGGGCTTACATACTTGAGAGATCATTATTTCAAACAACAAAAGGAAGATCTGCTCGTCATTATTAAGAAAAACAGCGATCCTAACCATTATTATATTGATAAGAAGAGTGCTTGTTGAGCGAGTTTATAATTTAATATTATAAACAGAGTTGTTCTCAAAATCCCCGAAGCCATTTTAATTGTAATTTTCAGTGTCCTTTAAACTTTTCGAAGAATATCTCTTATTGAAATGGACGTAATTATCGAAAGCCTGCGATAAAGTTAACAGTGATGTTATCAAACTTACTTTGCAGTTGAAATTTTCTAACAGAGCGGATGCAAAATCTTGAATGTGTATTTGAAGTAAACCAAACGACTCATTCAGTGGATAATTACTTATCAGGACGGGGCTTAGCGTTCTGCGCCCGGTCCATGTGCATTTTAAGGAAGTTAAACAGGTTTGAACAAAGATGACTAGGTAAAGTTTATTTTTAAATTTAAGTTACATTATCTTCAATAACAACTGTGCGTGAGTACAAAAACGTGCACGCAGTTGAACACAGAGTTTGGTACAGACGATAATTCTGAGCAGTTTAAACTCCACACTACAGATACACACAAGAGAAAAAGAATAATAAGAAGAATAAAATTTTATAAAAAGGATTCGAGTATTGACATGTTGACACAATATACCATTTTCTTGATTACTTCTTGTTTCTTCGTTTGGCTTCGTGGCTTTTTAACTTTTGCTGTTAGTACGACCAGCTCTTCCCACAGTTTTGTTTTTTGAAACAGATATCCCTTTAGCTTACCCGTAAGGTTTAAGCTTTGAAATCTTGCAGTTTTTTGCTGATTTCTATCGTTTTGCAGCGGTTCAGCCGCGACTAACCCATGTTTGTTTGTGTTTTTGCCAAAAAGTTCCCCGCTTTAGCCTCGCAATCATGCTGTGAAGTCTCTCGTGCCAGGGCCGTCGGGGAATACGAATAACGTCTATTCAAAATAAGATCATGAGGCTATAGAACCCATGTTGAATTTAAATGGTCGGTGCTTTTACAGCTGTTTTTGGATAATACCTGATCTGCGATGCCAAAAACGGTGGTCTCCGGTGCCACCACCAAAGCTATGAAGGATTACCTTAAACCTAATTTGGAGCTTTCACCGGACCAAGTGATTCTGCATGTGGGCACTAATGATCTCAAAAGTAAAGAACCACAGCAAGTTGCCGGCTCAGTGGTAGATCTCGCCAGACAAATTGAAAACTCATCCGATGCCACAGTAATTATATCTGAGCTCGTGCAAAGAAGAGACGGATTCAATGAAGCCGTGAAAACAGTTAATAAACAACTGAAGTTCTACTGCCGGCAGAATGGATGGAAATTTATCCAGCATCAAAACATCTCCGAAAAGGAACTTAACAAGGGCGGACTACATCTTAATTTTAAAGGTAATCAACAGTTTTTTAAGAACTTTCAGATGAGTTTAGGTTGAAATGATGCGCTATCCACCGATGCCGTGCCTATTCAATGTACAAAACGCAATACTGAGGAATCTCATGAGCCTACCTCAGTGTTGCCATCTCAACGAGGTTTTAAATTAGCCTCTTTAAATATCAATAAATTAATCACACACATAGATCAACTTAGAATTCTTCTAGCGCATATCGAAATAGATATTTTATCGATTAATGAAACTAAGCTCAATGAAACTATTAGCGACAATGAGGTCAACATCTCTGGCTATGATATAATTCGACGTGATAGAATTACAAACGGTGGAGGAGGAGTGTGTTTCTATGTGAAAAGTTCAATAAATTTTACCATACGAAATGATTTAAACATGGACACTCTTGAAAATCTATGTCTGGAAATTCAAAAACCTAGATCTAAACCGTTTGTTGTTGCCACGTGGTATAGACCACCTGATTCTCCTATTGGTATTTTTTCACCTTTCGAAACTTTAATTGGGAAACTCGATTCCGAAAATATTGAATATTTTCTAATGGGAGACCTTAACTGCGACATGATTGCTACTCGATATGACAATAATACATGCAAATTAATGAGTATCACTGATATTTATGGTCTACAGCAACTTATCACTGAACCAACCAGAATAACTCCGACTTCTGCAACTTTGATGATGTAATCTATACTAATTGTCCACATAAAGTTGTGTGTTCGGGGGTTCGTCATATCAGTATTAGCGATCATAGCATAGTTTTTGCCTATCGAAAATTATCCGTGAATGGAATGTCTGGTGGGCACAATGCTATAACCTACAGAAACTTTCGAAAATTTAATCGAATAAATTTTCGGAATGATATTGCATCTCATTGTTGGGATCACATATACAATTCAACTGATCCCAATCAAATGTGGCTACAATGGAAATGCTCGTTTCTATCTATTGTTAACAAGCATGCTCCCTTGAGGACAATGCGTGTTCGCACGCGTAGTTCCCCATGGATTACATCTGAGCTTAAGAAACGAATGCATGATCGTGATATTCTAAAGATTAAAGCAAGTAAATCGAATGATTCAAATGACTGGTCACTTTTTAAAAAACAACGCAATATAGTAAATAGCGAAATCAGATTAACCAAGCAAGCCTATTATCAAAATAGTTTTAACAAGCATACGGGCGATTCTAAAAAGACCTGGCAGACTATGAATGAACTTACTTCGCGAAAATCTGGGAAAAAATCGGTGACATCTCTGAAAGTAAATGGAGTATCAATAACAAATCCAACTGTGCTGTCGAACCAATTTAATAATCACTTTGCTACTATCGGTCCAGAACTTGCTAGCAATATTGATTCCTCAAATAGTGATGGTTATCAAAAGTACCTCACTGGCACAGATAAACGGTTTCAGCTCCATCCAACCAGTACAAATAAAGTTCTCTCACTTTTGAATCGTCTAAATAGGTCAAAGGCAGCTGGCCTTGACAAGATATCTGCTAGGCTCATTCGGGAATGTGCAGATCTCATTTGCATTCCTATCCGTGATATTTTTAACCAGTCAATAAGTCAAGGCATATTTCCGGATGACTGGAAATGCGCAAGAGAATAGAGAATCGTACTCAAATGTGCTCCATCAACGGATCGCTCTCTCAAAGCTGTTTATTAAGTTGTGGTGTTCCCCAGGGGACGATTTTAGGTCCATTATTATTTTTGTTATACATCAACGACCTTCCAAACTGTCTTTCAAATTGTGAGCCGAGGATGTACGCTGATGACACCCACCTTACGTACGCAGGTGATAATGCAGACAATATTCAGTTGCATCTAAATCAAGATTTAGAAAATGTTCACAATTGGCTGAGAGCAAACAAACTTACTCTAAATATGACTAAAACCGAATTTATGCTTATCGGATCTAGGCAGAGGCTTAGTACTCTCACAGAGTCCCCGACATTTGCAATTAATAATTTTGAAGTTAGCCAGGTCACTACTGCAAAATCACTAGGAGTGACCATCGATGACAGACTTGATTGGAGTGGCCATATCGAGAAAGTAACAAAGAAAGTCGCTTCTGGTATTGGGGCCATAAAACGAATAAGGCACCTTGTCCCTCAGGCGACCTTACAACTAATATATCAAGCTTTAATACAGCCACACTTTGATTATTGCAACATTGTTTGGGGAAACTGTGGGATAACCTTACGGAATAAGGTTCAAAAGCTACAAAACAGAGCAGCCCGTGTTTTGACCTACTCAAGCTATGACGTAGATGCTGGTCACCTTTTCAAACTTCTAGGGCGGAAAAACCTAGCTTGCCAGCAACAATTTCAAAGAGCTACGATGGTTTACAGGTCTCTGCACGGGTTGGCTCCAAACTATCTTAGTTCTAAATTTGAAAGGCGAGAAGTCGCATATAACCTAAGGGACTCTGAAAATAAACTCAATGTTCCATTACCGCGCACAAACTATTACAAAAACAGCTTCAGCTATAGTGGTGCCATTCTCTGGAACAGTCCTCCTTGTAACTTAAGGGAAGCAGAGTCCCTTGGGCAATTTAAACGATTACTCAAAGAACTGTAAGGCACGGCATTCGTGGAAAGCAGCTTTTTTATTTAAATATTTTTATTATATTAGTATTAGGCATTTTTAAAGCTGACGAATTTTGTACCGTGGATAAATCAAGATTATCTATCTATCTATCTATCTATCTATCTATCTATCTATCTATCTATCTATCTATCTATCTATCTATCTAAGCGTCTTTGGATTTTCTGTTTTTCTGCGATGTCGATCAAAATCTGAAGAAGCGGCGCTTTCTTCGCTCTCTCGCCTTTACATTTTAGCGAACCTCTTAGGAAACGAAAGGCCGTGGTTTGTGATTTGTGGTTGTTGGATTTCGTTCCGTTTTGTGTGTTTCTGTGTTTCAAGGTTCGTTGCTTTGTTTTTTAAAAGCACCGTAAGTTTTACCTTAGTTCCAAGTTTTTTTTAATTCTTATACTGAAACGTGGCAAGTTTAGATTCCAAAGGTGAAATGGTTCCTATAGAGTTTCCAAATCCAGAGGAAACACAGATACGGAAGGGCGAAAATGAACTGGTACGTTCCTGCTAACATTTACATTTGCTGACAAACACAGTGGACGCTACGGTAACGGTTTGATTGACGTCGCAGAAAAATTTGAATTTGGAACATGCTCAATATGAATAATCGAGGATGTCGGCAGAGGTTCCTTCATCTTTCCGACTTATCTGGGAAGATCGAAGGAGACTCTGTTCGCAGGGTAGTAGAACACTGTCGCAGGGTGACAATTGATGTATTTTTTGGTTCGACTGTAAAAAGGCGTTCGGCAATGTGCATTAATTTTGTGAATGTCGAAGTCACCATTTATTGTCGTTCGTTTTTGTGTTCAGTGATTTGCGTAGAAAAGTCGTTACGGTTCGAAACGGACTTATCACATTTAGAGTGTTCATAGCCAACAAGTTAACATCACAGCTTAACTGGCAGACGACCAACACCATCGCGATTTAATTGACCAAACTGACGTCTAAATTATATCAACGTTCTCTGAGTGTCTAAAAATGGCTACTCCGGAAAATCATGTCAGTCAACCTAGTATGAAATGACTCTTTGGTTCAAACCATTCACCTGTTTTATCTAATATTTCCAGAATGAGATATTGATAGCTCGGTTAAACGCACGAGCACTCAAGGAATATAATATTGCCTTACCCTGTTTTGCCCTGTTTCATTGTAGCATTGGAATTGCGTTGTTTCGTTACTATACTGCAACTTATATTTCGTAACCCATCTGTCTCTATCTCCTCTTCCTTGTGTCGCTACACCAGTTACTCTTGTGAACTGACTGCCCAGATCAACCTGGAGCCACTGTGTGTCACTTCTTTCCCTTGCTGTCCATGCTCCTATTTTGCCTTTATCTTTTTTGAAGTTCAGTCTACCCTGGTAAGCGTGGTGCTCGATAATCACCTCTGAGGAGGCAGTGATATCACCATTAGAGATTTTTCCGTTCTCCATACCCAAAGCATCTTGACATTCTAGAGAAAGGTAAAAAAATAAATATCAGTTCAATGTTCAAAATTCATGCTCTGTGAAAAATTCTGGAAACTTTCCAGCTGATCCGAGTGTGTTAATGGTCCATCCACAATGCTGTACATTTCTCAAAGGTTTGCGTCACTGTGGTTTCTGAAAACGTGGCAGCAATTGATTTCTGGTAGGGCCCATAAATGCTAGTCTTTCTGACATATACTTTCGTATGCTGGATAATACATAGACTAGGGTCCTTGAAAACGCTTCTCGTTCAATGTTGTTCTAGTCGGGACTTCCTGGAGACTGGCTAGGTAAAAAAGTGTATTTTTGATTCTACGGAACCATGTGGTTTACATCCAAACAGGTGATCGTTTATCACTTAGCAGAGTTGGTAACATAACAACTTTATGCGTCATTCAGGCTAAAGGGAAATGTCCTCAATTGAAGGGTAAGAACGACGGCTACGTAACAACTGATTGCCATCCCAAAATAACTAACGTTAATGTTTCCTCTCTCTTCTCAACTTGTTTGGGGTCTACTGTGTTCTCCTGAACGCGTGACAGCTCAAGACTTACTCTGGCCTAAAAAAGGCTTCCTACTATGGGGTCTGTGATTTCCAGTACCTCCAGAATAATTCTGCTTATATTTATAATCAGACGCTTGGGTGACAGAGCTAGCAGTCTTCTTACACTATTTTATTGTTCACGAGGGGGACGTCCATTTTTTTCCCAATTGCCGGGTCGGACATACAACTCAAGCTTTTGTTTGAGCTTAGCTTCTTTGAGTTTTCTACCTAAGAAATCTACTATTTATAAGGTTTGCCAGCTGTAGAAATATATGGTATTGTTTAGTGATATCCTTTGTTATATCGGCACACCATCCTCGGAGCCTTAGTCGGCGGGTCGGGAGAAAAGGCACGACGAAAGTCAAGCGAGGGCGGAAAAGCCCCTGGTTATAATTACTTACGAGACCATTTCCAAACGGTCAAGTGAATTCTGGCTTCTGATTGGGCACAAGAGATGCTTTGCATTACCGTGCCCCATCGGCGAACAGCATCTCCTGAGTTCGTTTTGGGTGTTCGTACACGACGGCTATTGTGACGTTATACTTGTCCTAAAACTAACTCAGCTTTGTCCAGTGGCTGCGTACTGCCGTCAAATCCTGCTTTCTTTAGGTACGGTTGGGATATTTTGCTGACTGTTACGAGGGCACCAATGGTGATGGGTACAAGCACAACTTCTTTACAGTTCCACAGACGCTTCACCTCTCTTTTCATGTCCTAATAATTTCCATTTTTCCTTGTTCTTTAAGAGTTACTCCATGGTTAACTGGGCATGCGATATCTATTATAATGCGTCGCTCTTCTCCTTCTTATCCTCAACTATGATGTCTGGTCTGTTGTGCTCAATTTTATTGTCATGCTGACTGCGGATTGAATAGGAAGATTCTATAGTACCTACATTCCTCCGACTCGTAATTATAGCGGTTGTGGGAGCAATAAAAATCAAACTTTTGACATAGTCTCCAGTGAACGCATCTTCCATCCTGATCGTGTCTCCAACCTTTGTATTCTTTCTGAGCCAATTTCTTCCACTCTTGTCAGACTCAATTAGATTAAGCCTCTCCACCCTGAGTTGCCAACACGGGAGACACGAATTAGACCGCACAACACACAAATGTGAAGTGCAATTAATACAGGCCATGATAACAGCTTTCACATTCTGACTCCTACATTCTGCCTTTTTGTATACAAAACGAAATCTTCCCTTTAACATGCCATAGGCATGTTCTGAAACAACCCTGGCAGATCTTAATTTTCTATTGAAGTACCGTTCTTTTCGATTTTTTGTTGTATCTGAGTAAGCTTTCAGGAGCCAGGGGCGTGAAGGAAAGGCACTGTCCCGCACCATCCCTAGAGGAATTTGCTCTGAATTTTACCCTAAGGTGACTTTAGTACATTATGAGGAAGTACAAGATCAGATTCTATCTCATGAAAAATTGGTTAGAATTGTAAGAGAGTATAATCATGTACTGAACCAGGAGCACCTACCTCAGCCAAAAGAAATCTTTTGTTGGCTGCTATCAATCTCTTATTTGTAACAGAGTATCTTTTCTCTTTTCTTAAAGTTAAAAAATTTCTTCAAATTGCTGCTAATGTAAACGTGAAAACCGTCCCATGCGCCTAAGCAAGGAAATCCCCAGTCTTTAAGGAAGGCATCCAGTTCAGCTTTCCAACCATCCTCGGTTGTTGGTAAAGTCACGTACTCATCATAAAACACTTGAACGATAACACGAAGGACTTCGTTGAACTGATTTGGTAAGCTGTATAAGAGGCAACCCCAAAAAGATCACTGACTGTTGAATAGGAACATCCATGAGCTAAACGGTACATAAGTTTACATAGTTAATCCAAGTTGGCGATCTGGCAATACCGGTTCTTTGAATAGTGACTTCCTTTGTGATAAGATCTTCAATAGCATTCAGTATAAAATTAAAGGTATCGCGATTTACTCTTAACCTTCTTTTAAACTGTTCGTTTATCCAGTTAAGGTATCCATGCTGCCACCATAGACAATCTCTCTGCTCCACGGGACCTTTTTCTTTCGCTCTTTTGTAGATGAGCAGACTACAGCAGCTGCAATCTTTTGAATTGAATTCTCCTCCTCAAATAAAATTTCGTGCTTTAGAACCTCCATCTCTCCTTCTTAACTACTCTATGAAATCTTGAGCCTTCCGCTTTCTCGTTGTTGACAAGAGGTTTTGAGCAAACATGATGGCAGCCATGTTTTGTTCTTCGCAACATATATGGCCTGATCGCCCGAAACTTTTTCTGTCTTACTGTGTTTTACAGTTTACATCGGTCGCGACTTTAAGACGGTTTTCCGTCCTTGATTTGATATTAGACGGTATTCTGTCTGACGGAATTCCGTCTGTGACGAGTTTCTCGTCTTCTAATATGAATTCGGCCAATATCGGGGCCACGAGGTGACGTTCAACTATCTAATTTCACTATGCCAATAAGCTCTTACCTCATTTGCATAATCTTACATAGTCGCTCTATATTTTCGACCCATATTTGGGCTGTTTTGCTTAGATATTGTAGAAAAAAAAATTTTCTACTGTATTACACAAAGTAGTCAACTTTCCTTTCAAAATTACACTCTATGCAGAACTATACATTGTTTTTTTTATTTTGGAAGGGGGGAATATTATGGGTTTCCCGAGACTGAACTAATTTTTTTTTGAAATTTGAATTTTTGCCCTGTCCAATAAGGTATAGCTCTATATGGCACTATATATAACAGCTGAGATATAATTTTTTTGAAGTTGCATGGTCAAAAATACTTAAAATAAATGCTGAAGACAATGTGTTTTAACTGATCTTTACCTGTACAGTTGCGTCCATCTCCGATGTATCCGTCTTTGCACTTGCATTCAAAGTAACCAGCGGTGTTTATACAGGTGGCATTCGAAAGACAGTCATGGCTACCATTATTGCACTCATCAAAATCTAAAAGAAAGAGGTAAAGGCCTTCGTCTAAGAGCCCAATTTCAATTTTACGAAGAGACTCAAAGAAAGCTGCAAAGAAATTTGGCAATTTTCCTTTCGTTATTTAATTTCCTGGCTCAAGGGCAAAGCATTGTTACGGCCGAGCAAAAAATTGTTCTTATCAGTGTGCAGTTGTTAGTCTTTTCTCAATAATTGTTGTTTGTTTGCTTGATAACAATAATTAAATAACATCCGCAGCCTTTAATCTTAGATAGTGTTTTTAACTTTTTAAGGTGATTCCCTAGCTTTACATCGAGCACTCTTTAATTTTGTTGTGTTGGCAACTTCAACAATGTATGGACAAAATGCTGTGGGAGCATATACTTGAGCACAAAAACAAGTTTATCCTCATCGATAAAGATCCTTTTGCCTAACCTTAAGAGCACTTAAGACATTTTACTAATTTGCATTAAAAGTGCGCGGCCACACTCGAAAAAATGTGCCTCGGCATTCTAAATTATTGTTGGTCAACTTTCAGTCACGTACTCATCATAAAACACTTGAACGATAACACAAATGACTTCGTTGAACTGATTTGGCAAGCTGTAGAAGAGGCAACCCTAAAAAGATCACCGACTGTTGAATAGGAACATCCATGAGCTAAACGGTACTTAAGCTCACATAGTTAATTAAGTTGGCGATCTGGCGATATCTGGCGATACCGGTTCTTTGAATTTAGTGATTTCTTTTGTGATAAGATCTTCCATAGCATTCAGTATAAAATTAAAGGTATCGCTATTTACTCTAAACCTTCTTTTTGACCTCTTCGTTTGTCCAGTTATGATATCCATGCTGCCACCATAGACAATCTCTCTGCTCCACGGGACCTTTTTCTTTCCGCTCCAGTTTTGTTGATGAGCAGACTACAGCGGCTGCAATATTTTGAATTGAATTCTCCTCCTCCAATAAAATTTTTCGTGCTTTAGAACCTTCATCTCTCCTTCTTAACTACTCTATGCTATTTTGAGCCTTCCGCTTTCTCGCTGTTGATAAGAGGTTTTGAGCAAACATGATGGCAGCCATGTTTTGTTCTTCGCAACCTGGCCTGATCGTCCTAAGCTTTTTCCGTGTTACTTTATTTTACATTGGTCCCGACTTTAGATGGTTTCCCGTCCTTAAATTTATATTAGACGGTATTCAATCTGACGGAATTCCGCCTGTGACGAGTTTCTCCCGGCTTCTCAAATGAATTCGGCCACTATCAGTTGTTACTCGTGTATATGTTTTCTCAGCTGTACTAATTTGACACAGCAATTTAGTTTATTGATTTTCACCGATTTCCGTTATCAATCGATAAAAATCACTTGATTGCTATCGATTTTTATCGATTGACTACTCCGGGCAGAGAGTTTCCTGGGTTTGTAGAAAAACCTGCAGAAATCCAGTCCTACAACACAGTTTAACAATGAAAGCTAGAGGTGATGTACATGCCAACAAATGTTGCTATAATTTAGGATGTCCCTTTGGACGGTACTATTTTCTTCGGTAACACCGGCCAGCAGGACAAGGCAAATTGATAAGACATTTATAAAAAGATTGCTTACTATACAGGACCAAGAACACTTCAAAACTCACAATAAACGCAAACTGCGTCAACAATATCGTAAATCACTCTTCTCTGGCGATAAAACGGCTCCTTTGGCTGTCAGTGTTCACCACACTTGAACCGCCAGAGAGAATGGAGAATTGCCGAAGTCGGCCCGAAGCGGAAACTCGTTCCTAGTACTCCTCGGCTGTCCTTTTGGACGGCATCATTTAGGCATAACCATCCAATATCGGGGCCACGAGGTGATGCTCAACTATCTAATTTCACTGTGCTAATTAGCTCTTACCTCATTTGCATAATCGGACATAGTCGCTAAAATTTTCGACCCATATTTGGGCTGTTTTGCTTAGAGATTGTAGAAAAAAAAATATTCCTACTGTATTACACAAAATAGTAAACTTTCCTGGCAAAATTACACTCTTAAATTTTTTTTAAAATAATTATGCAGAAATATGCCTTGTTTTTTTTGGGGGGGGGGGAATATTATGGGTTTCCTGAGACCGAGATAATTTTTTTCTGAAAGTTAAATAGTTTTTGCCCTTTCCAATAAGGTTTAGCTTCATGTGGCACTGTAAATAACAGTAGAGATATTTTTTTTTTTATTTGCATAGTCAAAAATACTTCAAATAAATGCTGAAGACAATGTGTTTTAACAGATCTTTACCTGTACAGTTGCGTCCATCTCCGATGTATCCGTCTTTGCACTTGCATTCAAAGTAACCAGCGGTGTTTATACAGGTGGCATTCGAGTGACAGTCATGGCTACCATTATTGCACTCATCAAAATCTGAAAGAAAAAGGTAAAGGCCTTCATCTAAGAGCCCAATTTCAAACGAAGAGACTCAAAGAAAGCCGCAAAGAATTTTAGCAATTTTCCTGGTTATTTAATTTCCTGCCTCAAGGGCACAGCATTGTTACGGCCGAGCAAAAAATTGTTCTTATCAGTGTGCATTTGTTAGTCTTTTTTTTGTTTGCTTCATAACAACTAGCCTTTAATCTTAGATAGTTCTTTTAATAAGGTGATTCTCTAGCTTTACATCGAGCACTCTTTAATTTTGTTGTGTTGGCAACTTCAACAATGGACAAAATGCTGTGGGAGCATATACTTGAGCACAAAAATGAGTTTACCCTATCGATAAAGCTCCTTTTTGCCTTACCTTAAGAATACTTTTAAGTATCTTAAAAGATACTTTACTAAATTGCATTAAACGTGCGCGGTCAAACTCGAAAAAATGCATCCTCGTAAACCCAGGGGCAGTCAGTCGGGTCGAGAGAAAAGGCGCGACGAAAGTTTTTCAGTTGTTTCGTCGCGCCTTTTCTCTCGACCCGACTGACTGACCCTAGGTCTCCGAGGATGGAAAAAATATGCCTCAGTCGGCCTTTTAAAATATGGTTGCTCAACTTTCAAAATACAACGATTGTTTCTGTAACTTACGCGTGTTGAACTTTGAAAAGAGAACGGTTTATCTTACGATGCGTGTTTCTTCTTTCTTGTTTTTCCCGGAGCCGAGTTATGCCCAATTTAAGGATTTTATTGAGACCGGTTTGCTCTCTGTAAAGGATAGACAAAGAACCCGGTTCTCATAAAACCCATTAAATGGCAGCATACATTCGTCCGGTGAACAACTGAAGAAAGAGGAAATTGAGTTCTGAACAGTTTAAGAAACGGAAGCCTTTTCACATTTATTTAAATCGAGCATGAAGCATCGCACGCTCACCCTTTCAATTGGCGAAGGGGGCCGCGCGAGAATACGCGAGCAAGGGTGGAGGAAAAGAGGGCTCTCCCTAGGCCATCAACGGAGAGTCCTGCAAACGTTGCGTGGTGAGCCCTAAGAATTTCTGCGTCTGCTTTTTGCGTGCCGCTCGCGCATGACATCCCTCCATATGACCCCGGAAAGAGTGTTTTTTGAACTCTTTTGAATTTGACTTTTCCAGACCGTGAGGGAGGGGTGTTCATGAAGACCAACCAATCCCCCCCCTCTGTGGCATGCGGGCCTGGTTAATATGTCACCTTAAATATTATATTAGTATGCAATGACAAGATGCAGTACCATAACAACCATACAGCTCTAGTCTCATTGATATGTGGTTGTGCCATTTTGTCGGCTTGAAACGAATGTAACGACTCGTAATAAGCTTGGTCAGGTTATGACGAACAACACTGTTACGGTCATTGTTTCCAGCAAATACCTGCCAAAAAAGTAAGATCCACGATATCGGAGAGAGGATCACATATTCTATTGGTATTTACTATATACATATATTTGTGGGAATTCAGCTAAAGGAATTCGGAATCCCGCCAACGATTGGGATTCACATTCCAAGTTCCACTGACAAGGAATCCTGAATTTACAGCTTGGAATCCAAAATCCAAGACTGTCTTCGATTACCTTACAGACTGGGGTTGAAGTATTAAATGGCTGCCTTCCTTTAAGTGTTGGAATAAAACCTTTCTGTCAGGGCAGAAATTTCCAAAGGACTTTACTGTAACTCTTGTAACTGACTACTTAAGCATATGGCAGGAAAGGCAGTTCATTTACTAAGTCAAAAGGAAACTTGAAAAACGTCTGGCCTAACATTTTCAAATGCTGATCCATTTCTACAGTAGCGATGACGGAAAACATTCATAAAATAGTTTCTGCCTGCATTACAATAACTGGTTGTGGAAAACGCTGGTATAAAAAAAAAGATAACAACTTGTCAAGAAATTACGAAATTAACTGAAAACTTAAGGAAAAGCACGTTTTGTCTACCAAAATTGTTTAAGGCTTTTTCTCAGGTTAACGTAATAAACCCCGTTCCTTTTTTTAACACATTTACTTTACAACGCTAACCACACACAACAAAAGCTGGTTTCCAGGTAGGGCGTAGGCAGTCGCGCATTACAAACAAATGGAAGCAGTATGGTGTTCACAAAAGTAACAAAATTTCAGAGAACAATTAAGTACTTAACATTTATACAATATAGCTAGTTTTACAATATCGTTAATTATGTTGGAGGGAGTTTTGAAGAGAATTTACTACAAGTTCAAAATATACGCACATACCAATTAATGAATCAGAGAGATCCAGCAGAAGCCAAAGAGGGAAATTTGTTTTTAAATTGGGAAAGCAATTGTGCTGTTTTTACTTCATAAGAAGGATTATTCCAGAACATTGCACCACTATACTTTTCCTTTTTCTTGTATAAAGCTGGTAGCCCAACCTTTACCTATTTGGATTGTATCAGAGGCTTAAAAGCTCTGCTGGTGTTGGACTGTGTGTGTGGACAGTGCTTTCGCGTTATAACGCCCGGCACACGATAAGCTTTCTTGGAAGCTGCCACATCTAATAAGCTCCCCTCTTATATTTGCGTACGATACGAAGACAGCAGTGACTATTGTAATTGTCGTGTTAAAATGCTTTTTTTTTTAATGAATTAAATTTATCATGGTTCAGTGTCACTCCAGTTTTTGGAACACTCCAACCCCTTTCCTGTACCAACCAGACTAGACGTTCAGCTTGTTGAATTTTATAGAGAAATCATGGCAAAAATAAACAAGGATACATTTAAATACGGCTTCTATTATCTGGATTTTAACAGAGTTAATCCATGACCCTAGTACTAAGAAAATATAGAAAAGGAGTATTCACCTTCGCTACCGTCTGTCCTCTTTCTTTATAGTTTTGGAAGGTTGAATTTTGGTCCCTGCTGTATAGTAGTCTGTATTCTGTGACCCAGCAGTCATAGTCATCTCGTCCTTGGGTAGCTAAACCGGTTACTCTGGTAAAATTACTGCCCAGGTCAACCTGGAGCCACGGATTAAAGTCATTTTTGGCTGCTGACCAAGCGCCACCTCTGACTCCGTCTGCTTTGAACTGCAGTCTGCCCTGGTGGGCAGAGTGGATGGCATCCCACTGGTAGGCGTAATAGGTAGTAGCAACCCGGCAGTGGTCGGCATGGTCAGGGGCATTCCACTCAGAAGAGGCACTTATCTGTCCATCAGAAATGTTGCCGCTTTCCATACCCAGGGCATTTTTGCATTCTAAAGATTTCACAGAAGGGCAATTGCCATGAATACAATGAAGACTCAGCAAAATATAACCTATGTATATTTTAAATGTCAACAATAGATCTCGATAGCCGTAGTGGAATATTTTTTTACCAACAGCACGAGAAAAAGAAGTCCTAAAAAGAGGTCCTACTCGCAAAAGGTGTAGAGAATATCCATGATCGGTTTCCATGTGGTGTCTCATTTTGAGCATGAAACTTTCATTGCCTTGCAGTATTATATACCCGAGATTTTGCATTGATGACAAAGTAGCCATCGAAAAGGATTACTAAATGGGGAGCAAAATATTTCACCCACATCAAGTCCTTTTATCCTGAACAGACAAGTGGCTTGGAATTTACTAGTTGTGGATTCATGCAGCGTCTTGCGTTTGCACCAATCAGCACTATGACTGATGATACAGAAACGCCATTGAAAGTTCTCGAGGACAAGTATGATAATCGTCATTTAGGCTAAGGACTTGTCCTTTTCATACAACCGAGGACAGAGCAGAGGCTCTATCGCCATCAGTTTCATATATTCCATTCAACCAAACTGTGCGAAAGAGTCCCTCGCAACTGATTAGGAGGGAAATCCAACAACATGCAACCCCAGTGAAGTTAGTAGCTTGGGCTAAAAGAGCCGTCTCCCCTCGCTCCTCGCCTCTAGTAACATTTCGCCGGGAGAGAAGTCTGCGCCTCCGTGATAGAAATTCCAAACCAATGACGTTAGCAATATTTACATAATTAATGCGGAAGACATGGGGGTCCAAATGTAAATTTATTTGATTTTAACTTTCTCCTGGTCGATTTTCGTGAGGTTTTGTGTTCTTCTGCGAACGAGCACCAGCAAAACATTCTCTAATGCTTCTTCTAAAGAAGAATACATTCCCCTAATAGTGACTGTTTGGTAATATATTTATTGCGTTTACATTTGACCTTTGCGGTCTTTTTTTTCGTTTGTCTGTCATTCGTAAACAATTACAGACCAGTTAGAGCTCATAACCAGATTCCCGACAGCTTTTACCCTCATCTGTAGGCACAGACGTTTCTCCTGGCGCAACGCCCAATGAACGAGGAGAAATTGCTGTTTTCGCAGGCTAGTAAAGAAGTGGAAGTTCATCGGATGACAGAAGTACATTTGCCCATGATTTCTCGGTGGCTGTGGCTGTGGCTGTTGGTGAGGTTCACCCACCACAGATTCATGTAGATGGGTACGAAACAGACCCAAAAGCCGACATCTTCGACAGTGACGAAGAGGACTGGAGGTCATCAAAAGGTCGCTATTAGTACATAGACACTAGATACTTGCATCTATTTTCATGGATTGATGAGGTTCGTAAAAAGACCTGATCGTCTGTAATAATGGAATCTATTCGTAACTTAGGAGATACGTAAACCTTTTATTATTCGTGATCATGATTTTCATATTTGAGGGATCGAAGAGGAGAGTCATATCACGATACCTTCCCAACTTTAAATACAAGAGGTTTAAAAACTCCAAAGGCACGGATGCCCATGATAAAAGGAAAAACCGCAACATCAGATAGCCGTACGAAAAAGGACCACCGAGCAAATAACTCAGCAAAACAGAGGGGATGGAATTGCGCTTTTCACGGTTAAGGAAATTCGAACCAGCGAATCATAGCAAGGCATTGTGCTATGCTTTATAAGGTTACGTGTGTATCCAGCGGACCTTATTGCAAGTAATACTAGCAATACGCACTCGGAACGTTGTGCTCTTCTTTCCTTGATCCTTTTAAAGGGAAGATCGCAGGGCAAATATTACTACTTTGTTATTAAGCATGTTTATCTCTTAGCTTAACTGCTTAGTGAGAACAAGTTTTTTAATATCCATTTTGCATTCATTCGATAACTTAAAGATAACTTAAAACCGGCATTTAAGGCTCTTAGTTAATTTAGATACTCAACTGACAACTGACATTAATTTTTTAGCCCTCCCCTTCCATCCAGAGCCTCCTAAGTTGATGAAGATGCATGTACAACTATAGTTTCAGTCTCAGTCTAAATTTTTGGGACACTTTACTTATACAGTCTTCTTTCCCTCCCAATGTCGGCGTTCAAGATTTGGTGAGTTAACAGTGCGATAACCAACATTGTGAGGACGAGGACACCGGCCAGAAGGAAAAAGAGGCGTCGGGTGGAGTGTCCGAGCTAATTTTGTCGCGACTGTAGCTTCTAGTCGAAGCTCAGCAATGAGAGTGAATATCCCTAAACATAATTATAGTCATATTAATAACAAGTCTCCCTCCAAGAGACTCGACAGTAAGCTAGTTCCATTTTATTATATTTTTGCGTCTTTCATCAGGGTGCTGGGAAAGTGAGGTGTGCCCTGTTATGAAGACATGTGAAATGAAACACTCTCTTTCCTAACCTTTACACTGCCAACGTTTACCATGTGGAGCAAACCCAAGAAGACACCCACAGCGAAAAGAGCCAGGTGTGTTGATGCATTCACCGTTATGTTCAGGTGTACACCACCACGACCGATTATGGGACTGACATTCATCAACATCTGGTGAGGAATAAAGGAAACGCTTCTTAAAAATAGTTTAAAGGAATATTAAACTAAGATATTAACAGAGAGAAGAAGTGTGACGCCACGTTGCCATGGTAGCAAAAATTCTGGATCACAACGATAGCGTGCTTTTAAAGCAAGGACGACGGCGACAACAACGAGAACGGCAGAAAATCGATAAGTTTATATTAGCAAAACAACCACGTTGCGCGTGCATCATGCTCTTTTTCTTCCAACACATGGGACATAAAAATTTCACATTCCCGCTCTATGGAGCTGGTGAACACAGCACCAACATTTTCTGTTTCTTTTTCTAAACTCAGATACGGCACTTTTGCAACCACTTCAACCCCAAAAGAATTTCGCCAAGATTTAACAAATTAAATGAAACTGAGTAAGATCGATGAAGTTTGAAACAGTGCGAATTCCCTTTTTATTTGACGTTTCTGATTTGTTGTCATCCAAAAATTTTGCTACCATGGCAACATGACGCGACTTCTCTCTATCATTGTAAGAAAACAGCCACTTTGTTTTTAATCACGATGCTTACCTTTACATGTAGCTCCAACCTTTTCAAACCCATCTTTGCAGTCGCAACGGTAAGAACCAAGCTCATTCACACATTCTGAGTTTGGCGGACAACGGTGTGACTTCTGGGCAGCACAGTTTTCTGTGTCTAAATAAACAACAGAGCTAATGTACTGTATAAGAAATGTTTGGAATGAGAGTGAAGGAAAAACAAATAACATTTGATAAATGTGGTGTTGCTAATATGTTACAACGTCTGTTTCCAACTTGGCATGCAAGTACATTACCACCCTTTTTTCCAGGTTTTGAATCTCATCTTATAATTCTCTTCAACCCGACTCCTTTGGTCATCGAGCGCTACGTTTGCCGACTCCTTGCGATTAGTTTGATACTACTCCTTCAACAAAAAATTAGCCCGTTTCGACGAGTTGTCAATGCATCTAACGACAAAGCTTCCTCCATGAGAATACTAGTATTAAATCTGTATACTAGTAAGAGCGTGAGAGAATACTGCAAATTTGGCAATGTTTTTTTTCCTTTTCTGTCATTTCAGCCTGCGAGCTGAAATTCTAATGATACCACAGATAACCCAGGCTCTGTGGTAGTACAACAGTACGGTTCCAGTAAAATTACAGTGTTTGAATGGGGTAAAAATACCTTCCTACATTTTCTAGGAAATACTAAATAAAGATCAATGAAACCTACTCTGCAGTTAGTTGTTGTTGTCCTTATTGCTCCAGCGAAGTTTCGTGATAATTTGCAGTAATTTGTTCAATTTCACTCTATATACAACATGCAATAATAGTATTATTTGTTCAAATTCACTCCATGTACAATAATAATATTATTATTGTATATAGAGTGAATTTGAACAAATTACTGCAACTAACTGCAGAGTAAGTTTCATTGATCTTTATTTAGTATTTCCTAGAAATTTTAGGATGGTATTTTTACCCCATATAAACACTGTAATTTTGCTGGAACCGTACTGTGGTACTATCACAGAGCCTGGGCTTGACCTGTGATGATACTTATTGTGATTAAAATATCCCTCACGAATAAATGAGCAAGTTCATACCTATTATTTATATAAAACGGGGTTTTTTCCCCCTCGTAAAAATTCAAAATTAAATTCTTGTGTGATACGGCGTCTGAATTTCCCCAAAATTTCAACCCAATTTAGAAACTAGATACAGTAATGTTACGCCAAGATAATTCACACATTTTCCTCTTGCTTTCAGGTAATACCTTGTTGACAGTCATGGATATCTTCCTTGCATTCATTAATATCTGCAATTGATCAAGAACATAAAGTGGAAAGCTGAAAACAGGCGACAGCAGAAGATATATAAAACTCTGGGTCTTAAGATAACTGAGTAAAATGTGCTGCCTTTGCAATGACACCCGCAAACTAGGTCAAGCAAGAAAAACCTTAGGTCCCGTCTCACAGTACTGTCACTTATCTGGTTCTTGTGGGACGTAAAAGAACCAACACCACTGTTAAAAAAGACGGGATGTAGACCCCGGTGGTGTGGCTAACCTCTCCTGGGCTGGGTAGGTTATCTGTAAGCACACACTTAAATTGCAACCCCGCTCTGTAAGTTCCACACCATATGGTGGAGCTGATAAGTAAAATTATTACAATAGTGTAATAAAGCAACCGCTAGATAACTGGACGATTATTCGACGATTATTCCACCTGATCAGGTGGCGATGCCGTGAAAAAAAGCATTCAGCCGACCGTATTACAAAATTCCTCAATTAAAAAAACAATTCTTGTTTTGAAACGCCGGTTAACTGCAGTAAAAGAAATGGCAGTGTGCTCAACAGAGGAGCTGTTACTTTTTAATAGCTTAACAATCCGCAAATAAGACCCCGAAAAGCCACCCCTTCTCCTCGGCAATTGCCTCCCCTTGGACCCCCATCCCATCAGAATTTCCGTTGCCCGTTGGTTTGGATATTTTCTGGAACTAAAATATATCGTTCGTAGAAGTCATCGTTAGCTTCAATTAATGTGGCTGGTGATAGTTTCCATCATTTTTCATCACGTTTACATCAATATTAGTTTTCAGTTGATGCTATAATAAGAGGGACAAGCTGCCAGTTTAACACGACACTGCTTACTTGACTGACGGCTTTAGACACAAAAACAAATAAACACACGGTTGTTGCTTGGGCATCACAGTTGACGAACAATGAGTTATTGTCTCCTAGCTCTTTATCTTACCTACACACTGATCAGACTGATCAGTAAGATGCTTTCGATGTCTGTATCCATCACGGCAGACACATCTGTAGCGTTTGTCCGTGAATCCTACCTGACACGATTTATACTCTGTAGCAGGGCAAGGATCTCCTTTCATTTTACAAATATTCTGAAGGTAAACATTTTTATTTTTAATTTTGTCATAATTATTTTTTTAACCATTATCATTACTAAACCTTTGGGCCCGGTTCCTGGAAAGATAAGTTTAACTCAGGATTAACCCAAACCTCAACCAAAGTTTTCTCGTCTAAGAACAAGCAACTCGGGGTTACAAAATACTGTTGAGCCTTTACCAAGAGATACAGTAATGATAACACAAAATGTTACCCAAAGCAATAAATAGGAATAAAAATACAGAAACGGAACAAAATTTTAATCCTGGATTAACGCTAATCGGCCTTTCAGGAACCGGACCTTGATTATCATTGTCATTGTCGCTGTCATTATCATTATTGCTATCGTTATCGTTATCATTTTCATGATTAATCCACTTTGTCTCTGCGAAGACGATTTGGCGAATAACTGAATGGAAAAGATGCAAGAAGACAAAAAAGACACTGGAGGGTCGTTGACTGTTTTAAGAGAATATTTGCCAGAGAAAAAAAACTTTCCATTTGCTAAAACTAGTTGAAATAATTTTAAAAAATGAAGTAGTACATCCCAAATGTGATTCTATGTCTAGCATTCTGCACCGAATTTGAATTAGTACATATTGGTTTCTGAGAAGAATAAAGATCGAGAGTAATCGGAGAAAAACCTCTCTTTTAAGAGAGGGGACTAGAACCAACAACAAACTCAACGTAAGTATCATGGTGCAGCTCCTAAGATTCAAACACTGACCACATTGGTAGAAGGTGCGCGCTGTCATCACTGCTCTTCGCTGGGCCAGGGTGTTCGTATTATCCACTACCTCAGCCTGACTTCGGCTGATGCGAGACACCTCGTATATTTCGCCATATCCAGTAATAGATAGAAGGGAAAAGATTCGAGTAAAGATTAGATCTACAGAGGTTAGAATACCAGGACACCACGGGATACTATGAAGAGATCAGAGACAAATTGAAGTTATGAAAGACAAAGGAGACCCAAATGACTAAGAAAAGATATGAGGGTTTTTTCAAGAGGAAAAATAAATCTTGGTTAGGAGAAAATGCGCTTGGCAGAAGATCGTTTAAAGAAAGCAGTAACCAAAGAACGCAGACGTCTGAAACAGTTCAAGAGATATTGACAAAGGATATAGAAAGGTGAACGTAAAGGCGAGCGTGAAGACCGAAAGGAAAAGGGTGACACTACCTATAGTTACTAGGGGATTCATGGTCAAAACTGGAATTAAAATGAATGCGGTAGACGGACTGCTCAAGTAAGAACAGGCTCTAGAGCAGTTTTTTATACTAAGGAACATTCCAGATAAAGTAATGAATTTGTGTCAGTTGTGACTTTTAGGCATTTGACTCTGTCTACAAAAGCACACAGCTCATGGATCATATGCATCATGCTATGCTCATGGATGATGTATAAATAGAAAGGCTGTCTTGTGCCGGGTTTCCTCTTCCTCCTTATCATTAATCGGAAAAACAGAGGGAGAATGAATTGGAATCTGATGGTAACTCATACACATAAGACTTGAAAACTTAGAATATATGAAACGAAACCTAAATGAGAACACATCCAAAAAACACTGATTATGGCAGGATGATTTCATAGGTCCTCGTTTGAATACATCTACATGTAAAGAGTGCATAAATGAAAGGCGAGTGCAGGACAAAATTAGAGTTTAGGGTGAAGAGGTAGAAGACTAGATAATGAGTTGTTCTGAGAGTGAAGTTGTAGATGTCAGTGAAAAGATCATGGCGGCCCGACCGAAGAAACAAAGACAGGTTAAGGACAACTGATTGCGTGGGGAAAGCTTAAGGGTACCTGACCTAGTCTGACCTAGGCTTTGGAGTAGCATTGATAACGTCCGAAACTGTCGCGAAACAAGACGCCACATTCAGTTGAACCTCGGTCTCAAAACAGTGAATAGCCAATTGCAAGGATATTTTCTGAATTACAGGTGTCAATCAAAACTCGCGAAAACTGCTACCTTCTTATTGAATACTTAAGAGGCAGTCTCCCTAAAAGCGGTCCACTCGATTTCGCGACAAAAAATACTTTTCCTTTATTTTTTGTCGGTGAAGAGGCTTTAGTAGGTGTATACTAAAATCGCTATTTTCGTTTTCAAATTCTTATTCTTAGCTCTGCTACAAGCCAAAAACGAATTGAGTCCGTCTCGGCTTCTCAGAGAGTGTTTCGAAGACTAAAATTGATGGATTTTGAAAAGCGCGTTGTAAACAACCGAATGCCCGCACAAAAAATCTGTTCGATTCAGTTTTTTTAGTTAACCTTCGATAGTTCACAGGCTAAATAAAAATATCTTTGATCAAAACGTGTTCAAGTTACAGTGGTTCAAAGAATACCTATTTTGCAGGCTTGATCGAAACCTTGAAAGTAAGGAAGATTTGAGGCAAAATATCTCAAAAGTTGCGGCCTAAATCTGGTTTAAAAATCATATCAAAGTAAAGTTTTAAGCTTATTTTTTTGGTTTATAGGCTCAGACTTGCGGGTATCTTCTGAGATTGCAACCAACAGTAGATTATAATCTGCCATTTTGCGTATTTGCATAATTACAGGCCGTGTCAGATGTCATGATTGTACAGGTTAAAAGTTCCATGAAATTGCCTCTTTTGACACTTGAATTCGTCTCTGGCCTCTAAAAGAAAGTAATTAAGCTTCTTTAAGTACTTTTGAATCGAAAGAGATATACTAACAGGGATGGTCATGCATGTTACTGATTACCACGATCAACTGGCGGGCGCCATCGTCTTGTAACTACCTGCACTGAACAGTAAACAATGTTTTTAATAGAATTCTCTAGATCAGAAGTTGATCCAAGCTCTCTAAGTAATGAAACTAAATATCACTACCCCGGGATACAAAACATGCACAAGAAAGGCAACGTAGAATTTTAAGTTCTTTCCGCAATTTCAGAGTGAATTTCACCGCGGTGCATATAAAAGTCCATGAATTATTGTAATAATCAGGCTGTTTAAAAACGTTTGACGCACAACAAAAGCAATTAGTCATTTACCGTTTTACCTGTTCTCGGTAAATAAGACGCTTACCTTTACTTTAGATTCTTGATGGAAGAAGTCTATCCAGGCAGCTGAAGTTAGGCAGTTTCGTTTCAAAATCAAATCATAGCGTGATAGTGTCACGTAATGTTATGGTCACGTGGCTACGTAACCCGTCGGCGGCCAAAATCTTTGTGATAACGAAATTTCTGCTTCTCTCTCTCGAAAAAAA
>OZ037775.1:10358449-10360949 GCA_964035525.1 Porites cylindrica | reverse complement strand
ACGACCAGCCGAGCAATCTCCACAAAATTTGAAGAAGAGATCATTCCTTTGAAGACTTTGAAGACTCTGGAAAATCTAAAGCAAGCGACCGGACAAATTTAGGCACAGGTGCGGCCCCCATTAATTGCTAGTACAATCCTGTCAAGCTTAAGTTTACAATTCTTTTTTTTAGAACAGCCGTTTTATGAAAGTTATCCGACATTAGATTCCCGTGATACAGGACCCTTCACCCCTCAAGATGGCTTTCAAAACCGTCATAAGGAAAGGTCTATAGTGTGGCTTAAGGCAGTACAAAAATTGAATTTTTAATATTGCCTCTGCTTTTTCGTCAGTCCAGTTCAAATCAAATACAGAATATTCTGTAAATTCCGTGTTTTAGAGTATTACGTATATTCCGTACTTTACAACTGATTGCATGTATTCCGCCATTCCGCCGAATAGAGTCACCCAAATATTGGGGAGGACATCATAAAAAAGGATAGGAGACCGGTAGGACTTTTAAATCGATGAAAGTGCCTCACTCGTTTTCCAACTTCATTTTATAATATGCTTCATAATTTGTTTCCACAATAATATTTATGATATTTAGATGATAACCAATGCACAACGCACAACTTGTCACATTACCGATTGGACAGCATACCATGCACTCAAATCTTGCGCAGGAAAGTTACAGAGTGAAATTATTTTTTGCTGCACTCAGTCACATTCCTTTACACTGAAACCTTGGCTAAAAGGTCTCTTTTTAGATCTGTAGATTTGTAAGGTATTTTTAAATAGCCGCACATGTCTTTCAACACTAACATTGAAAGATGAACGTTTGTTGCTGTGATAATTATGACAAAGATTGTAAACATCAAATATAATTGGATGTTTTTGTTCAACAGCATGGAGGGGGAAATGGGCGCTTACGGTATTGAGCTTTTTTTCAAGCGGTATTTCGGTAATTTGGATTTTAAAGTGGGGTATTGCGGTATCATTTAGCCCTGCGGTATGCGGTATTTCTTCCTTTTGGTTAACGGTATTCGGTAAAAGAAGATCACGGTATTGCAGCACTGTTCATTGCCCTCTCCTGTTTAATGCTAGCCTGCGTAGCAGGCGTTTGGATGACCCCTCGCGTGTCTCCCTCGCGCGCACCCGTTCTCTCTCGCGCCCACTACTTCCAAGCGCCTGCTACGCAGGCTAGTTAAATGCACGTCAGTATTTTTAAGACTTTGGATTAATGGTAAATGATTACCATTACACAATTTCTGACAGATAATCTGTGATGAAATTGGTAGGGTATCTTTTTCGTTCGTTGTACCGATCAATTCGAGGTCGTCTCACGTTTCCTCGCAAAATTAAATTAAATTGATTAAATACCGCAATACCGTGAGAAAAATTGGAAAATACCGAAATACCTTGTCAAAAATCCACGAAATACCGATACCGCATTTATTTTCGGTATTGGGTACCTACCAATGTCCCCCCTAGCATGGCGTTGCTCTCCAACTTCGTCACCTTTCTTTAGGTCCGCTGACCCCTACAGGCGCTGACCCGTAACGTCCGTTGGAATGTATGTAACGAAATACAAGCAGCCCACATTCAAAGTACTTGGAGACTAGCTGAGGCTGAATTCATCATCATCATTAACAGGAAAAACGTAAAACTGTTTCACTTCACGATTTCTGGTGATAGAAAGACTATTTTTATTTAGGAGATATATTTCACGTATTTGTTTGGATCCCGCTGCAGTTCGGACAAATGAACGCTGTCACACGACAACATTTCCAAGATTCAACTCTCCTTAGCAGATGGTAATTTCGAGTTCTTTTCTTTTTTTGCGAATCTTTCATTTTCCTTTCTCTTTTAATTCTGTATACTTCTATTTAGGATGGTCTCTGAGCGCCTAGCAAGGCTTACAGTCAAACCAGGTCAAGCGTTCCCGTCGCTAACGAACTAATGAATTCATTCACGGAAAAATGATTTCGTTTGTTGATTCAATAATCCATTCATAAAATGAACAATTCAATATTCATATTTAGCCTCGATTCCATAATCGAATGTTGATTCGATTACTGTTTTTTGAAAAACTACACTTTCCACAAGTTGACCTCAGAATTTTGTTTTTTTGCTCTTTTTTTCTGCGAGTCGAGTGCTGGCGAGTTCTGAAGTTCAAACCCAAACAAACTGTTACATGTACGCCAGTTTGCTGCCAGTAATCAGTGCAACAGACCTAGGCCTGACCTCTTAGAAAACACAACGGTCAAACTGAGGTCAGTGTATGTGCGGTGATTGGTGGATTTCGATCCTCGGCCTTTGTCAGTTTCTTTGCGTTTGCGGTCTGTCTATTCTAGCTGTTATTTTGATTAAAGGCAATGAAAAACGCAATCGTAATGTATCGGTCAAATCCAAACTTCAACATGCCCCCCCCCGGTCAACCCCCCGGGCATTTGACTTTTTGGAAAATTATTGTTCAAATTCCCCCCCACCCGGGCCAAAATGCCGTTCAAATGCCCCA
>OZ037775.1:10343449-10355949 GCA_964035525.1 Porites cylindrica | reverse complement strand
TTTGCCGGGATGCGACAACAGATATGCAGTGAGGATAAATTACTATTTCTCGCTAAGTGTGTAGAAGGTTAATGAGTCTATATCCAAATTTGCGATGTGTGAATATATCTAGGTAGCAAATGTCAAACTTGGACACTGTAACAATTATCGTATATGGTTTTACCTCAACCGAGTAGTGAACAAAGTTTTTCTTTCTCCACAGCAAAGACTGGCTTTCATCAGTGTCATTGTTTAGTTCGCAAGATCTATTCCCCGCAACTGCAGGACCCACGTTGATAGACACACAGTTTGGTTCAAGGAAACACTTCACTCTACATCCTCCTTCATCGGCTACTTTTTCTCTTCTTATTACGTGACCTCGAAGCACCTTGTCTGCTATGGGCCCCTTGAATATTATGATTCGGTTATATTCCGCTGCCAAAACTGCGGAAAATAAATAAAAAAGACATTATAATTATTAAAAAAAATCAAGTTAGAATATGAGTATAAATACACTAAATATAACTAAACAATGGCGGGATCGAAGGAACGTGTTGTTGTTGTTGGTCACTTGCGTTACAATTCCACGCTTTCCTTGCCACAGGGAATCCAGGATCCCCAACAAACTCCACGTTTTTTTTTTTTTTTTTGCAAAAGGCCCTACACCCATCCTCGCAGCCCACCACCCCCACCCCATTCACCCTACTGAGTACTGGCAGCAAATAGACTTTATTCACGATACCCGCCATCTTTGTACGCCCATAAGGATTGATGAAATAAACGCAATGTCACGTGGTTTTACAGGTGGCAAACAAGTGAAAACAATTTGCAAATGCAAGATATTGAGGTCGAGTATGTTTATTCTAGACAACCGAAAATAAAGAGCTTTTCATCTTAAAGGTGATGATAGCAGATAATAGGAGGAAGTGATCATTGTTGGTTTTTTGGATACAGTAGTGACCGTAGATGTCCTCACGGCAAGCAATAATGACGAATGCTTGTGCACTGGACAAAAAATTGGATTTTCACAAATTTGCCCCCTGTAAATATGTTACAAAACTGTTAAAACCCAGGAGTAAATCTGCAAAGGTGGTAAATGCCCATTTTGCCTAGTTTATATTTACGCCCCCTGTTTTTCGGTATGCAAATATGGCATTTACCATCCTTGCCCCATATTTGGTTCTTTGGAGAAACTTAAATGTATATGGAATACCGAGAAAAGCCAGTCGGAGACGTAATAGTAAATATGGACTTTTTTCTGCAGAAATGATAAACAAGGAGATGAGGAAAATCTAGAAACAAACTTATTCATTTCAGCTTAAACTATGCGATAATTAACGTTTTTTTCTTTGCCGCACTTAAAATCACTTCAATGCACTGCGAGCTTGCATTGGACTCATTCTACATTTTCAGCATTTTATTACTTCTAGAAAGAATCAGTCATTTTCTTTTGCTTATAGTTAAACACTATGGAGCTACGTCTTTGTTACTACTTTTGAGACACAAAGAATCATTTTCAAGTTAAAAACTAGCACTTACTAGCATATACCAGAGCACAAAGTCCATAAGAAATCCACACAACGAAAACAAACAACTTTATGGAGGCCATGGGAACTTTTGATAAGTTTTTAACTTCCCTCGTGATTGCTAAAGTCTAATTTTGAATAAACCTTAAAAAGTCCCTGTTTTCTTCGTTGCACTAATTAATAAAATATCTCGTTATAATTTCAGATTGTTATTTCTTGAAATCGTGGACTGGTTCATCTATATTGATTAGCACTTCAGCATTTTATTTTACTTACGCATCCTCTCTTGACTTATTGCATTTTTATTATCATCTTTATTTATTTGTTCATAGGGATCTTTGTGCCAAACCTTTAAAAAAATCACGCAATTGTTGAAGATTTTTTTTATTATTATTATTTATTATTATTTTTTTTATATACTGCATTTAAATCTTCAGGTGGGTTTCAATTAGCTGAAAATGTTATCTGTTTGTTTTTTCCCCTTACTGGATGTATATTGTTCAGTGAGGAAGGTACAGGCCGATTTTTAAATTGAACCTTCACAAATATTTAGATAGCTTTACTAACTAAAGGAGTTTCTGTCCAATGCCGGATACACAGGCATCTATCCCCCTCGTCTTTGACGGGCATGCAGTGAACAGTTGAAGAGTATCACTCGACTCTAATTTTAAAAAAAAGTTCTCAAGCACTGTACTTGTGCAAACAAGGTTGCTAGTCGAACTACCATAAGATATCAATGCTAAGATGTTCTCTCCAGAATTTTTTTTTTATTATTCCAATTCTACATTTAAGCTAGATCTTCCTTTTCCGCAACGGTGCAAACTTATGTCACTCAACCGTGTTTGCCATATATTACTTCCAACAAGGACTTGTACGAACATCACCTACGAGTAGTTTTTTACTATTACTAAATTATGCTTGGTTTTGCTTGCTTTCCTACCTCCGCATTAAAATTATTACAAACGAAAATTATTTTGGTTGTGGTCGTTTTGTGATAATCATGATTGGCTTACGCGAACATCAAGCACGTGTAGCACACCTTTTTGTACATTTCTTTTCCGGTCGTTGTTTTACACGACTACAACGTGAAACTTGCTAGTTACACCTTTAATGGAGGAAATGTCGTACTATATGTTTCCTTTCGCTTTTTTTTCATTCACTGCGGCTTATTTGGTGGCCGCTAGCACTTCTCATTTTCTCAGCGCCGCTATAAGATTTTCATGTTTAATTTAGTCTCAGCTGAGATCCGAAAATTTGGGTTTATGGCTCACTTGAGCCGAGACATGTCTAATCTTAATCTTTGACTGTGAAGCATCACAAAAATACATGATAGCAAGAATAAACGGTAGCTTTCACTCTGTAAATCGAAATTTCAGTTTCTTAACAATAATCTCTTTTTAGCCACCACCTTAGACTTCGGGGGAAGGCTGAGACGGCAACGAGAACGTCAAAAAGGAAATAGGTTTAGAATAGCAAAACAACAACTTTGCACGTGCATCACGCTTTTTTGTATATTTCTTTGCACTCAAGTATCGTTTTCGAATCCGTCGCCGTCGTTGTTGCTTAAGCTCCCTAACATCGCATTTTATTTGGGTCAAGCAATAAGACCGGCAGCTGGCACTTTGTACTTGCATAATAATAACTAGAAAAAATTGTAAGGTTAACGAAATTGTTTCAGAAAAGAGTTAAATTTAAAAAAAAAATCATATGTATACATTGCTAGTGTGTTGAATAGTTCCCTCCCACCCCCCCCCCCCCCCCCCCCTCCCCTCCTCCAAAACAATTTCTTGCTGAACATCTTTATATCGTGCTTTCATGATCCGGAATCAGCTTCCGAAGTTTCAGGTGAATGTGAATTCCCCGCACATCTCATCAAATATCAATGAAATTGCCGAACTAAGTTCACCGACGACAGAGATTTGCAACTCGTTACGCTTGTCCTCACAGAAGAAAGTGATGCCTGGCTCCTTGCCGCAAGTGAAAGCAACAATTTCTGGAGGTACCTTTTATCCAGACAGATATATATATATATATACGTGTAATAAAGTGGCTAAAGCCGTTAAACAGTGCTCAATACACTTTTTAAGTGTAGAGCTTTGAATAAGAAGATATAACGAAGAGACAAAATTCTCTGTTACTCCGAGTTTCGTGCTCACGCACTCATCAGACAATATTTAATGGAGAATAAACCTATCAAGTTATATATATACACGCGTCTATTGATTACAAAAAGCAGGGCAGTGCGGTTCTAATTACAATTAGGTGTGAGGAAAAACTAATAGAGTGTTGTTTTTGAGTCAATATATATATATATATGTATATATATATATGTTGAGTGAACTGCAGCAAGGGTGCCTAGCAGAACACTACTTTTTTCGCGGTTCGATAAACAACTGGATTCCGCATGGAATAGACAACAAAATGAATGAAACGTAGTACACAAATTATCACTTTCTTATCTGCAAAAATCGGCTTATGGTTCAATGCCATTAGAGCCGGCTGAAACTAGACCTAGATCCAATTTTCCTGAGTCGAGAGTCGCTTCTCCAAGGTACAATCAGTTAAGCTAAACACCGACGAAACAATATTAATGGCTGGCACCATGGCACAGAATATTTTGGCCAAATCGCAGTTCAACCACGCGATCACATATGTCAGGGGCACCCAATGGACCTGTTCCTCAAAATATCTGTTCTTCATGCAAATTTTTGCTGGCTGGGAGATGTGGAAGAAATAATAGTCCTTGGAAGGAAAGTGTTGCTGGGAAAAAGATAATTCAGGGTGTCAGAGGGGATTTGAAGTCTAGAATAGCTGCTACGGGTTACTTGTATGGGTTGCTTACCACAAGATCTGAATTGTGCCCTATGAAACTTCCCAGTAAGCCGGGTTGCAGGTTGTAAGGTTGCTGGCTGGGAACTCTTCCATCAGTCTTGCTGGGAGTGAGGAACAGATAATTTTTTTCCAGCAATCTCCCAAAATGCTTAAAATAGTCTCAGAAAACTTTATTCACGCTTTGTTGTTGTTTTTAGGTCTTTTTCTCAAAATTTCCCGCTGGGTGCCCCTGATATGTGTCAACACCATGCAGAAATCACACAATCACACAGTTGCAGCACTGATGCAGCACTATCCACAACCACGCATAATCTTCTCACGTTTAACATAAGTGAAATATTATCGAAACTCAGCCTATTGCCAGATAAACACCTCTGGACTTTTCTCTTGCACTCGTCTTATTCAAATTCCCGTATGTAGAGTCACACGGTCGGAGGCATGGGTCAGAGTTGACCGGCAATTTTGCTCTCACCTAATTCATTTGACTCCTAAGAGCCTGTTCCCGAGGCTAAAGACTCAGTGGTCACCTTAGAGAAGCGAACAATATCTTACCTTTCTGTCTCAGCCCGGATCCGGGTGATTCATGATCCGTTTGGCCAAATGAAACGATTATAATACGATATTGGACGATGTAGACTGCGAATCGTAAGAATTAATTGTCCCATCTCAGAGCTTTACATGATGCTCTCCGGGAAACTTTTCTAAAGGTGACCAATATAAAACTAAACTGCTTAACGGCACTGAAACCAACATTAGGCGCTCGCTGATTTCAAACAACTGTCACTTGTGTTAAAGAAAGAATTGTGGGTAGGGAAAAAATAATCGGGAGGGAGGGGGGGGGGGGGGGGGGGGGTAAGAAAGTAATTCTTTCTACATCCGCTTCTACACAAATCCCTAGCCATAAAACGAGCAAAAAAAAGAACACATAAGCAAACAACACAGTGAACATATGTCAAGCTATTAGACAGAGGAAAATGCGAAAAATTACAAAATGTTTGCTAACCCGGTTTTTATAACTCCAGGGAGATATATATATATATATATATATTATTTCTTTATTACTTCTTCAACGCCTTGCCGCAAAGATCAGTTTGCCGTTTTATATTATGTAATTGATGCCCAAGCGGTAATATCTTAACGGAGGCAGGTCGTCTCACAATTAATATAGCCTGTTCACAGACCCGCTCTAGAGAAACGGAATAAAACAACGTCTGTGTACACGCTACTCACATGATGTCCTGAGAAATCGTTAAGTCATTGAAATGTCTTGTTAATCTAGTCCCAAAGAGGTGAAATCGAGCGCTTGAATTGTTCCTACGTGCAGCACACAGATCTCGTGTGTGGATCGTAGCGGCCTGGAAACCTAGCTGGCCCATGTATATTTCCAAGTATTTGTATATCTTTTGGTGAACATCGCGTCCACAATGACGTCACCAAGCGATAAACTTAGTCCAAAGTTCACATCATCTTCGTTCTATGTTTCATTCCCTTTATATTGGCCTGCTCCCAATGCATGGTTCTTCATAGTTCAGTTGGGAGAGCATTGCAGCTATATAGCGGAGGCCATGAGTATTCTAATCCTGCTAAGTCCCCCAAATAATTTCAGGTTAATTTGCAATTCCTTAAATTGCAATTACCACTCCGACGATCATGTCTTCATTTAAATTAGTCCATTCTTTTGAATGTTTTTGCGACCATTTTGGCGACCAAGAAATGCTTCTGGTGATACATTTCGACGGCAAAAGTATTTTAGAGAGAACATAGAGCAATTTAGATCAGTAGTCTCAAAATAAGTAGTTATTTAGTTTCACTGACGAGTTTGCTTAGGTCGCGGGTTATGTGTCGGAAGAGCGTTCAAGCTCGACTTTTTACCGTCAAAACCTTAATTTGTCCTGGATACTACCTTTGAGATCATGTTACTACCAATTAGACAAAAATCCACAATTAACTTGGCGCTTTCCCCGTCGGTAGTCCAAAAACTGATGTGAACAGTTATGTTTATTGATAGCCGTTGAACCCGAGTGTCTTACCCTTATTTTCCGACTGACGACCGAAATGTTTCTAAAAATGCTTTGCCATACGCCTATTGGAATCTAACAAGAAAAAAAGTAGGAGTTCTCACGACGAGAGATTCGCCGCTTGTCAGCTATCATGTTTTCAACCCGGTAGGGACACGTTTCCATAGAGTTGACTTCCTGTTGAAGCCCTGGTCTTATAATGTCTATACATCTTTGTACGGAGGACTAGAAAAAATGAATCAAGGGGTGCTCAAGCGGGTTGCTCGCAAGACCAAAATTGAATGCAGCACCGAGTTTCGGGAAGGTTTTGTCAATTTAGAATGAGCAAACACCGTAGGAATACATGAATGTTAATAGGACCCTTTTAGTTAACTGAGATCTGTGAATATTAATTGATATAAAGCTGACAAATCGATCAAATTTTATCTGTATTCATCGCTGAAATATGGCCTTATTTTAATTGAAAGGCAGACGCTGGCAGGCAGACTGTTCCCCATGCTAAGTTTAAGATAGCCCCATGAGTATTTTTAACATTCTCTTCCAGTGACAATGGATATTTCATCAGAATGCTGGCGACTGGCGTTACTATGGGTCTCAAGTTAACATGAGTTTACTAATTAGCCGCTTATATGATCTTAATAAACACTAGCTGCTGACCGAAAACTTTTAACACCTTTTAAACACAAAGAAACTACTTCAAGGTGAACACTAACACATACCAGCATACACCAGAGCACACAGTCCATAAGAAATCCACGCAAGAAAAACGAGTAACTTAATGGAGGCCATGAAAGCCGTTGCTAAGACTCCAGCTCCTCTGTTGATTCCCTGAAGACAGACTGAAATTCAGTTTACCATAAAATATTTCTGTTTTCCTAGTTGCACAATGAAATTAATAATTAAAAAGCCCCATTTTAAATTCAGTTTAGTAATTGAAATCGTCGGGTGCATCTTAATATAGATCATTTATATCAGTATCATTATAATACTTTACGCTTTTTTATTAACGTTCTTTGCACCAAATCATTTTTCAAGAATTAATTTCCAAAAGATTTTTCTATTTTACCATTTTTTTAATGTGGGGATCAGTTTGGTTCGGTTCCGATTAGTTCTAAAAAATGTGAAATTTTATCCATCCGCATATTTTCCTCTGCCCGCATTTATATTGGTTAGCTGTTTGGGTTCCAACAGCTATTTCTATTTTACTGACAAAGGAGTTAATATATCTATTTTGCATTGTCTGATCTATATACTTTTGAAATGTTCTCCTTTTATGTTTATATGTGGCGATCAGTAAACATCTGCCTGTTTAACATTATCACCCGCCTTTTAAAATAACTTTCTTAAACAAAAATGCAAACGAGGCTACCAGTCGAACTACCACTACATATCATCACTAAAAAGTTCTCTCCAGAAAGGTTTCATTTCAGTTTTACATAAAAGCCTGAGGGCTGCGAAGGAGACTACCTTTTCCGCAACTGTGCAAATTAAACTTCTGTCTATTTGAAATCCTCTGCTATTCGAGAACAGTAGGAAGCATATGACGCGCAAGCAGCCACGAGGGCGACGGCAATGACAGCAAGAACGTCAAAAAGCAATTATAGTAAATAAGTTTGGCAAAATAGGTGCATGTATTTTTTGGGTACTTATTGGCAATTAAGGCTAAGTATAGTTTCTTAATCAAGTTCTTAATTTTCAGGGGGGAGACTCAATAAACTTGGTTTTCGGTTCTTAGAAATATACCCTGCGAGTGGAGAGGTGGTCTCTTGCGTGCTTTTGTTTAGGATTTCGTTCGCGTTGCTTATCAGTCGCGTAATTGGTTTGTTATAAAACAAGAAACTAAATACTCGACTGACAAGTGAAAGGAACGACGCCGTAAACGCAAAAAGTTGCACACCAAGGTTAAATAGTCTATGAAAATTTCACAGTAACCCACATATAAGAACCTGCTTGAACTTGGCTAAACAGTTCTTGTTTGTTGTTGATCTCAACGTGGCAAATTTCTTCCCGGAGGTTCTTAATCCACTCGGTTCTATTCGCGGTTGTTTACCGTAATAGGTTTAAAAAGCAAACAGCTACAATTCTGAACGTGTATTGCACTTTATTTTAGCTTATTATGGTACATCGCCATTGCCGACTATGACGTGAAATTACCTAACTTCAGGTTTTACTGAGGTCGTAAATACAAGACGACGATTTTGTTGTACTCTTTTATACTTGGATGTTGCCAATAAGAATTTGTCTCCAGAAAAATTCACCTACTTTTGATAAATTGAATGAGATGGATTAAAATCGATGAAGCCTGAAACAGCGTAAACTCTCTTTTTAGTGACGTTTTCGCGCCGCTGTACAGGTCGCGCAGTCGTCGACTGGCTCTAGGGACGAGGACGTGACCTTACCTGGTCTTATAACCTTTGTTCTCAACTTGGTATGTGCCATGCAATAAGTACATTACTACCCATTTTTTTTTTTTAAGCTTTCACTCTCTGAAGGCCGTTTTACTCTTGCAGGCAAGGATTTATTGTTCAATAAATCCTTTATTTTAAAGAGCTTCGTTTGTCATTTCGTTTAATCTTCACTTCTTTGGAGGATTTGTTGTAGTAACTACCAACGCCCCCCGTGAGTTTTAAGAGGTTCTAGAACACCGAGGCTAATGAGCCATCACTTTTTTAATGTCTTAAAGCATAATAGTCCATAAATAACTTAAAGATTTGTAGATGAGTGTAGCATTCGAGGTACCTGATAAACATTAGCGGGATCCCGGGAGATCGATCTGCTACTAGTTGATCTCCTCAGTTCACCTTGTAACAGGAAAACTATAACGGATAGAGACCAGAGATGAACGTGGGTGGTAAAACTCTTAACATCGCTAATGAACTCGTTTTGCACCAATGTTGTAAAACAAGCTGCACGTTTTTATTATTATTATTATGATTTTTTGTTTTTTCTTTATTTTTACTGTAGCTTCAGATTAGCGCCCCCCCCCCCCCCCCCCTCCCAAAAAAAAAAAACACTTTTTCACGCGCAGCAGACTTTTTTGTACATTTCTTTGCCGTTGTTTTGCACTACTACGGGGTGAAACTTCCTAGTTACACGTTTTATAGAGGAATTGTCGTATGTGTTCCTGTTCGAATTTTTTTTTACTGCTGCTCAGTTTCACCTCTGTGGCCGCTAGCATTTCTCATTTTCTCACATCCGATCCGTTATGAAAATTTTCATTTTCCGACAAAATATGTCTCCTTTGCTTTTTATCTCTCGATCTACCTCTTTCCCTGTTATCCATCATTAACTTGGTTTAGTCGCAAAAAGAAGACTCGACTTGTCGTACAGCTGCCAATTCATCCTCATATGGATGACGTATATAACTGGCAAGTTATAATCATTTTCCATGTCCATAAGCTCCTGCCATGCCTTAGTATAGTGAGTAGTAAGTATGACATTTGAGATTTATTGCCTTACATGTACAGTTGTAGGAGGTGGAGGGACGTACGGACAGTCACGTGATTACCACAATTTCTCGCATCTATAAGTTACCACTTTTTCTTACCCATGGTGCTCCTCTGCGCGCAAGAGCTCCACTATAATCTCTGTTCAATGTCTGCAAAAACAAAAATAAGTAAATAAAAAGCAAATAGCCGTTTTTATTAACTTGACTGTTGTCCGCACTCTCTATAATCCCGGCAATAACAATCCTTGAACTACGTCAGCAAACTATATAATGAGGTAGATCTCTTTCAACACTCAGCTAAAGTACGAAACAAACGTTCCATCCACCTGACCCACTCTAGGTCAGTAATAAAAAGCTTGCACATTCAAAACTTTTAAGTCACTCGTCGACTCCGTAGCATAAAAAATTCCGTAGAAACTGAAAGGTTTTCAGTCACGCGACAAATCCTTCTTTTTCTTTATTTTTTGGAAAAAGGAGAAAAAAACTCTCGTTTAAAAACAAAAAAGGATGTGTCTGGACAAGGCCTTATAAATACGGCAGGATGTATGTTTGACTTAAAGACCAGGTGACCAAATAGAATTGAACACCGTGGATAACGAAACTATAGGGAAGGCTATTTGGTGCTCTTGCAAATATATGAAAGAGCAAGTGGCAAACAAAATGTAACTACTGTGGAATTAGAGGATATTTAATTTGAGGGATACGTTTAAAGTTGTCGGCACTTAGGTATTGGATCGATGCAGGGATGCAGAGGGTTTTTAGGATATGTTAACAGTGCCCCCTGTTGCCTTTCATGAAAACGAGTTTGAACCTTCAATCGACTGAACAACTTCGTTCCCAGAGTCCTCTCATTGTAGGAGACGACCCTAGGAAGGAGGTTGTCGACTGAAAAGTCGGTGGTGTGGTAGTATTTTGGAATAGGCTATCATCAGTTTCAATAATCTAAGATGCCCAGCATAATATTGAAACAGATAGGGATAATAAACGCGGTCACGTAACCGTAGCCCTATATAACTAACGTATTGATGCCGTCAACCTTAGCTAACCTTGGTGATGATGTCTTACTTGTGCCTGCACCAAAAAAGCAACCAAAGTGCTCCACAAATGTGTCATAGCCGCTGTGGCATAGCTAGAATATTCGCCTACTCGAATTTAATATCATCGCCAGCGTTCTTCATGTTCCCATTGAGCATGCTTATGACGTCAACAAACTAGTATCTCCAGTTCTTGTGAGCGTTGTAGCAATCTTCCCAGGTGCATCCATAACTCAATAGTACACGATGGACCACTAACAATGAAACACTTTTGAATTTGTTAACAGATAGTAGGGGAATGAGGTGAGCGCTGTTGTTGTCATCTGTGCGGGCTATGGCGTGCGGAACTCATTCTTTGCATAGTTTTTTTTCGTTCAAATGGAATTTTGCAGCGAATTAATAGTTTTCCATCTTATAATGGATTACAAAACCTTTTTGAATTTTTGCTTAAGCGACTTCTGTAAACCCTCCTTCAACTTGAAGATAAAAACCGGTGAAAGCATAACTATGGGTTAAAACAGCAAATAGTCAGGTAAACATTCAGCGCTGAACACTGACGCGTGCTGCTTTGAGCGCACGCTTTAGTCATAGAATTTTAGGTTAACTGCAGCATTGATTGCATTAAAATGTTTTTAAACAATTCTTTCATGCTTCTTGAATACAGTTATTTCCGCCGTCATAGCTGTCAGCTATGAAAAATAATACTTCAAATTGTTAACGAAAATAAGCCTTTTTGGTACTTTCAGCATTTAGACAAGAGAGAAAAAAGCGTAGTGGGCCTTGAAAGCGATAAATTGATCGAGTCGTAAAGTGCGCAACCAACTGAGGTCCGACTCATCTTCGATTATCAGGCGATTTATAAGATCCGGTCAGTTCAGCTTGTTCTTACAGATGGGCCTCATTATTTCTTCTACCTTTTCTTTCAGACTTTCTCAGCTTCCATTATCCACAAAAACAAATCCAGGTTTTGCCAACAGCCCACTAATGTAAAACATAGGATGGAATCCATCAGGAAATTGAGTAATTTTAATTTTCAGGGGACAAAAACCTTGTAACAGAATAATTTAAACAATATCTCATTCCTTTTTACATTTTTCAAGGGCTATAGATGTAATTAGCTATCTGTAACAACACCAAAGAAAATGTCTTATGGGAGCCCGAGAAATTTCACAAAATGACCGGGGCACCTTACACATAAAATTTTCAGAATTCTACCTGTGTTTTCACAATTCTTGTGAAATTTGACATTTATTTTCTCTGCTCCCATGAGAAATAGTCTTTGGTGTTATTACAGATAATAAATTATATCTATGGTTTAAAGCCCTTGAAAAATGCAAAAAAGAATGCGGTATTGTTTAAATTATTCTGGTACAAGGTTTTTTTGAAATTACCCAATTTCCTGATGGATTCCGTCTTAAATCCTACTTCTGCTCCAGATTTTTCAGTTTCTGTGTTTCATAGTTGTAATTACTTTTCTAACCCTTACAGCGGCAGTTAGTGATATGGTTGGATTCTCTTTACTTATCCATTAGAAGAGGTTTTTTGAGTAGTTATCAAAAAGTGCTGTCGGTAAAATATAAACTAAAAGCGCTCCTTTTTTCGAGTTTTGATCTATGGGGCGTTGCGAAAGTTCATTTGACACGACAACCTGTCAAGCCCTGGT
>OZ037775.1:10305949-10338449 GCA_964035525.1 Porites cylindrica | reverse complement strand
TGTTAATGTATTAGAAAAGGACTCTTATTTTCTAATTCTAATAACTTATAAAACAAGGTATTGTTAAATATCCCTCTTTCATTGCCTCATGCAGAGGTCAATCTTCGCGCGAAAAGATAAAAAAAGCCGGCAAACAAACAAACTATAACAAAACAAAACCATTGTGTTGTGTTGTGGCAAAGACTTTTGAAAGAGTACTAGTCAGCAATTTAAACAAAACAAACCCTTTGTGTTGAAAGGCATCCTAGTCACTAAAACCATGAAATATTTGTGACAAATTTAACACTAGATGCATGTTACTTCGCTGCGTCGTTTTCAAGTATGCTTTGATTCACTCATACCACGCATAAACATCAGCACATGTATGACCGCTATTATCGTCTTCGGAACAGTTCTTTAAGTCCGGCCCATACCAAACTTGGAACTCTTGTCCAACAGACACGGATATTGGAGAGGGAAGGGTGTTAAACCAAAGTTCGGGCTCGTTAACACCTACACCTTCTATCTTGTACGAATAATATCTACAGCCATAGCCCTGTGTTTTCTTGTAATTTGCGAGCAAAAGAGCAGACTTGTTCTGAAACGTTATGATAGTAAGTAATTTCTCTTCGTTATAATGCGGATGGCCACATCCCCAGAAGGAAGATGGGTAATTGGGGTTACAGCTAACTGAGCCGCTCAGATGAACCAGTTTAAACGTATAAATGACCCCACTCTCTGTGATGTTAAAGGTTCCGTGTGAGTCATCCTTTGCTCCAAAGCAGACTGGCTCAATATTTATCTTCTTCCAGTTCTCTGAAATCAATTTCGACGTAATTTGAATTCAATAAGTTAAATCTATTACGTTTTATTCTGCTCTTGCTAAAAACAAGTTGGTGCAGTGTAGGGGACTGAAGAAGTGACAAAAGGGAAAGAAATAGAGAAGGAGGACGACCAGGATCTGTGATATGGCCATGGGTTGATCGTGAATGGAACTTTTCCCTACTTTTATAACGTTATGATATTTTCTCAACAAAATGCTCTCCCGTGTTAAACAAAAGGTTAGTATGTTCAGTGTTCATGGCGATTTTTTATGTTGCCACCATTCATGCCTAAAACATTGCGACTGATGATTAGCGCAGACACAGCATAAAGAAAGAATACATTACCAGCATAACAGCCATAGAGCTCAACTCTCATGGATATGCGTGCGTGCCAATCCGTCGGTTGAAAGCGAATATAACGGGTCATAATAACTTCTGTCAGGTTATGAAGAACAACGGTGTTTTGATCACTGTTTCCATCAAATAGCTACATACAATTAGAGTAAAAACAGATTGCTACTTAGTATAAACCAAACATGAATAATTTTAAAACAAACTGTTCCCCAAAACCGATCGATCACATACACACTCACACTATAGCGGCCACAAAATATAATACTGAATGGTTTTTGTTTTTCAGTTTTTCGTTAATCAAACGCAAGTTCTTTCGATTTTATTTTTACTGAAGCAACTGCACTGAGTTGTTTCCAAACTGCCGAACGTTTCCCAAGAAAAATACAAGCTGCCTCAGTGTCTAGGACTCCTTCTCCCTTCCCCCTTACAGTGCCTCCCCTAAAATGGAGTTTCATCGCTATCGAAGAACAATAGCAACAGGGTGACGCCATTGTTATTTTACATTCCCGTATATTTGGGAAACAGTTAGTTTACTTATTAGTGTACATTAGACAACTAACACCTAGGCCCCGTCCACCTGAGACTGCTGTTTCGGATCATAACATGGGCAGTACATATAGAGGGGACCTGAAAGAATTGTTAACCAGCGCAATCGGAGCGCTTAAGCGTGTGAGACAATTTGTTCCTCCGTCGACCCTCCAAACAATGTACAACTCTTTTATCCAACTGTACTTTGACTATTGCAGCGTTGTTTGGGAGGGCCTGGGTTCTGAACTAGCTCTGACGCTTCAAGAAGCACAAAACTGCGCATGATACTAGGGGCTCCTTTTATCGATTTCAATTGTCTCTTCCCAAAATCAATTATGGCAAAAAACGTTTTGGCTAGCTATAGGGGAGCATATCCTTGCAAGTAATTACCCGAGGAATTGCGTTACAGTCAAACCAGGTCAAGCGTTCCCGTCGCTAACAAACTAATGAATTCATTAATGGAAAAATGATTTCGTTTGTTGATTCAATAATCCATTCATAAAATGAATAATCCAACAGTCAAATTGGACCTCGATTCAATAATCAAATGTTGATTTGGTTTATGAACAAAATCTACCTGTTCTTTATTCTTGTCTGTTGTGTTCAATCGCATTTGCTTCCTTTTTCCTGCCGTTTATGTATCGGTCAAATCGAAGCTTCAACATGCCCCCCCCCCCCCCGGGCATACCCCGGGCATTTGAGACCTTTGCCGTCCCGGGGAGGAGGGAATTAGATTATCAGAGTCTTCCAGTGGGTGGGGAATTTGATCCCCATGCTTTAGGGGTGGGGAATTTGAACTGCACCCTCGATTTCATGTAAAATCTTCGGCGTGGCAAGCTATGGGGGACGTGGTGTTAGAGGATTTTCGTGGAAAAGATTGTGCTTTTGTGGCCAATTGGTTACGAGGAAAGGGCTTAAACAAACTTTGTGCCGTATTTGAAGTATTTAGATTTTAAAATTTTTAATATTGGATTTAGGCTTTGAAGGTATGAATGTATTTTATTGTTGTGTTTACAATGAAATACAATACCTATACCGGCGATTCAATACAACAACATAAAATAGAATAAAATAAAATAAAATGGTCAACTTCTTTGACCTACTGCAAGTATGTTAATATAATAAGGTGAGCGATGATGTATGTCAGTGAAATGGTTATGATGTAGTAATCTCAATAGGTGGGATCTTTTTTATAGAACGCTTTGTATGTTGCATGACAAAGAAAAGCTGAGCATTCAGAGACCTTGTAGCAGCGATTTCCGCCGCTTTGCACGAGACTTTTGTTCGTAGTAAATACGCTAACAGTGTTTCTCAGTTTTTGTTATATTTATAAAGATTTTGTTCGACAACTGAAGGCGTTTCCTCCATCCTTCTGTCATTTTTGTGCCTGTGAAATGTCCCCGGGGTGGGGGCATTTGATCACCTGAATGGACCCCAGTGTGGGGCATTTGAACGGCATTTTGGCCCGGGTGGGGGGGAATTTGAACAATAATTTTCCAAAAAGTCAAATGCCCGGGGGGTTGACCGGGGGGGGGGGGCATGTTGAAGTTTGGATTTGACCGATACATTACGATTGCGTTTTTCATTGCCTTTAATCAAAATAACAGCTAGAATAGACAGACCGCAAACGCAAAGAAACTGACAAAGGCCGAGGATCGAAATCCACCAATCACCGCACATACACTGACCTCAGTTTGACCGTTGTGTTTTCTAAGAGGTCAGGCCTAGGTCTGTTGCACTGATTACTGGCAGCAAACTGGCGTACATGTAACAGTTTGTTTGGGTTTGAACTTCAGAACTCGCCAGCACTCGACTCGCAGAAAAAAAGAGCAAAAAAACAAAATTCTGAGGTCAACTTGTGGAAAGTGTAGTTTTTCAAAAAACAGTAATCGAATCAACATTCGATTATGGAATCGAGGCTAAATATGAATATTGAATTGTTCATTTTATGAATGGATTATTGAATCAACAAACGAAATCATTTTTCCGTGAATGAATTCATTAGTTCGTTAGCGACGGGAACGCTTGACCTGGTTTGACTGTAATGCAAATCAATGAACTTTAATTTTTTATATCTAAATTTCACCGATTGCTCCCCAGCCTCTTTGATTCCTTACTATAATCCTAGCTTAAAATTAATTAATCAAAAGTTAATTTCTAGTCTTACAAATATTTCTTTTATCAAAACTAATTAATATTATCTCGAAACCGGTGATAGATATATACATTTTTTAACACGGCTTTTATGTAAACCAGCTTTAGCTGATAATACTACCTGTCTAAATAAAACATCTCTCTCTCTCTCTCTCTCTCTCTAGAAGAAAAGTAGGGCACTTTTGTAACTCTTTTCACTAATAAAGATAGCTTCTACAATTCTGTTTGCTGCAAATTCTTTCAAGGTCAGAAACGTACTTTAACATGTGTTCCCAATGAATGTTAGTGGTCACCAAATTCTAATTTAATAATTATGAGCTACGCCCTCATATATACCCAGGAGGTTACAAATGCGCCCTATGTTGTGGTAACAGCCAATTTAAAGACTAAAAACCCCATTTCTTGGTCAAAATGGAGCTATTACTTTACCATTTATACGCCACATGATTCTCTTGATTACCACATTACTTGAAATTTGAGTTATAAAAGCTAGAAAAAATCTGCCGTGTAAGTATATGACTCTTCATGCCGATGACAAGAATCAAAGATCGGAAAAAGGCCATTTTTTGATTTGCAAGTTTCAAGAATCGATTTCATCAGTTATACTTAACCAAACTAGCTCAAACTGACGTACGAGGAAGAACAATCATTAGGCAATATACCAAGGCAGAAAGTAAGGAGAAAATGCGCTCTTTCATTTTTTAATAAATTTTTAAAGTTATCAATGTGCGAAAAACGTCAACGTTACAAAAGTTCCCTATTTGCTAGATGTTCCAACGCTGTTAATGGGATATTTTTTTTGAGAGATAATAAACAATATTGTTGTCAAATTAAAGGCTATCAAGACAGCAGCAAGTGACGCAAAACACTCGTCCATTCCTTTTAAGGGAAGGGAGTTACAGCTACGGAAAATGTTTGAAACACAAACGCAAGATAACCTTATGAACTGATGAACTAGTTTGACTTACTACGGGGGTATTTAACAGATATAAATTCATCAGTTGTATCCTTAACAACATGAAAAAATTCGCTCTCATTTGAAGCAATTCGCTCTTACCTTATGGATCACAACACAGCTTTTTTTTCGAAGATTGTGCTTAACAATCACTCACAGCAATTAATCGTTGAATAACACATTGAAGCACAATGTTAGTGCCGAACAACTAAACATTCCTTTCTCTGAAACAGTGCTTTGAGTTGTCTTTATAGACCCTTGATCAACAAAAAGACTTTCACGCCGATTTCCTCTACTAGCTACAACCAAAAAACATGCCGCATTTAATAACAGAATCAACGACGCTTTTTTAACGGATTTGAATAAAATAACACTATTTTGAAAACTGCCTTGAGATTTGTCTAAAATGTTTGTCGCGCGGTAGCGTAAAGCAGTCTAGAGCTGGATAACTCAGTCATTTTCCCCCAGAAGCTCCCTGAAACGTAAAAGGGACAGGTATGTTTGTTGAGTATTCTAAGGTTCAAGATAGTGTATTTGGCAAGTTGTGAAAGGATCCGCGATCATTGAGCTGCGAAGAGACCTCCCGATGACATCCACTTTTTTCGTTGGTAATGCTTTCCTTTCTACATATTTCTATACTCTCTGACATCGCGCACCCGAAATAGTCATAACAAGACTGTCCTAGCTTTGGACGTTACAGCGGAATACCCTGCCACTTCAACAATACTCTCCCCAGCCGGCTAGGTGGTACGCAGAAACTAATTTAATGAAGAACAAATTCAAAATGGCTTCCTGTAGTATTACTGGCTAAGAGTAATATTCCTCGTTCTTTAAACCCTGGAGGGAAACAAGAGCGCCACGTGTGTAGTACTCCTCGTTCTTTCAGCTCAAAAACGAAACAAGCGTTCTGTTTGACTTGATGTCTTTTAGAGCATGGGTCGGGGGTTAACTAAGATCCTGATGGAAAGGAGCTCCCGATCACATCCACCTTTACTCGTTCTATAGTCGACTGATGTGTTAATAAAGTCTAGTATTCATAGGTGATTTAAAGTTCACGGCACCACCTAATGACCTACTTCACAACTATGTGGTTTTCAATGTGTATAGTTATCTTTGACAACAATTTTTATTAGTAGCTAGGCTTAAAACAATAGATCGCTTGCACTAAACTTTCCCGATCACTTGTCGAAGTTTTGGACCCGCCCAACAACGCGTGCATTAATGCTTGATTGAACGCTCGCAATTTGTATATTGCGTTATGTAATATGCACTAATTATTAATCACTTCTGTATTTTTTTAGTTATGTATTTTTAGCAAGGGAACAGAAATACTATTATTTGCTCTGAATGGGATATCAGGCTGGACATCTCATATCCACTTCTACTGAGAGAGGCTCCGCAGCGGCGGTCCTATGGGTAGGGTGTTGATCAGAAGTCCAAATACTGTTTAACAGACTAATTTTCGTGCAATTAAGTTGACTGACTGAATTCAAGCTATCAAAGAATACTGGCGCATTCCAGGGAAATGCAAAGTCATTTTCAAATCTGCCACCAACTGAAGACTGTTACCACGCCCTACTTGATTCGGACGTTGACGATATTACACTTCGGGCTCTCATACACAAGCTACCTATCAGACTACGTGCGTCGCTTTAAAATTATGAAAGGGGTGATATTCCCACGAACAATCACATAACTTGCATTGCTAAAAAACGATCGAGTTCAAAATTCTTGGTTATCTGCAAGTCTAGGTAGATTGTGCTATTAAATAGCAACAAACTAGCTACAAAATATATGCCTACAAAAAACGGTGATTGGAACAAAAGAAATATGTTTCTGCCGAGTCTAAAACATTTCTTATAAAATTAAGTGTTTTTAGAGGAAAACCACAAAGTTGCGTCTTTTTTAAGCAACAAAAAACTGCCAAGCGCAATCTGAATAGGACTGGTTAGTGAGCCATTCAGGATCTGCGGCGGATAACACCTTTCAAAGGCTTCTGCACCCATTAGTGTTGTAAAATTATTTTCTGCCAATAATTTGCTGTTTTATCCTGTTAAGCCGTAAAGTTAATGTTAATCATGTCTAAATCACTGATGACAGAGTCCTTTTCAAAACTGTTACTAATTAAAACAACCTATAGTAGTATTGTACTGTACCTATGAACAGCGCCATGAACCACCGTCAACAATTAAATTAGCCTGTGTACATCCGCCCCCTCCCCTGCAATTTTTTCTGAGGGGTGGGGGCGGCTGTACTCAGGCTGAACAATTATTTGCTGAGGTTTTTGTGATATGCAGAATAATAATGGCCGAGGTAAGTGTTATAGGCCAAGCCGAAGGTCGAGGCTATAACACTTACCTTGTTCGTCGTTGTTGTTGCAGCCAACCCCGTTAACACGGACACTGAAGGGACCACAGAAAGTGTCCCTATAAACGAGGAGTCCTTATTAAGCGGCTCATGTTATTAAAGTCAAAAAACCTCTTTTTACTAGAAAAAAATACCAAAGAAATATAAGAGGACATAAGCTTCGTCAAATTAAACTTCTCTTACCTTCAAAGCCTTCAAAGCCGTCATAACGCGGCTCAAGTCCACAGAAACACTTAAAAATCGCTCGTTTATATATTACTGTATCAAAACCCTTCTCTGCATAATTTGTTTGATGCCTAAAATCGGTGACGTCTAAAACCATCCTATCTGGTGTATTCTAGCGCTGGGAACATCAACATGCTGTCATGATCAACTGAAGAACTTTTTACCTTCAAAAAGGAAAGGTCTATTACTGCACACAGTTGATATTGAAGTATTCACATTAGCGAGTTTGGCTCTCTATGAGAATTCGTTGATTAGGCAGGAAATAAGTGTCTGTTGTCCGCATTAACGGGTGTCGGTATTAAAAGGATTGAATTTAGAGAAAATGTAACGGCTTTCTTTCCCTGGGACAAAGAAAACTGTACTCCGTAATATCAAGGTGTCCGTATCAAGTGGGTGTCCGTAAAGCGGGTTTCGGACCGTATTTGCAGGGAGCAAAAATAGTATTCGGTGACGTCCCATTAAGGTGTTTTGTCTACAGAGATTGTTGGCTGTTTTTAAGCTCTTTCTTCACTTTCGTTAAAGTGGCCGCATTTTAACCCCGTAATAGCGACTCGACATTTAGACAAAACATTTTTGGCTGTGGGACTAAAGAAAACCACTTTTTGTAGCCGCGGGGTCAAAGGAATACCTGAAAATGTAAGCTAGTTTATGTATTTTGCGTTGCGTTTGAAAAAAAAAATGTTCACAGACTTCTTTACTTTAAGCATGGCGCATTTTATAGAATATGGACAACCGATAACACCAGCTCGTTTCTCATATCTAGTCAGCATCATGTTGTCCCTTATTCATTTTCATTAATATTAACATCAGTGACTTTGTAATGGCTCATTTTATTTTTAGATAAAGGATTGTGTTATATTCTTCCAGGTATATCAACAACGGTAACTAAATTGCATTTTCTTCTTATGAGTTTTCCTGTGAAAAAGGACTTTGTTAAATTATTCCTGTCCTTAAAATACATCTAAATAAAGATCACATTGTAAACAAGTCCCATACCCCCACCCTGGGGGTACTCACTAAAATGGCCAAAACGAGGAAGCTGACCGCCCGAAAGGGCTACCTTTTCTAGGCTTCAGGTATATGAAAGGGTAGTAGTTTTACTAGTTGAAGCATGTAAAAGGGCAGGGAAATCTTTGATTACTACAATCGCTGAATGTTTTTCTTTAAAAAAAATCGTTAGTTACAAAAGTGCCAGATTGTTACAAAAGTGCCCCACTCGTTACAAAAGTTCCCTATAACGTTACAAAAGTTCCCTGTTGTCGTTACAAAAGTGCCCTAGTGACGTTACAAAAGTGCCCTTGGTTACAAAAGTTCCCTACCTTGGTTACAAAAGTTCCCTATCCCGTTACAAAAGTGCCCTTTTTTCGTTACAAAAGTGCCCGTTCTTATGGCTCTCTCTCTCTCTCTCTCTCTCTCTCTCTCTCTCTCTCTCTCTCTCTCTCTCTCTCTCTCTCTCTCTCTCTCTCTCTCTCTCTCTCTCTCTCTAGAGGAAAAGTAGGGCACTTTTGTTACTTCTTTCCCTTTTGGTAATAGCATTGTCAATTTAAAGTGGTAACTCGTGAAACTTAAACTATACACAGTTCACTTAAAGTAACATACGCATGTAAAAAGACAAATTCGAGCGTTAAAACAGAAGAGAAAAAGCTGCGAAGATGTCACAAAAAGGTTACAAAAGGGCCCTACATCGTGGTAGGTGCTTTTTAAAATGCTTTTCACACCTTTTTTGCATTTAATTGTAGCTATTACTTTACCATTTATACTCCATACGATTCCCTCGCTGACCACAACACTTTAAACTGGAGAGATCGAGGCCGGGAAAAAAACGCCGTGAACATGTTTGACTTTTCATGTCCATGAAAGGAATCACGATTCGGAAAAAGCCCATTTTTGAAATGGAAAGTTTCAAAACGTCAGTGTGACCTTTTGAACCAATCAGCAACCGCAAAATTGTGGTGGGAGTTTAGTTAAGTCTATTGTTAATCTAATAAGTGAAACACAAAGTGAAATGGTCGTTTCCTTATTTTTTGGTGATTTTTTAAAGTTACTGATATCTCGAAAGTGGCCCCGTTACGAAAGTTCCCTTTTTGCTAGAAGTTCCAGCAAGCAATTTTACCGTAATTTGTAAGAGATAAAAATCAAAAAAGCAACCAATCTAAACACCACTAAAGTAGAAGTAAGTGGGCGAAAATACAGGTCCTTCCTTTAAAAAGTAAGGCGCTGGGCCAGCGGAAAGGTGTTCTAACCCCTTTTACGCATTTTGCGCTATTGGGTATACGGGTATATTGTTTGCGCAATTACAAGTAAATGCGTGAGTCCTTTCCATCGATGAATTATGAAGTTATTAAGCATGATGGAAATAATTTTAATCAAGAAAAAAATCATGTGTGGTCACTGGTGTCAAACATGCATAATGGAAAGTTATTCAATTTCAGCGCTTCTCTAAAGGCCCCGCCTTTATTGCGTAGTCAAATAGACTACAGGTTAAGGATCATTAAGGCTAGGCTCCAGAACCATTTGAGCTTCTACTTTAAGCCGCATGAATCTATCAAACGGGACAACGGTGGACAACGAGTTCTTTTATTTCAACGCAGGACACGGCATTGAGGGCACAGCGATAAGCAAGACAAAGTAGTACACAGCATTCCCGTAAGTCTTCATCGTCGTTGACAACGCTCATCATGGCCTATTCCGTTCATCTCGCAGATGGTCGCACTTACCAGAAATCTCTTTGTTTTTCTTAACTCTGCTTTGTAGAGAAATTTTCAAAATGAAATTTAATGTAGGTGAGAACAGACGAATTTCCAGATCGGCTTCGCTTTAGACAAGAAGGGGGTTGGTTCCAAAATGCTAACCAATTCTTAATGGAAGATATGACTAAAAGATACTTGCAGTGAATAAGCCTTTAGACTTCTTACTTATGATGAAATATTATTGAGTATGCGACACGACTTAGTCGATCGCAGAGCTAAATTTTACCACTCATATTTGCCTTTTCCAACAAAAAGCGACGGCAGTAACGGATCACGCACAGTGAAGAAAATTGAGCATGAGGGTTTATCGGTACTCTGTACGTCAGGTAAGGGTGAGTCACTTTTTTATAGGTTTTCTTTCGGTAAAAACAAGTACCATTTCAATGATCAACTAAAATTTCTAGAGAGGACAACACTTATTTTCTTCTCTCCACATTGGTACGCGGCTGCTGACACTAAAATAGGCAAAATGGTAGATTCGAATTCATTGCAATGTTTAATTTCAGCTGTGTAACAACAACAAAGGCTAATAAAACTTTACAACGAGAACACCCGTTGGTAAAGATTACGAGTACAAATATGGTAGATGCATATGTAACATCGCACGCCCCTTGGATTTTTGTTGTTGTAAAGTATAAAAATAACAACCAAATGCGCGAAACATCACATCATCATCATCATCACTATCACATCACTTTTTATTGGGATCAGAGTAGAAAGCACTGCGAGTGGAAAATCAAATAGACGGTAGCGAAAATAAATCTCCGCCGCCTTGATTATGAATTAAAGTTATTCACTCCTCAAACTGACCTGTGTAGAACTGATTTGCCTAGTGTGAAAATGGATCATGGGATACATACAGCAATGTAGGCTATGCAGTGTGCTCACAGTCAGACAGCGGTGTCTACCAATTCGCACAGCTTCGTCGATCAACACGTGCTTTTTGCATCGCCGATCTTACAGTCTGATTAGTTCCGTAATAAATTTAAAGTACGTCCAGTGACGGTTTTTTAAGGTAAGTTTGGTTTAATTTGTTTTTCACTCCCATAAAATGTAAAGAAGATATCTGCACATCACAAAATGGCATCAACGCCAGTGAGTATATTATTGTATTAAAGACTTTATAAGCTTTACATGTACGCATACAACGGGAGAGATTTAAAAGAAAGCATGTTTCAGGAAGCTGCGTACTGTCATGCGCGAAAAACCGCAACAAAAAATAAGCCATGATCCTGAGAAAGAAAGCCAAGATATTGAATCATGCTCAAAGATCTCCGCCGAGGAGGAGTGTCAGTCCACGACGTCAAAAGTAACCTCGACGGCTGAAAGGGAAGCTGTCTTGCGGACTGTCTTTCAAGAGGAGATTAACCAAAAGGAGGTCACCATGGAGGCTGTGAGGTCAAAGATATCTAATCATGCTGAACTCAAGGACGAAGATCCTAAAAGGGTACTTGACAAAGTGCGCTCACAGTGGAGGTATGCAAAACAATCTTCTACTGAAATTGTGAGTCTCCCTTCGGAGCAGGAAACGTTACAAGAACGTGTCCAGAGATCACTGGAAGAGGACGCAAACAGTGACATAATTCCTCCAACAGTAACAAGCAGCCTAAAGAATATGTTTTCCTCTTCTGACAAGGAAAACATACAGGAAGTTTTTCGTGACATGATTGAGAAAAATGCCCCAATATGTAAAACCAGAATTAAGGAGCTTCTTCAAAAGGAAAGTTGGGGTAGAAGTATCTTAAAGAAAGCCTCCTTAGACACTGTACTTAATCGAGTAAAATATGAAAGACGTCTTTACCAAAATTCAAAAAACGTCTAAAGTTAATTGACAGTATGATTGTCAATAATTCAGTGGAAATGAACACATCAAATAAACATCCCTCCTAACCCATGCTTTAATCTGCGAAAACCAGTGTAGATATAATTTCTGTATACCCAGGGCTGGTGAGGGGGAAATGAGCTTATTTGAGCTTGCATTATGACGGTGCAGGTGTATTTACTTTATTCCTGTTAAAACAGCGATTTTAATGAGTAGGAATAAATGTTACCAAAGTTTCTCACTTTGTTACAAAAGAGCCCGATCTGGGTATTTGGGAGTAGCGTACACACATACAGAACAAACTAACGGTCTTTCTTAGGGTGTTTAGTCACATAAACAAGTTTAATTTTGATTTCGACAATATTACCAACCTACTCAAATCCGTTGGCTTTGAATAGGAACATTTTAAATATTGTACCGCTAACGTTCGGGACAGCGTGGAAACCATTTAGAGGGGTCTTATCGTGGTTTATCTTCAGCCCGCTTTCAAGTGCACCTTTTTATTGATTTACAAAGAACCGGCTCTTCAATTTATTAAAAAACACGAATAACCTGTTAGAAACAATGGTGATAGCACACAGGGTTTACTGTTACTCTGGTTATTGTTAAGTTCTAGTTTTAGGAGTTGAAATCATGCGTGGATCCATTTGCAGCGTACGCGTACGACTATCGCATTTGTCCGTTGAAGTATTTTTTGGTTGTTGTTCTTTTTATGCTTTACAACAACAAAAAAAAACCGTAAGGGGCGGGCGATGTTACAAATGAATGACCATATGTGTACCGGCGTAATGTTTACTAACGAGCGTTTTTTAATATAGGAAAGGTCTCGTTGTAAACGTTTTTTAAGCTCTTTTGAACTCTTGAACTTGAGTTATTTTTAAACTTTTATTAGTCTTTGTTGTTGTTACAGTTAATTTGATCCAAATACACTCTTTTTTATATAAGAATGTTGTTTTCCCGGCACGGGCTGAATGTTTTTATTTTACTGTCTATTTAAGGTTGAAAATATTCTTGAACTATTCTTAAATTATAGCTTATGGTATTCCCATTTTAGAATGTATTGAGGTTTCAATTACCAGTGTTCTTTGTTTAGATCTGTTTAAAATTGATAATTTTATACGGTTAAGTTAAAGACATATGACTGTACTGTACAGGTATTTACAGATTTTTCAACATCAAATTTAGTCCTTTTCAAATTCTCAGCCTGGGGTTTATTCTTAAAATTTCGCAATTTTGCCTTGATACTCTCATAAAACATATTCTTATAGGATAAAAAAGAGTGTAAAGGAGAATGTTAATTTAGGAGAAGTCTTGAATTTGGGTTTTTTGTAGACTTATATTAGTCGTTGTTATTGTTACACTTAATCTAGTCTGATCCTATTAATGGGAAATGCTTATGTGAAGCCTTGAACTTTTATTAGCCTTTTTCACAGGTGAAATTAAACAATGACATTACGATGAATTCGCCCAAATCTATCATCAGCCTATTTTCAAGTGTACAGAACGACATCACAATATAAGCTTTTCAAGCTTCGCGCGCTCTAAGTCAAGTCATTGTTTATTATATAAAGACAGTAGTCGCCACACTAAGGTCAGTAAATAATTATCAGCCATTTGGGAATTTCGTTTTCCAAGTGAACCCAACCCATGTTTCAAATTCCGCAAAAATGGCGATATATTTACTGTATACCCAGGTTTGGTGGGCGGAAAGAAGAAGGATGCCGGAATTTTCTCATTGTTAGTGAAAGTAAGGTAAAAAACCGACTACTCTGGAGTAAGAAGGGAGAAGTTAGAGCTAACTTTTTTTTTCGAACGGGCCGGCGTTGCGCTCCATACAGTTCCATGTAACATATCCTACCGCTGATCCTAGTTTTTAAAGTAACTTCTTTTTTGAACTGGCCGGCGGCGCGCCCCTTCCAGTTCCATATACGATATTCTGCTCGTACTAGCTTGAACTTAATTTTAAAATGACAACTTTTATTTAACTTGCATGTCGTAAGAAAGGCTATTAACTTTCGTAGGACGGCGCACCGGCGGACATTTCAAAAGCGACTCAAACATATTGCCAGAAGAATGTATCAATGTAAGGCTACATAAGGCTATATAGAAAACCAGCCTTTTTAGACTATAAAAACATCAATTGAAAAAAGTCGAAAAATTGACATTTTCCCAAAGAGATTAGTCCATGGTTTTGGTAAAAATTATGAATTTCTTCTTCTTTTCTTTTTAGGCCAAATAGGCTAAGAAAAAGTGTTTCGTATTGTTCTAGATAGAAAACCAGTCTTTTTAGACTATAGAAACATCCATTTAAAAAAGTCGAAAAATTGACCGTTTTCCAAAGGGGTTAGTCCATCGTTTTGGTCAAAGTTTTGAAATTTCTTCGTCTTTCTTTTAAGGCGAAATAGGCTAAGAAAAGGTGTTTCGTATCGCTCTAGATAGAAAACCAGCCTTTTTAGATTATAAAAACATCAAGATGTTCGGATATGTACGGCCATGCACGGCTATGCACGGCTATGTACGGCCATGCACGGCTACGTCAGCCATGTACGGTCATGCACGGCCATGTACGGCTATGTACGGCCACGCAAAGGCTATATAGGGCTATGCACGACTATATACAACAATGCAAAGCTATGCACGGCCATGCACGACTATGCACGGTTATGTACGTCTATGTATGGATATGCACGGCTATGAACGCGGCTACGCACGGCCATGAACGGCCATGTACGGCTATGTTCGGCGCGCCTCATATTGCCCCTTCCTGTTACATGTAACATATTCTACTTGTGATTACTAGCTTGAACTTCATTTTACACAGGTAAAATAAATCAATCACATCACGATAAATCAGTATCTATCATTATGCCCATTTTTTTAAAGTGCACGATCCGAGAGCGAAATATTAGCATTTAAGCTTCGGGCGCTCTGAGTCAAGTCATTGTTTATGTAAAGAAAGCAGTCGCTGAGCTAAACTCAGCAAAAGAAAAAAAAACACAGGCACACAGTTACGCGTCTAATTCTTTCTTATTAGCCATTTGGCAATTTTGATTTCAAAGTGAACCCATGCAACGGCATGTTTTCGTTTTCAGTTTGCAAAAATCATAATACATTCTTACTGTATATCCAGGTGATAATATTTACTTTATTCTTGGCACATAGTGAGGGAATGACGAAAAAAAGATGATTTGAATGAATAGAAATGGGTGTTACCAAAGTTCCTCATTTTGTTACAAAAGTGCCTGATATGTTACGAAAGTGCCCGATTTGTTACGAAAGTGCCCGATTTGTTACGAAAGTGCCCTACTGCCTGTTACGAAAGTGCCCTATCAGAGTTACAATAGTTCCCTACCGTTACAAAAGTTACCTTCTTCGTTACTAAAGTGCCCGAGGTGTGTTACAAAAGTTCCCTTTTTACGTTACAAAAGTGCCCAATCCTCTGGCTCTCTCTCTCTCTCTCTCTCTCTCTCTCTCTCTCTCTCTCTCTCTCTCTCTCTCTCTCTCTGAGATGTTGAAACCTGCTTAAAGACTTTCATGGCAGGAAAAGAGGTATGGAAAAAACTGCTTAACTTGCCTTTTCTTTATTTTGGCATTTTTCATTGTAGGTTTGAAAGCTGCCTGGTTCGTTAAAAAAACTGAACTGCAGCTTGTACTTTTTAACCCACTGCCTCGCGTCCTGTCTTCCTTGTGTCGCTACACCAGTAACTCTTGCATTGTAACTGCGCAAGTCAACCTGGAGCCACTGATACTTATCTAATCTCCTTGTTCACCAAGCACCTTTCATGTCTCCTGCTGCATTTAAGTGTAGTCTACCCCGATAGGCACCAGTTCTCCACTTTTTTGAAGAGGCAGTGATCTGTGTATCAGTGATGTTTCCATTTTCCATACCCAGAGAACTTCGGCATTCTAGATGTTCCAAAAAAAGGAAGTGCACCATTCATGAATAACCCATATACTTTTTATGCGTTGTGAGATTAACTTTTTCAGTTAAAAAATGGAACTTAAATGATAACATAAAATTACTGGTATTTCAACTGCTCTTTATTTAACCCTATTCAGACCGAGGGGGAGCTTTTTACCCCCTCCCCGACTCCTCCTCTCACTAAGAAGTTGAATAACTTCAACCATTCAAGCAAGCTTAATGGCCACCGCCAAACTAAGCAACTTTTCCCAAATTTTGGAACATTTTTACAAGTTGTCGTCTACATGGACGTTACTGCGGTAATCAAGTTTTAACAGTCATGTCTTTTTTTTTTTTTTTTTTTTTTTTAATTATTGAAATTATCATAAATTATTCTTCTGTTTTTACTAACTCCTCGCGAAGCGACGGCCGGTCGAGCGAAATGAGGTTTAAAACTTTGTCGAAATTTGCATTGCAAGTGACTCTCTTTAGGTTGGCCAAGCGAAGTGTGATCTTGCTACGGCCATAAATATTTCTGTTTCTTTCTATAAATCTTTCTATAAAATCTATCCTATTGATCTTTCTAAACTGATCTGGACCGGTTGTTTTAGCGGCCGTTTTCATGGAAGGGATTTGGACCATTATATTAGCTTCAAAAAAACACCAAAAGTGGAAGAAAGAAAGTGACTTAAGACCTGAAATATAATAATTCACCTAGAAATACGTGAATCGCAGGACAGTTCGCAAAGCAGAGGCTTTAAATGGCCAGAAATATATATATGAAAAAAAACAAACAAACAAATAAACATACAAACAAACTGAAACAAATCAAAAAAGGAAGAACAAAAGTAGGATAGAGCTTTCCCAAGAATCTATCCCAGCACATCCTGTTCGTTGAGAATAACCTTTGCCACTAAACTACGTGAGGGTACAAATATAGTTTTAACTGAAAATAATTAGTTTAAAGGGGCACCAAACGACTTTGTGAAATATCTGTTCAGAGAAGCGAATACTGCATTTTATTACATTTTACATTATATTACATTCCATATTACATTCCATGTTACATTTTATATTCCTTGAGGAGGGCTAAAAATTTCTAGATGACCATTCCATTCATGTAAGCTTATCTGACAAATTCCCTTCGTACGCGCCATTTTCTGCAATTTAATTTTTCACATTTCGCTACCAAAGTGAGGTTATTTTTCGTACGAGAAAGGAAGCCTAGATTCGCATTCAAAAATGTGATGGAGAGAGGAATCAGAAAAATTTAATTTCACTTTCGTAATACGTTTAATTTTAGATAAAATTTTCGGGAAAATAATACTGCAGCCCTTGTAATTTCGAAACGACTCAAGAACCCCCAGGATGACCGAACAGGTACAACTTTTACAGCGACGCTACAGTGCATTTCTAAAGATCTAAAAGTTTACCCTGGATGGCCTAGAAAGTGTTTTCAAGTACTCAGGAGCAAACCGTCGTTAGGCGCCCATTTCTCACGGAAACCCCATTTAAAGCTGATCCAGCCGTCGGTAGAAAACCGAACTTAACGCATTTCATAACATTTTTTTTTTTTTGAAGAAAAACGCCGTTACAACTCGTCTGCGTGAAATGACCACACACCCGAATGGCAAATGCTCAAACTACTGGGTTCAATTTTCAGCAGTGTTGATTCCCCTGAGAATTTTAGTCGCAGTTTCCTTTTGGTTCCTAAATTTATTCACAGATCAAATTTTCTTCCACGACTACCTCGATTTATAACGGTTTTGGGTAAAATGATGAAAAAAATCTAATTAAACTAAAATGAAGGATACAAGGCGGCGGATGGGTTCCGTATAATATTTTTAATGATAAATAACGTCATCACTTAACATCACTGATATGGCTCAAGATTCTTAGTTTGTTAGCCAACTTTTTTGAAAATTTATTAGACACCTTACTATTGGAGTATTTTGCGCTTTGTGGCTACTTTAGGAGGAATTTAGATTCTGCCAATAAATTCAAAAAATGACGTCACGATGACGGCAGATTACGTCATTATGGCAAGTAAGCTATGCCAAAATGTTGGAAATGATGAGTAAATCATTCTGTATAATTTTGGTCGCCTTGTTTATGCGCGGTTTTGTAGTTACACAGAGGGAGGGGTTTGGGTTCCGTGGCCCACCTCCCGGTCACAGGAAGCAAGAGACGCGAAGGAGACGACCCTGGCAACGAGGTTGGGATGTAAACATGGATGTGTCAGGCAAGAAAGGAACGTTGAACGTATGAGCTTGTCTAGAAGGTCCTCTATTCTAAATTGTCTGATTTTTCGGGCTAGCTTGTTTCTTATTTGACCATTTTCGTAACCAAAAACAGAAGATATATGCGCAGTTTATTGAAATGAAATGAAACATTCATTTGGCAATTTACTAACCTTGGCAGCCATGTAAAATATGTGGAGTAAACCCAGGAATGCAGTCACAACGGAATGAACCCGGATCATTCACACAGTTTGAATGTGGCGGACACTTGTGTAAGTTGGAGAGTACACATTCATTGATATTTGTTAGAAAATAGAGAAACTGAATCTTATTGAGCTATTTTGAAAATCAGTATGGCACACGAAAACAGTAATCTGATAGGGTATGTATCAATCGGTAAATATCTACAGTCTGTTAATTTTGTTAGACAGTGAGTATTTTGTTGTGTCAGGAGTCCTGGCTGTGTTCATTTTGTTACACTATGAATATTCTGTTAAAGCGAGAGGGTGCGAAACCTCATCTTCACGGCATGAAGTCTAATTCAACAACAGGAGGCGATCGATCAAACAATTACATTTACCCTCAAGGGCGTCGCTCATTCTGTTATAATTGTATGATCTTATGTTAGAAATACGTGTCTCGCAAACTTAAAGCTCGCAAAACTCGATGTGAATGGTTATTGTCAAGTTAAGCCCTGACGGGCGGGGTTAGGAATCAGAAGGGTAGACAGCTGCGACTATATTTCGGTTAAGACTGCCCTTCTCGGTTTTTTCCTCAGTTTCCCTTTTCTTTAATTGTCACATTTTTTTTCTTTATTCTGTTTCACCAAAGCGTCACCTTAAAATATCCCACTCTTTCATATTGACTTTTCCCGCATCATTCCCTCAAAATGTCTGGGCCTTTGCGAGTTTTCCATAAATTTCTGATAACTCTTAGCAAATTCCACCACAGCAACACATTCCATCTCCATACATTTTCAGGTACACTTCCAGATACACTTTTGAATCCACGAATATGGCCCGATATATGCGAAATTCGATAAAGTATCCAGGCAGGCCTCCTCAGGTTAGTGATTTGTTTAAACAATTTTTCAGATCAGCAACTGATTTTAGTACCCCAGAATGACTTTTGCATCCTTTCTGTTTAACTCATCGTCCATAAGATCATTCTGATCCAAACACGTTTAAATTTTCTGTGTTATTATTCCAGACAGTAGCTTTCACATCATAGGTACGCACCCTAACGGACGGTAGTTTCTATCCTCTGCCCCATTCTGTAGGTCTTTGATTCCTAACACCTTTGGTACTCTTGCCATCCACCTGGTACATTCATTTGGTTCAAATAATCTTAGTGTCCTTTCTATTTCCATAAGGTCAACTGTGTCACTCCCTTTGCCAGTCCCCTCTTCTTCATAATGTCGGTGCGAACAAGAGAAAAGGTGAAAGAAAAAGAGCAAAACCCATGAGGGAAACGGTTAGCGGTGTAAAACGAGGCTGGTGCCTGCCTTTAAGCAAATAAGCACGGGCTTGAAAGTCGTTCGGTTTGTATAATGACTATTTTTTGAAAAAGTTGTATTAACCCTCGGACGTACACTCAAAGTCATACCCCCACCGTGGTGCAAGGCAGAGGGGGGTTGATGGAACCCCTCCCTTGAGTTTTTGATATGTTGCAGTATTTCGCAACGATTTTGCCTTCAGTGGAATACCTTTGATCTTCTCTCCAAGATGAGGTATATTTTATGGTTGGTGGCGCTGCTGGTGGTCTGTGACGTCACCAAACATGGTCGCCATCTTGGATTTTTTCAACCAGGTAAAAACAGTAAGAGTTAATATTTTTTTGCGCTTAACATGCAAACTAAAACATGAATAATTACTTTGCATCGTTTTATCCACAAGCTTTACTATTATTCATGTACATGCATTTTCATTCAAAAATGGCTTGACCACCTCCTACTTATGACGTCATATCTCGTAACCATAGTAACTGACCATCACTAAACTTGTCTCAAAATAAGCGCCAGGGATACACAAACAGCTACAGAAAACTTCAGGTGCAGATGTTTTATCGTCTAGGAAAAAAATCAGAAAAACCTTAAGGGAGTGGCATCAACTCCCCCTCCCCCCTGCCTTGTACGTCCAAAGGTTAAAAGGACTCGCTCATGCAAGCTTCGCGGCTCGACTTAGCCGTAATTCAACGCAAGACATTGCAGACTTGTTGGAAGGCGCCTACCCACATGCTTGCTTACACAGACATTGATGCAGAACCTGTAAATTAAGAATTTTGCGCTGAAAACGACAGAAGACTAGCTCATTCGAATTTCTTTAAGCTCCACCAAGTTTTTAGGTATATTTCCAACAAGTGGGTGGCAACCACAACAACAGCTTGCTTCCTTTTTTAAAAAAATCATTCTTCTTCAATATGGAATCAGTCCAAGCATTTGCGAAATTTCAGCGTCCAGATGGCATCAGAAGTAATCACAGAGAACTTAAATTTTCAAACTTTTCCGGACCCCGGCCCCAAAAAATGTCACACTTTCTGTGCCCCTTTCCCTAACAGACGTACCTCCATTCAATATCACCCTCTGCAAGGGCTTACAGTTAGAAAAAGGCTAAGAACTAAAAATTCGTGTGAAATTTTTAGACACCATGCAAAAAGACGAATTAAGATAAAAAAAAAAATTCCGCAGTGTTAACAGCGACAAATCAAATCTAATATGGCAGTAATTTGCAGTATTAAGGGCATCCGTGTGGTGGCGGCTCTACATTATTTAGCCACTAAATCATTTCATCACGGCCATCATCTTCGGAGCAAAATATGAGACCAGTTTCTTACAGTGAATTAACTAAATTTCCCCCCCCCCCCCCCCCCCCGTAAACGAAAAACTCAAAGTTGTGGTAGCAGTGTGTTAGAGAGAATACGAGCTCCCTTAGTAATTCAGCTGCATTCGAGCTTTAAATGATCTCTACCTTTACAGTTACGTCCATCTACGCTGTATCCGTCTTTGCACTGGCATGTAAAGTAGCCTGCGGTGTTTTTACAGGTGGCATCCGAGTGCTGACAGTCATGGCTACCATCATCGCACTCATCAACATCTGAAAGAAAAAGGTAAAGGCTTTCATCTAACAGCCCAATTTCAGTTTCACAAAGAGACCAAGAAAGCCGCAAAGAATTTTGGCAATTTGATTTTCGTTATTATTTCCTGTTAACGGTTAAGGACAATGCATTCTTACGGGCAAAATTGTCTTTATCAGTGTCCAGTTGTTAGAGTTTTCTCAATAGTTGTTGTCTGTTTGCTTAATTTTTTTAAGGTGACTCCTTAGCCTTACATCGAGCACTCTTTAATTTTGTTGTGTTGGCAATTACAACAATGGACAAAATGCTGTGGGAGCATATTCTTGAGTGCAAAAGTGTGTCTATTTTATCGATAAAGATCCTTTTCGCCTTTCCTTAAGAGTACTTAAGATATCTAAATTGATTCAAAAGTGCGTGGCCAAGCTCGAAAAAATGTGCCTCGGCATTTTAAAATATTGTTGCTTAACCTTTGAAATACAAGACGATTGTTTCTGTAGCCTAAGCATTTTGAACTTTGAAAAGAGAACGGCTTTTTTATGCCCAATTTAAGGATTCTATTGAGACCGGTTTGCTCTCTATAAAGGATAGACAGACAAAAAAACGGTTGTAATAAAACCCATTAAATGGCAGCCTAAATTCATTCGGGGACCACAGGAGAAAGTGGAGATTAAGCTTAGAACATTTTAAGAAACGGAGGCTTTTTCTTTCATTTATTTATATCGAGCATGGAGCTCGCAAGCTCACCCTTTCAACTGGCGAAAGAAGCGAGCCGCGAGAGAACGCGCGAGCAAGAGTGGAGGAAAAGTGGGCTCTCCCTAGGCCACTACGCAACGTTCTTAGGGCTCTTCGTTTATGAGCCCTAAGAACTTCTGCATCTGCTATTGGCGTGCCGCTCGCGCATGACTTCTGACCTTTTGAATTTTAAAACATACTCTAGGTGATTGCGTTCTTCATGTAAAGAATATTTAGTGGTTCCAAGAAGCAGGTTGAAAACATATGGAGACAGAGCTTTCTCTATTGCAGGACCTAAATTGTGGAACGATTTACCTCTAGAGATTAGGAAATGTGCTTCAGTGGCAACTTTTAAGCAATCCCTTAAAACTTTTTTATTTAAGTTAGCATATAGGTTATGAGATTCCTTTTGTTTTAAGATGTTTTTGATTTATATAGTAGATAACTTAGGCTATAGTTGAATTATATTGTATATTGTTGATATTTTATAATTTAGATATTTTTTTATATTCTATTTTGTAATTAGGTAGCGCTTTGTACAATTATTGGATTTTAGCGCTATATAAATAAAATTATTATCATTATTATTAATTATTATTATGACTTCCCTCCATATCATCCCAGAAATAGTTTTTTCTGAACTCTTTCGGACTGGACTTTTCCAGACAATGACAGAGGGGTGTTCATCAAATCCAACCAATCCTCCCCTCTCTAGCACGGGCCTGGTGAATATACCACCTTAAATATTAACAATGACAAGAGGCATTCTTACCATAACAACCATACAGCTCTATTCTCATTGATATGTGATTGTGCCATTTTGTCGGCTTCAAACGAATGTAACGACTCGTAATAAGCTTGGACAGGTTATGACGAACAGCAGTGCTACGGTCATTGTTTCCAGCAAATACCTGCAAATAAATGAGATCCACGATATCAGAGAGAGGTTCATTATTCCATTGGTATTTCCTATATTTGTGGTAATTCAGCTAAAAGAATCTGCTAACGATTGGAATTGGGAATCCAAGTTCCACCGACAAGGAATCCGCAATTGAGTACCTGGAATCCGGAATCCACAGCTTGAAAAACAGAAGCCAAGACTGCCCTGGATTACCTTGAAGTGTTTAAAGATTGCCTTCCTTAAGTCTCTGAATAAAGCCTTTAATTTTTTAACGTCGTTATAGTTTCTGCGTGCATTATTATAACTGGTTTTGGAAAACGTTGGTGGTGATTTTTCTATTTTGGAAGTATACTTTGTATTTTGAACCAGCATAGCAAACAGATAACAAATTGCGAAATTAACTAAAACTTTAGAAAAAGGTCGTGTTGCCCACCAAAATAGTTTAAGGCTATTTATCAAGGTTAACTTAATGTTACTTTTTCTTGTATTGAGCTGGTAGCCCAACCCTTAACCACTTGGATTGTATCAGAAGCGTAAAAGCACTGCTGGTTTTGGACTGTGTGTGTGGTCGACTGTGCTTTCGCGGTGTAACGTTCGGCATACAGTAAGCTTTCTAAGAAGCTCCCACATCTCTTTTAAGCATTATCTCCAATATAATTATCTTAAGCATGCTTCCCTCTCATTTGCGTACGGTACGAAGACAGCAAGGACTAATGTTACTGTCGTTAATACTCCTATGAAATGAATTAAATTTATAATGGTTGCCACTCCTGACCAGTTTTTGGTACCCACTTCGAGGACTTTCCACAAAGTTGCTCGTAATTTCTCAAAAAGCTGCTCAAAAATTGCTCAAAAAAAATCAAAAGTTGCTTTTTGAATCTAAAGTTGCTCAGAAGTTGCTCGAAAAAACAAAAACTTTTCTAAAATATGCAAATTGAACAACAAATGTAAAATTTCTAAGTATTTTTATGCAATTCTACGGCGTAACCAGCGTTGCTAAATAACTTTATCCTCAATAAAACCAAAAAGTGTAATGAGCCAATAAAATTGTTGAATGACCTTCTTCACCCGAGACACTCAAGTCAGTCGAGTGTCAATCTTCGTCCACTACTACCGCTAAACTTGCAGCCCGGCTGGTTTTATCTTATTATTTATCTTATCTTATCTGCTCCAGGGGGGGGTGGGGGGGGGGGGGTGGGGGAGGATTTGGCTCCTTTTTTTACAGGAAATTCATAAATTGTCTACTAAAACATTGCCAAATAAGGAAGAAAGGCCAATTTCAGCACTAAAGGCTACTCCTATATCTCAGAATTAGAAGATAACTAGAGAAGTTGCTCGGAATGCAAACAGTTGCTCGAAAGGAAAAAAAGTTGCTCGAAATACGAGAAGTTGCCAAAAAGTTGCCGAGCAACTTGTGGGAAGCCCTACCCACTCCCACCCTCGTCCCGCACTTGACACCAACCAGACTAGACGTTCAGCTTGTTGAATTTTAAAGAGAAATGGTAAAAAATACAAGGGTACATTTAAATGCATCTGGATTTTGACAGAGTTAATCCATGACCCTAGTACTAAGAAAAAATAATAAAGGAGTATTTACCTTCGCCACCGTGTGTCCCATTTCTTTGTAGTTTTCGAAGTTTGAATTTTGGTAACTGCTGTACAGTAACTTGTATTCTATGACCCACCAGTCGTAGTCATCTCGTCCTTGGGTAGCTAAACCGGTTACTCTGGTAAAATTACTGACCAGGTCAACCTGGAGCCATGGATTAACGTCATTTTCAGCTGCTGACCAAGCACCCCCTCTGACTCCGTCTGGTTTGAACTGCAGTCTGCCCTGGTGGGCATAGTGGGTGGCATCCCACTGATTGGCGTAATAGGTAGTAGCAACCCGGCACTGGTCCGCATGGTGAATGGTATTCCACTCAGAAGAGGAACTTATCTGTCCATCAGAAATGTTACCGCTTTCCATACCCAGGGCATATTGGCATTCTAAAGTTTTCACAGAAGGGCAAGTTCCATGAATACAATGAAGACTCAGCAAAATATAACCTAAGTATATTTTAAATGTCAGATCTCGATAGCCGTAGTGGAATATTTTTTGCCAATAGCAAGAGAAAAAGAGGTCCTAACACAGCAACCTGTGACATTAGTCTTGTTCTATTGTTAGAGGGTCTGAATTGTGATCGTTTAGATAGTCACAAACTATTTTCTCTTTGCAATGCCTTTAAGACGTAAACCACGGCAGTGTAGAATCACTCGCTAAGAACAGCCGCAATTTAGTCGACAACAAAAATTGATGATGGCAACATATAACGTCTATTACTATAAAAAATGTGCTTTACTCGCAAACTTTTTAGAGAATATCCATGATCGGTGTCCATGTGGTGTCTCATTGTGACCATGAAACGTTCATTGCCTTACAGTATTATATACCCGAGATTTTGGATTGATGACAAAGTAGCCATCAAAAAGGATTACTAAATGGGGAGCAAAGTATTTCACCCACGTCACGCCCTCTTATCCTGAACAGACAAGTGGCTTGGAATTTACTAGTTGTGGATCCATGCAGCGTCTTGCGTTTGCACCAATCAGCACTATGACTGATGATACAGAAACGCCATTGAAAGTTCTCGAGGACAAGTATGATAATCGTCATTTTAGGCTAAGGACTTGTCCTTTTCATACAACCGAGGACAGAGGCTCTATCGCCTTCAGTTTCGTATATTCCATTCAACCAAACTGTACGAAAGAGTCCCTCGCAACTGATTAGGAGGGAAATCCAACAACATGCAACCCCAGTGAAGTTAGTAGCTTGGGCTAAAAGAGCCGTCTCCCCTCGCTCCTCGCCTCTAGTAGCATTTCGCCGGGAGAGAAGTCTCCGCCTCCGTGATAGAAATTCCAAACCAATGACGTTAGCAATATTTACATAATTAATGCGGAAGACATGGGGGTCCAAATATAAATTTATTTGATTTTAACTTTCTCCTGGTCGATTTTCGTGAGGTTTTGTGTTCTTCGGCGAACGAGCACCAGCAAAACATTCTCTAATGCTTCTTCTAAAGAAGAATACATTCCGCTAATAGTAACTGTTTGGTAATATATATATTGCGTTTACATTTGACCTTTGCGGTCCTTTTTTCGCTTGACTGTCATTCGTAAACAGCTAAAACAATATAACTACCTACAGACCAGTTAGAGCTCATAACCAGATTCCCGACAGCTTTTACCCTCATCTGTTTGGAATTTCTGTCGCTGAGGCGCGGACGTTTCTCCTGGTGCAACGTCCCAATGAACGAGGAGAATTTGTTGTTTTCGCAGGCTAGTAAATAAGTAGAAGTTCATCGGATGACAGAATTGTATTTGCCCATGATTTCTCGATGGCTGTGGCTGTTGGTGAGGTTCACCCATCACAGATTCATGTGGATGGGTACGAAACAGACCCAAAAGCCGACATCTTCGATAATGACGAAGAGGACTATAGGTCATTAAAAGGTCGCTATTAGTACAGAGACACTAGATACTTGCATATATTTTCATGGATTTATGAGGTTCGTAAAGAGACCTGATCATCTGTAATAATGGAATCTATTCGTAACTTAGGAGATACGTAAACCTCTTATTATTCGTGATCATTATTTCCATATTTGTGGGATCGAAGAGACGAGTCACATGACGACACCTTCCCTACTTTAAATACAAGAGGTTTAAAAAATCCAAAGGCATGGATGCCCACGATAAAAGGAAAAACCACAACATCAGATAGTCGTACGAAAAAGGACCACCGAGGAAATAACTCTCCAAAACAGAGGGGATCGAATTGCGCTTTTCACGGTTGAGGAAAATCAAACCAACGAATCATAGCAAGGCATTGTGCTATGCTTTATAAGGTTACGTCTGTATCCAGTGGACCTTATTGCAAGTAATACTAGCAATACGCACTCGGAACGTTGTGCTCTTCTTTTCTTGATCCTTTTAAAGGGAAGATCGCAGGGCAAATAGAGAATATTACACGGTGGCGAGAAGATATGAATTTTATGTTCGAGTGGCAAGAACAATATCTCACGAGTGAACGCAGCGAACGAGTGAGATATTGCTCTTGCCACGAGCACATAAAATTCATATCTTCGAGCTAACGTGTAATATTCTTTTTATTATATAAACATACTGATGACGGCGTTTTTGATGATTTTCCGAAGATTTCCGACCACCTTCCGAGGATTTCCGAAGATTTTTCAATTGTCCCGAAGACCAGACGAACGTTCCCGAACATTTTCCGAGAATTTCCGAAAATTTCCGAAGATGTCCGAAGATTGCCGAGCACTTTCGAGGAAAAGCCCGAAGATGTTTCGATGATACACCAACGAATTTAAGTACAATTTAAGAGACAAACCTGATGTCAGTGAAATTATCGATATCTTCACATGTAAAAATATCGTATTTTTACTTGTGTTCAGATACCACATTTCTCGGTGATAGAAATCCTTGTAAAACACTGCAGTTTATATAATAAATATTATTACTTTGTTATTAAGCATGTTTATCTCTTAGCTTAACTGCTTAGTGAGAACAAGTTTTTAATATCCATTTTGCATTCATTCGATACCTTAAAGATAGCTTAAAACCGGCATTTAAGGCTCTTAGTTAATTTAGATACTCAACTGACAACTCACATTAATTTTCTAGCCCTCCCCTTCCATCCAGAGCCTCCTAACAGTTAATGAAGATGCATGTAGAACTATAATTACAGTCTCAGTCTAAATTTTTGGGACACTTTACTTATGCGGTCTTCTTTCCCTCCCAATGTTGGCGTTCAAGATTTGGTGAGTTAACAGTGCGATAAACAACATTGTGAGGACGAGGAGACCGGCCAGAAGGAAAAAGAGACGTCGGGTAGCGTGTCCGAGTTAATTTTGTCGCGACTGTAGCTTCTAGTCGAAGCTAATGATAGTGAATATCCCTAAACATAATTATAGTCATATTAATAACAAGTCTGGATCTTGGAATATCTCCCTTCAAGAGACTCGACAATAAGCTAGTTCCATTTTATTATATTTTTGTGTATTTCATCAGGGTGCTGGGAAAGGTGAGGTGTGCCCTGTTATGAAGACATGTGAAATGAAACTCTCTCTCTTTCCTAACCTTTACACTGCCAAAGTTTACCATGTGGAGCAAACCCAAGAATGCACCCACAGCGAAAAGTGCCAGGTGTGTTGATGCATTCCCTGTTATGTTCAGGCGTACACCACCACGACCGAAAATCGGACTGACATTCATCAACATCTGGTGAGGAATAAAGGAAACGCTTTTTAAGAACAGTTTAAAGGAACATTAAACTAAGATATTAACAGAGAGAAGAAGTGTGACGCCACGTTGCCATGGTAGCAAAAATTCTGGATCACAACGATAGAGTGCTTTTAAAGCAAGGACGACGGCGACAACAACGAGAACGGCAGAAAATCGATAGGTTTATATTAGCAAAACAACCACGTTGCGCGTGCATCATGCTCTTTTTCTTCCAACACATGGGACATAAAAATTTCACATTCCCGCTCTATGGAGCTGGTGAACACAGCACCAACATTTTCTGTTTCTTTTTCTAAACTCAGATACGGCACTTTTGCAACCACTTCAACCCCACAAGAATTTCGCCAAGATTTAACAAATTAAATGAAACTGAGTAAGATCGATGAAGTTTGAAACAGTGCGAATTCCCTTTTTATTTGACGTTTCTGATTTGTTGTCATCCAAAAATTTTGCTACCATGGCAACATGACGCGACTTCTCTCTATCATTGTAAGAAAACAGCCACTTTGTTTTTAATCACGATGCTTACCTTTACATGTAGCTCCAACCTTTTCAAACCCATCTTTGCAGTCGCAACGGTAAGAACCAGGCTCATTCACACATTCTGAGTTTGGCGGACAACGGTGTGACTTCTGGGCAGCACAGTTTTCTTTGTCTAAATAAACAACACAGCAAAAGTACTGTACAAGAAATGTTTGGAATGAGAGTGAAGGAAAGACAAATAACATTTGATAACTGTAGTGTCGCTAATATGCTACAACGTCTGTTCCCAACTTGGCATGCAAGTACATTACCACCCTTTTTTCCAGGTTTTCAATCTCATCTTATAATTCTCTTCAACCCGGCCGCCTCCTTTGGTCATCGAGCGCTACGTTTGAGGACTCCTTGCGATTAGTTTGATACTACTCCTTTAACGAAAAATTAGCCGGTTTCGACGAGTTGTCAATGCATCTAACGACAAAGCTTGCTCCACGAGAATACTAGTATTAAGTCTGTATACTACTAAGTGCGTGAAGAATATTGCAAATTTGGCAATGTTTTTTTTCCTTTTCTGATTTCAGCCTGCGAGCTAAAATAATTCTAATGAAACCACAGGAAACCCAGGCTCTGTGATAGTACCACAGTACACTTCCAGTAAAATTACAGTGTTTGTATGGGGTAAAAAAAACCTTCCTACATTTTCTAGGAAATACTAAATAAAGATCAACGAAACTTACTCTGCAGTTAGTTGTTGTTGTCCTTATTGCTCCAACGAAGTTTCGTGATAATTTGCGGTAATTTGTTCAAATTCACTCTATATACAATATACAATAATAATTTATAACATAGCGCGCGTGCTTACCCTATGTAAGTCCTATTGAGCCGCTATGAACAAAATCTTTATTTACGCACGCCCGTGCGTAAATAAGATGACGTGAGCATTTTTTTTATCTGGCTGCAAAGTACAGTTGTCGTCTTTTAAGCTGCAGTGCAGTGCAGTTTTCCTTCTCTTTAAAATATGGACGAAACCAGCGAAAAACTGCCCAATTTTTGTATCGGCATTGACCTTTTAGGTCCTGATCCAACAAGCAGCAAAAATAAAGCCGAATTAAAAAAACTCGCAAGTTGCGCGTTTCGCAAATTTATCGGAAGACCAGCTGCAGCAAATTTTGGCCAAAAGACATTCACTGGGAACAGAACAGACACCAACTGGTCATCAACAACATTTAAGGGTAAAGTCTCCGTTTTTAATTGTTGTTTTTAACTTTGTTACGCACTTTTATTATCTCCGAACAATCCGACTGAAGCAGGAAAATTTCTCTCGCAATAACAACACAAATTACACAAGAAGACATAAATTTATTACTCACAAAAACAACTGCTGCCAGGTCTTCTCAAGAAGCCGTAATGACCAGCCAATGCTCGTAAATGAATATAAGTTTAAAGAAGGATGACAGTCGTCTTCGCTAAAAACATGTTTTCTGGATTTCGCCGAGCAAAACGTAAACATCTTTTCAGCAAATCCAAACCATACTCCACGACTTCTTACGAACATGTTAGTATTTTAACTTTTGGTGAACTTTGAGACTCTTTTACCTTTGTTTCTGCTTAGTTTCCATTGATCGTTAACGAATAAAGAAGCAAATTTTTTTTCTCAGTTTTACAGAAAGAACATTTTCATTCAAACTAGACGATTGTGGCGTGTTCGTAATCAGCCAATAGAACCGTTTGTTATTGTGTAGCGCGTTACGAGAATTTTGCAGTTAATCAAAAAGCAAGCATTTTTGTCAGCTATGTTATAAAAGAATTTGCTCATGCTTTTAGCTGTGCGTATATCGAGTTATGGATGCACTTGGGAAGTTTGGAGAGCACTCAAGAAGCTAGAGTTGCACTCGGCTATCGCCTCGTGCAACTCTTACGGATCTTTCGTGCACTCCAAACTTCCCGCGTGCATCCATAACTCGATATACGCACGCTAAGCATGAACAAATTCTTAAATTATTAGTTCAAATTCACTCCATATACAATAATAATATTATTATTGTATATAGAGTGAATTTGAACAAATTACTGCAAATTATTACGAAACTTCGTTGGAGCAATAACGACAACAACAGCTAAGTGCAGAGTAAGTTTCATTGATCTTTATTTAGTATTTCCTAGAAATTTTAGGATGGTATTTTTACCCCATACAAACACTGTAATTTTGCTGGAACCGTACTGTGGTACTATCACAGAACCTGGGTTACCTGTGATGATACTTATTTTGATTAAAATATCCCTCACAAATAAATGAGCAATTTCATCCCTATTATTCATATAAAAAGGGGTTTTCCCCCTCATAAAAATTCAAAATTTAATTCTGGTGTGATACGGCGTCTGAATTTGCCCAAAAATTTCAACCCAATTTAGAAACTAGATGGAGTAATGTTAGGCCAAGATAATTCACACATCTTCCTCTTGCTTTCAGGTAATACCTTGTTGACAGTCATGGATATCTTCCTTGCATTCATTAATATCTGTAATTGATCAAGAACATAAAGTGGAAAGCTGAAAACAGGCGACAGCAGAAGATATATAAAAGTCAGGGTCTTAAGATAACTGAGGAGAATGTGCTGCCTTTGCAATGACGCTCGCAAACGGTTGGACACTCTAATCTTCTAGGACAAGGAAGAAAAACCTTAGGTCCCGTCTCACAGTACTGTCACTTATCTGGTTCTTGTGGGACGTAAAAGAACCAACACCACTGTTCGAAAAGACGGGACGTAGACCCCAGTGGTGTGGCTAACCTCTCCTGGGCTGGGTAGGCTATCTGTAAGCACACACTTAAATTGGAACCCCGCTCTGTAAGTTCCGCACCATATGGTGGAGGTGATAAGTAAAATTATTACAATAGTGTAATAAAGCAACCGCTAGATAACTGGACAATTATTCGACGATTATTCCACCTGATCAGGTGGCGATGCCGTGAAAAAAAGCATTCAGCCGACCGTATTACAAAGTTCCTCAATTAAAACAACAATTCTTGCTTTGAAACGCCGGTTAACTGCAGTAAAAGAAATGGCAGTTTGCTCAACAGAGGAGCTGTTACTTTTTAATAGCTTAACAATCCGCAAATAAGACCTCGAAAAGCCACCCCTTCTCCTCGGCAATTGCCTCCCCTTGGACCCCCCATCCCATCAGAATTTCCGTTGCCCGTTGGTTTGGATATTTTCTGGAACTAAAATATATCGTTCGTAGAAGTCATCGTTAGCTTCAATTAATGTGGCTGGTGATAGTTTCCATCATTTTTCATCACGTTTACATCAATATTAGTTTTCAGTTGATGCTATAATAAGAGGGACAAGCTGCCAGTTTAACACGACACTGCTTACTTGAATGACGGCTTTAGACACAAAAACAAATAAACACACGGTTGTTGCTTGGGCATCACAGTTGACAAACAATGAGTTATTGTCTCCTAGCTCTTTATCTTACCTACACACTGATCAGACTGATCAGTAGGACGCTTTCTGTATCCATCACGGCAGACACATCTGTAGCGTTTGTCCGTGAATCCTACCTGACACAATTTATTCTCTGTAGCAGGGCAAGGATCTCCTTTCATTTTACAAATATTCTGAAGGTAAACATTTTTATTTTTAATTTTGTCATAATTATTTTTTTAACCATTATCATTACTAAACCTTTGGGCCCGGTTCATGGAAAGATGGTTCAGTTTAACTCAGGATTAACCCAAACCTCAACCAAAGTTTTCTCGTGTAAGAACAAGCAACTCGGGGTTACAAATTACTGTTGAGCCTTTACCAAGAGATACAGTAATGATAACACAAAATGTTACCCAAAGCAATGAATAGGAATAAAAATACAGAAACGGAACAAAATTTTAATCCTGGATTAACGCTAATCGGC
>OZ037775.1:10220949-10298449 GCA_964035525.1 Porites cylindrica | reverse complement strand
GTTGTTGTTGTTTGTCACTTGCGTTGCAATTCCTGGCAACCCAGGTTCCCAACAGACTCCTCGGGGTTTTTTTTTTTTTTTGCACGCCCATAAGAATTGATGAAATAAAAGCAATGTCACGTGGTTTTACAGGTGGCAAACAAGTGAAAATAATTTGCAAATGCAAGATATTGAGGTCGAGTATGTTTATTCTAGACAACCGAAAATAAAGAGCTTTTCATCTTAAAGGTGATGATAGCAGATAATAGGAGGAGGTGATCATTGTTACTTTTTTGGATACAGTGATGACCGTAGATGTCCTCACAAGCAATAATGACGTAACGCTTGTGCACTGGACGAAAAATTGGATTTTCACAAATTTGCCCCCTGTAAATATGTTGCAAAATTGTTAAAACCCAGGAGTAAATCTGCAAAGGTGGTAAATGCCCATTTTGCATCGTAATATTTACACCCCCTGTTTTTTGGTATGCAAATATGGCATTTACCATCTTTGCCCCATATCTGGTTCCTTGGAGAAACCAGTGTCGCGACCTTAGCCATGCTAGTATCCTTGTTTGAATCTCAATGAATATAATACGTACTGCACGTATATTAAAGCTTCAAGAACAAAACTATTGGGAGGAAAAAAGATCCCCTGAAGAATAAAACAACACTGATTCAAAAGAAAACATAACATAACAAAACGTAACCAAGCATTAAATAAATGTCTGCATCATATACAACATAAACCCTCGGACTAATAAATCCGCAATGTTTTGCCCACAGGATTTATTACCAGAAAACGTTCTCTAGAACTTATATGCTGTAAGTTGAAAGGTGCCTTACTTTGCAGCGTCTCGAAAAAAGGCAAAGTTGCCTCAGTCTGTGTGTTTGACATCAAGAAATTTCGAGGGTCATTGAATCTGGTTTAACCACTTAACGTGTAACAATTTGACAAAGTATATGGAATACCGAGAAAAGCCAGTCGGAGACGAATAGTAAATATAGACTTTTTTCTTCAGAAATGATGGACAAGGAGATGAGGAAAATCTAGAAACAAACTTATTCATTTCAGCTTCAACTATGCCGTAATTAACTTTTCTTTTTCTTTGCCGCACTTAAAACCACTTTAATGCACTGCGAACTTGCATTGGACTCATTCTACATTTTATTAGTTCTAGAAAGAATCAGTCATTTTCTTTTGCTTATAGTTAAACACTATAGAGCTACGCCTTTTTTACTACTTTTGAGACACTAAGAATCAATTTCAAGTTAAAAAAACTAGCACTTACTAGCATATACCACAGCACAAAGTCCATATAAGAAATCCACACAACGAAAACAAACAACTTCATGGAGGCCATGGGAGCTTTTGCTAAGTTTTTAACTTCCCTCGTGATTGCTTAAGTCTAATTTTGAATAAACCTTAAAAAGTTCGTGTTTTCTTCGTTGCACTAATGAATAAAATATCTCATTTTAATTTCAGATTGTAATTTCTTGAAATCGTGGACTGTATGGTTCATTTATATTAATTAGCACTACAGCATTTTATTTTACTTATGAATCCTCTCTTGACTTATAGCATTTTTATTATCATCTTTATTTATTTGTCATAGGGATCTTTGTACCAAACCTTTAAAAAATCACCCAATTTTTGAAGATTTTTTATTTTATTTATTTATTTATTTTTTATACCGCATTTAAATCTTCAGGTGGGTTTCAATTAGCTGAAAATGTTAAATTTGATCTGTTAATTTTTTCCCCTTACTGGTTGTATATTGTTCAGTGCGGGAGGTACAGGCCGATTTTTAAATTGAACCTTCACAAATATTTAGATAGCTTTACTAACTAAAGGAGTTTCTGTCCAATGCCGGATACACAGGCATCTATCCCCCTCGTCTTTGACGGGCATGCAGTGAACAGTTGAAGAGTATCACTCGACTCTAATTTAAAAAAAAAGTTCTCAAGCACTGTACTTGTGCAAACAAGGTTGCTAGTCGAACTACCATAAAATATCAATGCTAAGATGTTCTCTCCAGAATTTTTTTTTTATTATTCCAATTCTACATTTAAGCTAGATCTTCCTTTTCCGCAACGGTGCAAACTTATGTCACTCAACCGTGTTTGCCATATACTCTTCCAACAAGGACTTGTACGAACATCACCTACGAGTAGTTTTTTACTATTATTAAATTATGCTTGGTTTTGCTTGCTTTCCTACCTCCGCATTAAAATTATTACAAACGAAAATTATTTTGGTTGTGGTCGTTTTGTGATAATCATGATTGGCTTACGCAAACATCAAGCACGTGTAGCACACCTTTTTGTACATTTCTTTTCCGGTCGTTGTTTTACACGACTACAACGTGAAACTTCCTAGTTACACCTTTAATGGAGGAAATGTCGTACTATATGTTTCCTTTCGCTTTTTTTTCATTCACTGCGGCTTATTTGGTGGCCGCTAGCACTTCTCATTTTCTCAGCGCCGCTATAAGATTTTCATGTTTAATTTAGTCTCAGCTGAGATCCGAAAATTTGGGTTTATGGCTCACTTGAGCCGAGACATGTCTAATCTTAATCTTTGACTGTTAAGCATCACAAAAATACATGATAGCAAGAATAAACGGTAGCTTTCACTCTGTAAATCGAAATTTCAGTTTCCTAACAATAATCTCTTTTTAGCCACCACCTTGGACTTCGGGGGAAGGCTGAGACGGCAACGAGAACGTCAAAAAGGAAATAGGTTTAGAATAGCAAAACAACAACTTTGCACGTGCATCACGCTTTTATGTATATTTCTTTGCAGTCTAGTATCGTTTTCGAATCCGTCGCCGTCGTTGTTGCTTAAGCTCCCTAACATCGCATTTTATTTGGGTCAAGCAATAAGACCGGCAGTTGCCACTTTGTACTTGCATAATAATAACTAGAAAAAATTGTAAGGTTAGCGAAATTGTTTCAGAAAAGAGTTAAATTAACAATTTCTTGCTGAACATCTTTATATAGTGCTTTCATGATCCGGAATCAGCTTCCGAAGTTTCAGCTGAATGTGAATTCCCCGCACATCTCATCAAATATCAATGAAATTGCCGAACTAAGTTCACCGACGACAGAGATTTGCAACTCGTTACGCTTGTCCTCACAGAAGAAAGTGATGCCTGGCTCCTTGCCGCAAGTGACAGCAGGCTGCTAATGACAACCTACTATGAGAGCCGAGTTCAGTCTAATACGCGCGCTGATTTCAAACTGACATACAGAGAGAATTATGGGAAGTTATGAAAAACAGTTTTCTTTTGGGGTGGGTGGGTAATAGGTTTATAGCCAGCGAAAAACTCATCAAAGTCTATATCTACTGTGGCCTATCCGGTACCGTCAGAGAGTATATAAGAGAGATTTCTGTCGCCATGTCTAAAAAAGCAGTTGAAAGTCGCTAGTTACGGTTTAAAACGGACGAATTAATCGCTGCCAACACACGAAAAGTTGCTCTTGGCAAAAGCGACAGATTTGTAAGGAAATGAACAACATTTAAAAGCACAGAAATAATGACCTTTCAGTCTCTTAAACTGTTTAAACTATGAGGCTCATAGCGAGATCACCGACTAAAACAGACCTATAATCCACCTTTCTTGACCCCACAATCGGTTGTCCAAGACAAAATCACTTCAACTAAACACTTATAAAGCGGTTTCATGCTTGTACACAATATTCTTATAACAGAGCGCCACGACATACCTGAAATCTGTCTGTCAACAACTTCGGGAAATCACAAAATTAACCACGTTCGCGGCACTGATAGAACTATCCACAACCAACCAGACACAATGTTTCCACACTTAATAAGGGCGAAATATCATCACCTTACTCTCTCTCTCTCTCTCAATAACTCTCGCTTTCTCCACATAAATCATCACATGTAAACTTTGCTGACACAATCGATTTATTCAAGATCCCGGATGTAGACGAGCCGTTTTGAAAGGGATACATGGACGCCGGCCTTCAAAACAATTTTTCACTAAGTCTCTGGCCTAGTCAGAAATCACCATCAATTTTGCTCTCGCCGAATAGTTTTGAATCCTAAAAGCTACTTTTTGAGGCCAGAGACTCGTCACCGCCCACATCAAAGCTTGCAATATGATGTCTTTCCGTCTCAAGCCCGAGATTAGTGTTTCATCCGTTTAGCCAAAATGAGACGAAATACGGTAACATATTGGACGACGGCAGACTTTGCCAATCGTGAGACTTGTTCCTTCATAAGGCTTAATGATGTCTTCAGGAAAACTTTGCTGCAGGCGGCCAAAAAGAAACCTAGAAAATAAACCGACCACTGAAAAATACTTCTACCGCTCGGGCTGATTTCAAATGTCATGGTGTTTTATGACAAGGAGAGAATTATGGGTAATGATAGGTAGGGGAGAGCTGCGGGGGGGGGGGGGGGGGGGGGGGGGTGGTGTGGAAGATGTGAACAACATATTAAACACATGTTTTTTGATCTATTGCAGCTTTTAAGGAGATTTTTGTACTGAAAAGATCATTAAAAAAGAAGAATGGTCAAGTACTGTACAAGGCTCAAATGAGACTTTCGCTAACAATTTCTGGAGGTACCTTTTATCAAATCCAGACAGAAATATATATATATATATATATATATGTTGAGTGAACTGCAGCAAGGGTGCCTAGCAGAACACTACTTTTTTCGCGGTTCGATAAACAACTGGATTCCGCATGGAATAGACAACAAAATGAATGAAACGTAGTACACAAATTATCACTTTCTTATCTGCAAAAATCGGCTTATGGTTCAATGCCATTAGAGCCCGCTGAAACTAGACCTAGATCCAATTTTCCTGAGTCGAGAGTCGCTTCTCCAAGGTACAATCAGTTAAGCTAAACACCGACGAAACAATATTAATGGCTGGCACCATGGCACAGAATATTTTGGCCAAATCGCAGTTAAACCACGCGATCACATATGTGTCAACACCATGCGGAAATCACACAATCACACAGTTGCAGCACTGATAAGACTATCCACAACCACGCATAATCTTCTCACGTTTAACATAAGTGAAATATCATCGAATAACTCGGCAAAACTCAGCCTATTGCCAGATAAACACCTCTGGACTTTTGTCTTACACTCGTCTTATTCAAATTCCCGTATGTAGAGTCACAAGGTCGGAGGCATGGGTCAGAGTTGACCGGCAATTTTGCTCTCACCTAATTCATTTGACTCCTAAGAGCCTGTTCCCGAGGCTAAAGACTCAGTGGTCACCTTAGAGAAGCGAACAATATCTTACCTTTCTGTCTCAGCCCGGATCCGGGTGATTCATGATCCGTTTGGACAAATGAAATGATTATAATACGATATTGGACGATGTAGACTGCGAATCGTAAGAACTTTGTCCCATCTCAGAGCTTTACATGATGCTCTCCGGGAAACTTTTCTAAAGGTGACCAATATAAAACTAAACTGCTAAACGGCACTGAAACCAACATTAGGCGCTCGCTGATTTCAAATAACTGTCACTTGTGTTAAAGAAAGAATTGTGGGTAGGGAAAAAATAAGCGGGAGGGGTGGGGGGGGGGGGGGGGGGTAAGAAAGTAATTCTTTCTACATCCACTTCTACACAAATCCCTAGCCATAAAACAAGCAAAAAAAAAACGACATAAGCAAACAACACAGTGAACATATGTCAAGCTATTAGACAGAGGAAAATGCGAAAAATTACAAAATGTTTGCTAACCCGGTTTTTATAACTCCAGGGAGATATATATATTTTATTTCTTTATTACTTCTTCAACGCCTTGCCGCAAAGATCAGTTTGCCGTTTTATATTATGTAATTGATGCCCAAGCGGTAATATCTTAACGGAGGCAGCTCGTCTCACAATTAATATAGCCTGTTCACAGACCCGCTCTAGAGAAACGGAATAAAACAACGTCTGTGTACACGCTACTCACATGATGTCCTGAGAAATCGTTAAGTCATTGAAATGTCTTGTTAATCTAGTCCCAAAGAGGTGAAATCGAGCGCTTGAATTGTTCCTACGTGCAGCACACAGATCTCGTGTGTGGATCGTAGCGGCCTGGAAACCTAGCTAGCCATGTATATTTCCAAGTATTTGTATATCTTTTGGTGAACATCGCGTCCACAATGACGTCATCAAGCGATAAACTTAGTCCAAAGTTCACATCATCTTCGTTCTATGTTTCATTCCCTTTTTATTGGCCTGCTCCCAATGTATGGTTCTTCATAGTTCAGTTGGTAGAGCATTGCAGCTATATAGCGGAGGCCATGAGTATTCTAATCCCGCTAAGTCCCCAAAATAATTTCAGGTTAATTTGCAATTCCTTAAATTGCAATTACCACTCCGACGATCATGTCTTCATTTAAATTAGTCCATTCTTTTGAATGTTTTTGCGACCATTTTGGCGACCATTTTGGCGACCAAGAAATGCTTCTGGTGATACATTTCGACGGCAAAAGTATTTTAGAGAGAACATAGAGCAATTTAGATCAGTAGTCTCAAAATAAGTAGTTATTTAGTTTTACTGACGAGTTTGCTTAGGTCGCGGGTTATGTGTCGGAAGAGCGTTCAAGCTCGACTTTTTACCGTCAAAACCTTAATTTGCCCTGGATACTACCTTTGAGTTCATGTTACTACCAATTCGACAAAAATCCACAATTAACTTGGCGCTTTCCCCGTCGATAGACCAAAAACTGGTGTGAACAGTTATGTTTATTGATTGCCGTTGAGCCCGAGTGTCTTACCCTTATTTTCCGACTGACGACCGAAATGTTTCTAAAAATGCTTTGCCATACGCCTATTGGAATCTAACAAGAAAAAAAAGGTAGGAGTTCTCACGACGAGAGATTCGCCGCTTGTCAGCTATCATGTTTTCAACCTGGTAGGGATACGTTTCCATAGAGTTGACTTCCTGTTGAAGCCCTGGTCTTATACTGTCTATACATCTTTGTACGGAGGACTAGAAAAAATAAATCTAGGGGTGCTCAAGCGGGTTGCTCGCAAGACCAAAATTGAATGCAGCACCGAGTTTCGGGAAGGTTTTGTCAATTTAGAATGAGCAAACACCGTAGGAATACATGAATGGTAATAGGACCCTGATAGTCAGCTGAAATCTGTGAATATTAATTGATATAAAACTGACAAATCGATCAAATTTGATCTGTTTTGATCGCTGAAATATGGCCTTATTTTAATTGAAAGGCAGACGCTGGCAGGCAGACTGTTCCCCATGCTTAGTTTAATATAGCCCCATGAGTATTTTTAACATTCTCTTCCACTGACAATGGCTATTATATCAGAACGCTGGCGACTGGCGTTACTATGCATCCCAAGTTAGCATGAGTTTACTAATTAGCCGCTAACAGGGTGTCCCAAAAGTTCGTTCCTCTACTTTATAAGTCTTTATTCCAGTACGATTGGACTTGCTTAGCACATCGTTTCAACAGAAGTTGTGTCTTTCAATATAATTCACTATTTTCATACTTGTTGTGCCATCTTTTGACTCGAATATTCGAATTGTCTACTTCGGCGCTAAAGGTGCGCGTGCGCGAGTATATTTTCCAGCCACATATTTTTTGTATTTCATAGCCCGAACTGCTGGAACTCCTTCCTTGTTTTTTGTGAATATCACGAAAGATAAACCCCCTTAACCCAAAAACGTTCAGCTGCGTGAGACCATAAGCCTGTATACTTCGATTTACTGGCTTATCTGTCGTAGAAATTGCTTAAAAACCGGAAAAATCCGAATGTTGGGTGGTAGAATGATCATGGAGAAATGAAGGTTATGAAGGCAAGAAACTAAGGGGAAGACCAAAAGCCCTGAATAAGGCAGCTAAAATAGTTTTAAAGAAGGCTAGATTCAAAATAGGAGACTCGACAAGGAAGCTCATTCTCACATAGTTAGCAAGCAAAATAAAAGGGTTATGAATAGCCGTTTAAAATGTTTAAAATTAGAGGCCCCTGAGATAGCAAAAAAACCTCTGCTTACTCTGCCAATTAACGCCCAGCTCGTTTCAAATTTGTAAAGAATTACAAAAGCCTTGCTGTGGAAGGGGGCCGAGATGATTATCTTTTTTGGATGAATGCCCAAAATACATCTATTTCAGCTGCCTAAACTAAACAAATTTTGTTTGGGGGTTGAACTGGATCCTGCGCACCAGGTGATAAAAAACCTGAAAATGGATCATTTGTGGGTCAACACGCTGTATTCCACTTCATGCCGCAACGGCTACAGAATGTGATAACAAAACAAAAAGGGCATGCCAGTCACTGAAATTCGGAATACATGTACTTGATAGAGAAATAAACATCTTCTAGAAATTTCATGTAAAAATAAAGTTTTGATCAAAAGTTATAGTGTATGAAATTAGAGGAACGAACTTTTGGGATACCCTGTATATGATCTTAATGAACACTAACTGCTGACCGAATACTATAAACAACTTTTAAACACAAAGAAACTACTTCAAGGCTAACACTAACACATACCAGCATACACCAGAGCACACAATCCATAAGAAATCCACGCAAGAAAAACCAGTAACTTAATGGAGGCCATGAAAGCCGTTGCCACTGAAGACTCCAATTCCTCTGTTGATTCCCTGAAGACAGACTGAAATTCAGTTTACCATAAAATGTTCCTGTTTTCGTTCCTAGTTGCACAATGCAATTAATAATTGAAAAGCCGCATTTTAAATTGAGTTTAGTAATTGAAATCTTCGGATGCATCTTAATATAGATCATTTATGTCAGTATCATTGTCATACTTTACGCTTTTTTGTTAACGTTCTTTGCACCAAATCATTTTTCAAGAATTACAAAAGACTTTACTATTTTACCATTTTATTAATGTGGGGATCAGTTTGGTTCGGTTCCGGTTAGCTCTAAAAAATGTGAAATTTTATCCATCCGCATATTCTCCTCTACCCGCATTTATATTGGTTAGCCGTGTGGGTTCCAACAGGTATTTCTATTTTATTGACAAAAGAGTTAATATATCCATTTTGCATTGTCTGATCTATATACTTTTGAATTGTTCTCCTTTTATGTTCATATGTGGCGATCAGAAAACATGTGCCTGTTTAACATTATCACCCGACTTTAAAAATAACTTTCTTAAACAAAAATGCAAACGAGGTTACCAGTCGAACTACCACTACAAATAATCACTAAAAAGTTCTCTCCAGAAAGGTTTCATTTCAGTTTTACATAAAGGCCAGACGCTTCCTTTTCCATGGTCTCCTTTGCGGCCCACGCAAACGAATTCATAAATCCCCGCCCCCACGCCTGGGAACACCGGAAGAACTATACGGGACTACGGCCCGAGGGCTGCGAAGGAGACTACCTTTTCTGTAACTGTGCAAATTAAACTTCTGTCTATTTAAAATCCTCTGCTGTTCGAGAACAGTAGGAAATCGTTATTGCATATGACGCGCAAGCAGCCACGAGGGCGAAGGCAATGACAGCAAGAACGTCAAAAAAACAATTATAGTAAATAAGTCTGGCAAAATAGGTGCACGTATTTTTTGGGTACTTATTGGCAATTAAGGCTAAGTATAGTTTCTTAATCAAGTCCTTAATTTTTAGGAGGGAGAAATCTCAATAAACTTGGTTTTCGGTTCTTAGAAATATACCCTGCGAGCGGAGAGGATGTCTCTTGCGTGACTTTTGTTTACGATTTCGTTCGCGTTGTTTGTCAGTCGCGTATTTGGTTTGTTATAAAACATGATACTAAATACTCGATTGACAAGCGAAGGGAACGACGTCGTAAACGCAAAAAGTTACACACCAAGGTTAAATAGTTTATTAAAATTTAACAGTAGCCCACATATAAGAACCTGCTTGCTCTTGGCTAAACAGTTCTTGTTTCTTTTTGGTCTCAACGTGGCAAATTTCTTCCAGGAGGTTATTAATCCGCTAGGTTCTATTCGCGGCTATTTACCGTAACAGGTTTAAAAAGTAAACAGCTACAATTCTGAACGTGTATTGCACTTTATTTTAGCTTATTATGGTACATTGCCATTGCCGACTATGACCTGAAATTACCTAACTTCAGGTTTTACTGAGGTCGTAAAAACAAGACGACGATTTTCTTGTACTCTTTTATACTTGGATGATGCCTATAAGAATTTGTCTCCAGAAAAATTCACCTACTTTTGACAAATTGAATGTGATGGATTAAAATCGATGAAGTCTGAAACAGCGCAAACTCTCTTTTTTAGTGACGCTGTCGCGCTGTCAACTGGCTCTAGGAGTCTAGGGACGAGAACGTGACCTTACCTGATGCCACCATGGCGACGCCAGCAAGTGAATACGTTATTCACCTCTTTTATGTCTCTCATTGAAAGGAGTTCACAAAAGCAAGTTTTTTTTATAAATTTTGTGCCTTGAAACATCTTTATTGATGCTCTTGGCCTTGACTTTTATGAAGGCTGTTTACTTACTTTTGCAGGCAAGGATTTATTGTTCAATAAATCTTGTATTTTTGAGAGCTTCGTTTGTCATTTCCTTTAATCTTCACTTCTTTGGAGGATTTGTTGTAGTAACTATCAACGCCCCCCGTGAGTTTTAAGAGGTTCTAGAACACTGAGGCTGATGAGCCATCACTGTTTTTATGTCTTAATTGCATTCGAGGTACCTGATAAATATTAGCGGGATCCCGGGAGATCGATCTGCTACTAGTTTATCTCCTCAGTTCACCTTGTAATAGGAAAACTATAACGGTTAGAGACCAGAGATCCATGTACAAACGTCCTCCCTCTCACATAAAAAAATCAAGAGAAGAGCTAGAGACGAGGAAAGGGGGACGTCTGTACACAGACTAAGACCCAGGTAGAACCCAAAATTTCAAAATAAGAAACGTTATAGCAACTAACTGGCAAAAATAACAGGGAAATCCAGAAACCATTAGCAACTTTGAGTCCAAGAATAACAGTAATATTACAGTAACAGTCAAATCAACATGATGACCTTCATGAAACCGTCCACTCTGAACTTTTCACAAACGCTCTGAGATAACATCAATCTTCAAAAATAACCTAACCAGAACTAAGAGATGATATCCCAAAAACTTTAGGCTGGGGTATAATTCCAAGAACAAAATCGCCAGCGATGAAAATAGTAAAAAGTTCACTTGGTAATAATGCAACTCTAAAAATGACGCGATAAGATTGGTAAATTCTCTTGATTCTTACCCTGCTAACAGCCAATCCGTTTGAATGACTCGTTTGATGAGGGACAGGAAGGACTTGAAATAATTCCATGATAAAGGAGAATAAATACGCATGGACTAATACAATTATAGTCAGTTATTGAACCAAAATTCTATGTGTTACTCTCCTTGCCCCAAGGAAGACCTACTATATAGATATAGCCAAGGCCAAACGGGAATTGTAATTGTAGTTTTAGTTTACTTTAAAATGATAATAATAAAATGAAATTGTGTGATGCTAAACGGTGACGGCAACGGCAACGGCAACTGCAAAAGATCAATAGGTACGGTAAAACGGGCAACATAAAACGTGTAACTTTTTTTTGCAACATTGCTGCAAAACGAGTTGAATAGCGATGTTGCATGTTTCACCCCCTGCGAAAAAAAAACTTGCAACAGATAGGTTTGAACGTCGGTGGTAAAACTCGTAACATCGCTAGTGAACTCGTTTTGCACCAGTGTTATCTCTCGACCTATCTTTTGCCCTGTTATCCACGTCAGTGAAGACATTAACGTTTAATCGCAAAAAAGGTTCGCCTCAAAAGAGTTGACCGTTATACTGCTGATGACTTTCTCCTTCTGATTGTCAACGTCTTTCGCAACCCCCCAGGGTCAGCTTTGGAAATGTTCAATTTCATGCTCCAAAACAGTAGACAAGCGAATTACCAACACCTTGATGTCGTGTAATTCATTTTTAACAAAGAGACTGAATGCAGCTTTCCAGGACTGGCGGGCTTGAAAGCAGGTTCTGGAAACTCTACGCTATAATTCCAGCGTCTTTATTGGTTTTATCCGACCCAGTAAGCGACCTCTCCTACCTTTCTTTTGCTCAATTGAGCATACCAATATGGATGGCGTTCGTGTAACACGGGTTGCGCTATTATTTCCCTGTCACTGAGTTCTTCAGCTAAAAAATATTCTTCTCTTGAAGTAGTTTTCATTGCCCTAAGGATCCTGTTCTCAAATGCTCTTGTGAAAGCATTCTCAGGTGAAGTGAGGTTTCCAGTGAGGCGGCCATTACTAATTTTCTGGCTAAAGTGTGGTGCTCAAATGCATAAGGACGACATTTATTGGAGGTACGTACTCCGGCGATTGCCGACGTACAGCAAGAACGTAACAACCCAGGAAATTGTGGTAATCATGGTACGCGCAGCAAAGAAGGAAAATGAACGTGGCTAAATTCTGCATGAACATAAGTTTTGGAAATGTCCTCAATTGGGCTAAGAGAAAATTGGATTTTGCCAGTTTCCTTGGATCCCAACCAACTCGTTTCATTTACGTTTTAAAATCGGATTTTCAGTTGTTGTTAATAAACTTGGACCTAATTTTGTAGACCTATCATTAATACTATTTTCATAAATAGCTGGACAGGGGAAATGAATAGCAGTTGTTTTAACCAATTCATATCTTTATCTTCGTTTTCTTGAAAAGTAGCTGAAGACAAGGATTTTAATGCCCTGTGACTAATGTTAATGCTGGTGAGTTAAAAAGATAATTTCTCAGTCAGTGACAAAGGCGGCTCAGACGGAAGAAAAACTCTAGTTCCGCATAAGCACATATCGACATTCTAGTCCTAGCATTATGCAGAATGTTTATCACATGAACCTAGTTTAGTGGCCTTAGGCCCGGTTCAGACGCCGAACTCTTCATGAGCTGAACCTAATACATTTAATTAGGTACATGAAAAGTTCGGCGTCTGAATCAATTAGGAACGTCGGTTTCAACTTGGAGCCGGAAATTTCGCCTTTGGAGCGCTTTGGAACGGTTTTGATTCAAATGCCGAACTTTTCGTGTACCGAACCTAGTACATAAATTATTATAACGTATTTTGTAAGCAGTTTTACCGAAATGAGCATTTTAGGCCTTTTGAACGTAGTTCAGCTGCAAATAAGATCGGCGTCTGAATCTATTCAGCCGGTCTAAATCATTTGGGTCAGCCTTAATTCGAACTAGGTTCGGCTCATGAAAAGTTCGGCCTCTGAACCGGGCCTTGACTCCCTCGAGTCTCCTGTAGCTTAGTCGGGTAGAGCACCTGGACTGGTATTCAGGGTTGCGATCGACTCCTATTGGGAGAAATCGGATTTTTCTTCCGAGCCGCCTGTGTCACTGACCGAACAAAAAAAAATCATTGATTTCTGAACATTTAATATGTTCCTTCGATCCCCCTCAGCACTTCTGCTGGAGTCGCTTGTAATCATTACGAAATTGTGAAAGGTTTGAACCCAGGAGTCATATCAAAAGGTTGAGTTTGATCGTCCGGGTGAACGTAGTCCTGAATAGGACTGTTGTTGTTGACAGTGACTGACGTTTCGACAACCTGTGCGGTAGTCATCTTCAGAGTCAAAGTGAGTTGTGTCACGTCAGTTGATGGTATTATACTCTGGTTATTGATCTGATTGGTCAATTATGTCGCGATGTTATTGGTCGTCTGTCAGTTAAGCCGTGATGTTATAGGCTATGAAGACTCGTAATCAGTGATTGGTGCGTTTCGATCCGTCTATTGTCACAGTTAAACAGTCGTCTATTGTTAGTCAAATTGTCAGTTCTCCAGTTACGAAATTACCACGGAACTTCTTTCAGCGACATCTGTTCCCTGACTATTTGTTAAGATCCTTGTTCTAAACTCTGACTAATAGTTTGGTTTTTTCGTAGTTCTCGACGAGTAGTTTTATTTAATTTTTTTTATAGATGTTTTAGTCCCTTGTTTTTTTGTTGTTTTTTTTTTCTTTTATCTAAGAAAAACTTTCATTAAATGATCAAAAGCGTTACAATACTAACGTTACATGGCATTCCACAGCGTTGCATTAAGCTTTATTACAATTACATTGCACTATAAACACTTACACTAAAGTAACTATACAAACTCTGACTCGTCCCCGGTCGTCTTTGCGTAACGCGCAGGGCGGTAGCAGAGAGTGATGCGCGCCACCAGGGAGAGGTTGAAGGAGACGATTGGTGACGAGTCATACACCCTTTTTAAGTCTTATTACAACAAATGAAAACATGGTAAACGTATGTCATGCAATATACACGGCGAAACCTAAAAATTAATAGAGACCTTAAGATCCAGGTTTTTTGGCAATTCCCGCGAACTGCGAACGTCAAAAGTCACGTGACCAGTGCCTTGCTGCTAGGTTTGCGGTTTCGGGTTTACGTTTGTACGGCTAAACCATGCTCTTTCGCTTATTGATGAACGAATTCTTTTCCATCGAAGACGATTTCTTAACTAAAATAGAAGTGAACGAATGAGGGAAAACAAACATGGCTGCCTCGAGCTACCACCGGCATATCTTAATGGTCAGATGGGTACCGTGAAACCGTAGACCGCCGTTTGCCGTAAGATGGCCAAACCGAGATCTTAAAGTCCCTACTATTTAGAGAATAAATTTTGATCATCATGGCAGAAAATAAGATACAACGTTTACATCATTTATTCAAGTTATAGCAAACCTGGATGGTTGAGGTCCCATACAGGCCAACCAGAACTTCTTCTTAAAGGTTACAGTACGAAATAACAAACCCAAGATACTTATTATAGAATACATACTAGAACAAACAATGGTAACTTTCATTTATTTTTTTTCTCTCTAAGCTCTGGGAGTCGATACCTATGTCCCTAAAATTATTACCTCCTAATTCTTTAAGAGCGCACTACAAACTCCATTTTTAAGTGAACAATAATGGAATGACATACCCTTAAGATAACTTGAGAGCCAGATCTACCTATATTATTCTATCATTATGGCAACCAGCTCGAAGGCCTTACCTCCTCTGGTTGCCGTGCACTAACCGACAAGGTTTCTCTTCTTCCCATTACTAATATGTTTATTTTCTTCTTTTGTCTAAATAATGTGCAATATGTAATCTATGGAAACAGTGTGAATAAACAATGAATTGAATTGAGATATATTCAGTTATGACTTACAAACAACAGATGAGGCATGCGACCTGGCTCTCGGAGTCTACCATCTAGTCCCAGTCCTTCACGAGTGTTGTTACACCCAGGTAAAAAGTAAAGTGCGCCCCAAATTACGTGACTTGCGAAGTAATCTTTTAACAGGGTTCCCCACAGGCAGCCCAAGATCAAGCTAGCTGTGAGCCATACGAGAGAAGTCCTTTTTCTTAGAGTAGAAGAAGGTTAGGCTGCCTGTGTGTTCCCAAGAATTAGTAACACGAAGTTTCAGGGGGTCATTTCACAATCTCATGATTTGGCACTTACCGTTTGTCAGGACTTACCGCGGTTGGACTGATTATTTCGTAACGAAATGAACTATAGCCCTTATGGAGAACCTGATGTTACTAGTCTGTCAAAATGAAACATACCTTTACCGTGAGGACCCGTGAGGTCAAACAATTCTGGAAATAGTGGACTTCTTTCTAAAAATTGGTCAGTACGACCGGCCAGTACAAAAACAGAATATTACTACAGCTCTTCCCGACCTTTTTCATTTTAAGTCCAGCTAAGATTTCCGGTTCAATCAATTAAAGTATTACTCAATAGTCGTTGGTGCAGTAAATGTTTTGAGAATTTTAATGAAAAAAAAAATTGGGAAAGATGTTTTGAATTATAGAAAATAAGAAAAAATTGGACTTGGGAGTTCACTCCAGTTATTGAAAGTTAAAATATGAAGGGATGAATTACTAGAAAACTACTAAATAGATAACAATTATTCACCGCACTGGAGGTGGCTAGAGGAAGGATGGAAGAAGTATTTACCAAGCAGGGAAGCGGCGAGGTAAATAACCACCACTAGCCTCCGACACTGAGGTGAATACTCTTTCTATTTAAAACCATTCTGTAAAAAAAAAAACTATTAAATCTAGTTTTAAGCGTATTTTTTGAGCAATTACGCTAAATAAAGTAACCCAAGACAGGAGCTTAAATTGCATTTGTAAACAAAAAACTTTTGCACCGATTTCATCGGTAAATTGAATTCAAACAGAAAAAGCTTTACCTGTTGAAACTTTCAAACCGACTTTTGTCACCTTCTTCGTCTATTTCGGGAGCAGCTTGTTTGATTATTTGGGAAATTTCTTTGCTTACTGACGGCAGCAAACCAGGAAGCCATTTTGCTCGTAACTTACGCGAGTAACTTGCGTCGGTCGCTCGGGGGAACTGGAAGTGAATCAGTGAATAGTGCAGGATATTCCGAGATTGAGCAGCCAATAAGAGCGCGCGAAAAACACTCTCCACTGTTTTAGGATATACAAAATCCAAATAGTCCACCGCCGCTACAAGATACCCCTGGAATTCTAAAAGGCGGCGCACACTGCACATAATTTCCGCGTTGATGAAAATGTATACGAAACAATATACGCTACCAGAGACTGTGCCTGCTTTTACGATAGTGGAGGCTATGCAGGAAATAGAAAATCTCGACAAGGGCAGGTAGGATCTATGAAACGATTTCAATTATCTGATAGTTAAATAAAATGTGGTATTTACTTTTATATCCCCTCTATTTGCCCATGCATGTTAAAATCCTTATTTCCTGCAGGAACAAGAACAAAGAAAGAATATCTTTGAACTAGGAGAGGCAAGTAACTGAACCCATGTAAAACTTTAACAAATCCAATTGTGTTTGCATGCCATATGACATTCTGTTGGCACGGCCTTGGTTTATCCTTTAATTCGCGCGTACCACGCATAAACATCAGCACATGTGTGACCGCTATTATTGTCTTCTGAACAGTTCTTTAAGTCTGCTCCAAACCAAATATGGAACTCTTGTCCAACAGATACGGACATCGGAGAGGGAAGGATGTTAAACTGAAGTTCGATTTCGTTAACACCCACACCTTCGATATTATATGAATAATACTGACAGCCATCTCCACTTCCTCTGTAATCTGCCAGCATAAGAGCAGACCTGTTCGGGAACGTTATGACGGTAAGAAGTGTTTTATCATTATAACGACTCGGAATGTGACATCCCCAATAGGAATAAAAACCAGGGGCACAACTAACTAAACCGCTGAGATAAACGAGTTTAAATGTATAGATAACCCCACTCTCTTTGATCTTGAAAGGGCCATATGAGTCGTCTCGAGCTCCAAAGCAGACTGGGTCAGTGTTGAGCTTCTTCCAGTTCTCTGAAAAAAATTCCGAGGTAAATTAAATAATTTGAAAATTAAATTCTATTACCATTTTTGTTTTGCTTTTTGCTAAAACAAAGTGGTGTAAGGAAGGGAAAGAACAAAGGGAAAAGAAATAGAAATGAGAACAAGGGGATGGGGATTATTTAGAGATGAATTTTTTCCTCTGATTTTTTTAATGTTATGGTATATTATAATTAAACGCCCAGCTGTTTATTAAACAAGAGCCTATATTCAGAGTCATTTACAGCTGCATGCTCAATGCCATCATGCCCGCAGCCTAAGGAACCATTATCTACAACTCAGCCTTTAAACAAGGCGTTCATTCAGGACCCACTCACTCGAAGCAGTTGCAATGGTACTATCTATAGACACGTCATCATAAGTGGGTTCGAAATATTCGTTGTAACGATTACAAATACAAGGAGGTATAAAAGGTTATACAAAGGCTCTAGTGGCTAGCTTCAGCTTTTAGTCTATACTTTAACCCACCGAACCCGCGATACAGTTTATATGTGTGTTAGAGGTAGTGGTAATCGCACCATCAGGAAAAACGGTTTCCCCTACTCTTTTCCAGCAAGCAAAGGGCAGCTTCCCGTTTGACGTCGGTAATAATAGAGAGATTAGACACCTTTTTTTTTTCAAGGGAAACCGCAAACCGCAAACTGCAGTTTGCCGTTACGCGTTTGAAGTTTCACCTTGCTGGGATTTCAAATTTTAGCAAGGCGTTCAGCTCAGTTCATTTTTATTTAGCCAAAATATAACACAATACAAGAATACATATAGGAATCGTAAGTTGGCAAGGGATCCCAGAAGAAACTAAAAGGCTTATGAAGCCTAGTCTCCCTGGTCACAAAGAAATAAGTAAAATAAAATGAAATTCGCGAAGTGATACGTTAAAAATAATAACTAAACAGAGACTGCAGTTAAGTTATGAATTCAGTAACAAAATAGAAACATTTTTTTTACTCTGGATTGGAACAGAAAACTTTCTTATGTTAGCTACGCCAGAAAGGAATATAAAATCGATTTACGCGTTCATTGTTTAGTGCCGCCATGTTGTTTCTCATCAAGTCGAAATGCATCACTTTTATCGCCCAAAAAACAGGAATAATTCATTGATTCGAGATCAAAAATCCAACAAACACATCGCAGACTGACAAAAAAAAAGCTAACTCCTGCCTTTCAACGCGAGGCTGTACAATTTTTAGAGGCAAAAAACCTTGACGTAAGTCACTTACAGCAGGAGCCCCTTCCTGTCGTTCAAACATGAACTGCAAACTGCAAAAGCAACCGCAAGACCGTGTCACGTGACATTTTGAGGATTGCGGTTTTCCATGAAAAACCTGATGGTAAAGGTCTCTATTAAGAGTCACGTTTACGACAAACGACAAAGGTCTGATTTAAGTTGAGAATTTCTCAGAAAAGAAAATAAAAAGGAAAAAGCTGTCCAGTACCATTTTTATGGATAAAACTGGCGTGAAACTACTTATTTTCGCGTGGAAGCAATAAACAGTAAACGGCAGGGAAAAGTTTGGTCACGTGCCGTTTGGCGTAAACGCGACTCTTGATCTCTCTATTACAATGCTCGAAAATTCCGAAAACAAGCCCCTTCAAATATATTTCCCACCCCCACAAACTCGTAACGCGAAAAACCCTACGTTAAATAACCCCTCCGAATATAAGCCCCATTGTTATCTTTTCGACGATAGAATGAACTGTTTCGTCTTTTGATATGGGGAAGATCTACGTCCTCAGGGAGAGTTTTAGTAAAAACGTCGTGCAAAACTCTGACCTAAATTTCTTTCCTACTGTACTGAGATCACAATAAGCCAGCCCAATCGTTTTTGAGACATAAATTTCCCTCCAAGTATAACCCTAGCCGATTTTGTAACGCAAATGTCCCTCTAAAAAAACGCCCCTCAAAAGGGGGCTTTAAAAAACTATATAAGCCCCCGGGCTTATTTTCGGAATTTTACGGTAAGTCTACGGCAAACGGCAAACGTCAGATTCAGGTTGACAATTTCTCAAATAAGAAAATAGACAGCTAAAAACGGTAAAAAATAGATCTCGTGGATAAACCTGACATGGAGCTGTACTTATTTGTAAGGAGATACAATAAAATGTCAACGGGAAAAGTGGGTCACGTAGTACGAATTGACGTTTGCCGTTCGCCCGTAAACTTGATTTTCAATCTCTCTAATGTGTGATGTGTAAGCTTGGTATAGCCACAAAATGACTGGAAACTAAGCGATGCCATCCCATCCAGTGAAGGTAAACAGTCATCTTTACAGTGTTCACGGTTAGACAGTCGGCTCTCTGTGATTTGAAACTGTTTTTAACCCACTTCCATCAATTCGTTCATATGCGACGTGAAACATAAAGCATTGCAATGAAGCACATGATCCCTAATGTACCGAAATGTGTAGGAAAAACGGGCCGCGAGAGTCTGTCGTATAGCTCACCCTCTCGCAATTTTCACTCGCGAACTAAATTAAATTTCAAACGAATTTCCGAATTGAATTTCAAGCCGTAGTTTGTGCATCAAGTGGTATTCAGCTGCTATTTGCAAAAGCGAAATAAACATAGTTATCATTTGTACTTTTGTTCCGCGGTCTCTATATCACTGATTGCAGTCAAGAGAGAATAAGGAGATTTAGAGTGACGTTTACGGAAAACGGCAAAAGTGAATTTTTACCACGTGACCAAGTTTTCCATTAACTTGTTCTTTACAACATGTACCAATATCATCGCAAGTTATGAGGCGTGAGGGCCAAGCGGTCAACACCTCGAGCTTATAGGATCCAGTTCATGCAGGCCTTGACATCGCAATGTTTACTTAAACAAGAAACTTTCCTCCACTTTCTCTTTTTTCACACAAGTTTATAAATGCAATCATGATTCTACGCTTTGTTAATTTTTATGGCATACTGAAAATTGATCGCGAAGGGGTAAAATACCGTGGCGTGAAGCAAAAGCCATAGTGACGTCACAATATAACGAAAATAACAAAGCAACTTAATGCTATCATGCTCATATTTACTCCAATGTGATCAAAGGAGAGTGTGTATAGCATCCCTTCGACTTTAATAGAAATATGTCCATGTTTTTTTATTCTGTTTTTGTTGCTTTAATTTTCTTTGAGCATAGTTTAGGCCTTTATTTAGCTCCTCTCTTTCTTTCTTTTTAACACGCTTTGATTTGTTAGCAAAGTAAAAAAACAAACAAACAAACAACAAAATCAGCAATTAAAGTATTTATTGTCATGATCACACGTGTGTGAATTTGTCCGTTTGTTTGTTTGTTTCTCTCAACCTTTGCAACCTTTAATAAAGTCAATACACAGAGTCCAGAAAAGTGAAGTTGCATGCAAACAAGGAGGCCGAAGGACAGACAATTGAAGAGCACCACACAAAGATCAAATGTTGCGACTGCCAGAACACTTACATTGGTGAGACTGGTAGAAACTTTAGCACGCGAATGACTGAACACAAACGAGCGACAAGAAATGGTGATATCAAAAACCATAATACTGAACACCATTCACAGACAAGGGCATCAAATCGACTGGGTCTCTGCGACATGTATTAAGTACTCTACAGGGCATGGCCACTATTAACGTAGCCTGCGGTACAGCCGGTCCACCTATCGCATATAGTGTGGTTTAAAGTGTCTGCGCGCAGGCTACTATTAACGGCTGTTTTTAGAAAGCTAGTTTCCTAAGTTAGAACAAATGTCACCCACAATGGTAGTAAACAGTTATCGGCATCGTACAAAAGACTTATTGACGGTCTCAAGTAAGACTAACAACGAAAGAATTTGACCATCAATAAACGACTGTTAAAGTGACAAAAGACGGTTCAAACCGCGCTAAGGACATTTCGACTCTTCATAGCCAATAACATCACGGCTTAACTGCCCGCTTAACTGAGAGACGACCAATAACATCCCGACTTAACTGACCAATTAATCTGGTCAATAACCATAGTTTAATACCATCAACGGACGTGATGGTTGTTTATCATTTACAAAACGTTTCAGGAAAATCCAGCTGGAAAGTAATGAAAAATTCGTGAAATTATTGACGGTAAGTGTTCCATTTCTTCAAGATATGTGTAAAACCAGTTTCAGGCGTTCGTGGCCGTTTTTCGGCACAAGGAATGAAACTGATTTTTACAAATGGTAAACGCGATTCCGGAGCGAGATTTAGCAGTCCTGAATTTTGCGTACCATTTACCCAAACGGTGAACCGACTTGTTTTCCTATGTAAATGGTAAACGACCGATATAACTCACTTTGACTCTGAAGATGACTGCCACACAGGTTGTCGAAACCTCAGTCAGTTAACTGCTAATTTTTCGGCCAAATATCGGTTAACTACTATTTTTGTTTGGCCAATTCTCAGTTAACTACTAATTTTGGTTAGCTATTAACTTTCACTTTCCTACAACAAATATTATTTCGTCATAACCCTAATTTTTCTTCTTTCAGCAAGTCAATCACTTTTGGGGTTAGGCCCTCCTAAAATCAAGGTATATTAAATTTACATGAACTCTGCCATGCACTAGTACAATTTATTAGTAACTGAAAATATAAGTCGTATAACCATGAATATGACACCAGCCTCATAGATCCAGACGCACCAGTCATGAACTAAGTCTCGTTGCCATAAACTACTTCAACGTCACCTTCTTCGTCACTTTTATCATCTGAATCAGTCTCGTACTCATCTGGTTGCTGTATGTCCTGTATATTGTTGTTGGCCTATTAAAGTTTCAATCCTTGCAACCCATTGCAATGGAAGACGGGACACAATATCAATGCCAAAATATAATCTTAAACTGGACCATTATTTTTGGAATTCAATTGATGCAAAGCCGCTTTTTAAAAAGATAGCAAATAGCATGACATAATCCCGTGATGCTGGTGGTAAAAATCCCGCTTTATCTTGAGTTGTTTGCACTGATAGGAGAGACATGGTTGAGAGTGCTGAAAGTATTTGACACGGGAGAATTCGACTTTTCTTGAGTGTAGCCAAAAGCCATTATGGTTCTTGGTGTAGCCCACTTCGAATTCGTAGTTCTTTTAAGCGATTCCTTCACTGTCGTCCCAAAGTCTTAGCGTAATTCAAAGCACTAAATGTTTTGTGTTGAATTGAGAAACCACGTGTAGGTTTTCCACCTGTGTTGTCAGAAGTTTTTTTGTACCTCGATATAGAATTTTTAGAAATCCTGTTTCGCGTCCGTTAATGTTACCTTTTTCACAGACATACCTTTTGGCGTATTTCAAAAGCGTCATAAAGATGGCGAAGGGTTTTAAGAAATGAAACTGTTTCAGAAAGATCGGTCAAAACAATAGCTAAATAGTCTCAATAGTTAGAACTGCAACATCAGTTACAAAAATGATTTCCTGTAAGTACAAATTCCATGCACTTAAAGAACTTAAAAGAAAGATGCTGATTTCTTTGAGCCATCAGAATTTATTTTTGGCCAAATCCAGTGCTAAGAGTCACTGCCTTTTTCGTTGGGTAGTAATGTTTAACTTGACAATCTTTTGGGTCCGTGAAAACAGTATTTCCCATTTCCGAACACAGAAATCTTGTTAATATTACAAGACAAATTATTCGTTGAGTTGTCTACAACCAGCTCTATGAATTACACTTTATGTTTGCCGGGTACTGGCCTGGTGCCTTTTGCACATAGTAATATCCAGTTAATATGTCACCGGGTCATCAGCGGGACAGAACAAAGTCAGAAAATAGCATTTCTGTTTGCCAAGCTTTGTTGCTTCATTAACATCAACGATAGTATTCAGTGTAATTAATAGAATGTCACTTAATTGTTAACTTTTCATTTCTCAGGTAACTACTAATTTTTGGGCCAATTATCAGTTAATTAATGTTTTTTTGGCCAAATATCAGTTAACTGCTAACCCCTTTGGCACCCACACAAAAAAGATACCAGACGACCACGAACTACTCTCTTTTGATGTGAAATCTTATGTTCACCGCTCCTCCACTTCAACTGGCTATAGACTGCAGCACGGAGGTTGCTATTAAGAACTCTGCCGGGGATCTACTGTTGAATAACAGTGAACTACCACTACTTACAGACGACATTATGGACCTGCTCAACCTCTGCCTAACTTCCACATATTTTCAGTACAACGGCAAAGCAACACTGGCAAACAGTCACATGGAACAGCTATGGGTTCTCCAGTTTCTGTTGTTACAGCAGAAATTGTAATCAAAAACATCACGGAACAAGCCCTAGATACTTACAAGCTATAATACCTCGTTGGCTATGCTACGTTGACGACACTTTTGCAAGGTAATGTACGTACACCTACCTTAACACCTTAACACCAGACACCTTAACAGTCAGAACGCGGACAAATTAAAAGTTTACTAAGGAGATCGTACTTTTTTAGACGAAACACTGACAGTAACACCAGTTCCAACACACAGACCAACGTTAACTCAGGCCCTGTTACAACAGCGACTATACCGGACATCAGAGACACCTCTAAAACTGACTTGTTTCCTCACAAACTGCTCTGAAAGGTGGACATGGTTTTGAGATCGCAGTCAAGATGGATAATTTGCGCGGCGGGGACTGGGGCGAGAAACAAAATAACGCCCATCGTGTTCGAAGTATGCACTCGAGATCAAGCTTGTTTTCGGTTGTTTTTATGTGTTTGATATCGCCAACACAGAAATTCAAACTTGAAAACATTACATTAAATACCGAGGAATGAGGTAAGTGAAGAATTGATGAGATTTTGCAGTTATGAATCTTTATTTTAGACCATTTTGTAGCGCCGGCGTTCTGTTTAATTCCAGTTAGCTAGGGTTCGATTTTTTTGCTTTTGCACAATAATGCTTGACAAAGAAACTTGAAGAAAAGACTGTTGATTCCTATTCTTTATATGTTCGCTTGTTTGGTTTCTATACACAGCAAAATGTGATTTCAGCAGCAGACCTCGTGTTTACTGGTCTCCCTCGCGTGGTTCTGGTGCTACGGTGAGTCTTATTTGTTCCAGAAATGTTCGTCTCTCCACTCTCGGAGTTTGAACAACATATGTACAGTAGCGGTCCCAGGCTAGATACTTGCTCGTTAATGCAGTTGGAGAGCCGTAGAGCTGCCCCACAGGCTTCACAGCCCCCATAATCTAAAGCCTCAGCCAGTACATTTTAATAATTCCCAATTTCAATTTTACGAAGAGACTCAAAGAAAGCTGCAAAGAATTTTGGCAATTTTCCTTTCGTTATTTAATTTCCTGGCTCAAGGGCAAAGCATTGTTACGGCCCAGCAAAAAATTGTTCTTATCAGTGTGCAGTTGTTAGTCTTTTCTCAATAATTGTTGTTTGTTTGCTTGATAACAATAATTAAATAACATCCGCAGCCTTTAATCTTAGATAGTGTTTTTAACTTTTTAAGGTGATTCCCTAGCTTTACATCGAGCACTCTTTAATTTTGTTGTGTTGGCAACTTCAACAATGTATGGACAAAATGCTGTGGGAGCATATACTTGAGCACAAAAACAAGTTTATCCTCATCGATAAAGATCCTTTTTGCCTAACCTTAAGAGCACTTAAGACATTTTACTAATTTGCATTAAAAGTGCGCGGCCACACTCGAAACAATGTGCCTCGGCATTTTAAATTATTGTTGGTCAACTTTCAGTCACGTACTCATCATAAAACACTTGAACGATAACACAAATGACTTCGTTGAACTGATTTGGCAAGCTGTAGAAGAGGCAACCCTAAAAAGATCACCGACTGTTGAATAGGAACATCCATGAGCTAAACGGTACTTAAGCTCACATAGTTAATTAAGTTGGCGATCTGGCGATATCTGGCGATACCGGTTCTTTGAATTTAGAGATTTCTTTTGTGATAAGATCTTCCATAGCATTCAGTATAAAATTAAAGGTATCGCTATTTACTCTAAACCTTCTTTTTGACCTCTTCGTTTGTCCAGTTATGATATCCATGCTGCCACCATAGACAATCTCTCTGCTCCACGGGACCTTTTTCTTTCCGCTCCAGTTTTGTTGATGAGCAGACTACAGCGGCTGCAATATTTTGAATTGAATTCTCCTCCTCGAATAAAATTTTTCGTGCTTTAGAACCTTCATCTCTCCTTCTTAACTACTCTATGCTATTTTGAGCCTTCCGCTTTCTCGCTGTTGATAAGAGGTTTTGAGCAAACATGATGGCAGCCATGTTTTGTTCTTCGCAACCTGGCCTGATCGTCCTAAGCTTTTTCCGTGTTACTTTATTTTACATTTTACATTGGTCCCGACTTTAGACGGTTTCCCGTCCTTAAATTTATATTAGACGGTATTCAATCTGACGGAATTCCGCCACTTGAACGATAACACGAAGGACTTCGTTGAACTGATTTGGTAAGCTGTATAAGAGGCAACCCCAAAAAGATCACTGACTGTTGAATAGGAACATCCATGAGCTAAACGGTACATAAGTTTACATAGTTAATCCAAGTTGGCGATCTGGCAATACCGGTTCTTTGAATAGTGACTTCCTTTGTGATAAGATCTTCAATAGCATTCAGTATAAAATTAAAGGTATCGCGATTTACTCTTAACCTTCTTTTAAACTGTTCGTTTATCCAGTTAAGGTATCCATGCTGCTACCATAGACAATCTCTCTGCTCCACGGGACCTTTTTCTTTCGCTCTTTTGTAGATGAGCAGACTACAGCAGCTGCAATCTTTTGAATTGAATTCTCCTCCTCAAATAAAATTTCGTGCTTTAGAACCTCCATCTCTCCTTCTTAACTACTCTATGCTATCTTGAGCCTTCCGCTTTCTCGTTGTTGACAAGAGGTTTTGAGCAAACATGATGGCAGCCATGTTTTGTTCTTCGCAACATATATGGCCTGATCGCCCGAAACTTTTTCTGTCTTACTGTGTTTTACAGTTTACATCGGTCGCGACTTTAAGACGGTTTTCCGTCCTTGATTTTATATTAGACGGTATTCTGTCTGACGGAATTCCGTCTGTGACGAGTTTCTCGTCTTCTAATATGAATTCGGCCAATATCGGGGCCACGAGGTGACGTTCAACTATCTAATTTCACTATGCCAATAAGCTCTTACCTCATTTGCATAATCTTACATAGTCGCTCTATATTTTCGACCCATATTTGGGCTGTTTTGCTTAGATATTGTAGAAAAAAATTTTTCTACTGTATTACACAAAGTAGTCAACTTTCCTTTCAAAATTACACTGTATGCAGAACTATACATTGTTTTTTTTATTTTGGAAGGGGGGAATATTATGGGTTTCCCGAGACTGAACTAATTTTTTTTTGAAATTTGAATTTTTGCCCTGTCCAATAAGGTATAGCTTTATATGGCACTATAAATAACAGCTGAGATATAATTTTTTTGAAGTTGCATGGTCAAAAATACTTAAAATAAATGCTGAAGACAATGTGTTTTAACTGATCTTTACCTGTACAGTTGCGTCCATCTCCGATGTATCCGTCTTTGCACTTGCATTCAAAGTAACCAGCGGTGTTTATACAGGTGGCATTCGAAAGACAGTCATGGCTACCATTATTGCACTCATCAAAATCTAAAAGAAAGAGGTAAGGGCCTTCATCTAAGAGCCCAATTTCAATTTTACGAAGAGACTCAAAGAAAGCTGCAAAGAATTTTGGCAATTTTCCTTTCGTTATTTAATTTCCTGGCTCAAGGGCAAAGCATTGTTACGGCCCAGCAAAAAATTGTTCTTATCAGTGTGCAGTTGTTAGTCTTTTCTCAATAATTGTTGTTTGTTTGCTTGATAACAATAATTAAATAACATCCGCAGCCTTTAATCTTAGATAGTGTTTTTAACTTTTTAAGGTGATTCCCTAGCTTTACATCGAGCACTCTTTAATTTTGTTGTGTTGGCAACTTCAACAATGTATGGACAAAATGCTGTGGGAGCATATACTTGAGCACAAAAACAAGTTTATCCTCATCGATAAAGATCCTTTTTGCCTAACCTTAAGAGCACTTAAGACATTTTACTAATTTGCATTAAAAGTGCGCGGCCACACTCGAAACAATGTGCCTCGGCATTTTAAATTATTGTTGGTCAACTTTCAGTCACGTACTCATCATAAAACACTTGAACGATAACACAAATGACTTCGTTGAACTGATTTGGCAAGCTGTAGAAGAGGCAACCCTAAAAAGATCACCGACTGTTGAATAGGAACATCCATGAGCTAAACGGTACTTAAGCTCACATAGTTAATTAAGTTGGCGATCTGGCGATATCTGGCGATACCGGTTCTTTGAATTTAGTGATTTCTTTTGTGATAAGATCTTCCATAGCATTCAGTATAAAATTAAAGGTATCGCTATTTACTCTAAACCTTCTTTTTGACCTCTTCGTTTGTCCAGTTATGATATCCATGCTGCCACCATAGACAATCTCTCTGCTCCACGGGACCTTTTTCTTTCCGCTCCAGTTTTGTTGATGAGCAGACTACAGCGGCTGCAATATTTTGAATTGAATTCTCCTCCTCGAATAAAATTTTTCGTGCTTTAGAACCTTCATCTCTCCTTCTTAACTACTCTATGCTATTTTGAGCCTTCCGCTTTCTCGCTGTTGATAAGAGGTTTTGAGCAAACATGATGGCAGCCATGTTTTGTTCTTCGCAACCTGGCCTGATCGTCCTAAGCTTTTTCCGTGTTACTTTATTTTACATTTTACATTGGTCCCGACTTTAGACGGTTTCCCGTCCTTAAATTTATATTAGACGGTATTCAATCTGACGGAATTCCGCCACTTGAACGATAACACGAAGGACTTCGTTGAACTGATTTGGTAAGCTGTATAAGAGGCAACCCCAAAAAGATCACTGACTGTTGAATAGGAACATCCATGAGCTAAACGGTACATAGGTTTACATAGTTAATCCAAGTTGGCGATCTGGCAATACCGGTTCTTTGAATAGTGACTTCCTTTGTGATAAGATCTTCAATAGCATTCAGTATAAAATTAAACGTATCGCGATTTACTCTTAACCTTCTTTTAAACTGTTCGTTTATCCAGTTAAGGTATCCATGCTGCCACCATAGACAATCTCTCTGCTCCAGGGGACCTTTTTCTTTCGCTCTTTTGTAGATGAGCAGACTACAGCAGCTGCAATCTTTTGAATTGAATTCTCCTCCTCAAATAAAATTTCGTGCTTTAGAACCTCCATCTCTCCTTCTTAACTACTCTATGAAATCTTGAGCCTTCCGCTTTCTCGTTGTTGACAAGAGGTTTTGAGCAAACATGATGGCAGCCATGTTTTGTTCTTCGCAACATATATGGCCTGATCGCCCGAAACTTTTTCTGTCTTACTGTGTTTTACAGTTTACATCGGTCGCGACTTTAAGACGGTTTTCCGTCCTTGATTTTATATTAGACGGTATTCTGTCTGACGGAATTCCGTCTGTGACGAGTTTCTCGTCTTCTAATATGAATTCGGCCAATATCGGGGCCACGAGGTGACGTTCAACTATCTAATTTCACTATGCCAATAAGCTCTTACCTCATTTGCATAATCTTACATAGTCGCTCTATATTTTCGACCCATATTAGGGCTGTTTTGCTTAGATATTGTAAAAAAAAAATTTTCTACTGTATTACACAAAGTAGTCAACTTTCCTTTCAAAATTACACTGTATGCAGAACTATATATTGTTTTTTTTATTTTGGAAGGGGGGAATATTATGGGTTTCCCGAGACTGAACTAATTTTTTTTTGAAATTTGAATTTTTGCCCTGTCCAATAAGGTATAGCTTTATATGGCACTATAAATAACAGCTGAGATATAATTTTTTTGAAGTTGCATGGTCAAAAATACTTAAAATAAATGCTGAAGACAATGTGTTTTAACTGATCTTTACCTGTACAGTTGCGTCCATCTCCGATGTATCCGTCTTTGCACTTGCATTCAAAGTAACCAGCGGTGTTTATACAGGTGGCATTCGAAAGACAGTCATGGCTACCATTATTGCACTCATCAAAATCTAAAAGAAAGAGGTAAAGGCCTTCATCTAAGAGCCCAATTTCAATTTTACGAAGAGACTCAAAGAAAGCTGCAAAGAATTTTGGCAATTTTCCTTTCGTTATTTAATTTCCTGGCTCAAGGGCAAAGCATTGTTACGGCCCAGCAAAAAATTGTTCTTATCAGTGTGCAGTTGTTAGTCTTTTCTCAATAATTGTTGTTTGTTTGCTTGATAACAATAATTAAATAACATCCGCAGCCTTTAATCTTAGATAGTGTTTTTAACTTTTTAAGGTGATTCCCTAGCTTTACATCGAGCACTCTTTAATTTTGTTGTGTTGGCAACTTCAACAATGTATGGACAAAATGCTGTGGGAGCATATACTTGAGCACAAAAACAAGTTTATCCTCATCGATAAAGATCCTTTTTGCCTAACCTTAAGAGCACTTAAGACATTTTACTAATTTGCATTAAAAGTGCGCGGCCACACTCGAAAAAATGTGCCTCGGCATTTTAAATTATTGTTGGTCAACTTTCAGTCACGTACTCATCATAAAACACTTGAACGATAACACAAATGACTTCGTTGAACTGATTTGGCAAGCTGTAGAAGAGGCAACCCTAAAAAGATCACCGACTGTTGAATAGGAACGTCCATGAGCTAAACGGTACTTAAGCTCACATAGTTAATTAAGTTGGCGATCTGGCGATATCTGGCGATACCGGTTCTTTGAATTTAGTGATTTCTTTTGTGATAAGATCTTCCATAGCATTCAGTATAAAATTAAAGGTATCGCTATTTACTCTAAACCTTCTTTTTGACCTCTTCGTTTGTCCAGTTATGATATCCATGCTGCCACCATAGACAATCTCTCTGCTCCACGGGACCTTTTTCTTTCCGCTCCAGTTTTGTTGATGAGCAGACTACAGCGGCTGCAATATTTTGAATTGAATTCTCCTCCTCGAATAAAATTTTTCGTGCTTTAGAACCTTCATCTCTCCTTCTTAACTACTCTATGCTATTTTGAGCCTTCCGCTTTCTCGCTGTTGATAAGAGGTTTTGAGCAAACATGATGGCAGCCATGTTTTGTTCTTCGCAACCTGGCCTGATCGTCCTAAGCTTTTTCCGTGTTACTTTATTTTACATTTTACATTGGTCCCGACTTTAGACGGTTTCCCGTCCTTAAATTTATATTAGACGGTATTCAATCTGACGGAATTCCGCCTGTGACGAGTTTCTCCCGGCTTCTCAAATGAATTCGGCCACTATCAGTTGTTACTCGTGTATATGTTTTCTCAGCTGTACTAATTTGACACAGCAATTTAGTTTATTGATTTTCACCGATTTCCGTTATCAATCGTTAAAAATCACTTGATTGCTATCGATTTTTATCGATTGACTACTCCGGGCAGAGAGTTTCCTGGGTTTGTAGAAAAACCTGCAGAAATCCAGTCCTACAACACAGTTTAACAATGAAAGCTAGAGGTGATGTACATGCCAACAAATGTTGCTATAATTTAGGATGTCCCTTTGGACGGTACTATTTTCTTCGGTAACACCGGCCAGCAGGACAAGGCAAATTGATAAGACATTTATAAAAAGATTGCTTACTATACAGGACCAAGAACACTTCAAAACTCACAATAAACGCAAACTGCGTCAACAATATCGTAAATCACTCTTCTCTGGCGATAAAACGGCTCCTTTGGCTGTCAGTGTTCACCACACTTGAACCGCCAGAGAGAATGGAGAATTGCCGAAGTCGGCCCGAATCGGAAACTCGTTCCTAGTACTCCTCGGCTGTCCTGTTGGACGGTATCATTTAGGCATAACCATCCAATATCGGGGCCACGAGGTGATGCTCAACTATCTAATTTCACTGTGCTAATTAGCTCTTACCTCATTTGCATAATCGGACATAGTCGCTAAAATTTTCGACCCATATTTGGGCTGTTTTGCTTAGAGATTGTAGAAAAAAAAATATTCCTACTGTATTACACAAAATAGTAAACTTTCCTGGCAAAATTACACTCTTAAATTTTTTTAAAAATAATTATGCAGAAATATGCCTTGTTTATTTTGGGGGGGGGGGGGGGGGGGGAATATTATGGGTTTCCTGAGACCGAGATAATTTTTTTCTGAAAGTTAAATAGTTTTTGCCCTTTCCAATAAGGTTTAGCTTCATGTGGCACTGTAAATAACAGTAGAGATATATTTTTTTTTATTTGCATAGTCAAAAATACTTCAAATAAATGCTGAAGACAATGTGTTTTAACTGATCTTTACCTGTACAGTTGCGTCCATCTCCGATGTATCCGTCTTTGCACTTGCATTCAAAGTAACCAGCGGTGTTTATACAGGTGGCATTCGAGTGACAGTCATGGCTACCATTATTGCACTCATCAAAATCTGAAAGAAAAAGGTAAAGGCCTTCATCTAAGAGCCCAATTTCAAACGAAGAGACTCAAAGAAAGCCGCAAAGAATTTTAGCAATTTTCCTGGTTATTTAATTTCCTGCCTCAAGGGCACAGCATTGTTACGGCCGAGCAAAAAATTGTTCTTATCAGTGTGCAGTTGTTAGTCTTTTTTTTGTTTGCTTCATAACAACTAGCCTTTAATCTTAGATAGTTCTTTTAATAAGGTGATTCTCTAGCTTTACATCGAGCACTCTTTAATTTTGTTGTGTTGGCAACTTCAACAATGGACAAAATGCTGTGGGAGCATATACTTGAGCACAAAAATGAGTTTACCCTAATCGATAAAGCTCCTTTTTGCCTTACCTTAAGAATACTTTTAAGTATCTTAAAAGATACTTTACTAAATTGCATTAAACGTGCGCGGTCAAACTCGAAAAAATGCATCCTCGTAAACCCAGGGGCAGTCAGTCGGGTCGAGAGAAAAGGCGCGACGAAAGTTTTTCAGTTCTTTCGTCGCGCCTTTTCTCTCGACCCGACTGACTGACCCTAGGTCTCCGAGGATGGAAAAAATATGCCTCAGTCGGCCTTTTAAAATATGGTTGCTCAACTTTCAAAATACAACGATTGTTTCTGTAACTTACGCGTGTTGAACTTTGAAAAGAGAACGGTTTATCTTACGATGCGTGTTTCTCCTTTCTTGTTTTTCCCCGGAGCCGAGTTATGCCCAATTTAAGGATTTTATTGAGACCGGTTTGCTCTCTGTAAAGGATAGACAAAGAACCCAGTTCTCATAAAACCCATTAAATGGCAGCATACATTCGTCCGGGGAACAACTGAAGAAAGAGGAAATTGAGTTCTGAACAGTTTAAGAAACGGAAGCCTTTTCACATTTATTTAAATCGAGCATGAAGCATCGCACGCTCACCCTTTCAATTGGTGAAGGGGGCCGCGCGAGAATACGCGAGCAAGGGTGGAGGAAAAGAGGGCTCTCCCTAGGCCATCAACGGAGAGTCCTGCAAACGTTGCGTGATGAGCCCTAAAAATTTCTGCGTCTGCTTTTTGCGTGCTGCTCGCGCATGACATCCCTCCATATGACCCCGGAAAGAGTGTTTTTTGAACTCTTTTGAATTTGACTTTTCCAGACCGTGGGGGAGGGGTGTTCATGAAGACCAACCAATCCCCCCCTCTGTGGCATGCGGGCCTGGTTAATATGTCACCTTAAATATTATATTAGTATGCAATGACAAGATGCAGTACCATAACAACCATACAGCTCTAGTCTCATTGATATGTGGTTGTGCCATTTTGTCGGCTTGAAACGAATGTAACGACTCGTAATAAGCTTGGTCAGGTTATGACGAACAACACTGTTACGGTCATTGTTTCCAGCAAATACCTGCAAAAAAAGTAAGATCCACGATATCGGAGAGAGGATCACATATTCTATTGGTATTTACTATATAAATATATTTGTGGGAATTCAGCTAAAGGAATTCGGAATCCCGCCAACGATTGGGATTCACATTCCAAGTTCCACTGACAAGGAATCCTGAATTTACAGCTTGGAATCCAAAATCCAAGACTGTCTTCGATTACCTTACAGACGGGGGTTGAAGTATTAAATGGCTGCCTTCCTTTAAGTGTTGGAATAAAACCTTTCTGTCAGGGCAGAAATTTCCAAAGGACTTTACTGTAACTCTTGTAACTGACTACTTAAGCATATGGCAGGAAAGGCAGTTCATTTACTAAGTCAAAAGGAAACTTGAAAAACGTCTGGCCTAACATTTTCAAATGCTGATCCATTTCTACAGTAGCGATGACGGAAAACATTCATAAAATAGTTTCTGCCTGCATTACAATAACTGGTTGTGGAAAACGCTGGTATAAAAAAAAAGATAACAACTTGTCAAGAAATTACGAAATTAACTGAAAACTTAAGGAAAAGCACGTTTTGTCTACCAAAATGGTTTAAGGCTTTTTCTCAGGTTAACGTAATAAACCCCGTTCCTTTTTTAAACACATTTACTTTACAACGCTAACCACACACAACAAAAGCTGGTTTCCAGGTAGGGCGTAGGCAATCGCGCATTACAAACAAATGGAAGTAGTATGGTGTTCACAAAAGTAACAAAATTTCAGAGAACAATTAAGTACTTAACATTTATACAATATAGCTAGTTTTACAATATCGTTAATTATGTTGGAGGGAGTTTTGAAGAGAATTTACTACAAGTTCAAAATATACGCACATACCAATTAATGAATCAGAGAGATCCAGCAGAAGCCAAAGAGGGAAATTTGTTTTTAAATTGGGAAAGCAATTGTGCTGTTTTTACTTCATAAGAAGGATTATTCCAGAACATTGCACCACTATACTTTTCCTTTTTCTTGTATAAAGCTGGTAGCCCAACCTTTACCTATTTGGATTGTATCAGAGGCTTAAAAGCTCTGCTGGTGTTGGACTGTGTGTGTGGACAGTGCTTTCGCGTTATAACGCCCGGCACACGATAAGCTTTCTTGGAAACTGCCACATCTAATAAGCTCCCCTCTTATATTTGCGTACGATACGAAGACAGCAGTGACTATTGTAATTGTCGTGTTAAAATGCTTTTTTAAATTTATCATGGTTCAGTGTCACTCCAGTTTTTGGAACACTCCAACCCCTTTCCTGTACCAACCAGACTAGACGTTCAGCTTGTTGAATTTTAAAGTGAAATCATGGCAAAAATAAACAAGGATACATTTAAATACGCTTCTATTATCTGGATTTTAACAGAGTTAATCCATGACCCTAGTACTAAGAAAATATAGAAAAGGAGTATTCACCTTCGCTACCGCCTGTCCTCTTTCGTTATAGTTTAGGAAGGTTGAATTTTGGTCCCTGCTGTATAGTAGTCTGTATTCTGTGACCCAGCAGTCATAGTCATCTCGTCCTTGGGTAGCTAAACCGGTTACTCTGGTAAAATTACTGCCCAGGTCAACCTGGAGCCACGGATTAAAGTCATTTTTGGCTGCTGACCAAGCACCCCCTCTGACTCCGTCTGCTTTGAACTGCAGTCTACCCTGGTGGGCATAGTGGATGGCATCCCACTGGTAGGCGTAATAGGTAGTAGCAACCCGGCAGTGGTCGGCATGGTCAGGGGCATTCCACTCAGAAGAGGCACTTATCTGTCCATCAGAAATGTTGCCGCTTTCCATACCCAGGGCATTTTTGCATTCTAAAGATTTCACAGAAGGGCAATTGCCATGAATACAATGAAGACTCAGCAAAATATAACCTATGTATATTTTAAATGTCAACAATAGATCTCGATAGCCGTAGTGGAAATTTTTTTACTAACAGCACGAGAAAAAGAAGTCCTAAAAAGAGGTCCTACTCGCAAAAGGTGTAGAGAATATCCATGATCGGTTTCCATGTGGTGTCTCATTTTGAGCATGAAACGTTGATTGCCTTGCAGTATTATATACCCGAGATTTTGCATTGATGACAAAGTAGCCATCGAAAAGGATTACTAAATGGGGAGCAAAATATTTCACCCACATCAAGTCCTTTTATCCTGAACAGACAAGTGGCTTGGAATTTACTAGTTGTGGATTCATGCAGCGTCTTGCGTTTGCACCAATCAGCACTATGACTGATGATACAGAAACGCCATTGATAATCGTCATTTTAGGCTAAGGACTTGTCCTTTTCATACAACCGAGGACAGAGCAGAGGCTCTATCGCCATCAGTTTCATATATTCCATTCAACCAAACTGTGCGAAAGAGTCCCTCGCAACTGATTAGGAGGGAAATCCAACAACATGCAACCCCAGTGAAGTTAGTAGCTTGGGCTAAAAGAGCCGTCTCCCCTCGCTTCTCGCCTTTAGTAACATTTCGCCGGGAGAGAAGTCTGCGCCTCCGTGATAGAAATTCCAAACCAATGACGTTAGCAATATTTACATAATTAATGCGGAAGACATGGGGGTCCAAATGTAAATTTATTTGATTTTAACTTTCTCCTGGTCGATTTTCGTGAGGTTTTGTGTTCTTCTGCGAACGAGCACCAGCAAAACATTCTCTAATGCTTCTTCTAAAGAAGAATACATTCCGCTAATAGTGACTGTTTGGTAATATATTTATTGCGTTTACATTTGACCTTTGCGGTCTTTTTTTCGTTTGTCTATCATTCGTAAACAATTACAGACCAGTTAGAGCTCATAACCAGATTCCCGACAGCTTTTACCCTCATCTGTTTGGAATTTCTGTCGCTGAGCATGAGGCGCAGACGTTTCTCCTGGCGCAACGCCCAATGAACGAGGAGAAATTGCTGTTTTCGCAGGCTAGTAAAGAAGTAAAAGTTCATCGGATGACAGAAGTACATTTGCCCATGATTTCTCGGTGGCTGTGGCTGTTGGTGAGGTTCACCCACCACAGATTCATGTAGATGGGTACGAAACAGACCCAAAAGCCGACATCTTCGACAGTGACGAAGAGGACTGGAGGTCATCAAAAGGTCGCTATTAGTACATAGACACTAGATACTTGCATCTATTTTCATGGATTGATGAGGTTCGTAAAAAGACCTGATCGTCTGTAATAATGGAATCTATTCGTAACTTAGGAGATACGTAAACCTTTTATTATTCGTGATCATGATTTTCATATTTGAGGGATCGAAGAGGAGAGTCATATCACGATACCTTCCCAACTTTAAATACAAGAGCTTTAAAAACTCCAAAGGCACGGATGCCCATGATAAAAGGAAAAACCGCAACATCAGATAGCCGTACGAAAAAGGACCACCGAGGAAATAACTCATCAAAACAGAGGGGATGGAATTGCGCTTTTCACGGTTGAGGAAATTCAAACCAACGAATCATAGCAAGGCATTATGCTATGCTTTATAAGGTTACGTGTATATCCAGTGGACCTTATTGCAAGTAATACTAGCAATACGCACTCGGAACGTTGTGCTCTTCTTTTCTTGATCCTTTTAAAGGGAAGATCGCAGGGCAAATATTATTACTTTGTTATTAAGCATGTTTATCTCTTAGCTTAACTGCTTAGTGAAAACAAGTTTTTTAATATCCATTTTGCATTCATTCGATACCTTAAAGATAGCTTAAAACCGGCATTTAAGGTTCTTAGTTAATTTAGATACTCAACTGACAACTGACATTAATTTTTTAGCCCTCCCCTTCCATCCAGAGCCTGCTAAGTTAATGAAGATGCATGTAGAACTATAGTTTCAGTCTCAGTCTAAATTTTTGGGACACTTTACTTATACGGTCTTCTTTCCCTCCCAATGTTGGCGTTCAAGATTTGGTGAGTTAACAGTGCGATAACCAACATTGTGAGGACGAGGACACCGGCCAGAAGGAAAAAGAGGCGTCGGGTGGAGTGTCCGAGCTAATTTTGTCGCGACTGTAGCTTCTAGTCGAAGCTAATGATAGTGAATATCCCTAAACCTAATTATAGTCATATTAATAACAAGTCCGGATTTTCGAATATCTCCCTCCAAGAGACTCGACGGTAAGCTAGTTCCATTTTATTATATTTTTGTGTCTTTCATCAGGGTGCTGGGAAAGGTGAGGTGTGCCCTGTTATGAAGACATGTGAATTGAAACTCTCTCTTTCCTAACCTTTACACTGCCAATGTTTACCATGTGGAGCAAACCCAAGAATACACCCACAGCGAAAAGAGCCAGGTGTGTTGATGCATTCACTGTTATGTTCAGGTGTACACCACCACGACCGATTATGGGACTGACATTCATCAACATCTGGTGAGGAATAAAGGAAACGCTTCTTAAAAATAGTTTAAAGGAATATTAAACTAAGATATTAACAGAGAGAAGAAGTGTGACGTCACGTTGCCATGGTAGCAAAAATTCTGGATCACAACGATAGAGTGCTTTTAAAGCAAGGACGACCGCGACAACAACGAGAACGGCAGAAAATCGATAGGTTTATATTAGCAAAACAACCACGTTGCGCGTGCATCATGCTCTTTTTCTTCCAACATTGAACTTAAAAATTTCACGTTCCCGCTCTATGGAGTTGGTGAACACAGCACAAACATTTTCTTTTTCTTTTTCTAAACTCTGATACGGCACTTTTGCAACCACTTCAACCCCAAAAGGATTCCGCCAAGATTTAACAAATTAAATGAAACTGAGTAAGATCGATGAAGTTTGAAACAGTGCGAATTCCCTTTTTAAGTGACGTTTCTGATGTGTTGTCATCCAAAAATTTTGCTACCATGGCAACATGACGCGACTTCTCTCTATTATTGTAAGAAAACAGCCACTTTGTTTTTAACGATGCTTACCTTTACATGTAGCTCCAACCTTTTCAAACCCATCTTTGCAGTCGCAACGGTAAGAACCAGGCTCATTCACACATTCTGAGTTTGGCGGACAACGGTGTGACTTCTGGGCAGCACAGTTTTCTTTGTCTAAATAAACAACACAGCAAAAGTACTGTACAAGAAATGTTTGGAATGAGAGTGAAGGAAAGACAAATAACATTTGATAACTGTAGTGTTGCTAATATGTTACAACGTCTGTTTCCAACTTGGCATGCAAGTACATTACCACCCTTTTTTCCAGGTTTTCAACCTCATCTAATAATTCTCTTCAACCCGGCCGCCTCCTTTGGTCATCGAGCGCTACGTTTGAGGACTCCTTGCGATTAGTTTGATACTACTCCTTTAACGAAAAATTAGCCGGTTTCGACGAGTTGTCAATGCACCTAACGACAAAGCTTCCTCCACGAGAATACTAGTATTAAATCTGTATACTACTAAGTGCGTGAAGAACATTGCAAATTTGGCAATGTTTTTTTTCCTTTTCTGATTTCAGCCTGCGAGCTAAAATAATTCTAATGAAACCACAGGTAACCCAGGCTCTGTGATAGTACCACAGTACACTTCCAGTAAAATTACAGTGTTTGTATGGGGTAAAAAAAACCTTCCTACATTTTCTAGGAAATACTAAATAAAGATCAACGAAACTTACTCTGCAGTTAGTTGTTGTTGTCCTTATTGCTCCAACGAAGTTTCGTGATAATTTGCAGTAATTTGTTCAAATTCACTCTATATACAATATACAATAATAATATTATTAGTTCAAATTCACTCCATGTACAATAATAATATTATTATTGTATATAGAGTGAATTTGAACAAATTACTGCAAATTATTACGAAACTTCGTTGGAGCAATAACGACAACAACAGCTAACTGCAGAGTAAGTTTCATTGATCTTTATTTAGTATTTCCTAGAAATTTTAGGATGGTATTTTTACCCCATACAAACACTGTAATTTTGCTGGAACCGTACTGTGGTACTATCACAGAACCTGGGTTACCTGTGATGATACTTATTTTGATTAAAATATCCCTCACAAATAAATGAGCAATTTCATCCCTATTATTCATATAAAAAGGGGTTTTCCCCCTCCTAAAAATTCAAAATTTAATTCTGGTGTGATACGGCGTCTGAATTTCCCCAAAAATTTCAACCCTATTTAGAAACTAGATAGAGTAATGTTAGGCCAAGACAATTCACACATCTTCCTCTTGCTTTCAGGTAATACCTTGTTGACAGTCATGGATATCTTCCTTGCATTCATTAATATCTGTAATTGATCAAGAACATAAAGTGGAAAGCTGAAAACAGGCGACAGCAGAAGATATATAAAAGTCAGGGTCTTAAGATAACTGAGGAGAATGTGCTGCCTTTGCAATGACGCTCGCAAACGGTTGGACACTCTAATCTTCTAGGACAAGGAAGAAAAACCTTAGGTCCCGTCTCACAGTACTGTCACTTATCTGGTTCTTGTGGGACGTAAAAGAACCAACACCACTGTTCGAAAAGACGGGACGTAGACCCCGGTGGTGTGGCTAACCTCTCCTGGGCTGGGTAGGCTATCTGTAAGCACACACTTAAATTGGAACCCCGCTCTGTAAGTTCCGCACCATATGGTGGAGGTGATAAGTAAAATTATTACAATAGTTTAATAAAGCAACCGCTAGATAACTGGACAATTATTCGACGATTATTCCACCTGATCAGGTGGCGATGCCGTGAAAAAAAGCATTCAGCCGACCGTATTACAAAGTTCCTCAATTAAAACAACAATTCTTGCTTTGAAACGCCGGTTAACTGCAGTAAAAGAAATGGCAGTTTGCTCAACAGAGGAGCTGTTACTTTTTAATAGCTTAACAATCCGCAAATAAGACCTCGAAAAGCCACCCCTTCTCCTCGGCAATTGCCTCCCCTTGGACCCCCCATCCCATCAGAATTTCCGTTGCCCGTTGGTTTGGATATTTTCTGGAACTAAAATATATCGTTCGTAGAAGTCATCGTTAGCTTCAATTAATGTGGCTGGTGATAGTTTCCATCATTTTTCATTACGTTTACATCAATATTAGTTTTCAGTTGATGCTATAATAAGAGGGACAAGCTGCCAGTTTAACACGACACTGCTTACTTGAATGACGGCTTTAGACACAAAAACAAATAAACACACGGTTGTTGCTTGGGCATCACAGTTGACAAACAATGAGTTATTGTCTCCTAGCTCTTTATCTTACCTACACACTGATCAGACTGATCAGTAGGACGCTTTCTGTATCCATCACGGCAGACACATCTGTAGCGTTTGTCCGTGAATCCTACCTGACACGATTTATTCTCTGTAGCAGGGCAAGGATCTCCTTTCATTTTACAAATATTCTGAAGGTAAACATTTTTATTTTTAATTTTGTCATAATTATTTTTTTAACCATTAATATATAGATTTAGCCAGGGCTAAAAGCGAGGCTCCCATTAGTAAATTTATAATTTAAATTAAACAATAAACTTGTATTCGACTTCCACAATTCAGTTAACTTTAGAGCACATTTATGTGACTTTTGAGGGAAAGGCTACCTGATTTTAGAGAAAAATAATTTGCAAACAGCCCAAGAGTGAACCAAATCTTACATCGAGTTGATAGCCTCATATGTACACTCAAAAACTGGTAATCATCTTTTATCACATTTAAGAGCCGTAATGGCTATTGATCACCGTAGATCAATTAGGCTTAGAAAAAAAATCAGGCCAACGTTTTGGCGTTCGACAAGTTTACTTTGCAAAATCTTGCCAACAAATCTGGGTGCGTGTAAACCAACCTTTTATACCATGGACAGAAAGCAGTATTTCACAATACAAATTGCTCTCATTCAATATTCATAAACTGTTAAAAAAATTTTCCAAAATCACCTATACGGCCATCCGGTTCTCACTTCTGTAGTGCGAGCTGTAGCGAGTGTTTGAATGAACATTAACAGAGTTACGCTCCAAGATAATAAAGAATTTATCATGTTTATTTTTTATTTGATGGTTTAACGCGCGGCATTTTGAGAACTCCTGCAAGCGATGTTCACTGAACGACTGAAAACAATCGGCATAGCGATTAAAATTGCAAGAGAGACTACCAACAATCAATAAAAGAAATATAATTCGGTGAAACATAGGAAGACAAGTATTAAAGTGTCCCTAAATATCCTGAGTCTTCAAGCTTCAAGCTTAAGTTTGCTGAAGTTTATGTTTTAAGCCAGCTTCCCGGTGTTTGTTTTTTCAAAGACGAACTCGAGGCAAGAAAATCGCTCAAAGCTTTCTTTTCCGGCTAGAATTATAACTAAAGATTCTTTGGAACATTTTCTTTCTATTTGCGGTGAGAAACTGTCTAAAGGCTTTTTAAAGTTCTGTAAGATTATATCAAACCAGATACTCGGTGAGATCGTTGTCTCAAAACTTACAAACGCGCATAAACTAAATTCCCGCATAAACTACGCTCCACTTCATTAAATTAGATACAAAAAACAAACATGAAATACAATAATTTCTCTGGCTTACCATTCGAGATGCAGCTCCTGAAAGTTATCAGGTAAAGCCAGTATCGCGTCAGACTTTGCAATCCTCTTACGCATCAAGCAAGGTGAAAACGAAAACGATGCCATCCGAAATCGGATTTCCGACTTTGACAAGCGACGTTTTCTCAACCAAAAACCCAATAAACAAACTAGCCATGAGTAACAGAAGACTCCTGATAGCAGCTGAATTTCATTTTGTACATCCAGTGGAAAAAGACAGTTAAAAACATCACAAGTTGACACAAAACTCTGTCAGCTTCAGCTGTTAAAGTAAACAAGATTCAAGATGCTGCATAAATTTTGCGCATGAACTCACATGTCAAATTTTGACCAATCAGAGCATAAAAATTGGACGTAGAGCGTGACCAACGCGTGACCATTGTGAGAAAAAACAAAAGCAACTGTCTTCCCTGCCTGTAACAGCTGGCTGAATTTTCACGTCCGAGGTCAGTTTGCAATCAAAATTTTAATTGTGCAGCACATAAACACAACATATTTCATATGAATTAAGAAAAAAATTGAACTTGAGCCTGCGATCACTTGAAAACTAGTTTACTTGTCAGCGGATAACTTCAAAAAATACTTGACCTCGACGGGTCGACACCTGAGCCCGCGATACGGTCAAGTGATACTGGTCAGCGGGTACTCTGTTTTGACAGCTGTCAATTGATCAAAACATTGATGTCCAATATGTGTGCATTATCAGTTTTCCTGTGCTCCCAAACTAGTAAAAGTATGAGATTGAACGTTGTTCGCGATCTAGTAAAACAGTTAACTGGTCAGCGGACAGCTTCCAAATAAATCACGTCACCTCGATGAGTTGACACATGAGCCCGCGATATGGTCATGGGATACTGGTCAGTGGCTATCCTGTTTGGACAGCTGTCAATTGACCATATTATTAATGTCCTATATTAAAGATGTGGGCTTGCCAAGACACGCCTGAGATACCCCTCCCTTCCTTTTGATAGTCTCCCCTACCCCACCCATACAATCTGTAGACGCGTACGTACGTACGTACGTACGCTCGGTCAATCACGTGACAACCAAACGAAAAGAGGTTGACCATATTCCATGGGTATGGGGCTCTGTCCCACGCGCGCTTCGCGCGCGCGGGAGCCCCGCTATCATTACTAAACCTTTGGGCCCGGTTCCTGGAAAGATGGTTCAGTTTAACTCAGGATTAACCCAAACCTCAACCAAAGTTTACTCGTGTAAGAACAAGCAACTCGGGGTTACAAAATACTGTTGAGCCTTTACCAGGAGATACAGTAATGATAACACAAAATGTTACCCAAAGCAATGAATAGGAATAAAAATACAGAAACGGAACAAAATTTTAATCCTGGATTAACGCTAATCGGCCTTTCAGGAACCGGGCCTTGATTATCATTGTCATTGTCGCTGTCATTATCATTATTGCTATCGTTATCGTTATCATTTTCATGATTAATTCACTTCCTCTCTGCGATTTCAAACGCTTGGCGAAGACGATTTGGCGAATAACTGAATGGAAAAGATGCAAGAAGACAAAAAAGACACTGGAGGGTCGTTGACTGTTTTAAGAGAAAATTTGCCAGAGAAAAAAAAATTTCCGTTTGCTAAAACTAGTTGAAATAATTTTAAAAATGAAGTAGTACATCCCAAATGTGATTCTATGTCTAGCATTCTGCACCGAATTTGAATAAGTACATATTGGTTTCTGAGAAGAATAAAGGTCGAGAGTAATCGGAGAAAAACCTCTTTTTTAAGAGAGGGGGCTAGAACCAACAACAAACTCAACGTAAGTATCATGGTGCAGCTCCTAAGATTCAAACACTGACCGCATTGGTAGAAGGTGCGCGCTGTCATCACTGCTCTTCGCTGGGCCAGGGTGTTCGTATTATCCACTACCTCAGCCTGACTTCGGCTGATGCGAGACACCTCGTATATTTCGCCATATCCAGTAATAGATAGAAGGGAAAAGATTCGAGTAAAGATAGATCTACAGAGGTTAGAATACCAGGACACCACGGGATACTATGAAGAGATCAGAGACAAATTGAAGTTATGAAAGAAAAGAAAAGATATGAGGGTTTTTCAGAGATGAAAAATAAATCTTGGTGAGGAGAAAATGCGCATGGAAGAAGATCGTTTAAAGAAAGCAGTAACCAAAGAACGCAGACGTCTGAGACAGTCCAAGAGATTTTGACAAAGGATATAGAAAGGTGAACGTAAAGGCCCGCGTGAAGGCCGAAAGGAAAAGGGTGATACTGTTTATAGTTACTAGGGGATTCATGGTCAAAACTGGAATTAAAATGAATGCAGTAGACGGACTGCTCAGGTAAGAACAGGCTGCAGAGCAGTTTTTTATACTGAGGAACATTCCAGATAAAGTAATGAATTTGTGTCAGTTGTGACTTTTAGGCATTTGACTCTGTCTACAAAAGCACACAGCTCATGGATCATATGCATCGTGCTATGCTCATGGATGATGTATAAATAGAAAGGCTGTGTGTTGTGCCGGGTTTCCTCTTCCTCCTTATCAGTAATCGGAAAAACAGAGGGAGAATGAATTGGAGTCTGATGGTAACTCATACACATAAGACTTGAAAACTTAGAATATATGAAAAGAAACCTAAATGAGAACACATCCAAAAGATACTGATTATGGCAGGATGATTTCATAGATCCACGTTTGAATACATCCATGCACATGTAAAGAGAGCATAAATGAAAGGCGAGTGCAGGACAAAATTAGAGTTTAGGGTGAAGAGGTAGAAGACTAGATAATGAGTTGTTCTGGGAGTGAAGTTGTAGACGTCTGTAAAAAGATCATGGCGGCCCGACAAAAGAAACAAAGACAGGTTAAGGACAGCTGATTGCGTGGGTAAAGCTTAAGGGTACCTGACCTAGTCTGACCTAGGCTTTGGAGTAGCATTGAAAACGTCCGAAACTGTCGCGAAACGAGACGCCACATTCAGTTGAACTTCGGTCTCAAAACAGTGAATAGCCAATTGAAAGGATATTTTCTGAATTACAGGTGTCAATCAAAACTCGCGAAAACTGCTACCTTCTTGTTGAATACTTAATATGTCAATTAATGAACAATTAATGAATGAGGCTGAGTATCTTAGCTTATGAAGCATTATGGAGATCGAGGAAGGTGTTATCCGTCGAGGCCGTAGGCCGAGGCGGATAACACCCTCCGAGATCTCCATAATTCTTCATGTGATGCGACAGCCGAATTCAATAATTGTTTTATTATTCATTCAAAATAATTCCTAGTTTAAAAACATGGCTAAAAGATGCTTACCTCCATCGATCCATCGATGTTATGTTCATCTTTGATAGTGCACGTTTAGGTTTGTCCAGCTCCGCAAATATTCTCCAAATAGCAGCTAGATGTCGCCCATCGAGTTGTCTTCTTGCTTTTCTTGCCATGTTTTAGCTATTTTCTCGCCTAGTTCTTACTCTTGAAACGAGTGAAACGTCGGCCATTTTTTGTTTTCACAACCAATCAGAATCGGGGAAATATTTTGAATGAATAATAATGCTGGTTATTACCATGTGAGGCTTCTCTGAGTGGTAGGAAACATCATTAATTAGAATAACTAAAAACAGATGTCTAAAAACTGGTTAACTTTAATAAGAGTAGATAAGTATATGCGATACTGGCCGTGAATTAATTTATTCGTACTAATAGAGAGACTTAGGGGTGTGAATGGGAATAACCGACTAGCGACAAACGGCGAAAAATATTACTGACGATAGGCCAGGAGAGGATTCCTCCCGTAACCTAGTTTGCCGGGATGCGACAATAGGTATGCAGGGAGGATAAATTACTATTTCTCGCTAAGTGTGTGGAAGGTTAATGAGTCTATATCCAAATTTTCGATGTGTTAATATATTTACGTAGTAAATGTCAAACTTGGGCACTATAACAATTATCGTATATGGTTTTACCTCAACCGAGTAGTGAACAAAGTTTTTCTTTCTCCACAGCAAAGACTGGCTTTCATCAGTGTCATTGTTTAGTTCGCAAGATCTATTCCCCGCAACTGCAGGACCCACGTTGATAGACACACAGTTTGGTTCAAGGAAACACTTCACTCTACATCCTCCTTCATTGGCTACTTTTTCTCTTCTTATTACGTGACCTCGAAGCACCTTGTCTGCTATGGGCCCCTTAAATATTATGATTCGGTTATATTCCGCTGCCAAAACTGCGGAAAATAAATAAAAAAGACATTATAATTATTTAAAAAAATCAAGTTAGAATAAGAGTATAAATACACTAAATATAACTAAACAATGGCGGGATCGAAGGAACGTGGTGTTGTGGTTTGTCACTTGCGTTACAATTCCTGGCTTTCCTTGCCACAGGGAACCCAGGATCCCAACCGACTCCATGGAGGTTTTTTTTTTTTGCAAAAGGCCCTACACCCATCCTCGCAGCCGCAGCCCACCACCCCCACCCCACTCACCCTACTGAGTACTGGCAGCAAGTAGACTTTATTCACGATACCTGCCATCTTTGTACGCCCATAAGGATTGATGAAATAGAAGCAATGTCACGTGGTTTTACGGGTGGCAAACAAGCGAAAATAATTTGCAAATGCAAGATATTGAGGTCGCGTATGATTATTCTAGACAACCAAAAATAAAGAGCTTTTCATCTTAAAGGTGATAATAGCAGATAATAGGAGGAAGTGATCATTGTTACTTTTTTGGATACAGTGGTGACTGTAGATGTCCTCACAGCAAGCAATAATGACGTAATGCTTGTGCGCTGGACGAAAAATTGGATTTTCACAAATTTGCCCCCTGTAAATATGTTGCAAAATTGTTAAGACCGAGAAGTAAATCTGCAAAGATGGTAAATGCCCATTTTTCTTAGTAATATTTAAACCCCCTGTTTTCCGTATGCAAATATGGCATTTACTATCTTTGCCCCATATTTGGTTCTTTGGAGAAACCAGTGTCGCCACGACCTTAGCCACGCTAGTATCCTTGTTTGAATCTCAATGCCGGAATATAATACGAACTGCACGTATATTAAAGCTTCAAGAACAAAACTATTGGGGGGAAAAAAGATCCCCTGAAGAATAAAACAACACTGACTAAAAAGAAAACATAACAAAACGTAACAAAGCATTAAATAAATGGCTGCATCATATACAACATAAACCCTCGGACTAATAAATCCGCAATGTTTTGCCCACAGGATTTATTACCAGAAAACGTTCTCTAGACCTTATATGCTGTAAGTTGAAAGGTGCCTTACGTTGCAGCGTCTCGAAAAAAGGCAAAGTTAAGTTGCCTCAGTCAGTGTGTTTGACATCAAGAAATTTCGAGGGTCATTGAATCTGGTTTAACCACTTAACGTGTAACAGTTTGACAAAGTATATGGAATACCGAGAAAAGCCAGTCGGAGACGAATAGTAAATATAGACTTTTTTCCTCAGAAATGATGGACAAGGAGATGAGGAAAATCTAGAAACAAAATTATTCATTTCAGCTTCAACTAGGCGGTAATTAACTTTTCTTTTTCTTTGCCGCACTTAAAACCACTTTAATGCACTGCGAACTTGCATTGCATTCTACATTTTATTAGTTCTAGAAAAAATCAGTCATTTTCTTTTGCTTATAGTTAAACACTATAGATCTACGTCTTTTTTACTACTTTTGAGACACTAAGAATCAATTTAAAGTTAAAAAAACTTGCACTTACTAGCATATACCACAGCACAAAGTCCATAAGAAATCCACACAACGAAAACAAACAACTTCATGGAGGCCATGGGAGCTTTTGCTAAGTTTTTAACTTCCCTCGTGATTGCTTAAGTCTAATTTTGAATAAACCTTAAAAAGTTCGTGTTTTCTTCGTTGCACTAATGAATAAAATATCTCATTTTAATTTCAGATTGTAATTTCTTGAAATCGTGGACTGTATTGTTCATTTATATTAATTAGCACTACAGCATTTTATTTTACTTATGAATCCTCTCTTGACTTATAGCATTTTTATTATCATCTTTATTTATTTGTCATAGGGATCTTTGTACCAAACCTTTAAAAAATCACCCAATTTTTGAAGATTTTTTATTTTATTTATTTATTCATTTTTTATACCGCATTTAAATCTTCAGGTGGGTTTCAATTAGCTGAAAATGTTAAATTTGATCTGTTATTATTTTCCCCTTACTGGTTGTATATTGTTCAGTGCGGGAGGTACAGGCCGATTTTTAAATTGAACCTTCACAAATATTTAGATAGCTTTACTAACTAAAGGAGTTTCTGTCCAATGCCGGATACACAGGCATCTATCCCCCTCGTCTTTGACGGGCATGCAGTGAACAGTTGAAGAGTATCACTCGACTCTAATTTTAAAAAAAAGTTCTCAAGCACTGTACTTGTGCAAACAAGGTTGCTAGTCGAACTACCATAAGATATCAATGCTAAGATGTTCTCTCCAGAATTTTTTTTTTATTATTCCAATTCTACATTTAAGCTAGATCTTCCTTTTCCGCAACGGTGCAAACTTATGTCACTCAACCGTGTTTGCCATATACTCTTCCAACAAGGACTTGTACGAACATCACCTACGAGTAGTTTTTTACTATTATTAAATTATGCTTGGTTTTGCTTGCTTTCCTACCTCCGCATTAAAATTATTACAAACGAAAATTATTTTGGTTGTGGTCGTTTTGTGATAATCATGATTGGCTTACGCAAACATCAAGCACGTGTAGCACACCTTTTTGTACATTTCTTTTCCGGTCGTTGTTTTACACGACTACAACGTGAAACTTCCTAGTTACACCTTTAATGGAGGAAATGTCGTACTATATGTTTCCTTTCGCTTTTTTTTCATTCACTGCGGCTTATTTGGTGGCCGCTAGCACTTCTCATTTTCTCAGCGCCGCTATAAGATTTTCATGTTTAATTTAGTCTCAGCTGAGATCCGAAAATTTGGGTTTATGGCTCACTTGAGCCGAGACATGTCTAATCTTAATCTTTGACTGTTAAGCATCACAAAAATACATGATAGCAAGAATAAACGGTAGCTTTCACTCTGTAAATCGAAATTTCAGTTTCCTAACAATAATCTCTTTTTAGCCACCACCTTGGACTTCGGGGGAAGGCTGAGACGGCAACGAGAACGTCAAAAAGGAAATAGGTTTAGAATAGCAAAACAACAACTTTGCACGTGCATCACGCTTTTATGTATATTTCTTTGCAGTCAAGTATCGTTTTCGAATCCGTCGCCGTCGTTGTTGCTTAAGCTCCCTAACATCGCATTTTATTTGGGTCAAGCAATAAGACCGGCAGTTGGCACTTTGTACTTGCATAATAATAACTAGAAAAAATTGTAAGGTTAGCGAAATTGTTTCAGAAAAGAGTTAAATTAACAATTTCTTGCTGAACATCTTTATATAGTGCTTTCATGATCCGGAATCAGCTTCCGAAGTTTCAGCTGAATGTGAATTCCCCGCACATCTCATCAAATATCAATGAAATTGCCGAACTAAGTTCACCGACGACAGAGATTTGCAACTCGTTACGCTTGTCCTCACAGAAGAAAGTGATGCCTGGCTCCTTGCCGCAAGTGAAAGCAGGCTGCTAATGACAACCTACTATGAGAGCCGAGTTCAGTCTAATACGCGCGCTGATTTCAAACTGACATACAGAGAGAATTATGGGAAGTTATGAAAAACAGTTTTCTTTTGGGGTGGGTGGGTAATAGGTTTATAGCCAGCGAAAAACTCATCAAAGTCTATATCTACTGTGGCCTATCCGGTACCGTCAGAGAGTATATAAGAGAGATTTCTGTCGCCATGTCTAAAAAAGCAGTTGAAAGTCGCTAGTTACGGTTTAAAACGGACGAATTAATCGCTGCCAACACACGAAAAGTTGCTCTTGGCAAAAGCGACAGATTTGTAAGGAAATGAACAACATTTAAAAGCACAGAAATAATGACCTTTCAGTCTCTTAAACTGTTTAAACTATGAGGCTCATAGCGAGATCACCGACTAAAACAGACCTATAATCCACCTTTCTTGACCCCACAATCGGTTGTCCAAGACAAAATCACTTCAACTAAACACTTATAAAGCGGTTTCATGCTTGTACACAATATTCTTATAACAGAGCGCCACGACATACCTGAAATCTGTCTGTCAACAACTTCGGGAAATCACAAAATTAACCACGTTCGCGGCACTGATAGAACTATCCACAACCAACCAGACACAATGTTTCCACACTTAATAAGGGCGAAATATCATCACCTTACTCTCTCTCTCTCTCTCAATAACTCTCGCTTTCTCCACATAAATCATCACATGTAAACTTTGCTGACACAATCGATTTATTCAAGATCCCGGATGTAGACGAGCCGTTTTGAAAGGGATACATGGACGCCGGCCTTCAAAACAATTTTTTACTAAGTCTCTGGCCTAGTCAGAAATCACCATCAATTTTGCTCTCGCCGAATAGTTTTGAATCCTAAAAGCTACTTTTTGAGGCCAGAGACTCGTCACCGCCCACATCAAAGCTTGCAATTTGATGTCTTTCCGTCTCAAGCCCGAGATTAGTGTTTCATCCGTTTAGCCAAAATGAGACGAAATACGGTAACATATTGGACGACGGCAGACTTTGCCAATCGTGAGACTTGTTCCTTCATAAGGCTTAATGATGTCTTCAGGAAAACTTTGCTGCAGGCGGCCAAAAAGAAACCTAGAAAATAAACCGACCACTGAAAAATACTTCTACCGCTCGGGCTGATTTCAAATGTCATGGTGTTTTATGACAAGGAGAGAATTATGGGTAATGATAGGTAGGGGAGAGCTGCGGGGGGGGGGGGGGGGTGGTGTGGAAGATGTGAACAACATATTAAACACATGTTTTTTGATCTATTGCAGCTTTTAAGGAGATTTTTGTACTGAAAAGATCATTAAAAAAGAAGAATGGTCAAGTACTGTACAAGGCTCAAATGAGACTTTCGCTAACAATTTCTGGAGGTACCTTTTATCAAATCCAGACAGAAATATATATATATATATATATATATATATATATATATATAAATATATATATATATATATATATATGTTGAGTGAACTGCAGCAAGGGTGCCTAGCAGAACACTACTTTTTTCGCGGTTCGATAAACAACTGGATTCCGCATGGAATAGACAACAAAATGAATGAAACGTAGTACACAAATTATCACTTTCTTATCTGCAAAAATCGGCTTATGGTTCAATGCCATTAGAGCCCGCTGAAACTAGACCTAGATCCAATTTTCCTGAGTCGAGAGTCGCTTCTCCAAGGTACAATCAGTTAAGCTAAACACCGACGAAACAATATTAATGGCTGGCACCATGGCACAGAATATTTTGGCCAAATCGCAGTTAAACCACGCGATCACATATGTGTCAACACCATGCGGAAATCACACAATCACACAGTTGCAGCACTGATAAGACTATCCACAACCACGCATAATCTTCTCACGTTTAACATAAGTGAAATATCATCGAATAACTCGGCAAAACTCAGCCTATTGCCAGATAAACACCTCTGGACTTTTCTCTTACACTCGTCTTATTCAAATTCCCGTATGTAGAGTCACAAGGTCGGAGGCATGGGTCAGAGTTGACCGGCAATTTTGCTCTCACCTAATTCATTTGACTCCTAAGAGCCTGTTCCCGAGGCTAAAGACTCAGTGGTCACCTTAGAGAAGCGAACAATATCTTACCTTTCTGTCTCAGCCCGGATCCGGGTGATTCATGATCCGTTTGGACAAATGAAATGATTATAATACGATATTGGACGATGTAGACTGCGAATCGTAAGAACTTTGTCCCATCTCAGAGCTTTACATGATGCTCTCCGGGAAACTTTTCTAAAGGTGACCAATATAAAACTAAACTGCTAAACGGCACTGAAACCAACATTAGGCGCTCGCTGATTTCAAATAACTGTCACTTGTGTTAAAGAAAGAATTGTGGGTAGGGAAAAAATAAGCGGGAGGGGTGGGGGGGGGGGGGGGGGGTAAGAAAGTAATTCTTTCTACATCCACTTCTACACAAATCCCTAGCCATAAAACAAGCAAAAAAAAAAAACGACATAAGCAAACAACACAGTGAACATATGTCAAGCTATTAGACAGAGGAAAATGCGAAAAATTACAAAATGTTTGCTAACCCGGTTTTTATAACTCCAGGGAGATATATATATTTTATTTCTTTATTACTTCTTCAACGCCTTGCCGCAAAGATCAGTTTGCCGTTTTATATTATGTAATTGATGCCCAAGCGGTAATATCTTAACGGAGGCAGCTCGTCTCACAATTAATATAGCCTGTTCACAGACCCGCTCTAGAGAAACGGAATAAAACAACGTCTGTGTACACGCTACTCACATGATGTCCTGAGAAATCGTTAAGTCATTGAAATGTCTTGTTAATCTAGTCCCAAAGAGGTGAAATCGAGCGCTTGAATTGTTCCTACGTGCAGCACACAGATCTCGTGTGTGGATCGTAGCGGCCTGGAAACCTAGCTAGCCATGTATATTTCCAAGTATTTGTATATCTTTTGGTGAACATCGCGTCCACAATGACGTCATCAAGCGATAAACTTATTCCAAAGTTCACATCATCTTCGTTCTATGTTTCATTCCCTTTTTATTGGCCTGCTCCCAATGTATGGTTCTTCATAGTTCAGTTGGTAGAGCATTGCAGCTATATAGCGGAGGCCATGAGTATTCTAATCCCGCTAAGTCCCCAAAATAATTTCAGGTTAATTTGCAATTCCTTAAATTGCAATTACCACTCCGACGATCATGTCTTCATTTAAATTAGTCCATTCTTTTGAATGTTTTTGCGACCATTTTGGCGACCATTTTGGCGACCAAGAAATGCTTCTGGTGATACATTTCGACGGCAAAAGTATTTTAGAGAGAACATAGAGCAATTTAGATCAGTAGTCTCAAAATAAGTAGTTATTTAGTTTTACTGACGAGTTTGCTTAGGTCGCGGGTTATGTGTCGGAAGAGCGTTCAAGCTCGACTTTTTACCGTCAAAACCTTAATTTGCCCTGGATACTACCTTTGAGTTCATGTTACTACCAATTCGACAAAAATCCACAATTAACTTGGCGCTTTCCCCGTCGATAGACCAAAAACTGGTGTGAACAGTTATGTTTATTGATTGCCGTTGAGCCCGAGTGTCTTACCCTTATTTTCCGACTGACGACCGAAATGTTTCTAAAAATGCTTTGCCATACGCCTATTGGAATCTAACAAGAAAAAAAAGGTAGGAGTTCTCACGACGAGAGATTCGCCGCTTGTCAGCTATCATGTTTTCAACCCGGTAGGGATACGTTTCCATAGAGTTGACTTCCTGTTGAAGCCCTGGTCTTATACTGTCTATACATCTTTGTACGGAGGACTAGAAAAAATAAATCTAGGGGTGCTCAAGCGGGTTGCTCGCAAGACCAAAATTGAATGCAGCACCGAGTTTCGGGAAGGTTTTGTCAATTTAGAATGAGCAAACACCGTAGGAATACATGAATGGTAATAGGACCCTGATAGTCAGCTGAAATCTGTGAATATTAATTGATATAAAACTGACAAATCGATCAAATTTGATCTGTTTTGATCGCTGAAATATGGCCTTATTTTAATTGAAAGGCAGACGCTGGCAGGCAGACTGTTCCCCATGCTTAGTTTAATATAGCCCCATGAGTATTTTTAACATTCTCTTCCACTGACAATGGCTATTATATCAGAACGCTGGCGACTGGCGTTACTATGCATCCCAAGTTAGCATGAGTTTACTAATTAGCCGCTAACAGGGTGTCCCAAAAGTTCGTTCCTCTACTTTATAAGTCTTTATTCCAGTACGATTGGACTTGGTAAGCAAATCGTTTCAACAGAAGTTGTGTCTTTCAATATAATTCACTATTTTCATACTTGTTGTGCCATCTTTTGACTCGAATATTCGAATTGTCTACTTCGGCGCTAAAGGTGCGCGTGCGCGAGTATATTTTCCAGCCACATATTTTTTGTATTTCATAGCCCGAACTGCTGGAACTCCTTCCTTGTTTTTTGTGAATATCACGAAAGATAAACCCCCTTAACCCAAAAACGTTCAGCTGCGTGAGACCATAAGCCTGTATACTTCGATTTACTGGCTTTTCTGTCGGAGAAATTGCTAAAAAACCGGAAAAATCCGAATGTTGGGTGGTAGAATGATCATGGAGAAATGAAGGTTGTGAAGGCAAGAAACTAAAGGGAAGACCAAAAGCCCCGAATAAGGCAGCTAAAATAGTTTTAAAGAAGGCTGGATTCAAAATAGGAGACTCGACAAGGAAGCTCATTCTCACATAGTTAGCAAGCAAAATAAAAGGGTTATGAATAGCCGTTTAAAATGTTTAAAATTAGAGGCCCCTGAGATAGCAAAAAAACCTCTGCTTACTCTGCCAATTAACGCCCAGCTCGTTTCAAATTTGTAAAGAATTACAAAAGCCTTGCTGTGGAAGGGGGCCGAGATGATTATCTTTTTTGGATGAATGCCCAAAATACATCTATTTCAGCTGCCTAAACTAAACAAATTTTGTTTGGGGGTTGAACTGGATCCTACGCACCAGGTGATAAAAAACCTGAAAATGGATCATTTGTGGGTCAACACGCTGTATCCCACTTCATGCCGCAACGGCTACAGAATGTGATGAAAAAAACAAAAAGGGCATGCCAGTCACTGAGATTCGGAATACATGTACTTGATAGAGAAATAAACATCTTCTAGAAATTTCATGTAAAAATAAAGTTTTGATCAAAAGTTATAGTGTATGAAATTAGAGGAACGAACTTTTGGGATACCCTGTATATGATCTTAATGAACACTAACTGCTGACCGAATACTATAAACAACTTTTAAACACAAAGAAACTATTTCAAGGCTAACACTAACACATACCAGCATACACCAGAGCACACAATCCATAAGAAATCCACGCAAGAAAAACCAGTAACTTAATGGAGGCCATGAAAGCCGTTGCCAAGACTCCAATTCCTCTGTTGATTCCCTGAAGACAGACTGAAATTCAGTTTACCATAAAATGTTCCTGTTTTCGTTCCTAGTTGCACAATGCAATTAATAATTGAAAAGCCGCATTTTAAATTGAGTTTAGTAATTGAAATCTTCGGATGCATCTTAATGTAGATCATTTATGTCAGTATCATTGTCATACTTTACGCTTTTTTGTTAACGTTCTTTGCACCAAATCATTTTTCAAGAATTACAAAAGAGTTTACTATTTTACCATTTTATTAATGTGGGGATCAGTTTGGTTCGGTTCCGGTTAGCTCTAAAAAATGTGAAATTTTATCCATCCGCATATTCTCCTCTACCCGCATTTATATTGGTTAGCCGTGTGGGTTCCAACAGGTATTTCTATTTTATTGACAAAAGAGTTAATATATCCATTTTGCATTGTCTGATCTACATACTTTTGAATTGTTCTCCTTTTATGTTCATATGTGGCGATCAGAAAACATGTGCCTGTTTAACATTATCACCCGACTTTAAAAATAACTTTCTTAAACAAAAATGCAAACGAGGTTACCCGTCGAACTACCACTACAAATAATCACTAAAAAGTTCTCTCCAGAAAGGTTTCATTTCAGTTTTACATAAAGGCCAGACTCTTCCTTTTCCATGGTCTCCTTTGCGGCCCACGCAAACGAATTCATGAATCCCCGCCCCCACGCCTGGGAACACCGGAAGAACTATACGGGACTAAGGCCCGAGGGCTGCGAAGGAGACTACCTTTTCTGTAACTGTGCAAATTAAACTTCTGCCTATTTAAAATCCTCTGCTGTTCGAGAACAGTAGGAAATCGTTATTGCATATGACGCGCAAGCAGCCACGAGGACGACGGCAATGACAGCAAGAACGTCAAAAAGCAATTATAGTAAATAACTTTGGCAAAATAGGTGCATGTATTTTTTGGGTACTTATTGGCAATTAAGGCTAAGTATAGTTTCTTAATCAAGTTCTTAATTTTTAGGAGGGAGAAAACTCAATAAACTTGGTTTTCGGTTCTTTCGGTTCTCGGTTTTCGGTTCTATACCCTGCGAGCGGAGAGGTTGTCTCTTGCGTGGCTTTTGTTTACGATTTCGTTCGCGTTGCTTGTCAGTCGCGTAATTGGTTAGTTATAAAACATGAAACTAAATACTCGATTGACAAGTGAAGGGAACGACGTCGTAAACGCAAAAAGTTACTCACCAAGGTTAAATAGTTTATTAAAATTTAACAGTAGCCCACATATAAGAACCTGCTTGCTTTTGGCTAAACAGTTCTTGTTTCTTTTTGGTCTCAACGTGGCAAATTTCTTCCAGGAGGTTCTTAATCCACTAGGTTCTATTCGCGGTTGTTTACCGTAATAGGTTTAAAAAGCAAACAGCTACAATTCTGAACGTGTATTGCACTTTATTTTAGCTTATTATGGTACATTGCCATTGCCGACTATGACCTGAAATTACCTAACTAGTACTTCAGGTTTTACTGAGGTCGTAAAGACAAGACGACGATTTTCTTGTACTCTTTTATACTTGGATGCTGCCTATAAGAATTGTCTCCAGAAAAATTCACCTACTTTTGACAAATTGAATTCGATAAAGTCTGAAACAGCACAAACTGTCTTTTTTTAGTGACGTTTTCGCGCCGCTGTCCCGCTGTCGTCGACTGGCTCTAGGGACGAGAACGTGATCGTGACCTTATCTGATACCACGATGTCTCTCATTGAAAGGGGTACACAAAAGCAAGTTTTTTTTTTTTATAAATTTTGTGTCTTGAAACATCTTTATTGACGCTCTTGGCCTTGACTTTTGTGAAGGCTGTTTACTTACTTTTGCAGGCAAGGATTTATTGCTCAATAACTCTTATTTTTGAGAGCTTCCTTTGTCATTTCCTTTAATCTTCACTTCTTTGGAGGATTTGTTGTAGTAACTACCAACACCCCCCGTGAGTTTTAAGAGGTTCTAGAACACCGAGGCTGATGAGCCATCACTGTCTTAATGTCTTAAAGCATAATAGTCAATAATTAACTTGAAGATCTGTAGATGAGTGTAGCATTCGTGGTACCTGATAAATATTAGTGGGATCCCGGGAGATCGATCTGCTAGGAAAACTATAACGGGTAGAGACCAGAGATCCGTGTACAAACGTCCCCCCTCCTACAGAAAAAATCAAGAGAAGAGCTAGAGACGACAAAGGGGGGACGTCTGTACGTACACAGGCTAAGGCACGGGTAGACCCCAAAATTTCAAAAGAAGAGACGTTATAACAACTAAGTGGCAAAAATAACAGGGAAATCCAGAAACCATTAGCAGCTTTGAGTCCAAGAAGAACAGTGATATTACAGTAACAGTCAAATCAACATGATGACTTTCATGAAAACGTCCACTTTGAACTTTTCACAAACGCTCGGAGATAACATGAATCTTCAAAAATAATCTTTCGATGAGGGACAGAAAGGACTTGAAATAACTCCATGATAAAGGAAAATAATACACATGGACTAAACACAATTTTATTCAGTTATTGAACCAAAATTCCATGTGTTTCTCTCCTTGCCCCAAGGAATACCTACTATATAGATATAGCCAGGGCTAAAGGGGAAGCTCTCGTTAATATTATAATTGTAGTTTACTTTAAAAAAAATTGTAGTTTACTTAAAATGAAATTGTGCAATGTTAAACGGCGACGGCGACGGCAGCGGCAAAAGATCAATAGGTACGGTAAAACGGGCAACAAAAAACGTGCAACTTTTTTTTGCAACATTGCTGCAAAACGATTTGAATAGCGGTGTTGCGCGTTTCACCACCTGCGAAATAAAAAACCTTGCAACAGATAGGTTTGAACGTCGGTGGTAAAACTCGCAACATCGCTAGTGAACTCGTTTTGGACCAATGTTATCTCTCGATCTACCTCTTGCCCTGTTATCCACGTCAGTGAAGACATTAACGTTTAGTCGCAAAAAAGACTCGCCTTTGACGTACAGCTGCCAATTCATCTTTATATGGATGGCGTATATAACTGGAAGCTTTGTCATTTTCCATGTCCATAAGCTCCAACCATGCCTCCGTATAGTGACTAGTAAGTACGACATTTGAGATTGGCTGACATGTACAGTTGTAGGAGGTGGAGGGACGTACGGACGGTCACGTGATTACGAAAATTTCTCGCATCTATAAGTTACAATATTTTCTTACCCATGGTACTCCTCTGCGCGCAAGAGCTCCACTATTGTGTGTTGTCACATGACGTCATGGCGGCTATATTTGTGTCCAAAAAACAATGAAACGGCGACCATATTTGTGTCTCAAACCAGACCCGTGGGAGTTGAACTCTTTTCTTATGTAAACGCTTTCTTTTGTTCCAATAAATTTGCATAGATGCTGGCCACGTGAGTGAAAACAAAGAATAATCTCTGTTCAATGTTTGCAAAAAAAAAATGATGAAAAGAAAATAGCCGTTTGTATTACCTTGATTGTTGTCCGCACTCTCTATAATCCCGGCAATAACAGGCCTTGAACTACGTCAGCAAACTATATATTGCTGTAGATCTCTTTCAACACTCAGCGAAAGTACGAAACAAACGTTCCATCCACCTGACCCACTCTAGGTCAGTAATAAAAAGCTTGCAGACTCGATGAAAAAGAGAAAAAAAACTTTTAAGTCACTCGTCGACTCCGTAGCATAAAAAATTCCTTGAACTTGCTCATGTAAACAACAAAAAGTGTCACATCACTCACTCAAGAAATTGAGAGTACCCCATATTCAAAAAGGTAGAAACTAAAAAGTTTTCAATCACGCGACAAATCCTTCTTTACCTTTATTTTTTTGAACACGGAGAAAAAAATCCCCATTTAAAAACAAAAACGAATGGTTGTGGACATGCAAGGCCTTATAAATATGGCAGGGTGTATGTTTGACTTAATGACCAGGTGACCGAATAGAATTGAAAACCGTGGATAACGAAACTAGGGAAGGCTATTTGGCGCTCTTGCAAATATATGAAAGGGAGGAGAGTTATCTTAGCACAACTTTTTCACAGAGAAAGTGGAAAACAAAATGTAACTACTGTGGAATAAGAGGATATTTAAGCTGAGGAATGCGTTTAAAGTTGTCGGCACTTCGGTATTGGATCGATGCAGGGATGTAGAGGGTATTTAGGGGATGTTAAAAGTGCCCTCTGCTGCCTTTCATGAAAACGAATTTGAGCCTTCAATCGACTGAACAACCTCGTTCCCAGAGTCCTGTCATGGGGACAAGTAGGAGAGGACCCTGGGAACGAGGTTGTCGACTGAAAAGTCGGTCGTGTGGTAGTATTTTAAAATAGGCTATCATCAGTTTCAATAATCTAACATGCCCAGCATAATATTGAAACAGACAGGGATAATAAACGCTTAGCCGTATATAGGCCGTATATGTAGGGTACCGTAACCCTATATAACTAACTTGATGCCGTCAACCTTAGCTAACCTTGGTGATGATGTCTTACTTGCGCCAGCATCAAAACAGTAACCGGAGTGGTCCACAAATGTGTCATAGCCGCTGTGGCATAGCTAGAATATTCGCCTACTCCAATTTAATATCGCGAGCGCGTACCATGTTCCCATAGAGCATGCTTATGACGACATCATGGTCTTATTAGATCCTCTAGTTCTTGTGAGCGTTATAGCAATTAATCTTCCCAAGTGCATCCATAACTCAATAGTACACGATGGAGCACTAAAAATGTGTTTTATGATTTAAAATAAAAGGAAACACTTTGGACTTTGTTAATTAAAAGATAGTAGAGGAATGAGGTGAGCGTTGTCAGCGTTGTTGTTGTCATCTGTGCGGGCCATGGCGTGCACAAATCATTCTTTGCGGAATTTTGCGGCGAATTAATAGTTTTCCATCTTATAATGGATTCTAAAACCTTTTTGAATGTTTTCTTAAGCGACCTCTGTAAACCCTCTCTCAACTTGAGGATAAAAACCTGTGAAAACATAATTGCGGGTTAAACCAACAAATAGTGACGTAAACATTCAGCGCTGAACATTGACGCGTGCTGCTTTGAGCGCACGCTTTAGTAATATAATTTTAGGTTAACTACAGCATTGATTGCATTGAAATGTTTTTAAACAATTCGTTCATGCTTCTTGAATACAGTTTTTTACCCCGTCATAGCTTCAAATTGTTAACGAAAATAAGCCTTTTTGTTATTTTCAGCATTTAGACAAGAGAGAAAAAAGCGTAGTGGGCCATGAAAACGATAAATTGATCGAGTCGTAAAGTGTGCAGCCAACTAAGGTCCGAGTCATCTTCGATAATCAGGCGATTTATAAGTTTAATTCCATTAAAATCCCGTCAGCTCAACCTGTTCTTGCAGATGGGCCTCATTATTTCTTCTATCTCTTCTTTCTGACTTTCTCAGCTTCCACCATCCACAAAAACAAATCCAGGTTTTGCCAACAGCCCACTAACGTAAAACTTAAGATGGAATCCATCAGGAAATTGAGAGATTTTGATTTTCAGTGGACAAAAACTTTGTAACAGAATAATTTAGACAATATCGCACTCCCTTTTACATTTTTCAAGGGCTATAGATGTAATTAGTTATCTGTCACAGCACCAAAGAAAATGTCTCATGGGAGCCCGAGAAATTTCACAAAATGACATCTTACACATAAAATTTTCAGAATTCTACCTGTGTTTTCACAATTCTTGTGAAATTTGACATTTATTTTCTCGGCTCCCATGAGAAATAGTCTTTGGTGTTATTACAGATAATAAATTATATCTATGGTTTAAAGCCCTTGAAAAATGTAAAAAAGAATGCGGTATTGTTTAAATTATTCTGGCACAAGGTTTTTATGAAATTACCCAATTTCCTGACGGATTCCGTCTTAAATCCTGCAACTGCTCCAGATTTTTCGGATTCTGTGTTTCACAGTTGTAATTACTTTTCTAGCCCTTACAGCGGCAGTTAGTGATATGGTTGGATTCTCTTTACTTATACATTAGAAAAGGTTTTTTGAGTAGTTTTCAAAGAGTGCTGTCGGTAAAATATAAACTAAAAGCGCTCCTTTTTTCGAGTTTTGATCTCTGGGGCGTTGCGAGAGTTCTTTTGACACGACAGCCTATCAAGCCCTGGTCCAATCACAGTTTCAATAATAATAATTAAAAAAATCAACCAGTCAATGTGCTTGTTTGCGTCATTCGCACGCGCGCTCACCACTTGTTTTTGTTTTTCTTTCTCTCCCAACATGTTGGAGATGAAAAAATTAATCAGAGGATTATAAAATAAATAACCCGTTTCTGGCTTGCTGGTATATCGGAATATAATGCCCTTGGCTGAGAGATTGTCCTCAAAATTTCACATTTGCCCGAAGCTTCGCTTCTCGGCCAAATGTTTATTTTTCGGACAATCTCTCAGCGGCGGGCATTATCCTTCGATATACGAGCCACAGGAAGGGGTTTATTTACTAACTATTCGTAATTAAATGAAGGATTCTCCGTGAGTAGGATGGGCCGCGAGCAAATAAAGTTGCATGACTTGAACAAAGGAAAAGGTCAATATAAAAAAAAAGGAGAAATATATATATACAATACGAGTATAAAGGTAAACAGCCACGATTTATTGCTCGTTTTGAAACTAGTCATTAACAATAGTATAACAAATTGTCTTTTACCCTGTTCAATGAAGCCTTAGCCCATTAATCGCTGAGCCTTATAACATAGTAGAAACTAATCGACCTGCTCCTCTGGAAGCAAATTTCTTCTGACCAGCTGTTAAATATGATACATGTAAATATATAGTAACCAACGAATCAACCGGCATGCACAATAAGCAAAACTAATTAAAAAACCAGATCAAAACAGCTGAAACTATATTTCGCCCATAGAAGGTAATCCGGTTTCCAGAGTCCGGGAATCCTGGGCTTTGGAATCCGGATCCCGAAAGCGATTGAAACCCGAAATCCAAGTTCCACTGACACACAATCAGAATCCAGTTCCTGGAATCCGGAATCCGTGACGTGGAATCCAGATTCCAAAATTGTCCTGGATTCCCTTACATAAGGCCATGTTACACAAAAGAAAATTACTGTCTGACTTTAAATCATAGATCAAGACACACTTTAGATCGATCAGATGACTACACTATTAAAGGAAAAATTCTGACATCTCCGTGCCAATGTTCATTAAAAAGCAACGTTAATTAATGTTTTAAAGTAATCCTTACAACTATATCTATCTGGTAAGGTGATAATTTGATAGCAACAATTTAGTCTAAACAACTACATTTATAGTACAAACAGATTCACCACCAAAAGGACAACCATAAGACCCTTTCTAATCACGTTATTACACCATTAACCATAGCTAAATAGAACTTAAAATCGAACGTGTAGTACCAAGAGCCATGATGGGACATTATAGCTCTTGGTAGTACCTAACCATAGTTAGAAGAAGAAAGTGGTTAGGAAATCTGGCAAACATCGAAGTTGAAAACAAAGATGCTGTAGTTTATGTTTAAAGCTCCCTGGCCGTGCACAATCCTTTTTTTTTTTTTTTTTTTGTTCACAAACTGTGACTGAATAATTTAATGCAATTTTTCTATTGGTCAATAACTTCAAAATGATAGGAATACTATTGTACGTTGTGCACAGCCAGGTCCAAAAAAGCTGACAAAAACATATAACAAAAGAGACTAACGGGTCCCGAACCATTCCACTTTAATAACTATGACCATAACAGAAAGATATTAATCCCCTATGATGTTTAGTAACATCACAAGCTCCATGATGATATCAGAATTCAGGCTCAATAAATAGGTGGTTACATTTCAGTTATGTTGAAGTGGTGGGCCGCGACCGGTAGTCTCCAAGTGAACCTGTTATTAACTATATAGCTTATGAAGAACAATCGAACAAACAAACAAACATGTACAAAAACAAAAAAAACAGTACAGTATAGTAGCCAAACTTTTTATTTTTTTTATATTCCGAGCAAGTACAACTAATTTCGCATTATTTAAACTAAAGAAATAAGGAGGCAGTGTGGCCGAGTGGTCAGCTCGTAGGACTCGCAATCCGGTGGTCCCGGGTTCGAGTCCCGCTCTGGCCACTTGCTAGATTTGTTCTCGGTCGTCCCGAGTTCAAATCGTCGGCCACGCTTGTAAATAGCAAACTGGCTGCCTCCTGCCAGTTGGGGTTTTTAATCCTGTTATGTTATGCTTAAATTATTTGTTTCTAAGTATTTGAGTGTAGTGCCTGTAAACTACAATAGCTGGATAAGTGCACTTTCCACTATGAACAAGCCTTTAAACCTTTTAAAACCTTTTAAAATACACAGCTTGATGCCGCCAACATTAAATTGTAAAGTTCTCAGTAATTGCCAATTATGTTTAGGTCATGATTTCCAGTGTGGCAATATCTGCCTTTTAATAAATGCAGAAATTGTAGCTAAATCAACCCTTTCACTCTAAAACCAGCTAACTAGGACGTGATAATTTGTCGATTTAACTTTTTAGAAATCTTTGGATGAAATCCTGTGCATGGTGCTACCATTCAAATAACATCTTTTATCAGGACTTTTGAAAAAGCACTATTCACTTCTTACAATTTATGTGGCTTTTCTGCTTTGGCCAGGAGTGTAAGGGTCAATAAGCTCAAGTCCATCCATTGTCCTGACTAACAGAGTAAAGAGAAAGAAAGGAACTTGTAGACAAAGCAACTCTATACTCTATTTGTATTAATTACGCTTAGCTTACAGCAAAAATTTACAGATCCGTATCTTATCGTTTTTGGCTACCAAACCAGCGTTCCGCTCTAAACCCGATTTCCTTTTTAAAAGTACTAAGGGCTTGAGTTTGTGTTGATCGGCACATGCAAATGTGTCACACATTGCAACTTATAGATTCATGAATAATATTTTTTAAAAAAATTACTATTAAAGTGCCCCTAACCCTTCAATTTGTTTTGTTTTGGTAGATTCTCATATCTTTCAAGAACTCATTTGCAAAAAAAATTCCAGAAATATTGAATCCTTCCTTTTTACGAGCGCTAAAAGTGAACGCAGTCTTGTCGATATTTTCACCTTTCGTTCTCATTAGTCCCCCACTCGGCCAAATGTGTCCAAATATGGAGCGTGACGTAAGAAAAGCAAACATATGCGAAGATTCGTGGTAATGCTTTATTGTTAAACAGAGAAAATGGTTGAAAAATATGTGGTTTTTGGAGGAAGAGGACATATTTTCATACCAATTGTAAGCTTAACAAATAATCTTCGATCGCATTATACTTTCAATGCTTCGTGCTTTGGAATGGTATCCTTTTCTTACGTCACATATCGGACGCTTCTCATTGGCTTGTTCCTAATGAGCCCACGAGACAAAAATTTGTCCAGTAGGGCTTATAGCGCGCAAAAATGTAAAAATTTCAGCAATTTCTAGCGCTCGTAAAAAAAAAGATTCAATACTTCTGAAATATTTTTTCGAAAATGAGTTCTTGAAAGATGTGAAAATCTACCAAAAGGAAACAAATTAAAGGGTTAGGGGCACTTTAAGTATTCTATGCAGTATCTAGATATTAAGACAAAGTATCGTTCTGGAGAGATTGTTGTTGTTGATCTTCTGAATCAGTGCATTTAATTTATTTCCTGTTTTCTTGCTTTTACGCTAAATTGCCGGTTTCAGTGTCACGCCATTAAAAATAGATCAAAATAAAAATCAAAACCGTCCAATAGATAAAGTCCAGTATCTGGAAAATGAAAGGAGGTTAATATACAAATACTCTCGGCAAGATTCAGATCTGAGGAATATTTCGTATTCGAGATATCCGAAGAAATTTTTTGCCCAAATTTATAAAGATTTGTATGGAGACGCTATGCTGGTGCCCATCCGCATGGGCACCAACATGGCGGACGGAAACAAACATCTTTTACCGAGTTTTGCTACAAAGCGCGAATTTATTCGTCGAGGAACTCGTAAACATTAAAGTAATACTTCTTCTAATACTTGAACTGTTTAGATAGGAAAATTCCTTGAAATAAGTCACTTTCTTACCTACAGGACAGCTCTCTCGGCTGTCATGTAAATGCTGCGTCACGTAAAAGCTTAGAAATTCAAGCGCACTCTATCACAAAACCAAGAACCTTACCAAAGCGAAAATTTGTATGAAAATTAGTTTCCGGCTGCTCTAATACGTGATAAAAGTAAAATCTCAGTAGGATCTATAGCTTTTTAGTGAGAATTTTAATGACGTCATGTGAAAACCAAATAACTTGTCACTTGTATGCTAAGACGTCCCTTTCAAAAACAGGATGGAATGTAGTTAAATTGTCCCCATCTCTGGAGCCACAATCATGTGGAATCCCTAGTAAGCAGTGATTTAACTACAGTAGTGCAAAATTTCGGTAACAGGCATGTGACATTTTGTAAGACTAAGCTAAGTTAAATATGCCCATCCCATTTAAAAGTCCTTCTACATGTATATACACCGTGAAACCTAACTAATAAAACTGTTAATCTTATATCTCAGGTCCCGGTTGTTCAAACGTTGAACAGCGCCACTGTTCAGTGGATTAGAATTTGGACTAACCAATTGCGTTATCTTCTACAATCCTGGCCAAAAGGTTTTGGGACACCTCCCCTTTTTCAAGTGTTTTTGTATGGAATTCGCAGCTAACGGTCTTAGTAAGATTCCCCCCTTCCCCGTAAACAAAGTTGAGGTTAAAGTGGGGGTTCAACTTGAATTACATTTTCCTCACCTGAAACACAAAGTGTTCCAAACGTTTTGACCAGGATTTATCCTGGTGGATAGCGTTATCCAAATTTTGAACAACTGGGGCCACAAAAAGAGAAATTTGGTCCACTGAAAAGGGGTTCTCAGAAAGTCCCGTTCTTATGTTATTTTTTAACGCCAAATTATCAGCCGTTTTGTGAGCCCAGGGGTACGTTTCCAGCATTTGAAAGTTCCGAAAAACTCTTTGGACTCAAAAAGGGTCCCGAAAATGCTCAGTTAAGTCCGGAAAGTCTTTTGAGAAACGAACACCAACATGAATACTGGACTACCTTAAAAGGCTGGAAATCGAGCTTAACTTTTAAATATGTTTCTCAAATTTTCTACTCTTATGATAACGGTAGTTAAAAATCTCCCCTCACTTAGAGATTTTCAATTTAGAAATTAGTCGGCTCAAAAGACCAATTCTCACGTACACTTTACGAGAAAAATGAAACCTGGTCTTTAGAGCACAGGATGATTTTAGTGACGGTGCCTGTGACGGTGCCTGCCCATACAATAGTGTTTATGGCATCTTATACGCGAAAGGTAGATTTAACAAGTCGGTGTTAATGTATTAGAAAACGATTCTTATTGTCTAATTCTAATAATATATAAAACAAGGTATTGTTAAATATCCCTCCTTCATTGCCTCATTCAGAGGTCAATCTTCGCACGAAAAGAAAAAAAAGCCGGACAAACAAACAAACTATAACAAAACAAAACCATTGTGTTGTGTTGTGGCAAAGACTTTTGAAAAAGTACTATTCAGCAATTCAAACAAAACAAAACCTTTGTGTTGAAAAACATCCTAGTCACTAAAACCATGAAATATTTGTGACAAATTTAACACTAGATGCATGTTACTTCGCGGCGTCGTTTTCAAGTATGCTTTGATTCACTCATACCACGCATAAACATCAGCACATGTATGACCGCTATTATCGTCTTCGGAACAGTTCTTTAAGTCCGGCCCATACCAAAGTTGGAACTCTTGTCCAACAGACACGGATATTGGAGAGGGAAGGGTGTTAAACCAAAGTTCGGGCTCGTTAACACCTACACCTTCTATCTTGTAAGAATAATATCTACAGCCATAGCCCTGGGTTTTCTTGTAATTTGCGAGCAGAAGAGCAGACTTGTTCTGAAACGTTATGATAGTAAGTAATTTCTCTTCGTTATAATGCGGATGGTCACATCCCCAGTAGGAAGATGGGTGATTGGTGGAACAGCTAACTGAGCCGCTCAGATGAACCAGTTTAAACGTATAGATGACCCCACTCTCTGTGATGTGAAATGTCCCGTAGGAGTCATCCTTTGTTCCAAAGCAGACAGGCCCAATATTTATCTTCTTCCAGTTCTCTGAAATCAATTTTGACGTAATTTGAATTCAATAAGTTAAATCTATTACGTTTTATTCTGCTCTTGCTAAAAATAAGTTGGTCCAGTGTAGGGGACTGAAGAAGTGACCAAAAGGGAAAAAAATAGGGAAGGAGGACGACGAGGATCTGTGACATGGGTTGATCGTGGATGGAACTTTTCCCTACTTTTATAACGCTATGATTTTCAGGTTATATTCAGTGTTCATGGCAGTTTTTTTATCTGGTCACCATCCATGCCTAAAACATGACGACTGGGGGTGATTAGCGCAGACACAGCATAAAGAAAGAATACATTACCAGCATAACAGCCATAGAGCTCAACTCTCATTGATATGTATCTGTGCCATTCCGTCGGTTGAAAGCGAATATAACGGGCCATAATAACTTCTGTCAGGTTATGACGAACAACGGTGTTTTGATCATTGTTTCCATAAAAAATCTATATACAATTATAGTAGAAACATCATTGCTACTTAGTATCAACCAAGCATGAATAATTTTCATACAAACTGTCCCCCAAAACCGATCACCTACACACTCACACCATAGGGGCCATAAAATATTAATTTGAAGGTTTTTTTTTTTCAAGTTTTTCGATATTTTTACCGAAGCAACTACATTGGTTGTCTATAGACAGGCAAACTTTCCCGAAGAAAAATGCAAGCTACCTCAGTGTCTGGGACTCCTCCCCCCTTACAGAGCCTCCCCTAAAATGGAGTTTCATCGCTATTTCATAGCAACAGGGTCCTATGCTTTTTACTATTTACATTAATGATTTAATCAGTGTTATTACGCATAGCCAACCCGCTGCGTATGTTGATGACAGCCAATTGCACTTTAAATTTTCTGTATCAGACTCATCAAGTGCTATGGCAGCCGTAAACTAAGATCTTAGGGACATCAGTAAATGGTGTGCAAAGAATTCTCTACTAATAAACTCAGAGAAGACAAATTTAGTGGTTGTTGGCTCAGCACAACTTATTAAGAGGCTACCTCATATCTCCTTATCCCTGTTGGGCAAAACTATTCCACCAGTGTCAGTTGTTAAGGATCTCGGGGTATACATTGATCAATATCTTACCTACGATGTACATGTTACTAAAACAGTCTCTAGCTGCATGAACCAGTTGGTACAGATAGTTAGAATTAAACATCTTTTGGATAGGAAAACCCTTTTATTACTTATAAGTAGCTTTGTTTTCAGTAAACTTTTTTATTGTTCCTCAGTATGGGGGAACACATCTAAACGTAACCTACACAAACTGCAGTTGGTACAAAATTTTGCTGCCAGAGTTGTATTAAGTTTAAAGAAGTTTGACCATATCTCCCAGGGACGGAGATCTCTTAAATGGTTAGATGTTACGGAGAAGGTTCTATTTAATGACTTAGTTTTAGTATTCAAATGTGTAAATGGCTTAGCTCCAGATTATTTAGGTAAATATTTTATTAAACGTTCAGCAGTTCACAACAAGAACACAAGGGGATGTAACAATTTTGTGGTCCCCCGATGTAGACTATCAATGGGACAAAGGGCATTTTATTTTCTGGGTCCAAAGGAAAGGAATTGACTACCTGACAATATTAGGAACACTAGAGATATTGATAGTCTTAAGCGGAGACTTTTTAAGAGGATATTTCATACGAAATAATTTTGAATATATTTTGAATAATTTTGAATGTATTTTGAATTTAATTGAACTACTGTGAATAAGTTTTCTTTTCTTTTCTTAATTACCAGTATTATGTAATAATTAACATTGTGACTGAAAAGCCCTGTTGAAGGGAGTCTCAATAAAGTATGTATGTATGTATTGTTATTTTACATTTCCGTGTATTTGGGAAACTTACGGTTAGTTTACTTATTAGTGCATGTAAATTAGACAACTAACACCTAGGGCCCGTCTACCTGAGCTCGGGCATTTTTTAGACCGCTGTTTCCGCTCATAACATAAGTAGTACATATAAAGAGGACCTGAGGACAATTCGTTTTTCCGTCGACCCTCCAAACAATGTACAACTTTTTTTAACAAACTGTACTTTGACTATTGCAGCGTTGTTTGGGAGAGCTTGGGTTCTGAACTAGCTCTGACGCTTTAAAAACTACAAAACCGCGCAGCTAGCCAGGATCATAACCTTTTCCAGTTATTATTCTAGCTCCGGCCCCCTGCTGCAAAAGCTAGGATGGGACAACCTTTCTGTGCCCAGAATAAAGCTCTTCGCTATAAAATAAAGGTGTACAACAGTATGGCACCTAGCCTGAATACCTATGCCCAAAAGTTTTGAAAATGAGGTCCAATACTAGGGGCTCCTTTTCTCAATTTCAATTGCCTCTTCCCAAAACCAATTATGGCAAAAAAACGTTCTGGCTATATGGGAGCATATATTTCGAATAAATTACCGGAGGATTTGCGTGGATGCAAAGCAATGAACTTTTTTCAATCTAATTTGGACCGATTGCTCCCCAGCCTCTTCGATTCCTTACTATAATCCTAGCTTAGAATTAATTTATCAAAGGTTAATTTCCAGTTTTACGAATGTATATTTTTCTCAAAACTAATTAATATTAACTTGAAACCGCAGATAGATATATACATTTTTTAAGACGGCATTTATGTAAACCAGCTTTAGCTTTTAGCTGATAATACTACCTTGAGCTCTCTCTCTTTCTCCACCGCCCCTCATTTTTTTCTCCCTCTCTAAGATTTTCAAACCTGCTTAAAGACTTTTATGGCAGGAAAAGAGGTATGGAAAAAACTGCTTAACTTGCCTTGTAGGTTTGGAAGCTGGCTGTTTCGTCGACAAAACTGAACTGCAGCTTGTACTTTGTAACCCACTGCTTCACATCCTGTCTTCCTTGTGTTGCTACACCAGTAACTCTTGCGTTATAACTGCGCAAATCAACCTGGAGCCACTGATTCACATCTTCTTGGCCCGCTGCCCAAGCACCTTTCATGTTTCCTGCTGTTTTTATGTGTAGTCTGCCCTGGTAGGCATATAGGTAGTCATCAGTTTCCCGCCACTCTGAAGAGGCAGTGATCTGTTTATCGGTGATGTCGCCATTTTCCATACCCAGAGAACTTCGGCATTCTAGATGTTCAAAAAGAGAAGAGCACCATTCATGAATAACCAATACTTTTTATACGTCGTGACATAAACTTTTTCATAAAAAAATATAAATTTAAATAATGACAAAAAGTTACTTGTATTCAATCTTCTTAACTGCATTAAAGGCATATTTTCAACTGCTTTTTATTTAACACTATTCAGACCGAGGGGGAGCTTTTTACTCCCTTATCTGTTCAGAGAAGCGAATATATACTTCTTATTAGCCGAGTCTTCGGTCCGTACTGTAAATTTTGGACTGCTCACAGTCCTCTATTTTTCCGTAAGATCATCGAGATCGAGCGCTTTGCGTTACGGGCTGCCATCTTGCATGAGTGTCAAAACCACTTAGGAGGAATTTGGATTCTGCCAATAAATTCAACAAAATGACGACACGGTGACGGCAGATTACGTCATTAGGTCAAGTAAGCTATGCCAAAATGTTGGAACTGATGAGTAAATCATTCTGCCTGTGTAATTTTGGTTGCCTTGTTATGCGCGGTTTTGTAGTTACACAGAGGAGGGTTTTGGGTTCCGTGGCCCCACAACCGGTAACAGGAAGCAAGAAAAACCCGGGATACCCCATACTTTTTTCTTATTTCAGTCCTCTCCTAATACGCTCTTTCCATGATTGTGGTCAGGTGATCAACTTTCGGCAAACACGAAAACAGTTCGCTTTCGAAAAATTTTGTTAGCACGTGAGCTGAAAGAGCATATTAAAATTAGGTAACTTGAGAATTTTCAGCCGTATATCTCAAAAGTAGCGATTGCAACGGCCGTCAAAAGTTAGAAGAATTTGTGTGAGAAAAACAACTTTTCTCACCCAGTCACGCTTGCATGGTTTTCCATACAAATCCTTGTAAATTCTAAAATGTTTAATCTTTCTCTGACACATTAGAGGGCTCAAATTATCTGTTATAGGAGTTAAAAGGAGATTTGAGCCCTGTAATGCTTAAGGAAACATTTCATGACAGCTTTGAAAATTTCGAAATTACAAGGATTTGTAAGCTTGACTGGATGGCAATACTTGTTTTTCTCATACAAATGCTTCCAACTTTCGGCGGTCGTTGCAACGCTATTTTTGAGATATACGGCTGAAAATGCTCTAGTTACCTATTTAGAACACGCTTAATTTTCAGCTCGTGCTAACAAATTTTTTCAAAAGTGAACTGTTTTCGTGTTTACCGAAAGTTTGATCACATGATCAAGTCATGCAAACAGCCTATTAAGATACCACGTCACTTACACAAATCCACCGACTGCTCAGATCAGTCTCGAGCCACTGATTCACACTGATAAAACCCAAAAACTACTTTTACATCCATAGTACTCGAAAAATATAATCTGCTCTAGTAGGCGTGGTTATTTTCTTTATACTTTGAAGAAATAGTACAAAATCCTTTTGTTAGTTTGATCATCTCCGTTCTGGATGGTTTATTGCTGAAGAATGGTGTGAACCATCAAGGCACTGACATTTTTTTACGACTCCATTACATAGATAAATGCTTTAATTAAAAACGTTTGTTCTCTCCGTTTATCTACCGTTTAATTATTTATATTTGCGCGCTAAGATCTTGTGATTTGAAACTGAAAATGGGACAGAAATTAAAGCAAATGGACATTGGATGTAGACCAACCTTGTTCCCAGGGTCCACTCTCCGCGGGGACGGGTAGGAGAGGACCCTGGGAACGAGGTTGGGATTTAAACATAAATGTACCGGGCAAGCTATTTTGAAAATCAGTATGACACACGAAAAGAATAATCTGATAGGGTGTGTATCATTCGTAAATACCTACAGTCTGTTAATTTTGCTAGATTGTGGGTATTCTGTTGTGTCAGGAGTCCTGGTTGTGTTCATTTTGTTAGACTATGAATATTCTCTTAAAGCGAGTGCCGGCGAGAGGGCGCGAAAGCTCAGCTTCACGGCATGTAGCCTAATTCCACAGCAGGAGGCGATCGATCAAACAATTACATGTACCCTCACGGGTGTCGCTCATTCTGTTATAATTATATGATCTTATTTTAGAAATACGACGTTTCTCGCAAAATTAAAGCTTGCAAAACTCCAAATGTAAGCCCGCCCCCCGACTCGCAACGCAAAAAATAACTTCCGTTAAATCACCCCTCCAAATGGCCCCATTGTTATCTTTGCGACGACAGAATGAACTGTTTCATCTTTTGGTACGGGGAAGATCTACGTCTTTACCGCGAGTTTTAGTAAAAACTTCGTGCCGAATTCTGACCTAAATTTCTTTCCAACTATGCTGAGATCACAATAGGCTAGTCCAATCGATTTTGAGACACAAATTTCCCTCCAAGTATAAGCCTAGCCGATTTTGTAACACAAATTTCCCTCTTATCATAGGCCCCTTCCGAATATAAGCCCCGAGGTTTATTTGCGCAATTTTACAGTAAGTTTACGGCAAACGGCAAACGTCAGATTCAGGTTGACAATTTCTCAAATAAATAAATAAGCAGCTAAACACTATACAAAATAGGTCTCATGTATAAACCTGACATAAAACTGTCCTTATTTGTGTGTAGATATAAGAAAAAGTCAACGGGAAAAGTGGGTCGCGTGGTACGAATTGACGTTTGCCATTCGCCCGTAAACATGATTCTAAATCTCTCTAATAAGTGATGTGTAAGCTTGGTATACCCCAAAATGACTGGAAACTAAGCGATGCCATCCCATCCAGTGAGGATGAATTGTCATCTTTACACTGTCACGGTGGGACAGTCGGCTCTCTCTTATTTGAAACTGTTTTTAACTCACTTCCATCAATTCGTCCATGTGCGACGGGAAACATAAAGCATCACAATGAAGCACATGATCCCTAATGTATCGGAATGAGGACGAAAAATGGCCCGCGAAAGTCAGTCGTATAAACCACCCTCTCGCAATTTTCACTCCCGAACTGAATCAATTTCAAATGAATTTCCGAATTGAATTTCAAGCCGTAGCTTGTGCATCAAGTGGTATTCAGCTGCTATTTGCAAAAGCGAAGTAAATATAGTTATCTTTTGTTCTTTTGTTCCGTCTCTATATCACTGACTACAGTCAAGAGAGAATAAGGAGATTTAGAGTGACGTTTACGGAAAACGGCCACTGTACCGCGTGACCAAGTTTTCCCTTAACTTGTGCTTTACAACGTGTAACAATATCATCTCAAATTAGGAGGCGTGAAGGTCGAGCGGTCAACACCTCGAACTTATAGGATCCAGTTCATGCAGGCCTTGACATCGCAATGTTTACTTAAACAAGAAACTTTCCTCCACTTTCTCTTTTTCACACAAGTTTATAAATGGAATCATGATTCTACGCTTTGTTAATTTTTATGGCATACTGAAAATTGATCGCGAAGGGGTAAAATATCGTGGCGTGAAGCAAAAGCCATAGTGACGTCACAATATAAGGAAAATAACACAGCAACTTACTGCTATTTTGCTTATTTTTACTCCAAAGTGATCAAAGGAGAGTGTGTATAGCCTCCCTTCGACTTTATTAGAAATATGTCCATGTTTTTTTATTCTGTTTTTGTTGCTTTAATTTTCTTTGAGCATAGTTTAGGCTTTATTTAGCTCCTCTCTTTCTTTCTTTTCAACACGCTTTGATTTGTTAGCAAAGTAAACAAACAAACAAACAACAAAATCAGCAATTAAAGTATTTATTGTCATGATCACAAGTGTGTGAATTTGTCCGTTTGTTTGTTTGTTTCTCTCAACCTTTGCAACCTTTAATAAAGTCAGTAATACACAGAGTCCAGAAAAGTGAAGTTGCATGCAAACAAGGAGGCCGAAGGACAGACAATTGAAGAGCACTAAACAAAGATCAAATGTTGCGACTGCCAGAACACTTACATTGGTGAGACTGGTAGAAACTTTAGCACGCGAATGACTGAACACAAACGAGCGACAAGAAATGGTGATATCAAAAACCATAATACTGAACACCATTCAAAGACAAGGGCATCAAATCGACTGGGTCTCTGCGACATGTATTAAGTACTCTACAGGGCATGGCCACTATTAACGTAGCCTGCGGTACAGCCGGTCCACCTATCGCATATAGTGTGGTTTAAAGTGTCTGCGCGCAGGCTACTATTAACGGCTGTTTTTAGAAAGCTAGTTTCCTAAGTTAGAACAAATGTCACCCACAATGGTAGTAAACAGTTATCGGCATCGTACAAAAGACTTATTGACGGTCTCAAGTAAGACTAACAACGAAAGAATTTGACCATCAATAAAAGACTGTTAAAGTGACAAAAGATGGTTCAAACCGCACTAAGGACATTTCGACTCTTCATAGCCAATAACATCACGGCTTAACTGCCCGCTTAACTGAGAGACGACCAATAACATCGCGACTTAACTGACCAATCTGGTCAATAACCATAGTTTAATACCAGCAACGGACGTGATGGTTGTTTATCATTTACAAAACGTTTCAGGAAAATCCAGCTGGAAAGTAATGAAAAATTCGTGAAATTATTGACGGTAAGTGTTCCATTTCTTCAAGATATGTGTAAAACCAGTTTCAGGCGTTCGTGGCCGTTTTCCGGCACAAGGAATGACACTGATTTTTACAAATCGTAAACGCGATTCCGGAGCGAGATTTAGCAGTCCTGAATTTTGCGTACCATTTACCCAAACGGTGAACCGACTTGTTTTCCTATGTAAATGGTAAACGACCGATATAACTCACTTTGACGCTGAAGATGACTGCCACACAGGTTGTCGAAACCTCAGTCAGTTAACTGCTAATTTTTCGGCCAAATATCGGTTAACTACTATTTTTGTTTGGCCAATTCTCAGTTAACTACTAATTTTGGTTAGCTATTAACTTTCACTTTCCTACAACAAATATTATTTCGTCATAACCCTAATTTTTCTTCTTTCAGCAAGTCAATCACTTTTGGGGTTAGGCCCTCCTAAAATCAAGGTATATTAAATTTACATGAACTCTGCCATGCACTAGTACAATTTATTAGTAACTGAAAATATAAGTCGTATAACCATGAATATGACACCAGCCTCATAGATCCAGACGCACCAGTCATGAACTAAGTCTCGTACTGATCTTCCCGACCTGGTCATGCATGTCCTGCCATAAACTACTTCAACGTCACCTTCTTCGTCACTTTTATCATCTGAATCAGTCTCGTACTTATCTGGTTGCTGTATGTCCTGTATATTGTTGTTGGCCAATTAAAGTTTCAATCCTTGCAACCCATTGCAATGGAAGACGGGACACAATATCAATGCCAAGATATAATCTTAAACTGGACCATTATTTTTGGAATTCAATTGATGCAAAGCCGCTTTTTAAAAAGATAGCAAATAGCATGACATAATCCCGTGATGCTGGTGGTAAAAATCCCGCTTTATCTTGAGTTGTTTGCACTGATAGGAGAGACATGGTTGAGAGTGCTGAAAGTATTTGACACGGGAGAATTCGACTTTTCTTGAGTGTAGCCCACTTCGAATTCGTAGTTCTTTTAAGCGATTCCTTCACTGTCGTTCCAAAGTCTTACCGTAATTCAAAGCACTAAATGTTTTGTGTTGAATTGAGAAACCACGTGTAGGTTTTCCACCTGTGTTGTCAGAAGTTTTTTGTACCTCGATATAGAATTTTTAGAAATCCTGTTTCGCGTCCGTTAATGTTACCTTTTTCGCAGACGTACCTTTTGGCGTATTTCAAAAGCGTCATAAAGATGGCGAAGGGTTTTAAGAAATGAAACTGTTTCAGAAAGATCGGTTAAAACAATAGCTAAATAGTCTCAATAGTTAGAACTGCAACATCAGTTACAAAAGTGATTTCCTGTAAGTACAAATTCCATGCACTTAAAGAACTTAAAAGAAAGATGCTGATTTCTTTGAGCCATCAGAATTTATTTTTGGCCAAATCCAGTGCTAAGAGTCACTGCCTTTTTCGTTGGGTAGTAATGTTTAACTTGACGATCTTTTGGGTCCGTGAAAACAGTATTTCCCTTTTCCGAACACAGAAATCTTGTTAATATTAGAAGACAAATTATTCGTTGAGTTGTCTACAACCAGCTCTATGAATTACACTTTATGTTTGCCGGGTACTGGCCTGGTGCCTTTTGCACATAGTAATATCCAGTTAATATGTCACCGAGTCATCAGCGGGACAGAACAAAGTCAGAAAATAGCATTTCTGCTTGCCAAGCTTTGTTGCTTCATTAACATCAACGATAGTATTCAGTGTAATTAATAGAATGTCACTTAATTGTTAACTTTTCATTTCTCAGGTAACTACTAATTTTTGGGCCAATTATCAGTTAATTAATGTTTTTTTTGGCCAAATATCAGTTAACTGCTAACCCCTTTGGCACCCACACAAAAAAGATACCAGACGACCACGAACTACTCTCTTTTGATGTGAAATCACTGTTCACCGCTCCTCCACTTCAACTGGCTGTAGACTGCAGCACGGAGGTTGCTATTAAGAACTCTGCCGGGGATCTACTGTTGAATAACAGTGAGCTACCACTACTTACAGACGACATTATGGACCTGCTCAACCACTGCCTAACTTCCACGTATTTTCAGTACAACGGCAAAGCAACACTGGCAAACAGTCACATGGAACAGTTATGGGTTCTCCAGTTTCTGTTGTTACAGCAGAAATTGTAATCAAAAACATCACGGAACAAGCCCTAGATACTTACAAGCTATAATACCTCGTTGGCTATGCTACGTTGACGACACTTTCGCCAGGTAATGTACGTACACCTACCTTAACACCTTAACACCTTAACACCAGACACCTTAACAGTCAGAACGCGGACAAATTAAAAGTTTACTGAGGAGATCGTACTTTTTTAGACGAAACACTGACAGTATCACCAGTTCCAACACACAGACCAACGTTAACTCAGGCCCTGTTACAACAGCGACTATACCAGACATCAGAGACACCTCTAAAACTGACTATCGCACGTCTTCTATAACCTTACGACATACGCGTTGCAAACAAACCGATACGACGACTACACGTACTTGCTTATGTCAAGGCCATTAAGACAGACCGAATGACAGACAAAGAGCACTATACAAAGATCAAATGTTGCGACTGCCAGACCATTTACATTGGTGAGACCGGCAGAAACTTTAGCACGCGACTGACTGAACATAAACGAGCGACAAGAAATGGTGATATCAAAAACCACAATACTGAACACCATTTACAGACAAAACACCAAATCTACTCACGGGCACCCAACGTCAGTTTTTAGAGAATATCTGTTCGGAAGACGATATGAGATCTAGAATTTTCGGAACATTTGTTGTAAAATTTCATGTTTGTCTGCTTCTCCTAGGATTTTCGAAGATCAAAAAAATGGTATAATTGCCCATTTTTTACGGATTTTTACCCTAAAAAGGTCACCTAGAGTTTTCGGGAGCCTTTTTTCTGGCCTAAATTTTCGAAAAGGTAATTCTTGATCCCTAAAATTTGCGGATCGTTAGACTTTCAGCTAGGAAATCCGAACAGATGAAAAATTTTTAGGG
>OZ037775.1:10135949-10218449 GCA_964035525.1 Porites cylindrica | reverse complement strand
TATCTTTTGTAACCAACCTGTACAAATGCGTCCGTCTCCATAGTATCCATCGTTGCAAACACATTCAAAGTATCCAGCAGTGTTTAAACAAGTTCCATTCACGTTACAGTCATGGTTTCCACTTTTGCACTCATCAACATCTGTAGGAAGTGAACGAGAGACTGATAAATTTGAATGGGCTGCGTTTAGGTTTAATAAAGTAGTACACAGATTTGGGGGAAAAAAATGGAAGTTTTATGTAGACGAGGCTTTGTGGCCCTTGAGAAATGAATTGAACAATGACGGAAGAGAAAAGCAGAAAAAGGGGTACAGTAAAGGCAAATTTAAACCTACTACAGCGGAGCAAAACATTGATGAAAAAAATGGTCTCAATTACTGCAGAGCTTCAAACGATAATAATCGAACCAGTTGACTATTAACCTGAACCATTTTTTAATTCTTTTGTCACAGTTGTCATCTTTGAGATCAGCAAAATTATTATTTTCTTCATAAGTTTGGTTTCTCCGAAAGATGTGTTAAATTTGTCTGTATCTATTAGTGCTTACTTCGTCAGACAAATTTGCTTTGTTTTGTTTTTGTTTGTTTGTTTGTTTTTTTTTTCCTGAGGCCCGCTTTACGGGGTTGTTTGGAGCACAGCACTGAAAACAGTGAAAATTAGTTGTCTTCATTGCTTTTTGTACGTTCTGCGGATCGGAGGAGATTACTCATTATGTATAGACATGTTTTTCTAGCTTTGTGAGCTTATCCCTTTTGATCGTTAAATAAAATATATCGCTCCCATTTTCAACCACTTATACTTAAAACCAGAGCCTGCCTTGGACTTCCTTCGATTTTAATAGATCTTTATCCATTTCCTATTCTTTTATACTATCCTGTTCAGCTGTCCAAGCCTCGTTAGCATGCATGTGCAAATGAAAGGCAAAACGTCCATCTGCTCCTTTCCGATTCGCTTCACTCAACGATGTGATTGACCAGTGTCAATAAATTGGTCAGTGGAAATTGGGGTCTGAGCTCAGTGGCGGATCCCGGGGAGCCCCCCCACCCCCCCCCCCCCCCTCCTTAACTTATTTTTAGACCAAACTGAGGCCCGAAGAAGGGCCGAAAAAGATTTTTTGACACCACCCCCATTCCCTTCCCCCCCCCCCCCCCCCCGACCCCCACTGGAGCTAGTACTTATGATATACTTACTTATAATTAACTTAAAATTATGTAGCAGCTGTGGAGATACTTTACCATAACAGCCATATAGCTCAACTCTCATTGATATCTGTTCGTGCCAATCAGTCGGTTGAAAGCGAATATAACGGGCCGTAATTACTTTGATCAGGTTATGACGAACGACAGTATTACTGTTATTGTTTCCATTGAATACCTACAAATTTAAGGATTTGTTAGAAGATTACAAGTGTTTGCTTATTTCTGATTAATTGTTTATAATTCTGATTAATTTCTTATAATCTTTCCGTTTTATCACTGTTTGTGGAAAAATACAAAAATATCTCTTAAGCGCACTCGATCGGTTACCATTTAGGTTTATATCAACCCTATATCAAGACGTTATAGTGGCCTTGCGTAATTAAGATGGGTAAATTAGATCCAAAGTAGCTACCGTAAGTTGCCGCACTTATATCTGCTGCGTCCGAGGATTAGTAAGAAGTATGATATGGACAGTGCAGGTAATAATAAAACAGCAAAATTGAAGTGCATTGGATAAGAGGTTTTCAACTCTTATATGCTGGTACGGTTATACCTATTCAGGCAGACCGAGAGCAACAACCACAGCTACCAGGCCAGACTAGCAAGAAACTAGAAAAGACATGTTAACTTAATTTTCATTGACGTACATGTTCCATGCCGGCCTAGCTGATCAAACGTTCGGTAATCGAATCCAATCGAACTCCAATCGTTCGATTGACTTCGATTGGGTTCGGGAATCGAACTTAACCGAACTCGCCTAAAAATTTTACCAATCGAACACATTCGAACGTTCGTAAATCGAACACTTAAACAATCGAACATAATCGAAAGTCCAACACTACAACAATCGAACATAAAAACAATTTCATCTGGTTTCAAACAAGGCGTTGTGTTCAAATAAGTTATGTATATTGGCTTCAATTTCAAACAAGAGTACGCAAAGATGTCACAGAGGGAGTAGAGGAGCCAACCACCTATTTTCTGCTAACGAACAATAACTGCTATGCTATTCGCGTTATTGTTATTTCGTTTACATTTAATGAAGCATTGTAACGCCAAAAGTGTAGCATTGCTTCTATTGTGTAACAGCTTTTACAAATGCCGCTTGTAGTTTTATAAATAGATATTTACTTTGAGGTAATGAGAACACTGGTAGCGCTAGTAATGACTATTTGGAATATGCTCTACACTGTTGCGTGCGTTCAGATCCAGTTTCGGTGTCCTTTTTTAATAATCGAAACTTTATCGAAGAAGATTTGACTTTCCTGCTATCCTAAGAATATCCTCGGTCGGTATTGTGGTGACAGAAGCGTGGACGGAAGAAAGCGTGTTTGTCGATGTGAAATGTCACATTCAGGCACCCTCACGTTTTGGCGGGGAACCGCACAGCTATCCACACTTTAAGAAATAAAATTACACTAAAGGCAACCTAAAACTAAAAAATCTAATCACAGATTGCTCTAAATTCAGTGACCGATGAATTCGTGGGTAAAAAGCAGGTAAAAAGTTTACACCGTCCGAATGATCCGTCTTTTGTCACAGTTATAACGGTCATTTTAGTGTGAGTCCAATTGTCCGTCGTGTACTCATTTTATTGTTGGCAATTTTGCTTGAGTCCTTGAACAAGTCATTTGTAATTAAGGTGCCCATAACTGCTGATTTTGATTCAGCAGCCTTTTTTATAAGTTATTAAACCAGTCTATAGAACACTATCGTAGGGTGACAATTGATTTATTTTTTGGTTCGGCAATGTGCATTTGTAAATGTCGAAGTCACCATTTTACGGCGACTGCTTACTAATGTCAAGGACAAAGACAAACCGGAGGACAGACAGGGAGCAGTATACAAGATCAAATGCTGCGACTGACAGGCTTCTTGCATTGGTGAAACCGGCAGAAACCTAAGCACGCGACTGACCGAACACAAACGCGTGACGAGGAACGGTGACGTCAACAATCACATTGCTGAGCACTATTTAAAGACGAAACATCAAACATGTATAACGTATTCTACAGACTACTATCAACGTCTTACTTTAGAAGGCTGGTTTACTAACTTAGGACAAACGCCACTGAATCGAAGCCAACAGTTACCAGCGCCGTACAAACGACTTATTGACGAGATCAAGCAAAACTAACTACGAGAGAACAACTGGAGAACTGACAATTTGACTAACAATAGACGACTGTTTAACTGTGACAATAGACGGATCGAAACACACCAATCACTGATTACGAGTCTTCATTGCCAATAACATCACGGCTTAACTGACAGACGACCAATAACATCGCGACATAATTGACCAATCAGATCAATAACCAGAGTATAATACCATCAACTGACGTGATACAACTCACTTTGACTCTGAAGATGACTACCGCACAGGTTGTCGAAAAGTCAGTCACTGTCAACAACAACAGTCCTATTCAGGACTACGTTCACCCGGACAATAAAACTCAACCTTTTCACCATTTATTGTCGTTCGTTTTTCTGTTCAGTGATTCGCGTAGAAAAGTCGTTACGCTTCGAAACGGACCTGTCACATTTAGAGTGTTTATAGCCAGCAAGTGAACATCACAGCTTAACTGACAGACGACCAACACCATCGCGATTTAATTGACCAAACTGAAGCCTAAATTATATCAACGTTCTCTGAGTGTCTGAAAATGGCTACCCCGGAAAATCATGTCAGTCAACCTAGTATGAAATGACTCCTTGGTTCAAACCATTCACCTGTTTTAGCTAATATTTCCAGAATGAGATATTGATAGCTCGGTTAAACGCACGAGCACTCAAGGAATATAAAATTGCCTTACCATGTCTTGCCCTTTTTCCTTGTAGTATTGGAATTGGTTTGTTTCGTTACTGTACTGCAACTTATATTTCGTAACCCATCTGTCTCTATCTTCTCTTCCTTGTGTCGCTACACCAGTTACTCTTGTGAACTGACTGCCAAGATCAATCTGAAGCCACTGATTGACATCTGTTTTCCACGCTGTCCACGCTCCTCTTTTGACCCTGGCTCCATCTACTTTGAAGTTCAGTCTACCCTGGAAGGCATGGTGAGTGTAAAACCTCTCTGAAGAAGCGGTGATATTTCCATCAGGGATCTGGCCCTTTTCCATTCCCAGAGGATATATATCGTGGCACTCTAGTTATTGCAACAAAAATTGTTAATCACTTAATAATTCAAATGTTTATATAAAATTATCCTTGCGTCATTGACTGTTAACTTAAGATTTGAACTTAACCAACTGAAACCGACAATATTAAACTGTATCAATCCTCGTTTACTTAGGGGCTCCCAAGGACTACTTTCTGTAAAATATCTGTTACGAGAAGCAGACATTGCCTAGAATTTTCTGTTACTTGAGGACGGCTAAAAATTTCTAAATGACATTTTCATTCGAAGCTTATCTAATCTCCTAAGATTTTCTTAAGTTTATTTTTTTCATATTCCCCCCCTCCCAGGTTAGGCTATTTTTCGTAGAAAAAAGGAGACCTAAAATTTTCGGATTAAAAAATGTGATGGAGAGAGGAAGCAGAAAAATTTTCACTTTCATAATACGTCAAATAATGCGTCTAAAATTTTCGGAATAATAAAACTCAAGCCCCTGTAATTTCGAAACGACTCAAGTTCCCCTAGGATGACCGAACAGATACAAATTTTGTAGCGCCACTGAGAATGCATTTCTAGAAATCTAAAAGTGCTTTGGACTGCCTAAAAGGTGTTTCAATATATTTAGGAGGAAATCGTCGTACTCTCTGCATGGTATTCTAGTTTTTGTGCTTTTCTGACGCTAAGAATATCCAAAGCTATCCAATTATTGAATGAGGGAGGTACGTACGCGTCGAGGAAGAAAACTGTACAGTCCACTCCCGATATCTAACCTTCAAGGGAAATCGAAAAAAGTTCGATTTATTGGGAGATCGAAGCAGATGACTAGAGATAAGGAAATGCAAGTATCATGCACACTTCACTTCAAGGGCAGCAAGATACATATTGCCATTTTGAAAATGGGAAAAAAAAATCACGAAAGCTTGATTAATCAGTACATGGCTAAGCATTGTATTTAATTGGACTGACAAAAAAGTAAAGACAAAGAGTACGCGCTTGTTTCTTAAACTGCAGCTTAATGCCTTTTTTCGACTTGGCAGGCGCTGAAAACATGGTTCAAGTTATCGAGGGTAAAATTGTATAGAAATAACCTAAAGGGAAACAAAAAATACTTCGAGTTAGCGGGGGATTCGAATTATCCAGGGTTCGAGTTATCGAGCGTAAAATTACAATAAATGTATGAAGGAAATCCAGGGAGATTCGGTTTTGGTTCGAGTTAGCGCGACTTGTCCACATAAACTTTGTTGCTGACTGGAAATTTGTTCTTAAAATACGCTTTTCATCATCTGGCTTTGCGGCTGATAAAAGACACCATCGCCTTTTTTGCCCAAGCTCAACGTTTTCCCATTTGTTTCAAAAGCACGAAGCTTTCAATTAGACAGGGGCACCCAACGGCAATTTTCGGGAAAATATCTGTTCGGAAGACGATTTGAGATCTAGAATTTTCGGAGCATTTGTAGTAAAATTTCTTGCTTGCCTGCCTCTCCTAGGATTTTCGAACATCTAAAAAAAGGTATAATTGCCCATTTTTAACGGATTTTGACCCTAAAAAAGGCCACCTAGAATTTTCGGGAGCCTTTTCCTGGCTGAAATTTTCGAGAAGGTCAGTTTTGATCGCTATAATTTTCGGACCACTAGACTTTCAGCTAGGAAATCCGACCAGATGAAAAGTTTTTAGGGGATAAAAATATGCCTATATCTACCGTTTGAATACTAAAATACGTTCAACAGTGAAATGTTAAGTGGTTTTGAACTATATCCTCGCTGGGTGCCCCTGATTAGAGAAATCATGCACATTGTTCATTTAGTACTCTCAGTGGCAATGCAAGGCTCGCTGTAGTTGTAAATTCAAGATAGGTTTCCTTTATATTTTCCGATCAGTTGGTTACCTCCGTAAACAAAAATTGAAATTATTTTATTCTTATTTTCAAACGGATAAAAAGCTGAAAGGACAAATACCATTCACGTCACAGTTAGTGCTGGCATCTTGGCATCTATTATTATCTGTTATGTGAAAAAAGGGGAAAGTATATTTTCGCATTTTAATACTTCGCATTTATTTTTTATAGAGAGTGAGAGTTTTTAACAAAGATTTAGAGTAATAAGAGCATGCACCTATATCGTATTCGGGGGATGTCATGGATCGAACCATGACAACACACCTAAAGGTCGCTTCACGAACCAACCTGCCTTCAGACTGTGTAATGGCTCCATCACCTTAAGAAGACTAACGGTCAATAAAGCGGAAAGATCATGACACATAATCAAATTAAGTGACTGTAAATGTAAGACATATAACGATACTTTTATTTTCATTGTAACTCCAACGATTTATAGCCACATTTCTTTCCATTTTTCTCTTTTTAGTAACTAAGCCACTTCAAGAGATGCCATTATTTACCATTACGATCATATATATTTAGACTCTTATTGATATTTTTGTGTACCATTCTGTGGGATGTTGGTTGAACTTATGAACTTTGCTCATCGTCTATTCTATATCTACACTCGCGGTTTAGTACTGCAGCAACTGAAGACACCATACATTACCGGCATAACAGCCATAGAGCTCAACTCTCATTGATATGTCATCCTGCCATTCTGTCGGTTGAAAGCGAATGAAACGAGCCGTAATAACTTTTGTCAGGTTATGGCGGACAACCGTGTTACTGTCGTTGTTTCCAACAAATTCCTACAAATTGATGACGTTTCATCAGAATTTGAGTTTCTTAACAATTACCTCCTTCTTTACATCCTTATTCGTTTTATCATTTCTGTTTGTTTTTTATCTTTGGATTATTGTATCAACACTAGACTGTTCAGCTTGATAGGCAGGATTAGTCAGTCTTTAATACTTCTTTCTTTTGAAATTTTTTTAGCGCTTCCAGTTTTAAAATCTATTACCTTTTCTATGAAGTGAGGTTCTTCCTTGTAGTATTGGAATTGCTGTGTTTTGTTACTGTACCGCAATTTGTATTCAGCAGCCTTTTTTTATAATTTAGTAAACCAGTCTGTAGAACACTACCCTGCTAGCAGAGTCGCTTCGATCTTTCCTAGATGAGTCGGAAAGAGGAAGCGACTCTGCCGACATCTTCAAGTTCCTTTGATCTGCCGATCATCCAGCGATTTGGATGAGTCAGACAAGTTTCATACTGATAAGCCAGTTATACCTGTGCACGAACGCATATTCTGGAGTTTTGCGGACTCTTTCTGCGCCCACGCTCCATAACAAAACAAATAGCTGCCCCTTCAATTTCATGCAGGAATTTTGAGAAAATTATAGATTGAACGTTCAGTTTTAGAAAAATTGGAAAATGCACCCAGACTTGAGATGGATTTTGTTTTGGATTTAACCATGTGCTTAGCCGATTTTACTTGCGTGAACGGATCTCCAATCCAGTAAGTTTTACGCGAAGTTCTTGGAAGGATAAACAAATGGGTTTTGAATAAAAATATTTCTACGAAACAGTATCTATGCCTATTCTTTGGTGTTTTCTCATTCGTAACATTAATAGACAGTATTCGTATTCTCCGACAGTCCTGGGACGAGTAGGCTTTGATCATGAATGCGAGGCTCATGTGGGGAACTTCTCGCGAAGAGGACAAATAAATATGAGAAAACTGCGGCTGAGTTTGCAGAATTTAAGGAAAACTTTTAACATTGTAAAGTTCCAAAGGGCTTACAAACTTGAGAGATCATTATTTCAAACAACAAAAGGAAGATCTGTTCGTCATTATTAAGAAAAACAGCGATCCTAACCATTATTATATTAATAAGAAGAGTGCTTGTTGAGCGAGTTTATAATTTAATATTATAAACAGAGTTGTTCTCAAAATCCCCGAAGCCATTTTAATTGTAATTTTCAGTGTCCTTTAAACTTTTCGAAGAATATCTCTTATTGAAATGGACGTAATTATCGAAAGCCTGCGATAAAGTTAACAGTGATGTTATCAAACCTACTTTGCAGTTGAAATTTTCTAACAGAGCGGATGCAAAATCTTGAATGTGTATTTGAAGTAAACCAAACGACTCATTCAGTGGATAATTACTTATCAGGACGGGGCTTAGCGTTCTGCACCCCGTCCATGTGCATTTAAGGAAGTTAAACCGGTTTGAACAAAGATGACAAGGTAAAGTTTATTTTTAAATTTAAGTTACATTATCTTCAATAACAACTGTGCGTGAGTACAAAAACGTGCACGCAGTTGAACACAGAATTTGGTACAAGCGATAATTCTGAGCAGTTTAAACTCCACACTACAGATACACACAAGAGAAAAAGAATAATAATAAGAATAAAATTTTATAAAAAGGATTCGAGTATTGACATGTTGACACAATATACCATTTTCTTGATTACTTCTTGTTTCTTCGTTTGGCTTCGTGGCTTTTTAACTTTTGCTGTTAGTACGACCAGCTCTTCCCACAGTTTTGTTTTTTGAAACAGATATCCCTTTAGCTTACCCGTAAGGTTTAAGCTTTGAAATCTTGCAGTTTTTTGCTGATTTCTATCGTTTTGCAGCGGTTCAGCCGCGACTAACCCATGTTTGTTTGTGTTTTTGCCAAAAAGTTCCCCGCTTTAGCCTCGCAATCATGCTGTGAAGTCTCTCGTCCCAGGGCCGTCGGGGAATACGAATAACGTCTATTCAAAATAAGATCATGAGGCTATAGAACCCATGTAGAATTTAAATGGTCGGTGCTTTTACAGCTGTTTTTTGGATAATACCTGATCTGCGATGCCAAAAACGTCTTTGGATTTTGTGTTTTTCTGCGATGTCGATCAAAATCTCAAGAAGCGAAGCTTTCTTCGCTTTCTCGCCTTTACATTTTAGCGAACCTCTTAGGAAACGAAAGGCCGTGGTTTGTGATTTGTGGTTGTTGGATTTCGTTCCGTTTTGTGTGTTTCTGTGTTTCAAGGTTCGTTGCTTTGTTTTTTAAAAGCACCGTAAGTTTTACCTTAGTTCCAAGTTTTTTTTAATTCTTATACTGAAACGTGGCAAGTTTAGATTCCAAAGGTGAAATGGTTCCTATAGAGTTTCCAAATCCAGAGGAAACACAGATGCGGAAGGGCGAAAATGGACTGGTACGTTCCTGCTAACATTTACATTTGCTGACAAACACAGTGGATGCTACGGTAACGGTTTGATTGACGTCGCAGAAAAATTTGAATTTGGAACATGCTCAATATGAATAATCGAGGATGTCGGCAGAGGTTCCTTCATCTTTCCGACTTATCTGGGAAGATCGAAGGAGACTCTGTTCGCAGGGTAGTAGAACACTATCGCAGGGTGACAATTGATGTATTTTTTGGTTCGACTGTAAAATGGCGTTCGGCAATGTGTATTAATTTTGTGAATGTCGAAGTCACCATTTATTGTCGTTCGTTTTTGTGTTCAGTGATTTGCGTAGAAAAGTCGTTACGGTTCGAAACGGACTTATCACATTTAGAGTGTTCATAGCCAACAAGTGAACATCACAGCTTAACTGGCAGACGACCAACACCATCGCGATTTAATTGACCAAACTGAAGCCTAAATTATATCAACGTTCTCTGAGTGTCTGAAAATGGCTACCCCGGAAAATCATGTCAGTCAACCTAGTATGAAATGACTCCTTGGTTCAAACCATTCACCTGTTTTAGCTAATATTTCCAGAGTGAAATATTGATAGCTCGGTTAAACGCACGAGCACTCAAGGAATATAAAATTGCCTTACCATGTTTTGCCCTTTTTCCTTGTAGTATTGGAATTGGTTTGTTTCGTTACTGTACTGCAACTTATATTTCGTAACCCATTTGTCACTATCTTCTCTTCCTTGTGTCGCTACACCAGTTACTCTTGTGAACTGACTGCCCAGATCAACCTGGAGCCACTGTTCGCCATTTCCTTCCCTTGCTGTCCATGCTCCTATTTTGCCTTTATCTTTTTTGAAGTTCAGTCTACCCTGGTAAGCGTGGTACTCGATAATCACCTCTGAGGAGGCAGTGATATCTCCATTAGAGATTTTTCCGTTCTCCATACCCAAAGCATCTTGACATTCTAGAGAAAGGTAAAAAAATAAATATCAGTTCAGTGTTCAAAATTCATGCTCTGTGAAAAATTCCGGAAACTTTCCAGCTGATCCGAGTGTGTTAATGGTCCATCCACAATGTTGTACATTTCTCAAAGGTTTAAGTCACTGTGGTTTCTGAAAACGTGGCAGCAATTGATTTCTGGTAGGGCCCATAAATGCTAGTCTTTCTGACATATACTTTCATATGCTGGATAATACATAGACTAGGGTCCTTGAAAAACGCTTCTCGTTCAATGTTGTTCTAGTCGGGACTTCCTGGAGACTGGCTAGGTAAAAAAGTGTATTTTTGATTCTACGGAACCATGTGGTTTACATCCAAATAGGTGATCGTTTATCAGTTAGCAGAGTTAGTAACATAACAACTTTATGCGTCATTCAGGCTAAAGGGAAATGTCCTCAACAGAAGGGTAAGAACGACGGCTATGTGCGCGGCCAAACTCGAAAAAAATGTGCCGCGGCATTTTAGAAAATTGTTCGTCAACTTTCAAAATACAAGACGATTGTTTCTGTAAACTACGCGTGTTGAGCTTTGAAAAGAGAATGGTTTATCTTACCGATGCGTGTTTCTCCTTTCTTGTTTTTCCCCGGAGCCGATTTATGCCCAATTTAAAGATTTTATTGAGACCGGTTTGCTCTCTGTAAAGGACAGAGAAAGAAACCGGTTCTCATAAAACCCATTAAATGGCAGCATACACTCGTCCAGGGACCACTGAAGAAAGAGGAAATTAAGCTTAGAACAGTTTAAGAAACGGAAGCCTTTTCTCATCTGTTGAAGGACGGTGCCACTATTGTTACTGCGCAAATTTTCTGCGCATGCCAAAGTAGTCGCGCGCGGAGCGAAAGAAATGCGCAACACGCAGGACACGCGGACTGGTTTTGTCTCCTGTAAATCTGGAAGGTTCTAGTTATTTCTTGTGGAAAAGATGCGTCGTTTTTTTAACACATGAAAAATAATTTCTCTTTACCTTGTCAGTTCTTTGAAAACCGAAAAAGTATGTGCATGTTGCTATTTCTGCCGTATGATCGATCTGATCGAACATTTCATTGTCAGGTGTCTCCAAGGAAATCTGTGGTACAGTCCGCCTGCCAGTATGACGTCACGTCTTGCGTCAGTAACTTTCAAAATGGCGAGCAAAGTGTTCATCGAAGAGAGGGATAAATTTTCGATTTTATCACGGAAATACTCTTCCGATTTCCTTGGATTTAGAAAACTAGTATTACGTACTTTTTTGGAATGAAATGTCCAGTGGTGTAATGAATTTTAAAGATTCCTTTGTATCGTCGAGCAAATTTTACGGCCAATCATACCGACCGGTCACACTTTTGAGGGCCAGTGTACAGCAAGATTGAGGAGTTTAGACATATATATGATAACTTATGAAAGCTGTTTTACAGGAAAAGTCAACACATATTCATGCGAACGTACAATAAAAGAATACGTTCATGGTTTGTTTACTACAGAAGTAGAAATTAATTGAATATCAGACTGTACGTAGTTGTATTTTGTTGAGTCGATCCGTAAAAATTTCGTGCTTACAGACGGAACTGGCAGCTATTGTAATGGAGGACTTCATTCACTTTTTATTACAAGCCGCAGCGGTTCGTTTTCTGGACTTTATTATGATAAAGAAATGCTGCGGTAACGACGTGGCTGCATTTGCGAAGTTGCCGCATGTAACTTTATATGCACGTACAGCGACCGATGGAAATATGTCATAAATTGCAGTGGTGAAGAAAGGTTTCTTTGCCGTAGCCACATATTGGCGCTAATATTTGTCGATTTGTGAAGTCAGGTGGTTTGAGGTAGGTTATGGCATCGATATCACCGAATAATTTGTGCAAATGTTGGAAAAAACCAGCCCGAAACTCTGACATCGTTCATCATCGTTGGCAGATTGTTTACAACCTATAGCGGCCGATTTTGTACCATATCTTGATGAGATCTCTTTTTGGAACAATTTCTTTCATTGAGGAATTTAATTTTGACATAAAATAAATCAAGAATGCTAAAACTATCCGTTTTGTTGCTGGTTGGGACATGGTTAAGTTCTTTCTACACCAGAAATTCACACAGTTGTTGTCTTTCTCTGCGATTTGGCATCGTCGTGAAATGTAAACTGCTTTCCAGCTTTGTACTTTATAACTTCTAAAGCTATGGCAGTCGCGAATTGTGACCCTCAGTAATAAAATGTGGAAACCAACGCTTTTAATATTAAGAAGGGCTACGGTATTAAAGTAACTTGTTCTGTTTTTTAGCCTTTCAAAAATCGTTGTTTGCAGATCAATGGCGGGTTTTGTTTATGGTTCGTGGTCCGAATGCCTTTTTCTATGGGTTTACCGGTATAATAAACCACAGGTTTTTGACCAATCAGATCACGCGTACTATCTCACTTATTTTATAAATAGCGATATTTGCTAGCTTCGAAGCTTTTCGTCGACCACGCTCGTCCAAATAACTGTCGTATCCCTTGCTAATTTTCACAAGCGACCTGGGGCTCTTGCCCTTTACTGTAACGCCATACTGGCAGGCGAAGTGGGTCAAGAACGTAGGTGGAAAACAATAGAGTTACCTCCCCCCCCCCTCCCCCTCCCCCCCCCCCCTCTCCCACCTTGAGAATGATCATTAATTATAGCCAAGTTTATATATGAGGGTACATATAAACGCATTCGGTACAACTACTTTCGCAGTATTCAGCTTTTTTAAAAGAGGGCTCATGTGTGGGACTTGAGTATATGCAAATCATTTAAGTCATATGACACTTGTGGCAAAGCCCGGAAGAGATAGTGCAAACCACAGATATAAGCTCATTGAATGTATGCAAGTTTAATTACATAATTATTCGATGGAGGTACCCGGTAAAATGATAAAGCGATAGAAGGTTTACAATCCGTATTACATCTACAGTTCAAAACTATGATCTTGGGGACATGTACAGGTAAGCAAACGATTGAAGGAGTACCTGTCTAAGAGTCCCTGTCGAGTATTTTCCACTAGAGTACAGCAGTTTGTTTACAGCACCAGCCTTGGATCTTGAGCTCGCCATACTACTCTATGTGCGCTGGAAGTAATCTTTAATACCTTTGAGATTGCTCTTCTCCAAAAATTGTTGTTAAATTTTTGAGACGGAGAAGCTCCAGTTGAATGGAAAAGTATAATTTATTTTTCTTAGAGTCCATGAAATGTCCTGCTTTACTTTCTGTTTTTGCTCTCCTCCGTGGGTTGTTGTTGTCTCTGACTGTTAGCCATTGTGGATACGCGTAGTCGTTCAGTAGTGGAAATCAAAGAAATGTACTAAAAAGCGTGATACACGTGCAGAGTTATTGTTTTGATCATTAAATTGTTTTTTGACGTCGTCGGTTTGGTCGTCATCGCAGTTGCTTAAGCTCCCTATTTTATTAGGAACAGTAAATCCTTCAAACTCGCTCAAAAAACCGCTTTTGAGGCAAAAGGACGACTATATACCAGAGGCAAGGTAATTCAACATTTATTTAACGTTGATTGATATACAAACTTAGCGATATATCGTTATAGGTGAAGCAAACGGTAAATCCAGTACATTTACTATAAAATAACAATCGGATACACACACACATTGTGTGGGGCCCCTTGTGTTGTGAACAACTTGAAATACAATATCTTACGTACCCAGATCACATTTTTCTCCTCTCCATTGTCTAGTGCATGAGCAGGCGAAGCTTTCTTTTTCTTCGTCGGAAACACAAGAACCCGCATTACGGCATCCTGTCATTAGACAGCCCTGAAGAAAATACATACATATACACTTTACCGCGATATGCTAAAACGTTTCCCCACTAACATGTACACCTGCTGCCTTTCGTCCTTTTTTTTCCAGCTCCCTTCTACGCCCGCTTCTGCTATAGCAAAAGAAAATGCTTTAGCTGCAATAAAAAATTTCGATAAAATTTTGTTTAAAAACATTTTTAAGAAATATTAAAAAAACGTTTTTAAAAAAGACGACGTTACAATGACGTCTGCGTCCGAGAAAGTCGAAACGTTGTCATCTTTTTTAACGCTTTTTTTTAGTATTTCTTGAATGTTTTTAAGCAAAATTTTAGCGAAATCTTTCATTGCCAAATATTTTACACAGGACTGATGATATATTTAAATATTAGAATCAGCTAAATTAAACTGGGCTCTTTCATGTTACTTAAAAGCAGATAGTAAACTGTTGTCCTACCTTAAGAAACATTGAAAAAGTGGAGCCAGGTTGATCAGTAAGACTGGTGTCATCGTGAATCGTTAAAAACACATACTTATGCAGTTCACAATGGCCAGTGCCCAATCGCTTCCCAAAGGACTCTCTGAAGTTAGTAGACGTACACCAGGAATGTCTTAAACATGCCTGACTGCATGACAACAGACTGGGTGAATCGATTTTCTTGACTGCTTGTCTTGCTAAGCGCTTATTTTCCTTATTGACGATGTACGCAGATCTAAAGTTTTCCGCGGTTGTCAAAGCTGCAGTGACGATCAAACAAAACATGAGAGAAAACTTCATGTTCTCTGAGCACTTCAGTCAGCCAGTGTTTCTTTTCTTCTATCTTCTCTGGTGCTTACACCTGTTAGGAAGGTTATAGTTAGAACTTGCCGACTCTTCGGATATAAATTAGCATTAAATGGTTTTGAATGGCATGTTGTCACATAACAAGGAACCAATTTATTTCTAATTTGGCGAATAAACACGCGAAACGGTACTTCTTAAATTTTCAGCCGTCCACACGTAACTAAGGGTAAACGGCATTTTCAAAATTTTGATCGCTGGGTTACGCGTTGCAAGAAGCCCAACCCGCGTAAATAAAACAAAGAAATAAATACTCGATCCGTTAACAGATAAATAAGGATATGCTTACACGTGTAGGGAAGAACTTGTTCACATATATGTGAAAAAGAAAAGTAATACAGACTCCAAGGAAAAATGTTCCTCTTAAGAAACATTCAAAGTAATTAATTATTTAATGCGGACGATTTGACTAATTGTTTAAAGAAGAAGACAATGTTAGGAGCCCAGAGTACAAACGATATACTAGATTACTCCTGCGTTAACCTCAGTAGGAAATTATTGCATCATTAGAAAATAGCCTATAGCTATACAACGGTCGTGCAATATATACCTTAGTTATTAATTAAATTAAAGTTGCTTTGGCAATTGGTCATTAGCAATAGCCCACATTCGATTAATTAAAATTCAAACATGACGTCGAGGCTTTAGTAATAAAATTGCAATTTTTTCACGACTCCATTGTCTCGCAATCCCAGAAAATACTTGAGCACAAAGAAAACCAAACTAAATATAGAATCATTTTAAAGGGTGCCTATGGCTAACTCGTGAATTAAATTATTTCAAAAACGAAAGCTAATAATGAACCTGTAATTAGTCTACCGATATTATTTAAGTCTGTCAAAAAATAAAAATATTTTTAAAACAACAAACCAAACGAAAAAAAAAAAAGAGAAAGAAACCTTTTCTCTGGTGGGAATCGAGCCCCAGACCATAGGTGTATAGGATCACCGCTATACCTATTGCGCTACACCATAGTGTGTAGAACAAAATCAACTATTTCTAACGTTTTCGCTCATGAAATTCTGTCGGTAAACGTTGTTTGATGCTGGCAGAGCTGTATTTATGAATAATTCAAAGCTATATTCGAGGAAAATAAGCAGGGTTTTGACGGTAAAAGTTGTATTTTAACTCATTTCGTTGCATTTGAAATGGTCGACAAAGCAAAACCATCTCGAAGTCTCTTTCAGACGGCCTAGTGCAGCATTTACATGAGAAGAATTACGATTCAGCAACAATAAAACATTTCTGTTTTTATTCACAAAGAAGCATTTCATTTTAGAATGATATTTCCCAAAAAACTGTGAGATTCGGAGTCTTGTAGTGGGGCCGTGAGAAAAGTTAAAACTGAATCGTTTGACTCACAGCAGAATTGTGAGCTTGGACCCGCTTGGGGAGTCGAAGAGCTATCTGATGTCTTCATCATGCTTATTGCCTGGACGAGTCAAAAAGCTTCAAAAGTTCATAACCTTCGACTGTCTCAAAGTTTGCCATAGTACTAATTTGTAACATCCAAAGTCCACATGAAGACAACTTCTCGTCCTATGGAAGCTACAAAATCATAACATCAAAAGCTCTGGGCACAATGCACGCTCAGCACTTCGTTTGGGAGCAATCGATCTACGACAGTTGTCGTTTTAATATCGGGCACTTTGGTGCGAGCCGAATAATTACGCAGTGCGTTCTACATCTGGGTGACACATTTGCATAAGGCAGTGGCCACAATAACGCGGCGTTCCTTACGCTACGAGTAATCCACGAGTTAAAAATGACCATAAAACCTCGGAATGATGTTAGAGTTTTGATATATTGAACGTAGCCTTTGGGCATTTGTGCTTAGGGAACTCACCGTAATGATAATTATGCTTTAGTGATCAGGAAAAAATAGCCTCGCAACTCTTCACATTGGGCAATTCCCAATCCCCAAAGCAACTGTTAGTGAATCAGCAATATACGTTTCGCACAGATGCCTTTAATGTTTTTGAAAAGTCCCCGTTGGCGGCATCGCACAAATTTAAAGGGAGAAAATTTGAAAGGTTTCGTCATTGTCTAGACAATGTGCAGCTGCGACTCAGTACATCTTTGCAATCGTTGCCATGGTTATTTAGGCTCTGTTCGCACTTATCGCGGATAGCTCTTGCGCCGGCGCGAGAACCATATCAGTAGTTATCCTTCCGCATTTTACGCCGTTTTGGGGGATTGCCTTTAACTTTCCCCCGCAGAAAGTGGATTCCCTTCACTACATATGCCAGGAGCCCCTCGCAAAAAGTTCATTCTCCTCATTACATATGCTGGATTCCCTGGCAAAAAAGTGTGTTCCTTCATACTAATAAATGGGTTCCTCCATATCTAATGAGCGTCTCTCTTATTCAATAGGCAGAATAGGCTTGCCTAGGCTTGCTTGTTAAGTAGCTTGAGTCCAGTTTTCGTTCTGTCTATTAAAAAATAGGGTATATATATATATATATATATATATATATATATATATAGATAAAAGATGAACTTCTGGAGTCGGACTAGTTCAAAAACATTTAATCGCCACTCAGAGTTTCATATATACATATATCAACAAAACACACACACGCACACATAGTGGAGCTGAAAACTCTCTATTTCAATTTTGACTTAATTTTACAAAACCGTTATTCTCCGTTCTATCTCAAGGAAACGACTAACTATTGAAGTTTCAGCGTTTTACCCGCCGTTAGTCAGTTAATTATGCAAGTTAACAAGCCGACATTTGCATACAAATTAGCTCTGTAGTAAATGCTCCAAGGGAGAAACTTGACGTATTATTATAAAAACAATTAATAAATAATAAGGATCAATTAAAACACGCCACTAAGAAATTGATCTCCCTTAGGGTTTTTAGCTGAACTAATTGGAAGAGGACTCAGCGCTCCTCCGAGTGGTGTCAGAGTTGCGCATTGCGAGACTCTTAGCAAAATTAATCCGTCTAAGGCGTGTGGACCATACCCAATTGGCTACTGCGGGAGTGCTCCGAACTTCTCGCTTAACCTGTATGTAGTATAATTAATGCATCCCTAAAACGAACAGTGCCTTCTACCATCTGGAAGTACGCGGATATATCCCCACTACCCCACGTAAACCATTTTTATGGTTTCCCATATCTCTCTGTTAGTCTTATGGAAACTGGTTTCAGCAAATCCCAAAAAATTATAAAGTTTTACCAACATTGGACAGCTCTTCTTTAATCCAATTAATGCGGTCCCAAGGGAATTACATACGCCAACTAGAAATAAAGAGGGGATTCCCCTAAAAAAAACTCTCTTACCACTTTGCTGTGGTGGTGTATTCGGTATCATTCACAAACGTTTTCGTTTTCACAATTCCCACAAAGTAGATATCAGTAGCAACAGCATTACTAAACACGGTATTTCGATTCCAAGTATATAGATTTAGCCAGGGCTAAAAGCGAAGCCTCCCTTCCTATCCTTATTATAAAAGCAATCAAATTAAAGTAATAGCATGAACTGTAAGCCAACAAAAAAGAAATCTCCACATCCCTAAGAGCCTTCGGCATCAGACATCTTTACAGGGAGGGGCTTGAAAGGATTAAGAAAAAATATCCCTTAAATAGACCTAAATTGAAAACATTATTAAATTGTAGGTCTCTTCAGTAGCAGCAGTTTACAGGTTACAATATCTAGGGTCGGTATTTCTGTGTTTAAGGGAACACCTAAAAGGAAAATCAGACCGACTTAATTAAGGATCTTTGTCTTCCCGTAAACCCATTATATTTTCTTTTCTTTTCTTTTTTTTTAAACGGGCACGGACAAACAGTTATATGTAGCTTTTAGATTTATACCTTACAATTTATACGTGAAAGAAAATTTTACCGTAAGGTGTATAGTATTTTCTCTGAGGACATGCTTAGGAAAGCAAACGATAACCTTTTTCGCTACTAAAAACTGTAATCCAATCTTTCACTACAAATACATGTATAAACGTTGATATAGCAACTTACAACTTTTTTTATTAAAAAGACAAGCTCGGGCTCGAAAAACCGACCAGTCTGTCCGTTTTAGAACAGAGGAGAACTCTTTCATATTTTAGATAAGCTCATTTTTTCAGTGAGAATATAAAGCCGTAAACAAACAACCGAAAACAAACGCAGTAACCTTCATTCAAGAGGTATTCAGCTGTGTTTATGGGGCACAGGTTATTGAAAAAGTGTAGCACACTGCACACTACAAAACGGCAGAAATTCTTGAATTCTAGACACTGCAAAATCTTGAATGGCAAGTAATAATGAATGAGAAAATGAATAGCAATTCAATGCGGAACATGTACAAAAACAACGCTTCAGTTTTAATTCAAGAAAGGTTCCGTCTGAATGTTTCTCAAAATCTCGCGATCTCTAGTTCTATGGTCGTTTTTTGAGCTAATGTTATGAATGAACAATGACAGATAAATAACTTAATTCATTGAAAAATTTTATTCAAAAACCAATAAGTTAATCCTAAAAAGCAATTCGCGTAACACAACGTAAATCGTTGCGTTCACGCAAGTTAAATCGGTCGAGCACATGGCAAAAAATCAATTTCAAATGCACATTTTTTGGTTTTTCTCTCACGCTGATGTCAAAATGTAGAAAACGTCCATGAAACCTTTATAAATACAAAAATTCCCTCTTAAAAACGTACTTTTCTTTGATCATAGAGTACAGAATGTACCTCGGGTGTCTTCTGCCTTGCTTGGTTCAAAACAAGCCAAGCGGTCCGATCCGCCGCGTAGAAAACAAGGTTGAATTCCTCGAAAGACAATTTCATAGCGAAAAGCTTTCGTTTGTCCACAAAAAGGAAACTGAGCATTCTTTTGAACTTACTCTTTCTCTACTCTTTTATCGGTGTATTTTCAATCTTGAAATGCAAAACTTTAGTCTTGAAAACCACCACATGATGAACGGTGCCAGCCATTTTGATGATAGATGACATTTACTAGTGCCAAGTCCGTTTCTTTCCTACCCCCTAAATGGTTGACATGACCATTGGACGTTTGCGGGGGAGGGGGGTATGGGTGATTTTACTGATTTAGTTTGGGTAAGAATTTTTTCTCAAACCTCTCAGGAGTTAGAAATTTTTTCCCCGACATATAACGGTGTAAGATTTTTTTTTTTCTCGACATTATACGTCTTGGGCAATATTTTTTTCAGTGCAGGATATTATTTTTCCCAGGAATTTATTTGCATGCTTTTTTCCTGTCGAAGTCAATCTGGAGGATATTTTTCTTAAATCACCCATAACCCCCTCAAAAGTCAAATGGTCGGCACCTAAAATCCACCAAACATTTGGTCAGTTGACAGATTCTGATTTGTCAATCATTTCTAAAGGCTTTTGAAACAATAGGGGACAAACTCTCTAGGGAAGATCGAAGGAATTCGTTTCTACTTACCCTCCCTGGAGGGTCCGTACGGACGTACGGTGACGTCATAACCAAATTTTCTCGGATGGATAGTTTACCAGATTTTCTTACCCATGGTGCTCCGCTCTTAGACAATAAAACATCAACACCTGAAGTTTTCTGTAGCTGTTCGTTTATCCTTATCGCACATTTTGAGACAATTTAAGTAATGGTCAGTTACTATGGTTACGAGATATGACGTCATAAGTAGCAGGTGGTCAAGCCATTTTTGTGTGAAAATGCATCCATTTTCAACTTTTAAAAAAAATTATATTAAAACTTGTGGATGAAATGATGCAAAGTAATTATCTATGTGTTATTCTTCATGTTAAACGCTGAAAACTATTAATCCTCACTGTTTTCACCTGATTTCTAATTCTTGATAAAATCTAAGATGGCGGCCAAGATGGCAACCATGTTTGGTGACGTCACAGATCTCCAACAGGGCCACCACCCATGAAATATACCTCATCTTGTAGAGAAGATCAAAGGCTTTTTACTGAAGGCAAAATCGTTTCAAAATATTGCAACATATCAAGAACCCAAGGGGGGAGGGGGTCCATCAATCTCCCGTTGTACCACGGTGGGGGTATGACAGCGTGTAAGTCCGAGGTTAAAACGGCCAGTTTTCAAAGTCGCAAAATAATCGTAAAGTAATTTTAACCTTTGGCCACCACGAGTGCAATTGATAAGTCGATAATTTATACCACTAAATAACTATCTATAAAAATCGATTGATTACTGTACATTAAAAGTTGATTAAAACTAATAGACGAAAAAGTTGTGACCAATCGATAATTATCGATATATTCGTCGATTTTTATCGGAGTTATAGATTTTATCGGCGCTTAAGTTTCGATTTGTTTCAGCTGTCAACATTGGCAAAGAACAGTTTGACGCTTATGAAAAGCGATTATGTTACGGCAAATGGCAGGCAGGCACTCAATGACATCCATGTTGTTAAAAACAACAAGTTAAACGTTTTTAAGAGGCGTCCCTGAATGACTTACAAGAATCGTACAAAATAATCATCTCATGCATCCATTAGACTTGAGGTGAAACAAATCGATTAACGCGAGAAAACCCTTAACAAAACGGGTTACAATTAAGGCATTTGAGAAACTTCAGCCGTCCACACATAGCTAAGGGTAAACGGCGTTTTCAAAATTTTGATCGCTGGGTTACGGGTTGAAGGAAGCCCAATCCGCATAAATAAAACAAACAAATAAATACTCGACCCGTTAACTAATAAATAAGGATATACTTACACGTGTAGAGTGTAACTTGGTCAGATATATGTGAAAAAAGAAAAATAATACAGGCTCCAATGAAAAATTTTCCTCTTAAGAAACATTCAAACCGTGGCAGGATTAGCTCAGTCGGTAGAGCGTTTGACTGCAGAGCGGGAGGCCGCGGGTTCGATTTCCGGGGCCGGACCATCACTCAGGTCTTAAAATGACTGGGAAATGAAGGTACTTCCTTTGCACCGCAAGCGGCTAGACCATCGCGTGGCTCGGATGACCACGTAAAATGGCGGTCCCGTCTCCATTAGGAGACGTAAAAATAGTCTCCCCAATTAGCATTGACACTCAAATAAAGTGTTTTTTTTTTTTTCAAAGTAATTACTCAATAATATTTAATGCGGAAGATGCGAAAAGCTCGTAAATCACTCGCCTTCGGCTCGTGATTTACAAGCTTTTCTCGTGTTCTCCCAACATCCCGCGTGGGTTATCACGCCGGTAAACCCAAAGAAAGTGTGGTCTATTGCTTAAATAAACCGACTTGTAGCCAGTCCACCTCGGTTTGAAACTGGGCAATGATTTGGTTGCCAAAGTAATTGAAAATAAGCGGTACCTAGGATATCACAACTATGTGATCTATCCTCGGTCTCTTGTTTCTCAATATGTAACTTTTTATCATGACATGATTGCTTTACCGGGAGAATAGCCCACGTTGTACTGTCGCAATTTGTAATAATCATCTCACTTTGTAATACCTGTGGCGATTTGTAATAAATCCATCGCACTTTGTAATACCTGTCGCAATTTGTAATAAACCGTGTCGCACTTTGTGATAAAAAAGCTGTTGCAATTTGTAACAACTGTCCATCGCACTTTGTAATAAACTAAGCTGTCGCAATTTGTAATAATTCCATCGCACTTTGTAATAACTTTTTGAGAGTAAATAAACTTACTTCGTCAACATTAATATAACACCAAAATATGCATGGTACTTCATAAACAAAGATGGAGATGACGTCTGCTAGCACGTAACATCTCCGCTCATTCAAACATTTAACTTTATTCACAGTCCTACACATTTTTGTAGATTAATGTTGATTGGTTATCTGACTTACGAAATGCTGTATTCTTGAACCTTGTTATTGTACTAGGTGGCTTGCATTCAATGGTTACCCGGCGGGTGTACCTCTTTATATGGCCAATACGGGGATGTGCCTCTGGACAGGGTATTGCCAGAGTAGAGGATCTAGACAGAGCTAGATACACTAAACACAAACAAGCCATTATTAAAAAGCATTTAATTTCCATCCTACATCATTCGAATAAGGACACCAGGAGAGTTCAAGCTTTCCTTGTTAGATCTTATAACAGGTTGACACATTACGTGGTACACCGTTCTTGTCTAACGAGCAACCTTAAAGAAGTAATAGTGGCTTCCATATTTTGGCCAACTTAATCAAACGAGGCCTGGAAAGATTCAAAATGTTTACTGCAAATGAAAAAAAACGTCACCAGTGGCAAACCTTCGAACCACAACAGAAACCTAAACACAAAATCCAATTAGTCGCTGGCCAATACCTTCGTATGTACCTGTTTTTATAACACTCACTTGGGGACTTACACTGAGCCGGCCGGGCATTTGGTCCATTATTCTCACTTGATTTGGTCCCATATAAGAACAAAAGGAGTACTCATTCCATCTTAAAACAATTGTTTTCTGTAAGGAGTCCTCTAAAGCAAATACCATGGGGATGGTAAAAAATTATCCTTCCCTGCGTATATACAACTCGTAAGACCTTGCAATTCTTCCGAGCGTGTTCTGGATTACTGTTTTTCTACAAAATGGAAAGGATGGAATAAACCATCCATTACTACTTGAGTTACCCTATCTAAGGATCAAACCAAAGACACAAGGCCAACAACGTAAAAAATGATACCCTATTAAAGGCTCGAGATCCTTAAAAACCATACCCTATCAGGCGGTACTTACCTATCTAGCCCATTCATATATGGGATCCCCCCCCCCCCCCCCCCCCCCGCCGAAGACATCACGTGTCACGTGGCAAGCAAACATGAATTTGGACGACGAATGCCAGGCTATTCATGAATTTTCTGTTGTTAAATGTTGCCTTTCTTCTTTAAATATTTTTTAATTTAAACGTGATTCATATAAAATCTTTTTGGTGATATGTCACAGGAAGTTTCATGTCTTTCATAAAAGCGTTTCTAGTTAGTCACGTGATTAATCAAGGCAGAAAAATTTATAGCGGAAGACATGCATGTTTGACCAAAGCAAATGTTACGGACATGTTACATGCTAGCAGACGTCATCAACTTTGTTTATGAAGTACCATGCATATTTTGGCATTATATTAATGTTTACGAAGTAAGTTGAATCACTCTCAAAAAATTATTACAAAGTGAGATGGAATTATTACAAATTGCGACACCTTTTTTATTACAAAGTGCGACACGGTTTATTACAAATTGCGACAGGTATTACAAAGTGCGATGGATTTATTACAAATTGCGACAGGTATTACAAAGTGCGATGATTATTACAAATTGCGACAGTACACACGTTCGATGTATTGAAATTCTAACATGAATCCGAGGCTTTCAGGTTATTTTGTATATATTTGGTTTGCTTTTCTTTGTGTTCAAGTCTCTTCCGGGAATTGCGAGTTAATGGAGTCGTGTAAAATCTGCAATTTTGAACCTAACGCCTTAGAGTCATGTTAGAATTTTAATACATCGAACGCGGGCTATTAACCTGAATGACAGTTTCTTCTCCGTTATATATTAGCAATTATGTTTATTTCCATGTGCTTTAACAGACTTCTTTATTTGTATTATAGTGCTAAATTAAAGTTTTAGTTTACTGACTTATAAAATAAAATGATAAGGGCCATCACTTTCTTATCAATAAGTAACCCCTTTTTATAGCGGAAATTTTGTAGTAAACGCCTTAGCACTTTTCTAGGAAAACTGGAAATAAAAGTATAAAGTAACGCTAAAGTAAAATGTCCCTTATATTATTATGCGTGACCTCATGAATAAAAGAAATTAAAGTTATCCTTTTAAGCCTGTGTCACCGTCGGTACAGGTTACTTATTACAGGTTAAAATACAGGTTCAAGCAAATTAAGAACCACATCATTTTCACCCAAGTTCAAAAACATAATACAGAAAAACAAACTCTTTCTCATTTTTTTTCTTTGCGAAGGTAATAACACATTTTGAGATAAATAGATAACAAGTTCAACGTACTGGTACTTCGTCTATACCATTCCTGATGGAATTGGAATTTTGAAATGTTAATTAGTTTTTTCGGAGAGGGGAAAACAGGAAAACCGGGAGAAAAACCTCTCGGAGCAGAGGACAAACCATGCAACTACACAAACTCAGCTCACATACGGTGTCGACGCCGGGATTTAAATCCGGTGGTGGGAGGCGAGAGCTCTCACTACTGACTCATCCTCGTTCGATAATTGTCCGATTTATCTATTCGGAGTTTATTTAGAAGTAAAGTATTTTCAAGCGAGTGTAATTATTCACAATTTATTTTTCTACTTGAGGAGGAAATTGGGGGCCTAAAGAAACCGCAAAAGCTGGATCAAAACCACAGTCCAGGTGTAATAAAAATCGGGAATGTAACATCGAAAACTGCTGATCGAACTCAACAATCAAAAGCGGTCAAGGCATAAATGGCATTAATTACGTTTTCAAAACAACTTTGCTGATATTGTACCTTTTTACGAATGGGCCAGCACAGCAAAACCGCATAGTAATTTTCAAGGAGAGTTATAATAACTCCTCTAGTGGGGCTAATTTAACTCCTTACAGAGGAGTTATTTTGGGGGGAGTTATTTTAACTCCAAAAAGGAGTTTAAAGAACTCTTTTTCAGGAGTAAAAGTGACCCCAGACATTGAGGAGTTAAAATAATCCCCCAAAAGGAGTTATCCTGTATCTAAAATTTTTACTCCACTTTCAGAGTTCAATTAACTCCAAAAAGAGTAAAAACAACCCATGTAAGGAGTAAAAATAACTCTATTTCGGAGTTATTTTAACTCCAGACTGGGAGTAAAAAGAACTCTTTCTCAGGAGTAAAATTGACGCCAAATTCGGAGTTAAATTAGGACATAAATTAAAGTAACCCCTCAAAAAAGGTTATCCTGCACCTAAAATTTTTACTTCGTTTTTGGAGTTACAAAAACTCCGTAAAAGTTACGGTGCGGGAACTGAGAGCCAGTCACAGCAAGGGATGAGTTTTCCTGGGTGAAATCGTAGAAAATCATGAAAAATTAACTATGAATACAATGGTGTGCATTTTAAATATTATCCATACGAAAAAGAATATATGGGCCTACAAATAACGAAGCCAGAAGAGAGGTTTGTCCTAGGAAAACAGTCATAATTTATTACACAAATATGAACTTGCCATCGATCTTTATGGCAAGTTCATATTTTTTTTACCTGAAACACTTATAACTGGTCCTGTAAGTCTGCATTCATAGAGCGTGCGTTCTAAACATTTACAATATCCTCTGGCTCATTATTTTGTGAGCAAAAGTGTTATGAACAAATTCTGTTACATATATATATATATTTTTTATTACTGTTAGTAAGTCTAAAAAAACGTGACAACATAGCTAACATATGAAAAAGGACAAATTAAATACGAAAACAGCTTAACCTACTGGACATAAAAGATCCACTATTTATTATAATTAATAAGTGCTAACACTTTGTAACAGTATACATTCTGGAAAGAATATGTGATACATTTACATTAGGATGCAAATGGGGCATAAACCATCCATGCCCCATCATATTTCCAGCTTTAGCAGGGGAAACTGGTCATGAAAGCAGGTGAAAACAAACTTCTTCTGACCAGCTGTTAAATATGTGTACATGTAAATATAAAATAACCAACGAATCAACCGGCATGCACAATAAGCAAAACTAATTAAGAAACCAGATCAAAACAGCTGAAACTATGTTTCACTAATGGAAGGTAATCCGGTTTCCAGATTTCGGGAAATGTTTGCTTGTGGAATCCGGAGAGGGGTTCTCAGGTAGTCCCGTTCTTATGCTACTTTTTAGGCCCAATTACCAGCCGTTATATGAGCCCATAGGTGAGTTTCCTGCAATTGAAAGTTTCGGGTAAACTTTGGACTCGAAATGTCCCCCCCAAAGGGTCTCGAAATACTTTGAGTCCGAAAAATTTCCGGGTCTTTCGACTGAAAAACGAACACCAGGACGAAAACTGGACTACCTTAAAAGGCTGGAAAACGAGCATAACCGTTAAAAGATGTTTCCCAAATATTTTCTTCTCTTTTTTAGAATCCCACCTCACTCGGAGCTTTTAAATTTGTAAATTGCTCGGCTCAAACGGCCAGTTCCCACAAATGCGAAGCGCTCCTGGTATAAGTTTTAACCTTTCCTACCTTTCTCTTTCCAGAACATCCTGGAATTCCTTCGGACCATTCCTCTTTCTTTTCACAAAAGCTGGTATGCAGAGGGCAGTGATATTTAAGTGACGAAGCCTGCCCATAAACAACACTGTTGATGGTGTGTTTCTCTTAATTTAACAGGCATTTTGTAATTTCCTAATTTGGCTGAATTTCGTGACACAGCTCCTTTAAACAGCTTAAAATAAACTACTGGCCAAAAAAGATCCACTATTTAAGTAAATAGTGTGCTCTTTGTACCAGTATACATCTGGTATATGTATATGTGATACATATACATTAGCATGCAAATGGGGCATATACCACCATGTCCCATCGTATTTGCAGCCTTAGTAGAGGAAACTGGTTATGAAAGCCGGCAAACTTAAAAGATCAAATCAACGATGCCGCAGTTTATCTTGATTAAGTTGGAAGCTTAAAAAATTGTTAAGAAATTGATTGAATAAATTAATGCAACGTTGTGAAAAAAACAACAACAACAACAACGACAAAGAAACAAAAAAAAGCAAAATGATAGGAATTTCATTGAACGCTGTGCATCGTCATGACCGAAAAGGCTAATTAAAACTTATAACAAAGAGATCTGACAGGCTTCATAACCATTTCTCATTTCATACCTGCTGTGTTTATTTTGCGGTTGCACAACGGGGACGTCTGAGAAATTTGATTATTCTATAATCTCGTTCCCAGGGTTCTCTCTTGCCTCGAGAAAGAACTTGTGACTTTCTGTGATAACGGACTCCTCATCGGGGTAGGGTTTTTAAAAACACGCTAACTCTGAAGTTCAAAAGTTAACTGATGTTTTCGTTTTTCGCTGCCGTCAGTCATCTCGGCGGACCTGTTAGGAAACAGAGTATACGCACTACCCCACCCTTGAGGTCCTTGAGGCAAAACCACCGTGGGAGCCAGGTGACTAGCCGCAACCAGGGTTCTTTCTCAAGGTAAGAGAGAGAACACTGGAAACGAGGTTGCTTGTTCTAACAATTTATGTTCAATATACAGCTATAAGCAAGAGCTTTATAAAATTCAAAACCTCATCACTTAAAAAAATCGTTTATTATACTGAGGACTTCGTTGTATAGAGGTTCGTTATGTCGAGGTTCCTCTGTATATACATTCCAAATTAATAGCTGCCTTTATTGGATTTACTCATTAAAGACTTTCTTTCTACTTGATTAATCGCCAAAAATGCACGGTTCTCTAGTTTCGATAGCCCTCAGGAGCGGATCTAGTGGAGGGTGCAGGGGGTTCCCGCCCTGAGATTACCTGCGGTTTTCTAATACAACTGGTATTCTGCATAAAAAAAAAAGAAAAAAAAAAAAAGAAAAAAAAAAACTATTTGGTTTATTGGTGTTGAAGTAGAGCAAGAGACGAGTGCACCCCCTCCTAAAAAAAATCCTGGATCCGCCCCTGGCCCTTGCTGTGAGCTTATATCCATGAACAGACTACACTTTTGAAACAGGGCTTACTGAACATAAAAGTCAGCCATAATTTAATCTATTAGATTGAAATGCACTTGCATTTTAAAGGTTTCCCTGGTGTATATTGTTTACCCTTTAATTCACGCGTACCACGCATAAACATCAGCACATGTCTGACCGCTGTTGTTGTCTTCTGAACAGTTAAGTAAGTCTTGTACGTACCAAATTTGAAACTCGTCTCCAACAGACACAGATATTGGAGAGGGGAGATTGTTAAATCGAAGTTCGGTCTCATTAACACCTACACCTTCGATCTTATATGGAGAGTCACAATCTTTTTTCTTGTAATCTGCCAACGAAAGACGGGATTCGTTCTTGAACATTAAGACGGTTAGGAGTCTCGTGTTTCCATACTCGGGATTGACACATCCCCAATAAGAAGGAGGGTAATCGCAGTGACATCTAACTGACCCATTCAGATGAACGAGTTTAAAGGTACGAATGACCCCACTCTCTCTGATTTTGAAAGCCCCATATGAGTTATCTCGAGCTCCAAAGCAGACTGGGCCAGTATTGATCTTGTTCCAGTTCTCTGAAAAAAAAAAAAAAAAAAAAAAAAAACATTTGGACACGAATTTTTAAACTAAGTTGATAGTTGATACTTTAAGTCGAGCACGTGTTATTCTGCTTTCGATGAGTGTCAGTGAAGTGAAGTAATTAAGAGAACAAGGCTCAGGGAAAAGACATAAAGGTGGTCATAGAATCTGGGGTTTTTCATGATAGGGATCGAGTTTAGAATGTATTACGACCTCGGGTATAGAGGATATTGCATATTATACTATTATATTTAACAATTATTCCACGAGGGCGCGTTGGATATGAGACGATAGAGAGCCAACGAGACGCGTAGCGCCGAGTTGGCTATAATCATCTCATATCCAACAAGCGCGAGTGGAATAATTGTTTCATTAAAAACGCCCACAAAATCTCGTTGAATCTCTCCGACTAGAACAAACCGGAAAAGACAAGGGACTTCCGCTATTGACATGTCACACGTCTATCAAAACTGTCAACGCGCGAACGGACTCGCCTGGACTGCATGAATGAAAAATCAAAACATTGTAGCGATGAACATTAGTTTTTTAAAAACTCATCGGTATTCTAGGATTTTACACAGCAGAACAGCTAAAAAAACGTGGCAGATAATGTGAAGAAAAAGAATTTTAAGTGACAGTCGTCGAAATTACTGTGACGTTGGATTTTCGGTGCAGTTATAAAAGTAAGAACAACGGAGAAAAACTATTACCTCGGTCGCTTGTTATGAAGTTGTTTGAAGCCACAAGCTGGTGTTGCTGAACGAGAAAAGAAGCTATACTGCCGCCTCGATTGCTCTAGTGAATGGCTGCATAGCCTGTATTTGCAGCTGGTTACTTGTGATTTATATTCTTGATGTCGGATAAACAAGCCGCAGTTATCTAACGGCGAGTGACTCGATCGGGCGAATGGCTTCGCGATCATGAAGAAACAACACTTGTCTTCTTTCGTAGCTGGTCAAGGTACTTTAGTTCCATGTGTTTTCATGTGTTTTTCGACAAACTTTCAATCAAGCTCTTCTGTCTTTTTTGTTTGTTTTTGTCTTTTTTGTTTCGATGAAATTGCATTTCTAGTATTCTAAGAAATGAATTAAAACGATTTGCTTCGGGCGCCGTTCTATCCTTCCCGAAAAAAAATCTCAGCTAGCTTCCAATTTTAAATTGACGCGTACACCGACCATATATGGAGAGCATGGTATAATAGCTCATATACCTTAACGGCTAAGCCAATCAAAATGCTAGAATTGTATTATCCAATGATTCAGTTTTTAATAACATGCATTATACCATTATTATATTATACTATACTCTGAAATGATTACAGGCTCATTGACATTATATCATCGACTGACGTGATGCAACTCACTTTGACCCTAAAGATGACTACCGCACAGGTTGTCGAAACGTCAGTCACTGTCAACAACAAGAGTGCTATTCAGGACTGCGTTCACCCGGACGATCAAACTCAACCTACTTAAGAAATGAACCTTTCACAGAAGTACTTTACGTCTCAAAAAAAGGTCAAAGAAAATGCTCTTGCACCAGAGGGCAAATCATGCCGACCAGAAACAATAACCGCAAAAAAATCACGTGTCACGATCTCTCAGCTTGAAAAAAAGCGGCAAAAATCACATTTGCTCAGTTTAAACGTAGAACCCTCCAGAGCATAATCTACCCGCCAGAAGAAAAAATTCATTGGAACAAGCAGTATTTGGTACGAGGTAATAGTGGTGTGTTGCCTACCGACCCCCTTTTTACACTCTGAAGCGATAAGCCCTGCGCGAAATACTCGCGCGAGAAATTTGAGAAAGATCCCCACTCATATACATTTCAACAGATTGACAGCCGAAATCTAATTATCTCAAACGTGCCAAAAGTGGGCGGAAGAGGGTCGTAAAAGAAATGATTTAAGCCTCCTTCTCCTCTTCCTTTTTCCTTTTTCCCTTTTCCCGCCCAGCCCCTTTTTTTCGCGTCCTCCCCACTATCTTAGATCCTGGAACAGGCTACATGGTAAATGACCCTTTTACCGCGGGAAATTGGCGGGCGTCGTGTGACCGGACTTTCCTGAGATAAACTTGCCGCATGTGTGGTTAGGTTAAAAAAAGAAAGAAACCGCCCACGACATTTAACGTGGTGAATAGCTAGGGTTTTTAGATACCCAAGAAAAGAGAGCTAATCAGGTTTCTACATTTAACATCAACATGAAAACGCAAAAAAATGCATTTTTAAATGGGTTTCTTTCACGCTGTTGAGAGAAAAATCGATGTTGACATGACAGATTTACTTTCAGATGGAAGTATACGTAACAGGGGCATTTTAAGGCAAAATTTTGAACTGGTTTGTTCGGCCAGATGTAGGAACGATATTTCGCGAAAATATGTTCTATTCCTAATGCTGGCTCCCAGTCAAGCAACAACCATACCTTCGACTTGCTGTTTTAGTATTTAAGTGCGTAACTTGATGTACTTCAGCGTACTTAACATCAAAGATAGTAAAAAGGTCGGCCGTTTCGACAAGGACAACCAGGAACTCGGAAATGTTGAGAATACCACTCTTCCGCACTGCTAGTGGCCTAGGTCCTTCGAATAAGAGCGACGTCCCTTTGGAATAAGTTGCAACCTGAACTTAAGCTAAAAGAATCCGTGAAAAGTTTTGAGCGTCAACTTAGACGACATCTTCTGGATGCCTCCTACGTTATAAACATACCGAATGCCTTTATCAGCTGTTTTCTATTTGCAATCCATAGTCAAATTTTTAATCTACAATAATAAATAAATATATTCGTGCATTTAACAATTTATCACGATACGGCACTTTAAGACAAGGCAACAACATGGCATGCCTGAAACTATCATTCGTCGTATGAAACTGGACAAATGAATTCCTTCTCATTTGTTAATCATTGCTCTCGTTTTTAATCAGACTATTGCCGTGTTTAGTACGTGTATCTCTGTTACTTATACCATATAACACAAATAAAATGTTGTTGGACAGAGCTAGCGCGAACTTTGTTTTATGGTGTTTGGTTCCCGAGAGTAACAACACCCCGAAAGTAAGGAGCCCCAAAGGCTCCTAACTCCGAAAGTAACCAGGATCGCTACTATGGGAACTTTACGGTAACAGGAGACACTATTGTAATGTCATCAGCATATTTAAATGGAGCAGGAACATTGTTATAAGAAATTTCTAGGTCATTCAAAAATATATTAAATAGATAAGGCCCGCTTACGCTTCCTTGGGTGGTTCCCTTGTTAACGACCTTCCAGTTACAGAGGTGATTATTGTAGAAAATTCGCTGTTGCGTACCAAACAAAAAACTACATTGTATGGTACAAGTTAACGATGTAAGGATTGAGGGGTAGCAGCTTAAGTTTATCTGATAACTTGCTATGATTTACGGAGTCAAACGCTTTGCTAAAACCCATTGCAAATAAACGAAGTGCCTTACAGTCACTGTTGGCTAGGTGTCTATATACATGGTGTTGAATAGATAATAAGGCGTTTGTGCAGTTACCCTCTTGCCCGTCTGCAAATTGGGTGGGGCTAAGGTTCTTTTCTATAACCACTTTAACATGCGTGTGGTACAAAACTTTTTTGGATGTTCTTGCGATCACGGACGTGACGTTGATGCCTCTGTACCGGTCAGAATTCTCGTTGGGGGTAATGGGGTCGATCTTTGGTAAGGGGTTGATGTTCGCCCTCATCCAAGAGTCCAGCTAGCTGTGAGTTGACAGCGGCAAATTCCATACTTGAGTTATAACCGTCGTTAATAGTTTGGCATAATCCTTCCAAACCCAGAAAGGGATGTCATCAGGACCTGTAGCCGTTCGCTTTAATTTAGTTACAGCGTTCCAAACTTACCTTTCGGTTATTTCGAGTACACTTACCTCTAGAGAAATTTGCACAGGTTTCGTTTTTCGAGATAGTCGTTCAAACGTTCCAGCAAACAAACGGCAAGGGGTTTGCGAAAAGTATCTTGGAGAAGTCTAAGGAGATGTATGAGAATGTTGGTTTTCTCGTGGAGTGCGTTTCTCAGAATTTATATGGCTGCGACTTTCAGCCTCGTTTTCTTGTTGAATTTATTTTCACTGTTATCTGCTTTTAAAAGCATAGCTATAAAATTGAAACCACGAACCACCTAGCTAGGCAAAACTAAGGTGCTCTAATCTATCAAAATCCATCGTCACTGGGTTAAGCAAAACGCCCTTAGCTTCCGGGGTATGACTAAAACACCGCATTTTCTTAACTATAAAAACATAAAATACAAGTACACTGCATGCCTTTATGCATATGCAATATTATCATTACCGTTTTATTTATATTTTATGATATTATTATAGCTTTTTTTAAGAAATAATTCAAACTTGTTGTTTCTTCTTTTGGGAAAAAAAGTAGCCGGCTTCTACGAGCAATGTAATTGATACGTTTCGGCGGTCGTCAGTGCTTTTTGAAACCCCAGCATGTAACCATAGCAACGACCGATATCTTACATTTAACCCAATAAACGTAATGTGTTATAGATGTATCTTATCCGCGCCAAATTTGAACTTCATATTGGTAACGAAAACCCCAATGAATGGTAACAACTCACAACCAACCAAACTGAGTTCAGCCTCGTTACGGTTGCGTTTCTCGTTGACACGAAAAGTCAAGGAATCGCCACCACACGAGATGGTGCTTGGTATGCAAGCTTTCTTTTTTCGGTGTGTTCGGTCAGTTTGTTGCTCTCTTTGAATGACTAAACACCGTGAATGCTACTTTTTCTATTCTCTTGTTCAACTCAATATCGCGGAGTCAGAGACTTTCTTTTCAAGTAGAGCAAATGGATGTATAATCATGAGCAACTTCAAGCTGCTGGTCAAATATTTTGATGCTAGTTGGAATGGTGACATCTTGTCCAGTTACTTGTGTTTTCTTCAGGTTGATAGCAAGTCTGAAATACTTGCAGGAGGGAGCTAAAGCGATTCATGTGTTGTTGCACTTTATCCGCAGAGTGTGTGGTTACTGCTGCATCATCGGCCCAAAGGAAGTTGCGTAAGTGCTTCTCACGAATCTTGGTCTTGGCTTTCCATCTGGTAAGGCTGAAGAATTTACCATAAGATCTCGTTCGGAGGTACATTCCTTCAGTTGAAGGTCCAGAGGCGTGTTTCAGCAGAATGACGAAGACGATTCCAAATAAGGTGGGAACCATATTAAAGGTATTAGAGGTTGATCATTATGGAAAGATTTGATGATACCGAGGATTTTCACTAGGCAGTCAAATTTCGGGAGGATGTTCAAGAGCCCAACTCTGCTTACTAGATCAAAAGCCTTAGTGAGGTCAATTAATGAGATGTACAGTAGGTGTCTCTGTTTCCCACATCTTTCATGTAATTGTCTGGTGGAGAATATCAAATCAATCGTTTAGCGTCTGTCCTGGAAACCACAGTGTGACTCTGGATAAACTCCCTCTGCAAGCGCTTGGAGACGCTTTAGGACAACTTAAACAAACAGTTTTTCAGCGATGGTAAGGATTATGATGCCTTGTTAGTTGAAGCAGTCTCTCCAGTCCCTATGTTTGCGGCTCTCATGTCTTATGGTACCTCAACCTCTTGCCAGCTCAGACAGGATTTCGTAGAGCTTGCTAAAGGCATCGTCTTTGTTGCATACACTTCAGGATTTCAGCTGGAAAACCGTCCTGACAGGGCACTTTTCCAGAAGAAGGCGAACCCAGGGCCTGTTTCACCTCCTCTTCTGTAGGTTCAATATCCAGCTCCTCCAGAACAGGTAAGCACTTTATGACGTTCAGGGCTTCTTCAGGCACCAAATTCTCTCTGTCATACAGCTCAAAGTAATAGTCTACAAAGCGCTCCTTCTGTTGGGCTCCGTCCAGGATTATCTCGCTTGTAGCAGATTTAAAGGGGGCTGTTTCCTTCTGAGAAGGACCAAGTGCCTACTTGATTCCTTCTACATAGCCTTGGTATTACCTGTCTCAACAGCAGACTGAATGCTAGCACAGAGCTGAGGCCAAGCCAGTATTCATTTGCGCAACGTCTGGTGCATTGTTTGCAAATTACTACGTGCAGCCTGTGGAGCCTCTAGGTTTTGTTCACTTGTGCAGGCGTTTTATGCAGCCAACGAAGTAAGCTGTGCCTTTCCCGCCCCAGATTTCCTATCTTTTTTCCCTACGAGGTTGCTTCGGACAGGTTTTTTCTGGCCATCTATTTGTATAAGAAACATTTCAGACTTTTATCCCCCGCTCGTGTAACTTAAGTCCTAGCTTTACTAAAAAACTTGGTTTATGAAGTTTTATACAAAAGTTCCAGCTATGAGTCAGTAATATTAAACTGTGGTATTACTATTATAAAGTAAACCTGTGGTATACTACGCACAACCTGTGCAGCCTCTAGATTTTGTTCACTTGTGCAGGCCTTTTATGCAGCCAACGAAGTCAGTTATGCCTTGCCCGCCCCAAATTTGTTGTCTTTTCCCTACGAGGTTGTTTGGGACAGGTCTTTTTCTGGCCACCCCGGTCGGCTTACATGTAACTTTAGTTTACTGCGTTTTCTGTAGCTGCTTTCACTTTTTGGGTATAATTTCAGTGGGTCATGGCGTTCTACACAGGCCATATTAGATATTCTCCATCATTTGTTGATTTTTGGCCTATTCTGCTTCATGACTTTCTATTAACGAGTCTAGTAACTACAGATGGTACGGAACACAGCCCAAGGCATGATCTCACTTGGCTGTGAAAACAAAAATTCGACGGCTGCTAGAAAAGTTTCTTCATTGTTGCCACAAGATGTAAAATTTAAAGACTTCCCTAACCCTCTGTGTTAACCTGACATTTTCAAACCTACCTTGGTATGTTTTTCCATCGCCTGTATATCCTGCCCTGCAGGTACAGATATACGATCCACGAGTATTGGAGCAGTTGGCATTGCTGTCACATACAGGAGAAGAAGCACTGCATTCGTCAACATCTGAAAAAGGAACACATATCCCTAAACTGCAATATGGGAAAAACAAAGGGTGTTTTCACAGGACCATTTGTGCGATTTTTATTTGGTTGGTATAAAGAAAAATTTCCGACTTTTTATCCTCGCGCGTGTAACTTATAATAAGTCCTTGCTTTAACGAAATTTTATGAGGCTCTATACAAACGTTCCAGCAATAAGTCAGTAATATTACTCTGTGGTGTTATCTTAGATAGGATACAGTTGTGCATGTGCCCGAAATGGGAGAAGTAACCTCAAAGTTGTGATAGTGACTTTTCGTTAGCCTGAGACCCGAGTCTCCACCGGGGGAAAAAAGGCGAAATAAAAAATTAATAATAATAATAATAATAATAATAATAATAATAATAATAATAATAATAATAATAATAATAATAATAATGGAACCAACCGTGGGATCGCAGCCGACTGCAACTGCTTTCTCAAACGCCTAGCCGCTTGGATTAGAACATTGCTTTCTTTTGAGATTTTAAGGTCGCCACTCACATGCGTAAGAAGTTTTAGGACACTCTTCCACAAAATTCCACAAGGGGATTTCATTGATTGATGACTGCCGCTTAAACGCTACCCAAGCGTGTGTGATAATGGCGCGAGCTCGGTAATTTACTGTTTAGTTGAAATTAACCGTTTTTTCATTGAATTTTTTTTCCAATATATATATTTTTAATGGAATGAATTTTTTCAATCGAAATTAAGTGTCTTTTTTTTTAATCGAAAGGAATTGTAAATGCAGTCGACTCTCTCTTAACGGACACCTCTATAAGACGGACACCTCTGTAAAACGAACTCCTAGAGTTGGTCCTTGCCCTTGCTTATTCCCTTTATTTGACTCTTTATAAGACGGACATTTCTCTAAGACGGACACTTAGTGCCGGTCCCAAAGTTAAGGTGTCCGTCTTGGAGAGAGTGCTTTGTATATATATATATATATATATATATATATATATATATATATTTGTATATATTTTTTCATCTTCAGCGAAATTAACTGTAAATAGGTTTTAATAGTTAGTTTTGTTATCAATAAAAGTTTATTATTTTTTATAATAGTAATGCTCATGCTGCACCTGTTTTATGGAACTCGCTGCCATTAACTATAAAACCAAGTAACGGCCTCGCCATTTTTAAAAAGTAACTTTAAACATTTCCTTTTAAGAAAGCTTTTAATTTGTTGGAATAGTTCTAATGTTTAATTTTAATGTAGTTTGGAATTTCCGAATTTCCTTTTTCTTTTAACATATCATTGTTATTATTATAGCTTTCAGGGATTTTTAAAATGTTTTATTTATTATTTATTCATTGATTTTAACTTAATGTAAAGCGCTTTTGAATATTCTTCTATAGTTTTAGTGCTATTCAAATTCATTATCATTATCATTAATAACTACAAACTAAGACTATTAAGTCAAGATGTTTTCGACTCAGCTTTACATAATTAGCATTTTTTTCATAATAATAATAATAATAATAATAATAATTTTAATTTTTCCCCCTATTATGATTTTATTCATCATCGTCATCATTATCATTATCATCATTATTGTTATTGTTATTATATTATTATTATTATAAAAATAACTTTATTCATAGATTCAAAAAAAATAGACTTTTTACAGATTCAAGAATATGAATATTAAAATATATACCCTATGTACATTCTTCTTGTGTACGAAAGAGAATTGTCGTAAAATGACTATCTAAAAACTACTAATAATTTTACCCTACCCTAGCAACAGGTCAAGGGGGTCTAGGCATTCCTGATCTGAAATCCGAGGCACCGCAGCAGTTTGCTGCCTCGAGACTAATAACCACCGCGCACGTAGATTCTATTACTTCACAGAGTTCCATCATGGTGTCAGGAGAAAGATCTACGGAGGAGCTAAAGAGGCATCAACAATCACTTAAGAGAGCAAGTGCCAAAGTGAAAATGGATAGCATTGATTCAAGCCTCTCCCCAGGCCTGCTGCGTCTGGTTAATCAATCGAGGGACAAGGGCGCAAGTTCTTGGTTGAATGCGATGCCTCTCGCAGACAAAGGTTTAGCCCTCAACAAGCAAGAGTTCAGAGACTCGCTTGCGTTATGACTTGCCCTTAGTCGATTTACCAAGTCATTGCATATGTGGGGATAAATTCACCGTTAGTCACGCCCTCTCTTGTAAAAAGGGGGGGGGGGGGGGCGTGGGGTTGTAGCGCAGAGACATGACGGTGTACGGAACTTGTTAACGACATTCATCGACAAGATCTGCAATAATGTCGAAATCGAACCACGCCTCCAACCCCTGGACAACGAGCGATTTCATTTGAGGAGCGCTGTTACAAGTTCTGAGGCAAGATTGGACATCAAAGCGGGAGGTTTCTGGGCAAGAGGAGTTACGGCATTTTTTGATATTAGAGTTACGCACGTCAACTCCAAGTGTTACCAGAGCAAGCCAACATCGGAAGTGTTCAAAGAGCAAGAAGAAGAGAAGAAGCGCAAGTACCAGCAGCGGGTGTTAGATGTAGAAATGGGTTCGTTTACGCCTTTAGTGTTTGGAACCAATGGCGGAATGGGAAACGAGTGTCAGCGGTTCTTAAAGCATCTCGCAGACAAGATAGCTCAGAAAGACACCGAGCCTTATCATGTTGTAATCACTTGGCTCAGGACACAGATCTCGTTTGAACTCTTAAGATCGGTACATGCATGCGTCAGAGGTTCGCGAACGCCGTTTCGTAGCAAGATAGAGCAATCGTTAGACTGTAAAATAAATGTCGCTAGTGCGGATATCTGAAATACGTGTCTACATGCTTTTATACTTAGGGCTTTTTATGGACACTGGTTTAGCCGTCATTAGTATAATTCGATTGTATGATCTTGATATCTCTGCATAATGGAATTCTTAATTTTATAGAATTTTGAACTTTTATTATTGATTATATCTATTTCCTCTTCTTTTATGTAAGGTTAAGTTACTTCTATTTTTTAGAATTTGCAAATGAATAGTTTTCTCTTTCTTCACTTATCATATATAGGATTGTTTTTGTTCTCTAATGAAGGAATTGTAGATAGTGTTTTGATGAATTGATTAGATTTTTTGTAACAGCAGGTGGATTGTAAATAGGATTTTAATTGAGGTTTTGTAATAAAGATTTTACCTTTTTAAATAATTTTAACAATAATAATAATAATAATAATAATAATAAAATCGGGTGCGAAGAGAGACGAGCCTGGTCCAGGCTAATTTTTTGTCAGTCGAAGACCTGACCTACCGTTGGTCTTCATATTGTAATAAGCCAGAACGGATGTACCAGATTTTAATGAGGAAAACCAGTATTTCCCGCTGACAGCGTGCCCTTCACTCCTCTTTATTTCCTTACAAGACTCAGCTGGTAGTTCTTGAATAGAGCCGAGTGGAACTGAAAGGTCAAAAGCAGTTCTTTATTATATCAGTTTACTTTTATCCTTGCATAGGTTATACTTTATGCTCCCTCACTACGCTCACCTCGTTTTAAATCACGTCGATAGTAAGATCTGTCTGGGTTTGGAATGAAGTCCTCAGGCCTGGCTTCCTTTGTCCTGTTGTTAAACTCGCACGTGAGAAGAGAAATAACCCAGTTAAAACTTTGGCATCGGTTGTCTTCGCGACACTTGAATAAGCACGTAAACGGAAGTTCAGCGAGAAGAATGTCGTACACGTGTCCCCGTAACATCCAGCCCACGATGGAGCTCTCCGATCTTTCACCTGCGGGACATTTCTGAGTTGCTGCGCTGTAAAGCAGTAGAACCAGAACGGAGATACGGAAAACTACTCTTGCAGCCATGGCTGAAAAAAATATATACATATAAAGTGTTTTGATAAAGAACACTTTTTTAAAGCTAGACAAATTACGTTTTTTTACAATATAAGAAAATCCAGGGAAGCTCGATCTGTCCGCGACTAATTTTTCTTTTTTAGTTATCATTTACTTCCTCTCTTATTCCTTCCAAAAGCAAAAATACATAAGGGGGAACATTTGCACAAGTGCTCAGGAAATAAAAGTATTTGAATGACATAAATTAAATAGGTTAGTAACATATTTTGTACAATAATGACAGATTTTTGAAAGCTTGGGCGGCGAAACTTCGTCTTTAGTGCCCGCCTTGAGGATGAAAGAAAAAATGAAGTATTGCGCGATCATTTTCCCACCATGAATAGGAAGTTGTCTCTAGTCCATTTCTTCCAGCCCATTCCTCACTGATATAAATTTCGATAAAATGATAGTACAAAGTAAAGACACAAGTTGAGTTGGAGTGAATGTAGCTAGCCTGTAAAACAGTATCAAGTTAACGTAACAATAAAAAGCTCAAAGGAGCCGACTTTTAATCAAATCACACAAGCTTCTCTCTCTACTTCCCAAGAACAAAAACCTGAAACAGCTGCCATGTATCCTAGCTTGTTAGAAAGTTGAAGCCGGTAGATTTTCATGGAGAAAATTCATTTAGAGAAAGTAAAAAGTCATCGATTGTTTACGTTCTTTAGTACTATTAAGCGTCGCGGTAGAAATTTTCATGCCCTGGCGTGCAGTGACGGTAAACTTGAAATGTACCGAAAAAACGTTTTGCACGTTCAGCGTTGTTGTTCTGCTCTTAAACCCGTTAAAGAATTCCTATCTTCATGGCTGTTTCCTATTATCGACTATTATTAAAGCTTAAGGTCGGTGCCCACTAATGGGAAGTATTTTTTCCAGATAATGACTGTGTGAGACAAGTAGATCATATCAGGGGCTGTTGAAATCCAAAAAGAAAACTGGGGGTAACTGCCCTTTAGTATGGAGAAAAACGCTGAATATGCGTTTTTTTAGAAAAATGATAAAAAGTTATTTTTTCCCAAATTTTCAGAGTGTAAACGTGAACTGCCACAAATGAAATGATAATTGTAACAAGGTTTCAAAAGAATCAACAAATGATAACATAAAAACTGCTCTTTATACGTCTTTTTTTGAAATATCAGCACAACCGGGAAGTTATCAGCAGTTACCCGTCTCCACGCGTTAGTCTCAAAAATAGTGTAAACGACATTTTTCCCGAACCAAAAATTGATCGTTTGCTGAGTAGGCTTATAGTAGGCACATAGTGTAGTATGGCGAGCTCAAGATCCACTGCTGGTGCTGTAAACAAACTACTGTACTGTAGTGGAAAATAGTCGACAGGGACTCTAAGACAGGTACTCCTTCAATCGTTTGCTTACCTGTACATGTCCTCAAGATTTTTGCACTGTAGATGTGATATGGATTTGAAACCTTCTATATTACATTCCATATTACCGGGTACCTCGATCCAATATGTTGTTAAAGTTGCATACATTCAATGAGCTTATATCTGTGCTCTGCGCTATCTCTTTTGGGCTTTGCCACAAGTGTCATATGACATAAATGATTTGCATAGACTCAAGTTCCATACATGAGCTCTCTTTTAAAAATGCTGAATAGTGTGAAAGTAGTTGTACCGAATGCGTTTATGTGCCCCCATATATACAATGGGCTATAATGATCCTTTTATATATTTCGTTTTGATTTTTTTTATAATGAAGGATTCTGTGTCATGATCATTCACTATTTTTGGTTTCTAAATGTTAATTCTAGACTTAAAAGTGTCTGTTAAACCTAAGAAAGTCTTAGAATGGAAATACTTTAATTAACCTTCCATCTTTAGTTTGTAAACAGCCAAATGGCAGCTACGTCTAAATATCCAGATTATGTGTGGCGTGAAATTGAACCTTAAGAAATACTATCTACACGACAAGCTGCCATGGTCATGGTCATGCCATGGTCTTAGTCAGTTAATCACTGAACCAACACGTGTCACCCAGAACTCAAAAACATTAATTGATTTATGTATAACGAACTCCCCAGATAAGATTAGAAATTCCGGTGTCATTCACCTTGGCATAAGTGATCATTCTCTTGTTTTTTTGTCACGTAAGACTCAATACTGCCGTATTGGCCCTCGCGTGATTGAAACACGGCAATTTAAACACTTTAACAGAGGAAAATTCTTAAGTGACCTCAATCAACTACCTTGGGCCAATGTTGATTTGTATTCTGATCCCAATGAAATGTGGCATGTATGGAAAGAAATGTTTCTTGGCTGCGTCGATAAACACGCACCACTTAAATCCAAAAGAATTCGGAAAAAACGATCTCCATGGATTACTAGAGAGTTACTGAGCAAAATCCGAAAACGAGATTTCCTTAAAAAGAAGGCAATCTCCTCCAATAACCCGGCTATATAGGATCAATTTAGGTGTGCAAGAAATCAGGCAAATAACGCAATTAAACTCGCAAAAAAACTCTATGTTTCTGACAACCTGGAAGCCAACAAAGGTAATTTGCGCAAAACATGGAATGTTATCAACGAGCTAACTTCACGTAACAGTGGTAAGTCAACGAATATTTTGGAGATCAAGGTAGATGATAAAATAGCAAGTAACCCTTTGGACATTGCGGAAACTATTAACGATCATTTTACAAACGTTGCGCAAGTATTAGCACAAGATATTCCTGTTGTCGATGTTAATCCTGAGTCTTATTTAAAGCCCACTGATCATTCGTTTTCTCTGCAAATTCCGAGTGTTGATATTGTTTCTAACGTTTTGTCGAAAATTGATGAAAAGAAAGCCACCGGTCTTGATATGATTCCGAGTAAATTGTTGAAAATGGCTGCTAATATCGTCGCACCCTCTCTTACCTCAATATTCTCAAAGTCTATTCTCACTGGGATAAATCCAAACGATTGGAAAACAGCCAAAGTGACTCCACTTTTTAAAAAGGGCATTAAATCGGACCCTAACAACTACAGGCCGATATCTGTAATCCCTATAATTTCGAAAGTTTTTGAAAGAATTGTTTATAATCAACTTTTCCATTATCTAGATGATAATAAATTGCTACTAGGTTGCCAATCAGGGTTCCGTTCTCTACATAGTACGCTCACGGCTTTGCTTGAGGCAACAAATGCTTGGTCAGTAAACATCGACAATGGCCTTCTAAATGGCGTTGTCTTTATTGACCTTACTAAGGCATTCGACACCATTGATCATGAGATCATCTTGCGTAAGATGTCGTACTTGGGTGTCGATCAGGCAGCTATAAAATGGTTCTCGTCGTACTTAAGTGGCCGAACCCAAAGATGTAATGTCAGTGGCAAACTATCATCTGCTCGTACCCTCAGTTGCGGCGTGCCGCAGGGTAGCATATTGGGTCCTTTGCTATTTTTAATTTACATTAATGATCTTCCCAACTCCCTGCGGGGCGCCGTACCAAGAATGTTTGCCGACGACACCAACCTTACGTTATCTGCTAAGACGTTAACAGAGCTTAAGCTAGCTCTAACCCCTGAATTAAATAACCTTAGCTGTTGGCTGAAAGCTAACAAGCTCAGTCTAAATGTTGCTAAAACAGAGCTAATGATTATTGGATCAAGACAAAGACTATCTGCCCAATGTGACGATGTAGAAATCAGAATTGATGACCAAATTATTAAGAGAGTCGATCATACCAAATCCTTGGGTCTTACCATAGATGCTCAACTCTCTTGGGGTAAACACGTTGAAGAGATTTGCAAGAAAGTCTCTTCAGCTATAGGCGCCCTAAAACGTGTGCGGCCCTTTGTATCCAAAGAAACTGCAATTCAAATTTATAACGCTTTAATTATGCCTCATTTTGATTACTGCAGCCCCGTCTGGGACTGTTTGAGTGGTTACTTGAGTGATAAGGTCCAAAAATTACAGAATCGTGCAGCCAGAGTTATTACTAAATCACCCTTTGATGCGAGCTCAAACCACGTTCTCTCCACCCTCAGCTGGGAGAGGCTATCTCTTCGACGAAAGAAACAAAAAGCCGTAATGATGTATAAAACCATGAATGACCTTGCTCCAGAATATCTGCAAAGTCTTTTCTCTCAGCGTCACTCTGCTTACAACTTAAGAAACTCTGAGGGAAGGCTGACCTTGTCCAAACCAAGCACCAATTATTTGAAACGAAGCTTCTCTTACAGCGGGGCCATGTTATGGAATAACTTGCCCAAAAACTTAAAAAACGCTGCATCCGTTGAGCATTTTAAGCGAAATATCAAGAAGGTAGCTGATATATCGGATTCCCACACGGCAATCATGTAAAGCAGTTATAATTAGTTTTAGTTTTTAACTTAAGCTTAACTGATGATTTCCCGTGTTTAAATAAAGATTTACATACATACATACAATAATTTTAATGCTTAGCGCACCACGATGAAAGCGTTTCCTTTGCGGTCCGCAACTAATTGTGAAGCTCCGATCTCAGCAAACCAAGCAATCTTGTGATAGTTTTTCCTTGTTTGTTCAACAAATAAAAGCCTCGGACTCTCAATAAAAGGGACATCTGTATGTACTCGAACGATTTAAATCTATTTTCTGGTGAATAATTACATAAAATCTTACAAAATTAAAGAGATATTCGGGATCCATAGGAAAGTGTTTATAGCCGATTAGCCGATAAAACGCGAAGGACGCGAGTGAAAGGTAAGCCTGCAGTTTCTTGATTAAGCGGAGGACTTACAGCTATTTTTCTTCTGATTTACTGATCCTTGCCTATTAAGGAATTTTTAATACCCAAGCTCTAAGCGTAACATCTTGAAGCAATAACTTTTCATGCTTTACAATTGACTTTTGTTTGACTATAAAATGTTCGGTCAGATCGATCATACGTAGAAACAAGAGAGAATGATCATTGTCTCTTGGTAGAAATAGCAACATGCGCACTTCTTCGGTTTTCAAAGAACTGTCAAGGTAAACAGAAATCGTTTTTCATCTGTTGAAAAACGACGCATCTTTTGCACAAGAAATAACTAGAACCTCCCAGACTTACAAGAGACAAAACCAGTCCGCTTGTTCTGCTTGTTGCGCATTTCCCTCGCGTCCCGCGTGACTACCTTCGCATGCACAGAAAATGTGCGCAGTAACAATAGTGAGCACTGTCCGTATTAAGCGAGGACTTTATCTTTTAACAAACAACACCTAACAGGAATTAAAATCAATAAAACTCAATCTTAACAGATTTAAAAAGACGGCTCATTAAAGGAAGCAAAACTCCACTGAACGCCTCTCTAACGGGTCATTGCGTGACGTAGTATATTGTGATGCTGCATGCTGCTTTCCAAATGTGGGGCTGCCATATTTGGGCTCGTCGAGAGCGTGAGAGCGGATCAGACGAGTGTGCAAAGGGTGAAGCGGTCGGAATAAAAACAGTGGAAACTTGTCATTATCGCAGTACGTTTTATTCGCTGAACCCACGGAGTGTAACTCTGGTGTCAGAAGTTTGATTTCCTTTACGAATATGGCCGATGAAAACGGGTAAATCATTTTAAACACTGAGGATGACAGCGAATTAAGCGGTCGAAGCTACCTCGCCAATAGCGTGTTCGGGGGCGAGAATGGACGATGTTTTACAGGCTCTGCGCTCGTTAGGAAAACAGAGCAACGGAATAGAAAACACAATGGAGAAAATCAGTCTAAGTACAGGAAATATCGCAGCGCTTCGAAGAATTGTACACACGAGTAAATGTGTAAGCAACTCAACTAGAGAACGGGCTCAAATTACACGAAGATAAACTGACGGTGAAAATGAACGCTTTGGAGGAAGAATTCACACAAAAGGTAAACTCTCTCGATTCTAACCAAAGTTTATTCGAAGATGTTAAGGAATGGCTCAGGGAAACACAAGAGAGCTTTAATTCGCGACTGGATAAAACATTAAAGTGTTTGGAGGATAAACTGAGCGCCTCGCCTGTCGCCGAGCATTCGGTGGAAGTGAAAGTAGAAAACTCAACTCCTTTGAAATCAGGGCTTCAGCCTGAAACATCCAAGTTTTCATCACCTTTTTTAGTCGGTAGTGAGGATCCCGAACATAAACGACCGGCTCAAAAAAAACCATCGTTTGACGGCAAATCGCAGTGGGAGCCCTACATTGCTCAGTTTGAAATCGTCGCTGGATTAAATCAAGGAAACGACGAGCGGGAAGGGAACTATCGTGTGACGAGCCTTAAGGAGCCTGCCTTATCTCTCCTAGGACACCTTTCCCTAAGCACCTGACAAGACTAAAAGGAGCTAGTCGTAGCTCCTGAGAGCAGATTCGGATCAGTGCACCAGCAAGAACTTCATCGCTCCAAATTTAAGAGTGGAATAAGACGCCGCGAAGAGTCTTTACAAGAACTAGCTGAGGATTTAGAGCTCTTGGTAAGGCTAGCTTACGCTCTCGCCCCAGAAGAGATGAAGGACCTATTAACAAAGGAGCAATTCACCGACGCGATCCTGGACGGAGATGCCAGAAGCCTGAAGCAGAGTTGGCCCCAGTCCCTCTGGGCTGCTCTGACGCTAGCTATGGAGCTGGAATCGTACCGACTAGCCTCCAGTCAAGAGAAATTTCCAGTTCGAGGCATGTATTGTGGTGTGTATTGCCCCATCCCTCATCGCTGCAAACAATGACTTTCCCCTTATTCCAAATTCAACGCACAGGGTTTCCTTGAGAACTCTTGCCAGCCCTTCTGAATTTACTGACTTAGAGCAGATGTCAATTCGTATGAGGCGCTGTGTTATGTTCCATCCGTCATCGATGAAGCGAACGATCACTGCAATTACCTCGCTTTGCCTACTGCTTGGATCAAAAATTACTGATAGGTCCCTTGTCATCTCTACCTCTCCTGGCACAGATAGTTCTTTAATTCTTTATCCTAGCAACTTCCTTCTTGAAAATGAGGGCTATTTACTGCCCGAGAGTGATGCTACTGGCAAGTCGATAGCCATTTTTTCTAACAAAGGACGAGGCCTGTATATTTTTCCAATGGGAGTCCGTGCTGTCTTGATGACTCTTCTCTCGACTAAGTGCTTCGGTACTGGTTTGTTCTCTCAACTTTGGTGTGTTTTTTGGAAGCACAATGGGATGAGAAAATGCTTTTTTTATGAAACAACTTCTCTGCAAGTAGTGCAAAATATCGTGTTGCCTCTAACACTAAGACGCTGACCTGGAAACTGATTGATGCGATCATGTATGTAATGGGACTTTTTTCACGTTAGATGCCCCCTTGGTCTTGTATTTGATGTTGGTTTTCTTCAGGCTCCGATCTGTAGCAATTTGAGAGGGTTCTGGCCTATCAGGCAGCTGTTCTCCTTCTAAGTTGCTCGACGCCATTTTTTTGGCTGTGAAAGCTGGAACTGTGACCGACACAATATTTACTTCCGGTGTGCCTAGTCCTCTAGACGACCAACGACGCAGTATTGCGGTAACCTTCTTCCCCTGCCCCAGACGAATGAAAATAGACTGAACCATGAACAGAACTTGAAAATAATCAATCTTAGAGATCAAGCATGTCATGACTCTGGTAATATTCCGTTCAATAAAACTTAAAATATGCCGATTATACTAGCAGTGCTACGTTTAGAAAAAGTGCAAAAATTATGCTCGTTTTTTTTTTCAAAATTATGCCAAAACTTATGCTAGCACAATCGATAAGCCCCTACTTTCAGGTCAGTGATGCCCATGTTGTCAGGAGGGATCCAGGCGTTCTCAAAGGAGCAAGAGTACACCCCAGAGATTTAAAGACTTTGTTATGAGTTGAACACTTGAAGAAAGACACTTAGCTTACTCTGAAGTTGTAATCATGTTTATTTTCGGAACCCGGACAGTTTAGACACTTATGTTTGTTGCTGTTATAAATCACTGTTATCCGAGACAAATAATTGGTGTAGGGGGAGGGCAGTGTAACGGGTCATTGCGTGATTTAGTTTAGTGTGATGCTGCATGCTTCTTTTAAATATGAGGCTGGCATATTTGGACTTGTCGAGAGCGTGAGAACGGATCGGACGAGTGTGTAAAGAGTGAAGCGGTCGGAATAAAAACAGCGGAAACTTGTTAATCGCAGTACGATTTATTCGCTGAACCCACGGAGTGTAACACCACTAACCAGTTTTAACAGATTAATTTTACGAGTTTGCACGAAGGTTCGGTTAGATTAGTTTCAAGAGTTTCCACGAAGTTTCGATTAGATAGGTTTTACAAGTTTCCACGTCACAAGAAGTTTTGATTAGACTAGTCGTACGAGTTTCCACGCAGTTTAGCCTGAATTTCATCCAATTACTTCGAGTCGTTATTACTCCCTCAGTAACGTCTGAATCGACCGGCCGTTAATGCCTTCCAGTGACGTCACTACTCTTTTGCTTTAATTCATGCAAAAAGTAAAACACGATTTTCAAGTGGCAAACCAAGAAATATCGTTTGGAAATGTCTACATGATACAGAATTGCTTTACCCTTTTCGATCGTAATTCATGTTTAACGTTTAAACTATCAACTGCATGAAGTACTCTGAACGGGGTGTAATTCAAAGCGGCTCTAAATGAAAAACCTACCGACTCTCCGCAGTGATTCTTCATTCGCAGTTCAGTTTAGCTATTCACTGTCGAAGGCGGGTAATTTAGCTGTTTACGATAAAGATTTCCGAAATGTTTGAACTCGACGAAAACATACAAAGGATGCAATCCGTTGAATATCAAGCGACAATTCCGCTAAAATTTCTCATAATAATACATAATTTCGCGAATGTTTAGACAATCAACCAGTCATAGTCACTACCCGGTTTTCATGCAGTGACGTTACTGCACGGAATCAACGGCCGGTCAATTCAGACGTTGATGAGAGGAGAAAACGAGTCGAAGCAATCGGATGAAATTCAGGGTACACGAAGCTTTGATTAGATTAGTTTTAAGAGTTTTTACGAAAATTTGGTCAGATGAGTACCTGTTTTACGAGGAGTTTCCATGTAGTTTCGATTAGATTAGTTTAACGCGTTTCTACGATCTGTTAGCGAAGTTTTATGAGTTCAACTTATAAGTCTCGATTCCCTCAGTAGCGTGCAGAGTGATCACAGGTAGCCCAGGCTCGAAATATGAGCAACGGCGAGCATCGGCATTGTTGCGTAACATTCAAAATATAAGGATTTGTATGGGAAAAAAAAAAAAAAAAACTATCGTTTCTGTAACCTACGAAATGAAAGGATTTCAAAAAAAAACAACTTACCTTACTTAAAATGTGTGTTACGTTTCTCCTGTGTGGTCCACGGGCCGATTTATGGCCCTTTTATGGATTTTCATGTAAACGGTTTTCTCTCTATATAAAGGTTTACCAAGGTTGGGCACTCCAGCGAAGCGGCGCGACTGATCCACCGAAGAAAAACGGCCGTAAACTCGCTCCAATTGCTCCAATCGCCTCCACATTCCGCCTAGAGAACACACGATAGTTCTCCTTTCCATTCGTTATCATGCTTCAAGACATCTTTGCACCGACAGCGAATCAAAGGTCGCAAATCGCTGCTACCTTTCCTGTCTGAAGCCATCGACTGAGGCTCGGCTTGAACTCCGCGTTACCGTTAAAAGATAGCGACACGGCCTGAGACTCAAATTACTCACACTCGGAGTGGGAGACAGTCTCTTGCTCCAATACTCTTGCTCTTGAAATCAATACCCGAGAAAGAAAACAAACCTTTACATAGAGAGAAAACCGTTTACATAAAAACCCATAAAAGGGTCATAAATCGGCCCGTGAACCACACATGAGTGACGTAACACACATTTTAAGTAAGGTAAGCTGTTTTTTATTGAAATCCTTTCATTTCGTAGGTTACAGAAACGATAGGTTTTCTTTCCCATACAAATCCTTATATTTTGAATGTTACGCAACAATGCCGATGCTCGCCGATGCTCATATTTCGAGCTTGGGCTGCCTGTGGAGTGATGTGTTGTCAGTATCCTCTAGGCAACAGTTCCAACAGCTTTTGCGAAATTACCCTGCGAGCCGGCTTACTTGTGCGAATTCGGAAAAAAAATTTTGGCCAGCGAGGAAAAGTTTCTTCGCCAAAATTTTCCCCAAATTGGCACAGGTGGGCCTGCTCACTGGCTATTGCGAAGTTGTTGCTAATTAGAACCCCGTTTTAATTTTAGACGCCCGGCAGTGAGGCACATCAAACATTCAAATAGCAAAATAACCCACGGCCGTCTGATGGAAGCTATAATATAAATGTAAATTTACGCCTTTGACTGGCAAATGAAAGCTAGGGGTTGACTAACATTTACATGAATGATTTATACTTAATATATTGGTTATCATCTTTCAGTATTGGGCTCCACCACAAGTAACCACGGTTATTTGAAAAAGGCTTTTCTTTTATTTTCAATAAATTGCACTCTCTTGTTTGGATCTTTGTCACCTTCGAAACATATCCTGTGTTTTTTTTTTTAAACGGAAATATATATTGCAGTTGAAGTGTCTTTAAATCAGTCTAAACTTCTTCCTCTCTTCTTTCAAACAAATGTTTTCTAGAGAAAGATGTCTCTCCATAAGCAGTTTTGAAATGAACGTATCGCTCAAACTCAAAGGCCTTGCTGCAGGGGCACCCAACGATTGTTTTCTGTGAATTATCTGTTAGGAGAAGCAATTAATATTGCTTAGAATTTTCTATTGCTTGAGGATGGCTAAAATTTCCAGATAACTTAATTTTCTATTCAGGTACTTACCCCTACGATTTTATGAAGTCTAATCTCTCACGTTTCGCTCCCTATGTTAAGCTAATTTTCGTAGAAAAAGGAAACCTAAAATTTTCGGATTCAAAAATGTGATGGAAAGAGGAATAAGAAAAATTCTTACTTTCGTAAAAAGTTAAATTGCAGCTAAAAGTTTCGGGGAAATAATACTAAAACCCTGGTAGTTTCGAAAAGACTTCTGTTTCCTAAGCTTAGTATGACCGAACAGATATAAATTTTATAGCGCCTCTTAGAATGCATTTCTAGATAGCTAAAAGTACTCTGAATAAGAGTTTTCAGTGTATTTAGGCAGGAAACCGTCATTGGGTGCCCCTGTTGCTGATCGATCTCTGTTGAACTACTCGACTCCACTGATAAAGTCAAGTTCAGAAACAACAACTACTTGAAAGAAAAAATAACTTAGGCATCCATGTCATAATTTAAAAAAATAACAGCTGCTAAGTGGCATTCTTTCTCATGCGCGAGATCAAGTACTGTTACTCCGTCTCTTTCAAAAATGTTCGCCTGAATTTTCAGCCGTCCACACATAGCTCAGGGTAAACGGCGTTTTCGAAATTTTGATCGCTGGGTTACGGGTTGAAGGAAGCCCAACCCGCTTAAATAAAACAAACAAATAAATACTCGATCCGTTCACAAATAAATAAGGATATACTTACACGTGTAAAGAAGAACTTGGTCACATATATGTGAAAAAGAAAAATAATACAAGCTCCAATGAAAAATTTTCCTCTTAAGAAACATTCAAAGTAATTAATTATTTAAAGCGGAGGATATGATCGTGACTACTTATTTAAAGAGGAAGACAATGTTAGGAGCCCAGAGGACAAACAATATGGATTACTCCTGCGTTAACCTCAGTAGGCAATTATCGCACCGTTAGAAAATAACCTATAGCTATAGAACGTCGTGCAACGTATACCTTAGTTATTAAATAAAAGTTGCTTTGGCAATTGGTCATTGGCAATAGCCCACATTCAATATATTAAAATTCTAACATGACTTCGAGCCTTTAGTAATAAAATTGCAATTCTTTCCATTGTCTCGCAATCCCCAGGAGAGACTTGAGCACAAAGAAACCAAAACAACTATAGAATCATTTTAAAAGGTGCCTATGGCTAACTCATGGATTAAATTATTTGACAAATGAAAGCTTATAATGAACCTGCAATTAGTCTACCGATATTATTTAAGTCTGTCAAAAAATGAAAATATGTTTAAAACAGCAAACCAAACCAAGAAAACAAAACAAAAAAAAGGAAAAAAACAACAACAACAACAACAACAAGAACAACAACAAAATAAAGAAAGAAAGAAACAGTTTCCTCTGGTGGGAATCGAGCCCCAGACCATAGATGTATAGGATCATCGCTATATCTATTGCGCCACACCATGAAAGGTGAAACACACATGCAAAATCAACTATAAACGTTGTTTGATGCTGGTAGAGCTTTATTTATGAATAATTTAAAGCTAAGCTATATTCGAGGAAAATAAGCAGGGTTCTGACGGTAAAAGTTGTATTATAACTCATTTCGTTTCATTTGAAATGGTCGAGAAAGCAAAACCATCTCGAAGTCTCTTGCAGACGGCGTTGTTCTGCATTTACATGAGAAGAATTACGATTCAGCAGCAATAAACATTTCTGTTTTTATTCAACAAAGAGACATTTCATTTCAGAATGATATTTCTCAAAAAACTGCGAAATTCGGAGTCTTGTAGTGGGGCCGTGACAAAGGTTAAAACTGAATCGTTTGACTCACAGGAGAATTGTGAGCTTGGACCCGCTTAGGGAGTCGAAGAGCAATTTCTGATGTCTTCATCATGCTTATTGCCTAAACGAGTCAAAAAGCTTCAAAAGGTCATAAACTTCGACTGTCTCAAAGTTGGCCATAGAGCTAATTTGTAACATTCAAAGTCCACATGAAGAAGCTACAAAATCATAACATCAAAAGTTCTGGGCACAATGCACGCTCAGCACTTCGTTTGGGAACGATCCATCTACGACAATTGTCGTTTTAATATCGGGCACTTTGGTGCGAGCCGAATAATTACGAAGTGCGTTCTACATCTGGAAGACAAATTTGCATAAGGCAGTGCCCACAATAACGCGGCGTTCCTTACACTACGAGTAACCCACGAGTTAACAATGACCATAAAGCCTCGGAATCATGTTAGAATTTTAATATATCGAACGTGGCCTTTGGGCATTTGTGCTTAGGGAACTCGCCGTTATTATGCTAATTATGCTTTAGTGATCAAGAAACAATAGCCTCGCAGCTCTTCGCATTGGGCAATTCCCAATCCCCAAAGCAAATGTTAGTGAATCAGCAATATACGTTTCGCACGGATGCCTTTAATATTTTTGAAACGTAACTGTTGGCGGCATCGCTCAAATTTAAATGGAGTAAATTTGAAAGGTTTCGTCATTGTCTAGACAATGTGCAGGTGCGACTCGGTGCATCTTTGCAATCGTTTCCATGGTTATTTAGGCTCTGTTCACACTTATCGCGGATAGCTCTTGCGCCGGCGCGACAGAGCCCCATACTCATAGAATTTCACCGGCGAAAAACGTCTGATTGGTCGACGCGCGACCACGTGACATTGCCAAATTCAAAATGGCTGCAATACCTGCATCGTTTGTTTATTCCAGTGGAAAGAAGATTTATTGCGGCTTAATATGAGTTGTAAATGCATATACGGATATTTTTAGAATAGCCTAGACTTTGTATTATCCTTTTTCACCTATTCATATGGGATTCGTTCCCTGTGATGCTCGCGTTTTGGCCGGTTTACCCGATTCAACTTTGAACTTGTTTAAGCGATCACTCTTCACGAAGGACAACAACATTTTTGATAAAAGCTGGGCCACTAGAAAGTACGGCCATTGTTCACAGCTCAGTGCAGCGGAGAAATAAGACACTATGGGTCCTTTGAAATTGCTTAGACACCTGGAAGTTATTTTATTATTATTATTTTTTTTTTTTACATAAAAGATCAAGCAAAATTATGTTTTCTCCAGCAAGACTTTCTAATTTATATAAAAAAAAAGCTTGAACATGAGCTAAATGAACTGCAGTGTCTGCATTCATGTTCTTTTCATTGTGAACGGGTGCAATTTGAATATCAAAACTTTAAAGCCGACTATGACCTAGCAGGTTTTTTTTTTTCTTTCTTCCTTCAATGGTTACTGTGCTTGATCTGAATAAGATACTGAAATTTTTAAAATTAGGGGAATACTATATATAAAAGAAGAGAACTTTGATTGCAATATGTCAGTAGGAAAAAATACTGATTATATCTTTTTAGTACATAGGTTAGAAAAGTGATGCGTAGTCAAAACTGCTACAAAGGAGTAAAAACCAAGATCTTTTCATTAATAAATTTTATTGACACTGTCAGGGACATATGCTTTGCTTGAGTACACATTTGTTCGTCAAAAATCTTGTTTGTGAGGCTGCACTTTGTTTGATTCAGGATCAATCAATCTTTTCTGAAGAGAAATGAACAATAAACTATGTTAACATGTCAGATACTTCAACACTGCCTTAGCCAACAACTAAGAAGAAACTCAACTTCACATCAAAAAAACAAAGTGAAAACTACTTCACTGTGAAACAACAACTCCTTCAAATATATATCACAATAAATTCATGCAAAATGTAGACCTGACGATAAATTTACAGGAATAGAAACAAGCGATAATTACAATGAAACTATAAAGTTTGAATGAGATCTGTGCGTGTCCTCTCATAATTCTGGCAGAAGATCAAAATTGGAAACTGCGTATCCTACACAACTGCATTCATCAACATGATCCAACTAAAATTTCATTAAGACTCAAAGTTTACTCCAAACTTGAAACTCCTGTAAGTTTATAATACATAATAGCATGTTAACTCCATCATTCATTCATAACTTTACTCCAAAAAAATTTAAACCGAAAAGGATGGACAGAAAAACAAAAGTATTCACAGGAAAATTACCCTGTTCATCTCCTTCCAGGATCCAATTTTCAAGCAAAGAAACACCCCCCACAGAATGCGTTGTGTGCAAAAATTTAGTACCAAAAAATTGTACAAGGAGGAAATCATGTCCGTAAACTGCGGTTCCTAAAGTAACAAGTAACTCGTTGTGTGGATAATCCCAAACCAAATTTATGAGCAAAATAATCTAACCTTCAATCCTTCAATTATAAAATTGCGGGCCTAAATGTACAGCAGCTGTGCACAATTGTAAACAGAATTTTTTTACAAATCAGAATGTTGCTGGACCTATCGAACTGTAGCTCCAAGACGGTCTAAGCGTTTTAATGAAAACACTATCACATTTTCTAATTCGACAGTTCGGATAAAACTCAAATTTCTGTAACATACAAAGCTGTAATAATGTGCAACAACAATGAAATGTGCATCGATCGACAAAATCACGTTTTGCATGAACTTCGCACTTTAGAAAACTGCCGCAACCCGGCCGCTTTCGATCCACTAGCCACAAGGCAATTTACACAGCAAGACAATGGCTAAGAATATTTCTTTACCTTCTTTTTAATTTCCTTTTGTATCGAGTAACACAAGATTACGTTGAACCAAGCGTAAGGTTATTTTTCTGCCATAAACTGTGTAAACACACGGAGATTTAGCATCTAAATACAGTTTTTCCAGCAACAAAGTACAAGCTAAGTCATATTAACTAAACAAAGCCCAAAAATGTCGGTCCCTCTCCTTTTTTGTTGAATCCGTGATAAGAAACTTGAACTAAACAACAAAAGCATTTTGGATAGCGTTGTAATACGCTCTTCGATCAACAGTCGATGGAATGTTATCGAAAGTTAGATTCACAATCAAAGTCGAATTTTGACACAAAAACGGGATACACATTTAACAAAACTGTCGCTTCCGTGCAACTCGGTACAAGCTAATTTATATACCAAAACAAAGCCCAATAATTTTTACTTCGACTACTTTATAATTTCTTTTTGTACCTAGTTGCACGGAACATGCAGTAAACAAAAAGAGTAAAAATTACCCACCTTTTCGGCATGTCTTCCATACGCAAACCAGCGATCTCAACGTCAATAACACTGAATCAGACCATGCCAATGCGATTTTTCGCCAGTTTCAGGACGCTATATTCTCTAGAGAACACACTTATTTCAAAACTCTGACCAAAATAATTTTTGATCTCTTACAGTGGCAAGAAATTGCAAAGCTGTCACTGCCAAAAAAAGCTGCCATCGCTTCTTTCATCTGAACAACATTTCGCGCGCATTTTCGCCTCGGAGCCAATGACATTACCCGAAATCGATCACTTGTCATTTTTAGTGGAGCATGCGCAGACATTTTTCGCCGGTGAACTCATAGAATATGGTCAACCTCTTTTCTTTTGGTTGTCACGTGGCTGACCGAGCGTACGTACGCGTCTACAGATTGTACGGGTAGGGTAGGGGAGACTATCAAAAGGAAGGGAGGGGTGTCTCAGGCGTGTCTTGGCAAATCCACATCTTTTACATTGGCCATTCACGATATGGTCAATTAACAGCTGTCAAAACAGGATAGCCACTGACCAGTATCACATTGCCATATCGAGGGCTCATGAGTCAACTCATCAAGGTGACGTGATTTATTTGGAAGCTGTCCGCTGACCAGTTGTTTTACTAGATCGCGATCAATATTCAATCTCATACTTTCTAGCTAGTTTGAGAGCACAGGAAAACTGATAATGCACACATCCATTGACATCAAAGTTTTGTTCAATTGACAGCTGTCAAAACAGGGTATCCGCTGACCAGTATCACTTGACCGTATCGCGGGCTCAGGTGTTGACCCATCGAGGTCAAGTATTTTTTGAAGCTATCCGCTGACAAGTTACTAGTTTTCAAATGATCGCAGGCTCAAGTTTGATTTTTTTTTCATTCATATGAAATATGTTTTGTTTTTGTGCCGCACAATTAAAATTTTGTTTTAAATTGACCTCGGACCCGAAAATGTATCCAGCTATTGCAGGCAAAACAGTTGCTTTTGACTTTGCTCACCATGGTCACGCGTTGGTCACGCTCTACGTCCATTTTTTATGCTCTGATTGGTCAAAATTTGACAGGTGAGCTCATGCGGAAAATTTATGCAGCATCTTGAATCTTGTTTACTTTGACAGCTGAAGCTGACAGAGTTTTGTGTCAACTTGTGATGTTTTTAACTGTCTTTTTCCACTGGATGCACAACATGAAATTCAGCTGCTATCAGGAGTCTTCTGTTATTCATGGCTTGTTGGGTTTTGGTTGAGAAATTAATACATCACTTGTCAAAGTCGGGAATCCGATTTCGGATGGCAACGTTTTTGTTTTTCACCTTGCTTGATGCGTAAAGGTTGAAAAGTCTGAAGCGATACTGGCCTTACTTGATACCTTTCAGGAGCTGCATCTCGAATGGTAAGCCTCAGTAATTATTGTGTTTGATGTTTGTTTTTTATATCTAATTTAAAGAAGTCGAGCGTAGTTTATGCGGCTATGTAGTTTATGCACGTTTGTAAGATTTGAGACAATTTGATCTGACCAAGAATCAGGTAAACTTGATATAAGCTTACACAACTTTAAAAAGTCTTTAGACATTTCCTCACCGCAGATAGAAAGAAAACGTTCCAAAGAACATTTAATTATAATTCTGGCTGTAAAAGAAAGCTTTGAGCGATTTTCTTGCCTCGAGTTCATCTGTGAATAAATACCGGGAAGCCGGCTTAAAACATAAACTTAAAGGTCAAATGAACCAAAAATTCGACATTTTTTATTTTAGTTTTAATTCTAGTGAAATGTGTTCAAGATGACCCAAATAAACATACCATGAAGTTTCAGCTCAATTGAAGCAAGCGTCTCCGAGATATTCGCAATTAAAAATTGCTATTTTTTGGCCCTTATCTTCGTAGAGCGGTCGGAAAAATTGTCGGAAAAAATAGCTTGTGACGTCAATGTTGGTCCCAGGTGGAAAAACGCGGGAAATTCAAAACAGTGTTTTCGTGTCGGCTTGGCGCAGAAATTATGGTGTTTTGTGCGGCCACAAACTGCACCAACCGGCAGAAATTATGGTGTTTTGTGCGGCCACAAACTGCACCAACCGCTCAAAATCGAAAGTAAGTACTTTTAAATTTCCTGCTGACCCCAAAATTCGAGAAGAATGGCTAAAAAATTTAAAAAGAGAATCGTTTCAACCAACAAAACATTCACGCTTGTGCGAAAATCATTTTACGATGGAAAGTTTTGATGAAAGTTATGCGATTAAATTTTCTCTGGGTTTAAAACCTGGGAAGCCTCAGCTAAAAAAAAACGCAGTACCAACTATTTTTAACTTCGCCAACGTTGGACGACACAGGAAAAGAAGAGGGACTGGTCAAAATGAAAGTGAGCTTTCGGCCTTGGCGAAATGCAGAAAGTTGGAGGTAAGACAAGGATTTGTATCATTACTCATGCTGTCCTTAAATACTTACCGAAGTAAAAAGAGCAGTACCTGGTAAGCTTATATTAGTCAGGATAAATATATTATCTTAATTTGTTACTCTTTATTAGGCGCGGCTTTAAGTTACAGAGGGTGAAAGGATGTTGAAGCGTCTGATGTGCTTGATGTTTATGGCAGTTGTAATAGTCATCAATATAAGCTTAAGCCATAAATAGCGTATGTCAAGTACAAATGGTTGACTTAGCAAACTCGAATTTCAAGGCGAGAACAACGCGAGAATCTCCTAAAAGTTGAACGAAAGCCAAAAATAGTGATGACGAGAAGCGAACTAACATAATACTCATGTATGCACTCTTAATTGTTTCTTTCTAATTTTAGGTGCTGATGTGATGAATTTGTTACGTAAATAGGGTTAATATATTTCTTTATATTATTATATAAAAAAGGGACCAGGAAGCGACAATAAAACTTGTTGTCAAGTTGGTTATAGACTTTTCTTCTATTTCGTGGTTCCTAAAAGAACCGTTTTTGTGTGGCTAAACCCATTCACTTAGTTTACAGGGTAAAGCCCAGCAATGTGTTCCTGGTGAGGTGATTAGACATTACAAAAGAGGCTTGTTGACGCCAAAAAAGTTATTGCCAGGTTAAAGCAAGAGCTATATCGCCGAGAGCCGTCGCATCAACCAGAGTAAACCGCAACAGACATCAAGGCGTGTTAGTTAAGGAACTCGACGTACGGTGCAGAAAAAGCCTTGGACGGTACATGCCGGTGATGTCTATAATGCGTCGAGAGAGGCAGCTGTTGCAAATTTTGACGTTTGACGAGCGATTCTATACGAGTAAAGTTTCCACCACTGGTGGTTTTTTGAAACGGTTCCTTTAGGAGCCACCAAGTTTATAGAAGTCAATGACCAATAAAATTACGATAACTTTTTTCTATGCTCAAGCTCAACAATTCCAAACAAACTGATTGACCGTTCACATATTATAGAAATAAAAGACGTGAAATTTCATACTTTGTGAAAATTTAATAAGACTGATTTCTGACCTCCGATTCCGTGCAATCAATCGCCCCACTAGAATAGCTAGTAGTAAACGGCAGTACTTATTCTTCTTAAGAGCTGTGAAGGTGAGAAATTCCGTTGCCTTAAAATTTAGGTACCTTCAGAACTGCTAAATCGGGACGATCCAGCCCTTAACATATCTGGCAGCACTGACCCGCACTTTGAAGCTCACACTCAGACGGAAGAAACTAAAGAAGAAAAACCTAGTTGTAAACGGCCAAGTTGTGTTTTCACTCTCCATGGAAACCTACGATCAAAGACACCAAACTCGCAGAATAAGTACAAAACAGTTGGAGTTCAAATATCACCAGAAAAAGTTGAGGCTGTAATTCAAACATATGGTAGGGTAGCCTACGACAAGTCATCCCAGACTACCAAAATAAGCCAGATACAGGTACGAAAATATCCTTTTTTCCTCAGTGAAAAACAACTCCGTTTTGTCGCCCAACGTGAGCAATCAGAAAGATAACGCCAATGCATTCAAAATCATATTATTTTAGGTAAGAAGCTGTCAAACCCAGACTTTGCGAATAAATTACAGATCTCTCCATGTGCAAACCCCTACTCCAAGAAGTAAGTAAAAATGAGTACATATCTAAAGCACATTGTGTCGCGCGGTTTAACCTTTGTAGCAAGCGCTTCACTTGGAAGTCAAATTCAAATCAAATCAAAATCAAATCAATTTTATTTAAGCTCGATAGCGTGAGGAGTGGTTGCCCAATCTCCCGAGCCAGGGGCTCATGTATTAAACGCTCGAGCATTCCGGATCGAATTGGAATTCAGAAATGTTGGTTTTTGCGGAGAGGGGAAAACCGGAGTACCCGGAGAAAAACCTCTCGGAGCCGAGAAGAGAACCAACAACAAACTCAACCCACATATGACGTCGAGTCCGGGAATCGAACCCGGGCCACATTGGTGGAAGGCGAGTGCTCTCACCACTGCGCCATCCCTGCTCCCCCGAAAGAAGTATTTGGCCGTACGAAACACTCTCGCGCGCTCGTTCTTTCGTGCGCCCAAATACATCCAAGCACCCTCCTACACAGGCTAAGGCTTTAATAATGATTTGTTAAATTCCTGTTCGACTTTTTTTACGCTATTCCAAACTGCCATTTCTTTTAAATTAACAGTGCTTTCCAGTGCAGTTCAGTGCTCTCTATCCGATGGCGGCCCTCTACGAGTCTCCCAGCAACAGCCTGAAGTGCCGAGAAAATTAGAAATTCCACCTACTAAAAAAATGGAGTATGCTGAGGAAGAGTTGGATACAGGAAGTATATGCAGTGATGATTACAGCAGTGATGAAGAGTGGTTAGTATTTTCCCTGTAGCCGTCATCAGTTTAAAATATACCTAAAAGTAGTGGCCGAGCCCTTATGTTAGAGCTTTTCTATTAACAGATATTACTTGAATGTAATTTTAGGAATCTGGAAGACAGTGTGATGTCGAGGACAAATGCGAGGAGGACGAGGAAAGTGAAAATATAGAGGAGGAAACTGCGCCGTATGGAAGGAAGTTTTTGGTATTTGAAAGTAACCTGTTAGAACTTTTCCAGACGTGTAACAAATGTCTTGCACCATCAGCACCTAGAGTTGAAAAAGCAGTCGGCTCCATGATTGTCATTGTTTCAAAATGTTTAAAAGGCCACACGAAGACCTGGGCGAGCCAAAGATGTGATGGAAAGCTGCCGTGGGGAAATATGCTGTGTGCTGCCGGAACACTCTTTACAGGGAGTAATCCTGCAAGAGTAGCCGCCTTTTTCAAGCATATCGGTGTTCAGTATATGTCCTTAAGAACTTACTACAAAATTCAGAGAGTTTACTTTGCCCCCGCAGTTAATCGATGCTGGGAAAATGAGCAACTGTCTCTTCTGCAGTCTCTTCAGGGCAAAGCAATAGCTCTTGGTGGAGATGGGAGGTGCGACTCTCCACGTCATTCCGCTAAATATGGTGCATATCATCTGGTTGAGCTCGACCTTAATAAAGTTCTGGTTGTCGAACTTGTGCAGGTAAGTATCACTTTTTTATGTTTACATTTCATGCAGTCCACATTAATTTTTGTTATTACAGTGTATGCGCCAGTTCAAAGCAGTCACGAAAAGTAATATATACATGTACTAACAGCCCTCGGCTCTTACGGAAAGTTAAGAATCTGTCGAGAATCTGGGGCCCTCTTAATTTTATTGGTCTGAGACCATATTGTAAGATAAATCAGTTTCCACTGAATTCATTGAAATCCTGGCTCAGTTTGTGTTTCTGGGTAATTGGACCTGAATTATGATACTGAACAGAACAAGATACCAATAAATCGAAGCCGGTATCGATAAACTAGTCCTGTTTACACTCAGTTTTGTAGAGAACAGCCGTAGGACTCTACCTTGTCTCCCACGTACCCGTTTTGGTCTCGTCACGTAACGCTCCTCCCTAACAAGGGGGGAGACTTTTCTTTGACCTTTAAAGCCAAAAACAAAACAGCGGCTTTCCGGGCCCTGTAATTACTGATACTTTTAGAAGAACTCGATGTGTTTTTAACTGGTGGGATCTTACTTAAACGAAGGTTGTACTTTTATTCTTTGGTGGGGGGAGCATAATGAATACAGGTTCTTTATTAGTACTTTGTTGCGTGTGAAGAACGATTAAATGGAAAATCTATTAATTGCAATGACTGAGGGTAGGGAACCCAAAGACATAAAGCCTTTGCCAGGTCTCTGCGCTCCTTTTGATCATATCTTTTTTTACTTTTAGAGCAATGAAGTTAAGAGTTCATACCATATGGAGCTCGAGGGCTTAAAAAGGGGTCTCACATTCATAAACAACAACGGAGTGAGCATCAAGACATTGGTTACTGACAGTCATTCTGGTATAAAAAAGTATTTGCGTGAGAACGAACAGGAAATCGATCACAGATTCGATTGCTGGCATGTGGCCACAAGTAAGTTATAAGACATCTTAAAACCTTTTATCAGGAAAGTTTCAAAACGGCGGAATTTAAAACGCAATTATTTAATATTCAAACAGCATACATACGCATTTTGAATGAAATAGCTTTTATTTCCTCATATTCAGAAACTGAGCGCAACAAAAGACCTTTCTACACAGTTGACTTGAAGGAATTTCTTGGCCAGTTTTCTGGGATCTACAGCTGTATGAGTACCGTTACAGACAGACCTCCCCTTTTTTAAGCGAGGCTTGTTTGAGTTGATGCACTAGCTTAATGATTTGCCTGTATGTTTGTCTGTTTTTTCTTTTTTTTTTTTTCCAGACATATCAAAGAAGATAGAGGCTCTCGCAAAGAAAAAGTCGTGCACTGTTCTTGGAAACTGGAAGCAAAGTATCTCAAATCACCTGTACTGGTGTGCTGCCAGCAGCCATGGGGATGGTGAACAAGTAAAAGCCAAATGGCTCTCTATCTTAAATCATGTGACGAACATACACGAGGGACACTCAGAAACCTTTCCAGAATGTGCCCATGGTCCGTTAGAAGAGGAAAGGAAATGGTTAAGGAGAGGTAATGTTACCCAGGAATAAATCCAAATTATTATTATTATTGCAGACCCGATTTCTGTCTATATAAATGTGTGACCTTGTCGCTTAGAAGCCTTGCACAAGCACAATATAGGGAAGATGGGTTTCCACACTGAAACCCACATCTCCTTTAACGCTGTACGTGTTATATGAGCAAACACTGTGGGATGGGTCGTACTGTTTATAGTACTTTTCTGAAAGGACTAGGCTAAAGTCTAACTCTTTGCATAACTTTCTTCACAGGTTCGAAAGCGTTCAAGGAATTGGATGGCATTATCACAAGCAAGTTTTTGCTGAAGGACATCCCAAAATTGTCCCCTGACAAACAGACATCCCTTGTCGAGGTCCTTCATAAAGTGGATATCTATTTTGCACCAAAACACACACATTTTTTCTACCAGGGAATGAAAGCAAGGTATAAACAATGTCTCTTAAATGGGAAGCGTTTAGACACTTATACTTTATGATCTTTTTGGCTTACCGACTTACCACTTGCATAATAATAATTATCATGCAAGTGGTAAGCCAAAAAAATCTATAATTATAATTATTGTTACTGATATAATTAATATACAAAAAAATCCATGACTTCAATATTCTGCAAGGAAAACATGGTATTCTTTTGTGTGCTCTTGAGTAACTTTTGGTTTGCAATGGAGGGGTTCTAAGTTTAACTTGGTGTATTGTAAACTAAACACAAGTTATTGTTTCTCACTTTTAAGGCTCCAAATTGCAGCTCTTCATTTTAATGAAAATGCTAACAAGCCACAGAGATTGATCAAGGGAGGAGAAAAGGCAGGAGATGGGCAGTGGCTAGTATGCTACCCTAAATACAAGAAAGGAGGGGCAGTAGCAAAGGAAATCAAAGAAGCCTGCACATATGGTAATAAACTGATACACTAGCAATTTGGCATTAGGCATTTGGGCACATAGAACAATTGGATGATCTGGTTTAGTGACCACAAAACAATAGCTTCCCCGTGCCCAATTACCAATGCCAAAAGGAAGTTCAATTAAATCAGATATGACAAACTGAGTTTACCTTTTGACCCCTGCATCATCTGATGAAATCCAATGGTACTACCATCTAAATGAAATGACTCTTCTTGGCTGAACTTTTGATTAGCACAAGTTACTTCTCCAGATTATAAAAATTGATTTTTTGATATTTTAGTGAAATTTTACCACAACCACTTTAAGGTTACATTGTAAATAACAAGAAGGACAACAATGGATCAGAAGGTCTTCAACATCACTAATATATTAGCTATGTGTACCTTACATGTTATTTTTCACACAAACACACTAGCTCTTAAAACCGTAGGCTACACTATCCAACACATTATAAACACAGTTGAAGTCACAAGTGGTTCTCATTTTCTTTGCAGGTTACATCATGAGACTTTTTGAAGAGCTGCTGCAATTAAGGAGACAATTTCCCTCTTACAGTGCTGCAGAAAGAGAATTTAGACCAATGCTGCAGGCCATTCCCAGGCCCCTCACTAGCCAGCGTCAAAGACAGGAAAAGGAGGCTGTTATTGCACAGCAAAAATCAAGATTTAACAGAATAGACTAGCTTTCTTTGCAATGCAGCGGAATTGAGAATCTTATTTGCAACTGATGTGTTGTTCCATATCCCATGGACAGCTTCTTTGATGTATTTACTGTAACTCGCTCCTTGAAAATTCAAGTTTGGCTTCATACTTTCCATAAATAGCGCTCTTTAAGACCACTCTCTATTCCTCTAAGAGAACACAAAAAACTCTCTTGGGGAAGGCAGCAAAATAGCCTTAAATGGTCCCAGGTTGACTTAGCTGAAAGAGTGCTAGTTTGCTAAGCAGGTTTGATCCCTGGTTAGATGACCAGCTTCGGTCTTTAAAATTCTGGCAAGTTCATACTTGCTGTTGAGTTTCAAATAACCACCAGTGAGGGAAGGGAGGAATCAATGATTTCTGGAACCACACCACTCAGTTTCAAATGTGTTACACACGAAAAAATAGTAATCCTTCTCTTAAAGAAATACTATACTAATTACGTTCATCATGAGGCTACCTGAGGTGACCATAATTCATTGCTAGTTTATAGTTCAATACACATGTATCACACACACACACATTACCTATGAACTACATTGCAAGTTGTAAACACGTTCTATTTGAAGAACGTTAAGTACACAAGTGTAAAAGGGGGAAGCTCTTCACTATCTATGATAGATCTACAATTAAGTGTAATAGTTTTTACATGTAAAATGTAACATTAATCTTCAAGTGTTAAACTTAAACATGTAACATTAATGTTCCTGAAACAGACTCTTTATACTCTTTCCAAAAGAACGTATACATGCATGGCTGATAAGACAATTCAGCGAAAATCTGACCTGGAGCTAATGGCAATGTTATAGACGGATGATTATTTCACCTCACAAGGAAGACTAAAGGAATGTTATTCAGTAGTCACAGAATCTAGATTTCTGGACTCTTTACCAGAGGCCTTCCAAGCCCATATAATCAAGATGTTGTCATATTATTATCTTGTGCACGGTTCCAGAAAATATCAAGACAACCTACCACAAAAGGTTCCTCAAAATTCTGAGGAGGGAGGGAGAAGACCTTAAGGGAAGAGAGGTTTTCCAAAAAAAATTCCCTTTCATTAAGGATAGCATCAGTGTAAAATGGGGTTGACAGGCCTACACGACTCCCCAGCGCGTGTTTAACATAGCCTTTCTATAGTTTGGCTCTCACGAGTATGTCTTTGAGCGACCGCCCTCTTTTATAAGATACGAGGGGCGGTTTTTTTGTAGATTTCGCTCAGTAATGGTTGTTGTTCTATTAAATGCCAGTTTTTCATGAGAATTTGCTTTAGGTTTGGCACTGATGGTTGGTATTGTGTGACAAAAGGCAAGATTCTTTGGTTTGTCTTTGGTTTCTGTTGAAGGGTTAGTTTCCTGTCTTTGAAGTTCACCTCTGAGAGGGTTGTGTTAATAAGATCCTCTGGGTAACCCCTCTGTAGCAGATGCGCTTTGAAATTTGTAATTTTCTCTTCGAATATTATTTCGGAAGAGTTTGTTCTGAGGAGTCGGAGGGCTTCCCCTTTAATGAAGCCTTTTTTAACTCCTTGCGGGTGACAGGAAGCAAAATGGGTAAACTGAAATGTCTCAGTTGGTTTGAAATGAGTACGCACATCAAGGATTGCGTCTCTTTCGAATCTTTCCCCTTTGTAGATGTAGGTGTCCAGGAATGTTGTTTCCTTATCGGAAATTTCAGCCGTAAATTTGATCGTAGGGTGATGATTGTTTGCTTGTTCAATGAAATGTTCTATTCTGGCTCTGTTTGTAGTCCAGAGCGAGAAGATGTCGTCTATGTAACGTTTCCAAACGAGCGGTTTGAAAAGGCTTCGGCTAAGGATTTCCGTCTCTACCTTGTTCATGAATATATTAGAAAAGGCGACTGCCATTTTCGTGCCCATGGCCGTACCATGTGTTTGAAGGTAGTTTTTTCCATTAAACTGGAAAGAGTTTTCTTGGAGAATTAGCCTGAGCGCTCGTTTTAGTAGTTGTGTAGGGATAGGAGGTTCGTTTCTATAGAATATTTCGTATGCTCTGCATACCGTGTCTATTCCCTTCTCTTGCGGTATATTTGTATACAAGCTCGTAACGTCCATTGAAACAAGTATGACGTCCACTGGGACTTTCGTATTTTCTATGAAATTGACGAAGTCGGTAGTATCTTTAAGATAAGACTTTTGTTGTTGTGCTATCGGCTGAAGGAGTTTGTCGACAAATGATGATAATTTCTCTGTTGGGCCATCACACCCTGATACTATCGGTCTGCCGACCGGGGACGGCTTGTGTATCTTAGTGAGGGTGTAAAATTCTGGAATTCGAGGCGGATTTGGTGTTTGACAGAGCCATTTCTTAGTCATGTCGTCTATGTGATCCCCGTTGTGGAGGTCTGTAATAAGTTGTTTAACTTTATGGTTTGTCTCAGTGACCATGGGTGATGCAAGAGGTCTGTAGTTGTCTTTGTTGTCTAGTAGAATTTGGCCTTCTTTAATTTTGTCTTGTGTGTTCATGACTACGGTTGTTGTTCCTTTATCGGCCTTTTTAAGGTTTATTTCAGTGTCACGTTTTAGGGCTCTCAGAGCTTCACGTTCGGCCGGAGGCAGATTATTTTTTGGCTTTGTTATTTCTATTTCTGCAAGGTCGCTCTTAACCTCTTCTAGGTAACTTTCAAGGGCTACTGATCGTTGTATTGGTGGTTCCCATGCAGATTTGACATGGTAAGGATGGGGTTCGTTGTTTTCCCCTCGAAATATGTACATGAGACGCATTCTTCTTGCAAACTGATCAAAGTCACGCAAGAGTTGTTGCCTGATTTGTGTTTGTTTTGTAACGGGTGTTGGAATGAATTTAAGCCCTTTTGCCAGTAAATTAATCTGGTCATTTGTAAGTTCTTTGTTTGAGAGGTTTTTTATGTGTTTTTTGTTCGCCTCTATAGTGATAGTTGAATGTTTCTGGCGTCTGACCTTTCTGCGCTCTTTGCGCTTATTGGTTGCTAGCCGTTTGGCTTTTAAAATTTGTTTTTTGGTTCCATGTTTGTGGTAGGAGTCAGAGAATACACATGTGTACTTTTGAACTTCTTTATTTTCAATGGCTCCTAGTTGTTGCATCATATTGCCGAACTGGGCGATTTGCGCCTGGAGGTTAACAGCAATTTGCTTTACTGATTCGATCGTTACATTGTTTTCAGCTTGCGCTGCGCGCGCTGGTTCGATCGTACTACAGTTCTTAGTGTTCAGTGCTATAGCCGGTGTGGCTCGCTTTCCTTTCTTGGCTTCGGCCTTAAAACGGCCGATTTCTCGTTGATGGAATCGTATAATCGCATTGAGTGTTTCTTGCTCCGCGTTCTTGCGGATTTGTTTTATCTCTCTCTTGAAGTCCTCGTCCGCTGTTATTTTAGCCCTCGCCCTATATTGTAGGGTTTCTGGGCAGGTTCCCTTGTCCGTGTGCCTTTTTAAAGCTTTTATCGCACCTTCAGCTTGGGTAATCTTGTCCTCCGCGGATAGGCTACGGCTCCGTTTTCGGTTCTCTGTGGATGGGCTGTACTGGCGGCGACGTTTTCGGTACTGCTCTGTCCTTGGTTCGCTGGTACTCCTTTGAGGGCGCCTGTCGTGGCTTTGGCGTTGCTGTTTAGGCTGTTTAGGTTTTCTAGGCACTTGATACGGAGGGATTTGTTCTTCGTCATCGGACTTGCCGAGCAGCAGATCATTCTCGTTAGCGATGTCGTATGAGACTTCCATCTTATCCTCATTCTCAAAGGCATTGCTTGTGCCAGGGGCACTTAGTAGCCCATCTGACGTTATAATGTTTTCTGACATTTTCTGTGAATGGTCAGGCAAGACCGCGGTTTCGATCCTAATCTTGTGGATCTCGTCAGTTGCCGATTAAATAAAGACTGATAGAGATGTGTTCTCGGTATCAGTCACAAAAAGAGTGTTTCTTGACCATTTTATACTCGTTCGAAGGATCGAAAATCCTGTGTTTCTATTGGCTCTTTATGTTTGGGCCAATTGTGTGTTTACATCGAAGATCCTTGCGAGCCCAGTATGAGTTGTGTTTCTTGTGTAGGCTAAAATGCAAAATTTTGAGCAGATGCTGTGACAGTTTTGCAAGAAGAGAGTTTCATGCATTAGTGTAGTGTTGTTCCTCTTTGATTGCCCGGTTTTTGGGGCCATAGGTCGTGTATTTGTTAGCAAAAATTGATATTTCTGCATTGTACAGTGTATTGCTCAATGTAATTAACTCGGTGTACGTGATCTATCACTACTGAGGACGGGGCCTGTCTAGTAATAACAATCAGTGTAAAATGGAGTTGACAGGCCTACACGACTCCCCAGCGCGTGTTTAACATAGCCTTTCTATAGTTTGGCTCTCACGAGTATGTCTTTGAGCGACCGCCCTCTTTTATAAGATACGAGGGGCGGTTTTTTTGTAGATTTCGCTCAGTAATGGTTGTTGTTCTATTAAATGCCAGTTTTTCATGAGAATTTGCTTTAGGTTTGGCACTGATGGTTGGTATTGTGTGACAAAAGGCAAGATTCGTTGGTTTGTCTTTGGTTTCTGTTGAAGGGCTAGTTTCCTGTCTTTGAAGTTCACCTCTGAGAGGGTTGTGTTAATAAGATCCTCTGGGTAACCCCTCTGTAGCAGATGCGCTTTGAAATTTGTAATTTTCTCTTCGAATATTATTTCGGAAGAGTTTGTTCTGAGGAGTCGGAGGGCTTCCCCTTTAATGAAGCCTTTTTTAACTCCTTGCGGGTGACAGGAAGCAAAATGGGTATACTGAAATGTCTCAGTTGGTTTGAAATGAGTACGTACATCAAGGATTGCGTCTCTTTCGAATCTTTCCCCTTTGTAGATGTAGGTGTCCAGGAATGTTGTTTCCTTATCGGAAATTTCAGCCGTAAATTTGATCGTAGGGTGATGATTGTTTGCTTGTTCAATGAAATGTTCTATTCTGGCTCTGTTTGTAGTCCAGAGCGAGAAGATGTCGTCTATGTAACGTTTCCAAACGAGCGGTTTGAAAAGGCTTCGGCTAAGGATTTCCGTCTCTACCTTGTTCATGAATATATTAGAAAAGGCGACTGCCATTTTCGTGCCCATGGCCGTACCATGTGTTTGAAGGTAGTTTTTTCCATTAAACTGGAAAGAGTTTTCTTGGAGAATTAGCCTGAGCGCTCGTTTTAGTAGTTGTGTAGGGATAGGAGGTTCGTTTCTATAGAATATTTCGTATGCTCTGCATACCGTGTCTATTCCCTCCTCTTGCGGTATATTTGTATACAAGCTCGTAACGTCCATTGAAACAAGTGTGACGTCCACTGGGACTTTCGTATTTTCTATGAAATTGACGAAGTCGGTAGTATCTTTAAGATAAGACTTTTGTTGTTGTGCTATCGGCTGAAGGAGTTTGTCGACAAATGATGATAATTTCTCTGTTGGGCCATCACACCCTGATACTATCGGTCTGCCGACCGGGGACGGCTTGTGTATCTTAGTGAGGGTGTAAAATTCTGGAATTCGAGGCGGATTTGGTGTTTGACAAAGCCATTTCTTAGTCATGTCGTCTATGTGATCCCCGTTGTGGAGGTCTGTAATAAGTTGTTTAACTTTATGGTTTGTCTCAGTGACCATGGGTGATGCAAGAGGCCTGTAGTTGTCTTTGTTGTCTAGTAGAATTTGGCCTTCTTTAATTTTGTCTTGTGTGTTCATGACTACGGTTGTTGTTCCTTTATCGGCCTTTTTAAGGTTTATTTCAGTGTCACGTTTTAGGGCTCTCAGAGCTTCACGTTCGGCCGGAGGCAGATTATTTTTTGGCTTTGTTATTTCTATTTCTGCAAGGTCGCTCTTAACCTCTTCTAGGTAACTTTCAAGGACTACTGATCGTTGTATTGGTGGTTCCCATGCAGATTTGACATGGTAAGGATGGGGTTCGTTGTTTTCCCCTCGAAATATGTACATGAGACGCATTCTTCTTGCAAACTGATCAAAGTCACGCAAGAGTTGTTGCCTGATTTGTGTTTGTTTTGTAACGGGTGTTGGAATGAATTTAAGCCCTTTTGCCCTTTTCAAACCGCTCGTTTGGAAACGTTACATAGACGACATCTTCTCGCTCTGGACTACAAACAGAGCCAGAATAGAACATTTCATTGAACAAGCAAACAATCATCACCCTACGATCAAATTTACGGCTGAAATTTCCGATAAGGAAACAACATTCCTGGACACCTACATCTACAAAGGGGAAAGATTCGAAAGAGACGCAATCCTTGATGTGCGTACTCATTTCAAACCAACTGAGACATTTCAGTATACCCATTTTGCTTCCTGTCACCCGCAAGGAGTTAAAAAAGGCTTCATTAAAGGGGAAGCCCTCCGACTCCTCAGAACAAACTCTTCCGAAATAATATTCGAAGAGAAAATTACAAATTTCAAAGCGCATCTGCTACAGAGGGGTTACCCAGAGGATCTTATTAACACAACCCTCTCAGAGGTGAACTTCAAAGACAGGAAACTAGCCCTTCAACAGAAACCAAAGACAAACCAACGAATCTTGCCTTTTGTCACACAATGCCAACCATCAGTGCCAAACCTAAAGCAAATTCTCATGAAAAACTGGCATTTAATAGAACAACAACCATTACTGAGCGAAATCTACAAAAAAAACCGCCCCTCGTATCTTATAAAAGAGGACGGTCGCTCAAAGACATACTCGTGAGAGCCAAACTATAGAAAGGCTATGTTAAACACGCGCTGGGGAGTCGTGTAGGCCTGTTAACCCCATTTTACATAGATTTTTTGGGAAGTTAATAATATACAACATTGACAGTTAATGAGCATATTCAAAGCCCTTATAGTTTCCACCTTCACTTGGAAAACTCTCTCTTATTTGTTTCACCACACATGATGGGATTGGGATTCTTATTTTCCTACCCAGCTTCTTGTGAATCCAATATGTGTATTGCCTGTAGGCAACATATCTGTAGGTACTAACAAGGAAAGACACAAGAAGTCATCCCAATGTAATGCAGAAATAAATTCAAAGCAAGCTACGGCAATTGAACATTAATTATGATACGTAAAGACCACAAAGGCAGGGAGTATTACATCTCAGGAAGAATTATACTTGGGTGATGTCATTATACATGTACTTAGCAGCAGCCTGCAAACGGAAACCAACATCCTTCTGACAGTAAAATGACTTATCTATGCTTCAGACAAGACCTAACTCCCACAGTATCCACATTTAGATCACACTAACTTAAAAATACTGATCTTTTACGCAGTAAATCCCCATATGGCTTGGATGTTTAGTACATGTAGAAGTCACAAATAAATACGGATTGGTGTTTTCAAAGCAAAATTATAACAATGTGATGCATACATACTCATTCAGAGGCTCATCATCTATTGGGCCTTCATTTTCCAAATACTGATTAAACGCTGTTTCAATAACAGCTGGATTCGTGCACACTGCATTGAAATTCTCGTTATCAGTTACACATCACATGGCAGGTGGTATCTTATCGCAGGACTTGGCGTTTTCACGGCAGCAAGTGCTCTCCCGCCCAGTGTGCATGGGTACACATTTTCCACAAATACACCTATATTAAGAGTTTAAGATTGTTCATGACAAAATTGTATCAAAACAGTAAAATTTCCAGCATTTTGATGTAACAATTCAAAACTCAGCATAAACTTGAGTCAGTCCGAACATCGAATATAAAAAACTCTGCCCATTCACGCATTGCATAGTGAAAAGTGGTTCGACAAAGACAATAAATGGAAAAATGAAAACAAGAAACCTTTCTGGAGTTAAATTCAACAGTATTTATTGCCAACTTTGCAGAAACAACAGGGGGAATGAACGAAACGCTCACCATTCCACATGACCAATTCGATCCTCGTTGACATCGTCCGAGAATACATCGCTTGAGTCATCCGAAGCGGAAGATTCTTCTTCTGAAACAGTTGGCTCAAACTGGTACGGCTCAACTTCCATGTTCAAAGTTAAAAATGGTTAAACCAGGGCAAAAGCGACAAAAATGGGAACAAGAACAAAACACAATGAAGACAACACGCAGCAAAAAGATGATGGCTGCTCGGACCAACATTGACGTCACTAGTTTCCATTTTCTCCTGTCAATCGCGCGGCCATTTGAGAAACGTTTTCGTGAAGTCTTCGGAAATGCTCGGATTTTGAACTTTTATCTTTCTATAAGGGCTTGGGAAGAAAAATCTTTACCCGAATCTTACTTAGGATGCTTCTATATAGTGTTTGGTGAAGGAAAAGCGACAAAAGAAAATATGTCAATTTTTTGGTTCATTTGACCTTTAAGCTTAAGCTTGAAGACTCAGGATTCTTTGCGCCACTTACAGAAAAAGAAAATGGCGGCTGAGACGGAACTGGAAAGAGCTATTTTTGCTGTGTGAAATGGAACGCCATCATTTAACTGACAACATCAATATGTGTGGATTGTTTGCAAGAAGAGGAGAGGATTTTGTAGGCTTACTGAGTGTGTGTGCGTCGTTGCTAGCAATAAAAGGGGGTGGTAGGCCTACACGACTTTTACCTCATGCCAAAATGTTGCTTATTCCAATAAAGTTTTTTTTTCTCTGCTGGGTAGATTATGCTCTGGAAGGTTCTACATTTTCACTGAGCAAATGTGATTTTAGCCGCATGTTTCACACTGAGAGGTCATGACACACATATCGATTCACTGTAGTTATTGTTTCTGGTCGGCAGGATTTTCCCTCTGATACAAGCGCATTTTCCTTGACCTCTTTTGAAGCGTAAAGCTTTTTTATTACGGCTGAATAAGGTTTCCAATTTTCTCCAAACTGCCTTCTGGATCTGAATAACTAAGCGATTTTCTTTAGTCCGTGAGTGTAATGTTTTTCTGCAACGCTGTATCACGTTGGGCCCAGCTCGTTAGTTTTCTCTGCAGAATGTTATATTATCACGGATAGTGATTTGCAGATCCCAAATTATAAGAATGAAGTGCAGCTTAAACCGAAGCTACATAAAATTACTTTGGAGAATTGAATTGTGACTCAGTAAACTCCAGCTTGGTGTTTTTCTAAAGATAGTGCGAGTCTTTTGACTGGAGCGCGTAGTTCTTACCTTGGTAATAGCTTTGAATAGGCTTAACAGTCTTTAAACTGTTTTGTTATTGCCACTTTGTGATCAGTGCTTCAATTTTCACGAAATGCTTTCCATAAAAACACACCTCTAGCTTGAAGCAGAAAAGGATCGAAATACACCCTCCGTAATTGGTTACGTTCTGAAGCCAATAGGAAAGTGTTTAAGTGTTTGTGCTGCTCTGCGGAATTTGCTACCACCACTGGCCAAATGACTGACTCATTTGTCCAGAGAGCAGAAAAGTACATCAAGTTATTGTGACGTGGAAGTGATTGCAACGTAGTGTATGTAAATGGTAAATGAAACATGTATTAAAAGTATCCAATGACAGAATCAACTGAATAAAATTATGTGTTATCTAATCCAGCACAGACAAAAAACACTATTTAAGCACCTTCACTTTTACAATCAGCATCTAACGGCAATCACTCTATAATGACTTAAGTATGTCATGATGGAATAGTTCCTTAGTATATACTCCACAAACAAGTTTCTCAGCTTTTGGAGAATTTCATTCCACAAATCACTATCAAACTTAACGTTTACAATCAATATTCCTTTAAGGGTATAAATAACTAGATCACAGTGATGAATCCCTGTTATCCCCATCAGTCCCCGGATTTGGTAGTTCCATTTGGTTTCTTTTTTAATTTCATACTTGCCATCCACAAGCATGAGGTTCTCCTCAGCTGCAACATGTGGAGGGAGATTTCTTTTTGCATACATGCTTTTAACTTCAATTAACTTCTTTTGGCAGCAAGTGCAAATCCTTATACCATCAGGACTGGCTCCCGAGAAGGGCCATAATGTGTTTACAATGAGTCCACTTTTTTCTATTGACAACTTCTCATGATTTTTGATCTGTTTTGTTATGTAAAGACCAAGTGCTCGCTTTTCTTTTTCATGCCCCCATGTCAACTGTCGTGGCATGGCATCTTCAGCAGTTGGACAGTAATTCACATGAGATGTTTAATAGTCTTTCTTCTGTCTGTGCTCTCTCTAAGGTGGCACACACTGTAAAATGAGGAAGCTGTAATTCTTCCTGCCCTTTGATCAAACCAAAATTGAGACTGGGATTGATAGACAGTTTTCTTGTTGATCATTTCTGCTTGCTCTTCATTAAATGGAATAGACTCAAGGAATTCAATTGCAAGTTCTTTAGAAACTGTAGGCATCACTTTATCAGTATTAACAGAAACAAACACTTTGGCATAAACATTCATTGAATATACATGTACACTTTGAACACTTTCTTCTTTACAGACATTAACATCACTGCTGATGAAAGTTCTGACTTCTTCCTCTGTTTGCCTGGTTTCTTTAGTTGAAGATAAAAAAGGCAGAGCTGAAGAGATAGGACATGTTTCCAGCAACCCAGCTTTAAAATCCTGTTCCAGTTCAGTCACATTATAAGGAATACAAATTGGATTAAAATCTCTTGGGTGAATTGGGTCTTTCAATGTCACACCATAACTACCACTCGTTTGAAGGTCCTGAACGGGCAAACTTCCCTCATTTTTCTTTCCTCTCTTTTTCCACAAGCACTGTCCTGATGTACATGATTGGAGATCATTAAATCTCACATTTGCTTCTAGATTAAACAATGCTGCAGCTATGTGCCGGCAACCTCCATCTGCCCTGTTTAAAGGAGGACCAATATGACCAATATGTATCTCACATTGTTCACAATGATACACTGTAAAGTAGCCAATAAGTTCAGTTACTAGGCTCACAGACTCTGACTTTGAACTACTGTTTTAATACTCAGTGCTGAAGTCATAAATGATCTAGAAGGTTTGAGACTTAAAATAATGCATCTATTGATTTAGATCTTCAATTCAGGAGGCGTCTACCTTTCACTCATGTTACAACTGCTACCAGGGAAATATAAACCTTCGAGTCTGAATAAAACAAAACCTGTCACAGAGAAAAACAACTGAAAAGACCATAAATTTTGATTCTCAAACGTATGTTTATGGAATATCAAGCACATAGACAGGCTTCAGAAATCAAAAGACGAAAATACATACCCTCCATTGCATAAGCAGTAGGCTGAATAGACACTTCCATCCTTCTTTAAAATGAAAAACCCTCTGTATGTTGCTGAACCATCATCAGTCTTGGATTTTTCAGTTGGCTTTACCGCAAACTTAAAATAACTGTAATTACTACTGGGTTGAGGTGGATGATACCAAAGTTCTTCCACATGTCCATCAAAAAATAATTTGTACCCCAATAGAGATTTGTAACTTTTTAGGCTTTCGCTTTTGTATACGGGATCTTTTCCCAAGAGGTAATTAAAAAGATCGGGGAATCTAAAGTCCGGTACGTTAGTAAAGTTTTTGGTCCATTGGGAAAAAAATACGGTTTTCGTTATCCAACGGATTTGCGAGATCTCCCTTATCGGTTTTCAGTTGCTCTTTCATAGAAATTCTTGGATCGACTGGTGCTTCTTCTTCAGCAATTTTTGGGACTTTCATCTCCTCACTTTTCTCACAAAGTTCTACCAGTTCACCCTTACGTTTTCCTGAGCTTTGAATGCCCCTTTGTTTTAAGTATTCTTTTCACCAAAAAACCGGTTTACAGCCAAAACTGCCTGCAACTTAGCTTGCAACAGAGTCAGCCATCTTGTGTCCTGTAAGCCTCGCTTACAAGCGACTACCTAGTTCTCAGGAGTGCGCGGTCAAAAATATCGAAATCGATAACAAGTAGGACGAAAATGTGGAAGAAGTTCTATATTTCATAGAGTAAGTTGTACTTAAACAATGCTAAGTCGTGTATTTCGTAGGTGAGTTATAAAAACTGCTGTAAGTCAAACATGTAAACAACACGTCGTTAATTGCAAAACAACCTTGATGTCTACAAGTTAAAAGTTGTGTGAATAGATCGATAAGAGGTTTGTTTGGCAAACAAGTTGTACATATTTTGTTAGAAGTCAAGTAAATGAAGCTGAAAGTCGTAGACCTAACAGCAAAGTTGTAAATGTATTATAGGAAGTTATCTTCGACCAGGATAAGTTGTATATAAATCCGCACAAGTTGTAGACAAATTCACACAAGTATTTTTGTCCCCTATGGTGCGTCATATAAAACCATTAAATCAAAAATAAACATAATTATTTCTTTATTATGTTGGAGCTTAACTCTAGTATGTTCGTTCAAACATTCGCTACAGCTCGCACTACAAAAGTGAGAACCGGCTGGCTGTATATGTGATTTTGGAATTTTTTTAAACCCGGTTTAGCTAAAAGCCCACGAGCGCTTCGATCGTCCTGAATATTGAATGAGTGCAATTTCTGTTGCAAAATATTGTGAAATACTGCATTCTGTCCGAGGTCTGTATGATAAAAACAGTACCTCATAGTACTGTTTCACCTCAGATGTGATGTATAAGTGGTATAAAAGGTTGGTTTACACGCAACCAGATTTGTTGGCAAGATTTTGTAAAGTAAACTTGTCGAACGCAAAAAAATTCAACCTGATTTTTTTCCAGGCCTAATTAATCTTACGGTGATCAAGAGCCATTATGGCTCTTAAATGTGATCGAAGATGATTGCTATTTTTTGGGTGTACATATGAGGTTATCAACTCGGTGTAAGATTTTGTTCACTCTTGGGCTCTTTGCAAATTATTTTTCTCTAGAATCACTTAGCCTTTCCCTCAAAAGTCAGATGAATGTGCTATGTGCTCTAAAGTTAACTGAATTGTGGAATATAAGTTTATTGTTTGATTTAAATTATAAATATATTAATGGGAGCCTCGCTTTTAGCTCTGGCTAAATCTATATATTACTAACAAATGGGTTCCTCCATATCTAATAAGCGTCTCTCTTATTCAATAGGCACAACAGGCTTACCTAGGCTTGCTTATTAAGTAACTTGAGTCCAGTTTTCGGTCTGTCTATTTAAAAAGTAGGAATACGAGAAGCGACTACCTAGCAACGCGAGAAACGGCTTATGCATATGTCTTCTTATTTAGCGGTAAAAATAGGATATATATCTACCTGGAGTTATGAAAACCGGGTTAGCAAACATTTTGTAATTTTCCTCAACTTCGCCTGTCTAATAGTTTGACATATGTTTACTGTGTTGCTTGCTTATGTCGTTTTTTTTTATTTGCTTGTTTCCTGGTTAGGGATTTGTGTAGAAGTGCATGTAGAGAGAATAGAGGACGTTAGCACCGACAACGAGTACGAGTTCTAGAACGAGATCAGCGATTTTGTGTACTGCGCATCCGTTCTGCGCATCTCCACGTTTTCAAGTCGTCCTGTCAAGTTGCACTACGACGAGTTCTCACCAAAAACTCGAAGTGGGTAGAACGACTGGGAAGAGCTGGGTTTCAAAGGTAAATTCCGATCGTTTAATGCAGTTTCTTTTCGTTTCTAGCCTCTCTTTATCATCTTGAACGTTCCTTATACTATGTTTTAATTAAAATACCGCTTTTGAAGTCGAGGAAAAGCAACCGAACGCGATATTTCCTACACAGAGTAAATTTGCATTTACCCGGGAACGTTTCATGTCTCTCCACAGGCCTCACAGGCTCACAAAATAACCCCGAAAATTGCCATTAATTGGTCGAAAATATCCCAACAGTCAAAGATATCAATAAAGAATACTTACTTCTTTATCCAGTGTGGTTGTTGTGTTGAATTTGATGGGTTTTAGCGTGTTTTAAGACCGCGACTAACCATCCTTCGAGTTACCTCGAAAAATCGATTTTCCTTTGAAAACTGGAGGATGGACCGTCGAACGATGAACGTTTTTCAGAGTCATTTTTTGTTTTCGAAATTGTTGTGGAAGCGCTAACTCGAACCAAATTTGGCGCCCAGTCATGCGGAATCCAATAATTTTATTTTCTGTAAACTCGAACTCGGTGTCATCGCTAACATAGAAAGCTGAGAAAACGACTTCGAGTACGAGTACGGCTTGAAGTCGTTCTCGTACTCGTACTCGTTGTTGATGCTAACATCCTCTAATTACTATCTTACCCCCGCCCCTTCCCTCCTGATCTTTTTTCCCTACCCAGAATTCTTTCTTTAACACAAGTGACAGTTATTTGAAATCAGCGCGCGCCTCAAGCTGGTTTCGGTGCCGTTTAGCAGTTTTGTTTTATACATTGGTCACCTTGAGAAAAGTTTCCCAGAGAGCATCATGTAAAGCTCTGAGATGGGACAAAGTTATTACGCTTCGCAGAATCTGCATCGTCCAATATCGTATTATATTCTCGTTTCATTTGGCTAAACGGATCAATCACCCTGACCCGGGCTGAGACAGAAAGGTACGATATTGTTCGCTTTTCTAAGGGGACCACTAAGTCTTTGGCCTCGGGAACAGGCTCTTAGGAGTCAAATGAATTAGCTGAGAGCAAAATGGCCAGTGAACTTTGACCCAGGCCAAGACTTAGTTTTTTTCGGGTGTGAAAGGAAAACAAGGCTAACGTGATCCGCCGACCGTGTGACTCTACATCCGGGAACTTGAATAAGACAAGTGTTAGAGAAAAGTTCAGAGGTGTTTATTTGCCATTAGGCTGAGTTTTTCCGAGTTATTCGATGATATTTCGCTTATGTTGAACGTGGGAAGATTATGCGTGGTTGTGGATAGTCTTATCAGTAGCGCGAAAGTGTGTGATTGTGCGATTTCCGCATGGTGTTGACAGGTATGTGATCGCGCGGTGTATGACATTTGCAGACTGCAGACCGCAGACTACAGACTGCAGACTGCAGACCGCAGACCGCAGACTGCAGACTGCAGACTGCAGACTGCAGACCGCAGACCGCAGACTGCAGACTGCAGACTGCAGACTGCAGACCGCAGACCGCAGACTGCATGAGGCAGCAAGACTGTAAATTGAATGAAACCAAAAATATCGTAGTCAAGGTGACGTCATCATCAACATTACCTTGTTCCGAGAAGTACATGTAAGGCCTAGAAGCTTTTTCACGCAAATTACACCGACCTGATTCCTGAAGGAGTTGTTGGCCGTTCGTCTCGTATTGAATTAGAGCAGAATAATGTCTGCCGATGTCACAAACTGGCTCATGAATCCATAGCAACAGGCTAGCAATATAGCCTGCACCACAGACGAAACTAAACTCTGGTTATATAAGTCTGTCTGTGAAACAGTGCCGCAATCCTTATTCTACCGGGGCCCCAACTGTGTACTAGGATTTGAGCATGAGCAATGATTGGCCTGTTAAAAAAGCCATTGTTGTTTTGCCTATTTAGAAATTCAAAATGCACTTGGTTAAGTCTCAAGCATCCTCTGTCATTTAGAACCTTCAAGCAGCTAGAGTATATGGCCAAAGTCCAGAGTGTCTTTTTAATGGACTTGAATGTTTCTTTTGCTAATCAGGAACCAAGAAGAGAGTCACCTTAAGAGGCCCATGGGTAAGAGCTGAGTTTCTTGGCAATACTTACTTTAGTTGAGTCGGTTTAAGGTGTCTGGCCTCCAGGATCCCGCTGGTGCGGTTTTCATAAATTTGGCTAGATATAGACGTCCTTCAATATTAGCCCTTGAGATTTTTCCTAGCGTCAATGGGCTCTTCCTGACTATGTGGGTCTCGTTAGGAGCCCTAGTCTCGTGTTGTTTATCCCATAATAAACCGACTTGTACTCAGTCCACCTCGGTTTAAAACTAGTCAATGATTTGGTTCAGAAGTAGTTCAAAATAAGCAGTACCTAGGATATCACAACTATGTGATGTATCCTCAGTCTCTAGTTTCTCAATATATATAACTTTTTATCATGACATGATTGCTTTACCGGGAGAATAGCCCACGTTCGATATATTACAATTCTAACATGAATCCGAGGCTTTCTGGTCATTTTTCTATATTTGGTTTGCTTTTCTTTGTGCTCAAGTCTCTTCTGGGAATTGTGAGATAATGGAGTCGTGTAAAATCTGCAATTTTGAACCTAACGCCTTGGAGTCATGTTAGAATTTTAATACATCCAACGCGGGCTATTAACCTGAATGACAGTTTCTTCTCCGTTATATATTAGCAATTATGTTTATTTCCACGTGCTTTAACAGAGTTCTTTATTTGTATTATAGTGCTAAATTAAAGTTTTAGTTTAGTGACTTATAGAATAAAATGATAAGCGCCATCACTTTCTTATCAATAAGTACCCACTTTTTCTAGTGGAAATTTTGGAGTAAACGCCTTAGCACTTTTCTAAGAAAAGTGCATGGCAATAAAAGTATAAAGTAACGCTAAAGTGTCCCTTATATTATTATGCGTGAGCTCATGAATAAAACAAATTAAAGTTATCCTGTTAAGCCTGTGTCACGGTCGGTACAGGCTACTTATTACAGGTTAAAAGACAGGTGCAACCAAATTAAGAACCACATCATATTTAGCCATCCGCAAGTTCAAAAGCATAATACAGAAAAACATACTCTTTCTCAGTTTTTTTCTTTGCGAAGATAATAACACATTTTGAGATAAACAGATAACGAGTTCAACGTAGTGGTACTTCGCCTACACCATTCCTGGTGGAATAGGAATTTGGAAATGTTAATTAGTTTTTTCGGAGAGGGGAAAACAGGAGAACCCGGAGAAAAACCTCGCGGAGCAAAGGAGAAACCATGCAACTACACAAACTCAACTTACATACGACTTCAACGCCGGGATTTGAACCCGGTGGTGGGAGGCGAGAGCACTTACTACTGTCTCCTCCTTGCTCGATAATTGTCCGATTTATCAATTCAGAGTTTAATTAGAAGTAAAGTATTTTCAAGCGAGTGTAATTATTCACTGACAATATATTTTTCTGCTTGAGGAGGAAATTGGGGGCCTAAAGAAATCGCAAATGCTGGATCAAAACCGCAGTCCAAGGCCCAATTGTTCGAACGCTGGTTAGCGCTAACCCGGGGTTAAATTTTAACCCGGGTTTCTTTTTCTTTTTATCAAAAGCACTCTCTCGGATAATTTTCTCTATCCTCTTTAGTGTATCCAATAATCAAATTGTAGCCAAAGTGAATTAATCTGAATTTGCTTTTTAAGCTATCATGTCTGAGATCAAATTTCGCGCTAATCCTGGGTTACCTTAACCCAGCTTCGAACAACCTGGTCCTGGTGTAATAAACTCAACAACCAAAAGCGGTCAAGGCATAAATGGCAGTTATGTTTTCAAAACAACTTGTAACTTATAACTGGTCCTGGAAGTCTGCATTCATACTGTGCGTTCTAAACATTTACAATACCCTCTGGCTCGTTAGTTTGTGAGCAAAAGTGTTATGAACAAATTCTATGACATATAATTATATATATATATATATATTTATGACTGTAAGTCTAAACAAACGTGACAACATGGCTAACATATGAAAAAGGACAAATTAAGTACGAAAAAAGCTTAAACTACTGGAAATAAAAGATCCACTATTTAAGTAAAAATTGCTAACACTTTGTAACAGTATACATTCTGGAAAGAATATGTGATACATTTACATTAGGATGCAAATGGGGCATAAACCATCCATGTCCCATCATATTTGCAGCTTTAGCAGGGGCAACTGGTCATGAAAGCAGGCAAAAGATCAAATCAACGGTGCCGCAGTTTAAATGGATTAAGTTGGAAGTTCCTTGACAGTGCGCAATCCTTTGTTTTCTGTTCAAAAAGTGATTGAACAAATTAATGCAACGTTTTTATTTGTGAAAAAAAAAAACGACAACAACAACAAAAAACAAAAACAAGTAAAATGATAGAAATGTCATTGAACGTTGTGCACCGTCATGTCCGCGAGAAAAGGCTGACAAAAAAATACAACAAAGAGATCTGACAGGCTTTATAACCATTTCTCATTTCACACCTGCTGCGTTTCTTTTGCGAATACTTGTTGCACGTGGCGGGAACGTCTGAGAAATTTCATTTTTCTACAATCTCGCTCCTAGAGTTCCTTCTCTTGCCTCGAGAAAGAACTCTTGTTGCAGCTGGTCATGTGACTTCCTGTGACAATGGACTCCTCATGAAAAACCAACTGACGCTTTCGTTTTTCGCCGCCGTCAGTCATTTCGGCGGACCTCTTAGGAAACAGAAATTTTTTTTAACCGGTTCAAAAGGTCATGATTGTGATCTGTGATTGG
>OZ037775.1:10073449-10128449 GCA_964035525.1 Porites cylindrica | reverse complement strand
AAGGGGAGGGTTTTTGTCCACTAAAAATTAAAATTACTCAATTTCCTGGTGGACTCCGTCTTGCCAGAGAAAAATAAGAAACAGTTAGGGCTCCACGTGCCGTGAAAAACTCCAAATTAAGAGAAAAAAACATGAAGAATAATTTCATGTAAACTTCGCGTCAGTCAATTAAACCCTGGTTAATGCTTAGAAATGGGCTACTTAAGTGTTTACGGGGTATTTGAGACCAATAACATCAGACAGTCAATTAATCTGCGAGCTGCTCAAAATCCGGAAATTTAACTTGCTAAGAATATTAGCTTAATTTGGTGCACCTTTCCAAGAAGCGTTTTTGCTACCAGCTAAAACACCAAAGGTTCTGTAATTTGAAATGCTTATCAGAGGAAATATAACGTTCTAAAACCATATACAGTCTAAACTTTCCTAAAAGGCCATCTTGGGGACAGAAGAGTACTGAAGGTTCGACTGTACAAAAGAAAATAGGCTTAGAACTCAAACCGTGTGCGCTACCGAGTCGGTTTGGGAATTAAATTTCCATTGAAGGGCAAAAAAAAAAAACAAAAGAGTTTCGGTTCCTTCTGTAGATACGGAGGCAGATTTAATACGTACAACAAAAGAAACAATACAACCAAACTATAAAGCTCTATCGTTTTGTTCCGTGTTTCTTTTGTGATGACGGTACCTGCAGAAAGACCTATGGTTTCCCATTGTAGTTCCTGAGGTAAGTTCTTTATGGGTTTGCAAAGCAGCTGAACCAGTCACGAAAAAGTGAAATGTAAAAACGTAGAAATCACGTGCTGTCTACGCGCTGTGTTCATTTTGGCGCCAAAAAAAAAAAGAAAAAACAGGACTGATTTCGCGGGCTGATGTAAATGTTTTCACGGTTAATAAATTCATAAGTACTGGGAAATTAGGTCAGCCCTTTACATCAGTGCCAAGAACACCTGCTCAATAAGAAGTCGTTAAAGACAATTTTGAAGACGGCACTTGCCAGCGTATTTGCCCTTTTTTAAGGGCTGTGTCATATACGTCTAGCTACTTCATTTTGTTTTTAATGGCGGTTACACTTCCTTATTTCCATTACGACTTGAGAAATTACTTGTAAAATGACAAAATCACACCTTGATGTCTAACAAATTTGTCTCCCAAGCATTGTCTCTTATTGTTGGTAGCGCTGCTGGTGGTCTGTGACGTCACCAAACATGCTCGCCTTCTTGGATTTTTTCAACCAGGTAAAAACAGTGAGAATTAATATTTTTTTGCGCTTAACATACAAACTAACACATGAATAATTACTTTGCATCGTTTTATCCACAAGCTTTACTATTGTTCATGTAAGAAGTTTAAAAAACATGTATTTTCACTCAAAAATAGCTTGACCAACTCCAACTTATGACGTCATATCTCGTAACCATAGTAACTGACTATCACTAAACTTTTCTCAAAATGTGTGCGAGGGATACACAAACAGCTACAGAAAACTTCAGGTGCAGATGTTTTATCGTCTAAGAAAAAAATCAGAAAAACCTTAGGGGAGTGGCAACAACTCCCCCCCCCCCCCCCCCCCCCTTTGTACGTCCAAGGGTTAAAAGGACTCGCTCATGCAAGCTTCGCTGCTCGACTTAGCCGTAATTCAACCCAAGACATTGCAGACTTGTTGGAAGGCGCATGCCCACATGCATGCTTACAGAGACATTGATGCAGAACCTTTAAGCTCCACCAAGTTTTTAGGTGTATTTCCAACAAATGGGTGGCAACCACAACAACAGCCTGCTTCCTTTTTTAAAAAAATTCATTCTTCTTCAATGTGGAATCAGTCCAAGCATTTGCGAAATTTAAGCGTCCAGATGGCACCAGAAGTAATCACAGAGAACTTAAATTTTCAAACTTTTTCGGACCCCGGCCACAAAAAGTATGTCACACCTACCGTGCTCCTTTCCATAACAGACGTACCTCCATTCAATATCACCCTCTGCAAGGGCTTACAGTTAGAAAAAGCCTAACTTAAAATTCGTGTGAAATTTTTAGACACCAAGCAAAGTAGCCTGCGAAAACATCCGTTTCTTCTCGCTCTCCGCTGCTGGGGACGTTTCGCGAGGAGGAACGTCTGCGACTTAGCGACAGAAATTCCATACTGATGACGTAAAATCTGTCCGGAATCCGGTCAGAAGCGCTGATTGGTCGACGGAGTAGTTACATTGTTTTAGCTTTTGTTTACGAATGAGCGACGAAAGAGAAAAGGCCACAAAGGTCAAATGTAAACGCGAAGAATCTCTAACAAAACAGTCAATATTTGTGGAATATAGTCTTCTCTAGAAGAAGGATTTGAGTCTTGCTGAAGCTCGTCGGCAGATGAACACAACACTTCACCAAAATTGACCAGAAGACACGCAAAATTGGACAAATTTATATTTGGAACCCCATGACTACTGGATTCATTATGTAAACATTGATTTACGTCATCAGTATGGAATTTCTGTCGCTAAGTCGCAGACGTTCCTCCTCGCAAAACGTCCCCAGCGACGAAGAGCGAGGAGAAACGGATGTTTTCGCAGGCTACATGCAAAGACGAATTAATATAACAAAATTGTTCCCAGTGTTAACAACGACAAATCAAATATAATATGAAACTAATTTGCAGTAAGGGCATTCGTTTGGTGGCGGCTCTAAATTATTTAGCCACTAAATCACTTCATCACGGCGGTCATCTTCGGAGCAAAATATGAGACCATTTTCTTACAGTGACTAAAAGTAATTTTCTCTCCCCCTGTAAACGAAAAACTCAAAGTTGTGTTAGAAGTGTGTCAGAGAGAATAAGAGCTCCCTTAGTAATTCAGCTGCATTCGAGCTTTAACTGATCTTTACCAGTACAGTTGCGTCCATCTCCGCTGTATCCGTCTTTGCAATTGCATGTAAAGTAGCCTGCGGTGTTTTTACAGTTGGCATCCGAGTGACAGTCATGGCTACCATCATTGCACTCATCAACATCTGAAAGAAAAAAGTAAAGGCTTTCATCTGGCAGCCCAATTTTAATTTCACGAAGAGACCAAAGAAAGCCGCAAAGAATTTTGGCAATTTGCTTTTCGTTATTATTTCCTGCTACCGATTAAGGACAATGCATTCTTAAGGGCAACATTGCCTTTATCAGTGTCCAGTTTTTAGAGTTTTCTCAATATTTGTTGTTTGTTTGCTGGATAAAAGTCATTACAAGACATCTAGCCTCTAATCTTCCCGGGAAATCTTGGAAGGTTTTTTTTTTAAATTTTTTTAAGGTATATCAAATATTCCATTCTTATTCAACATGGAATCAGTCCTAGCATTTGCGAAATTTTAGAGCCCAAATGGCACCAGAATGAATCTCAGAGAACTTAAATTTTCAAAATTTTTCGGACCCCAACAAAGCGTGTCACACCTTCTGTGTTAAAACAGGCGCTAAGGCACCCATGTCGTATATCCCTTCAATATCACCCTCAGCAAGGGCTTACAGTAAACAAAAGCCTAACAACTGAAAATTCGCGTGAAATTTTTAGACACCATGCAAAGACGAATTGATATAAAAAATTCCCAGTGTCATCAACGGCAAATTAAATCTAATAATATGCCAATAATTTGCAGTAAGGCCATTCGTGTGGTGGTGGCTCTAAATTATTTAGCCACTAAATCGTTTCATCACGGTCATCATCTGCAGAGCAAAATATGAGACTATCTTCTATTCTCTCCTCCCTGTAAACGAAAAAACTATTTTCTTACAGTGAATTAACTTAATTCCCCCCCCCCCCCCCCCCCCCTTGAAAATATACGCATTAGGTCAAAACACTCGTTTTTAATAATCCTCCGACTCTCTATGAATACAAGCTCGGTCGTAGAGAAACATGTGCTTAATAAATGCATGCACTGCGCATGGGCAAGGTTGATTATACATATATACATACCTACATACATACGTTTATTCAAAGCATTTAAGAGCAAAGATAAATATGTACAAAAAATGCCTCGGAAAGGGAGTTTAAGAGATTGGCCCAATGTAAAAAAACTCTCTAAAAGAAAAATCTTAAAAATATTGTAAAACTGTTAAAAATGTAATGTTAAAAATGTAACGTTAAAAATGTACATCCAAAAGGGTAGTTAAAAATAAAACCAATAAGGAATAAAAATACCACGATATACATGCAAGCTTTACTACCCCGACAACCCTCTGAGGTAACCGTTCCATTCTTTTACAATTCTCACAAAAAAGGAATATTTGTAACAGTTACAACTAGATGCTTGAAACTTCAACTTGAAATTACGATTACTTCTTGTTCGTTTTGACACTAACTGGAAAAAGTCTTGAAATTCGAGATTACTTAAAAAACATATACATTTATAGCACTCGATTAGAGAAAAATAGACTTCGATTCTTTAGTCGGTGACCACTTTAAAATAGCACAACGTTCCTCGTAGTCCATTTCGCCTCCTCTTTTGGCTGACGGCCAATCTCGACGCTCTCCTTTGGACTTTTTCTAGTGAAACAATGTCCTTTACTAAGAAGGGGCACCACGTCTGGAGCCGCGTAATCCAGTATCGGCCTTACCAGAGATTTGTATAGCAACGAGAATTCATTTACACTATATTAGACCCAAGCACGCGCTTAATGACCCCAAGGAATTTGTTAGCTTAATTGACGACTTGGTGAGCATGATCGCTCCATGAGAGATCGTACGATATTGTAATACCGAGATCTTTGATATTTCTCAGACTGTAAAGAATTTCACCACTGGATCAAGTGTATAGCTCTCTTTCGACTTATCTTATTTGCTTGTTATTCTCATGATTTCACATTTATCGGGGTTGAACTTCAACTGCCAGGTTTTGCGCCAGTCTGTGAGTCGAAGCAAGTCAGATTGTAGCACACGTGTATCATCAAGAATGCTCTCTATCTCTCTATAGAGTTTGGTGTCGTCTGCGTGCAATTTCACAGTGAAAGAAACTCCAGTGGATATATCGTTGACGTACATTATAAACAAGATGGGCCCTAAAATTGATCCCGGAGGTACGCCTGATTTTACCAAAGTCCATAACGAATGACTGCCGCTCAAAACAACACGTTGCGACTGAACAATTAAAAAGCTTTGAAACCAACTGAAAAGAGGGCCGTCAATACCGCATCTCTCTGATTTATGAAGCAGAGGTCTCTGTGGAAGACTGTCAAACGCTTTGGAGAAGTCTGAGAGAGTTATGTTCGTAGGAGTTCTGTTGTTACGAGATTTTGTCCAGTCGTTAAAACATATCCACTGTAATATAAGCTAGCCGGAAAGTAAAACTGTCCAACATGGACAAACAGCAAAAATAGATTAACCCCCGGACGTACAAGGGGGGTGGATGCCATCCACCCATAAGGTTTTTCTAAGTTTTTTTGCTAGTCGGAGGATAAAACATCAACACCTGACGTTTTCAATAGCTGTTCGTTCATCCTTCGCGCAGATTTTGGGACAGGTTTGTTGTTGGTCAGTTGCTATGGTTACGTGATATGACGTCATACTAGCATAAGCCAATCCAATTTTGGGTGAAAATACATGTTTTTCAACTTCTTTCAACAATAAAAGTAAATCTTGTAGCTAAAATCAAGCGTAGTGCTTATTTATGTGTTACTTTTCATGTAAAGAACAAACAATTACCATTTCTCGCGGTTTTAAGCTGATTTCTAATTCTTGGTAAATTTCAAGATGGCGGGCAAGATGGCGACCATTGTTGGTGACGTCACAGGCCTCCACCAGCGCCACCACCCACAAAACTTACCTCATCTTCTTAAGAAGATGAAAGGCTTTCCACGAAAGGTAAAATCGTTTCAAAATACTGCAACATATCAAAAACTCCGGGAAGGGGTTCCATCGACCCCTTCCCCCCCCGCCCCTTGTACCACGGTGGGGGGATGAATATGTGTGTGCTTCCGAGGGTTAAAAAAACAAATGAAAAACAACAAAACAACTAATAAATAAAGTGGTAAACAATACTGGTCATAAGTGTCTCTGTACGGTTAACATGCCAGATAAGTTCTAAAGGTAGAGGCTCATACGTCTAGTCTAGATGGCTTCTTCACAACACGACCCATCTTGGGTCTCAGGGGGGAATTTAGCATTGCTTTGGTCAGAAGGCACTGATGATCGACTGGCCGGCTGCTCGGCGTAGTTCTGGTGATGACAACTGAGGATAGGCTGAAGGCTTAGATAGGTCTCCGTGTGTCCAAGGACTCTCTTTGTTGCTATTAGCCTGGCTTGCGGTTTTCTCTAAGGGCTTCAGCTGTACTCTATTGCGCCTTAGCTCAGACCCATCAGTTGTCTTAACATTGTAGGACCGTGGCTCACTAGCCTCTTCCTTCACTTGTGGTGGACTCCATATCTTGGTTCTTCGCTGGAACACGACTATCTGCTCGTCTTGATTTAGGTTTCAAAGTTCGCGTGCCGATCTACTATCACACTGTTTTCTCTGGATGTTCTGTCGGTTCTGCAGTTGTTCTCTGTGGCTATCAAGGGTTTGAGATCGTTGTAGCTGTCCGCTGCTTGGAAACAGTGTGCGGTAATCTCTGTGGTACAGCAACTGGGCAGGCGATGGTAGGTTGTTGTCGTCAGGTAGGAGACAGTATGTCAGCAGTGCTAGGTAGTGATCTTGGCCCTAGGCTTCTGCTTTTCACAACCGGTGGCTTTTAGGCTTGCATCGGACTGGATCACATTGTTTTTCTCTGGGTCATATTAACCAGTTTTTCTTGTTTTTCTCTGGGTCATATTGCCTGTACTGACTTGGAATATGGGTGTTGGGACCCTTGACGTACACCTGGTATGATCCCAAGTTTTGGATTTCAGTCCCACCATATGCTGTTAGCCTCATAGTGGGCGTCTGTAGACTGTAAACTCTAGGGCTAAGCTGGTTTATACACGGACTTGGGTATGACGTTGGTTTCTGCGCCCGAGTCTATCTTGCACAAGGCACGTGTTTGTTTTCCTTCGAACTCAGTGCCAGGCAAACCTCTAAAATGGCCTTTCTCTTCACAGGAGACAACGAGCTAGTCAAGGGTGTTGCACTAATTAGGCCCCCCAAAAAACGTGATCACAGGATGACTGGCTATGGTCAAGTGCTGATTCACTTGCACCAGGACTAGTCGCTTCAATTCCATGCACATTTTTTCTTCAACTTTGACAGACATACCTTAAGTGTCCTACTTTCTGGCAGTAGTGACATTCTTCGCTCGGCACTGCTTCCTGCAGGCTTGCCGTCAACTTGAGCTAGTATTAGAGGTTGGTTGCTGGTTTCCTTGGCGTTGATATGCTTTAGGAAAACTGATGGACTGCACTTCGGTATTCATTAGCTGAAGCTGTTTGTCTGCCGACTCTTGTGACTTGCCATATCGCGAACTTCCTTGAAGGTGAGTCCATTTCCTACTTTGAAGCAGTCCTTTCGCACACGGTCAGACTTCATTCCTAGCACAGGTAAATTCCTCATGGATCGATCATTGTGCTCGACCGGATAGTTGGCTTCCTTCACAAGGATTCTCAGTTTCGCAATAAATTCTTCCACAGAGAAGGTACCTTGTCGAAGGTTGTGAAGCTCCCACACTGTTATAAACTCATTGGAGTGTGGCTTGACAAAATTTCATCCAGTAATTGGCCAGCTTTTTTTGCTCTTCCGCGGACATGTTCCAGCTGTTGAACAGTTCTATTCCGTGTTCTCTCGACCAGCATGATAGATGCTTGCATTAAATATTTGATTTCGTCTTCAACTTTCGCTATCGGTCTGGTAAATAAGTCGATAAGTCCAGCGTACTGAAGGCCTCTTGACAATGAATAAAGGACTCGCTATTTTGTTTGTTGTGTCACTCGCTCGTTCGTTCACTGAAGTTGGCAGACTTGCAGCAGTTTCCAGTTAGATTGTCGTCCATATAAACGAAAGTTTTCATTTTAATTTCTACTTAGCTTTTTCTAATCCCGCTTCTGTCACCATGAAAATATACGCATTAGATCAAAACACTTGTTTTTAATAACCCTCCGACTCTCTATGACCACAAGCTCGGTCGCAGAGAAACATGTGCTTAAGTGTATGCACTGCGCATGCGCAAGACTGATTATGTAACACCCCTGTAAACCAAAAAAATCAAAGTTTTGTGAACAGTGTGTCAGAGAGAGTAAGAACTCCTTTAGGAGTTTGACAGCTGCATTCGAGCTTTAACTGATCGCTAACTTCACAGTTGCGCCCATCTCCGCTGTATCCGTCTGTACAATTGCATGTAAAGTAGCCAACGGTGTTTTTACAGGTGGCATCCGAGTGACAGTCATGGCTACCATCATGGCACTCATCAACATCTGAAAGACAAAGGGGAATTCTTTCATCTAAGAGCCCAATTTCAATTTCACGAAGAGACCAAAAAAAGCCGCACAGAATTTTTCCAATGTGCCTTTCGTTATTATTTCCTGCCTCCAGTTAAAGGCAATGCATTATTACGGCCGCGCAAAATTGTCCTTATCAGTGTCCAGTTGTTAGAATTTTCATAATAGTTGTTGTCTGTTTGCTTGATAACAATCATTAATTTTTTAAGGTGACTACTTGGCCTTACATCGAGAACTCTTTAATTTTGTTGTGTCGGCAATTTCAACAATGGACAAAATGCTGTGGGAGCATATACTTGAGCGCAAAAATGTGTCTATCCTCATCCATAAAGATCCTTTTCGCCCTGCCTTAAGAGTACTTAAGATATTTGAACTGATTCAAAAGTCACGGCGTGGCCAACCTCGAAAAAATGTGCCTCTCATTTTAAAATATGTGACCCTCCACAGGATTTTAATGCTAAAGGTGAAAGCACGCGCACGACACGCTTTCACTTTAAAACAAAAGAATTTATTTTAACACGCTTTAGCACGCTTGCAATCTTGCCTCATTAGCAATTTCTTTTGTTTCAGAGGACACGCTTAAGACAATTAGGCGTGAGCAAGTCGAACAAAAGAGCGTGTTAAAGTTTTCAAACAAAAGCTCCGTGCGAAAAAGAACAACACGCTTTCAGTGTGCGCAAAAGCACGCAAGGCGTGTTATCTATAAGCTAAATAAATTTCCTCTACAAAAAGGAACCGTAAATGATTATGAACGGCACCCTTTTTTGGTAACTATCGAGAAAGAAAAAGTTATACCTCAGCGATCGCAGCGATAGTATCTGATTGAAAAAACGTTGTCGCTTGAAAAGTATAAACAGTGAACGGTGTGACCTACTGGATTTATGGGTAGAACTATATTAGCATTGCAAAATCAAAGTTCTTTCCAGAAATGTTTACTGACGAAGCTGTGCAAAGGTTATCTTAACTTTCCTTAATTTAAAACACATTTGTAATTTTCTCAGAAACAGTGACCTTTCGAACTTAAGACACTTTCTTGCCGATCAAATATAATAGAAATCATCAAGTGCCAGGATCACTAAATTGTATTTATTTTTTAGCGATTGCAAGGATCGTAGTGATCAACTGAAAACCAGCCTGCTTTTCTAGATGTACCAAAATTCCAAAACGTTTCCAACGTTGCTTAATTGATCCGGCCGACAATAACACAAAAAGGGAAACATCAGTTAATTAATGACTGTTTCAACGCTTTTTGAATAGTAAGTAAAAAATGTACTTTTTAACAGAATTCCGAAATTGTATGGTGCTTTTTTGTTCGATTCTTTGTGTTTGCCACGATAATACGGTGTGTTTAGAGTACTAAAGCTCGATCCGAGAGTTAAATCTCTGTCAGTCACACACTGAGAAAGAGAAAAAGAACTAAATTAAAAGTAGTCCGCGTGAAATTCTTGAAGGTAATCATGTGTTCCATAAAGTTCGGTCATTGAATTAATTCATCGAGCTCGATCTAAAGGGGTGACGGTCAAGCTACTCGAAAAAGATGTCGTTTGAAATTATGTCGTCCAAAACCTGATAATATGAGTTTTGTCGCCCAAAATTCAAAGAAAAGTCGCCCGCAATCCTTCCTCATTCTACAGTGTTTTTAGTTTGCAGATTCTTGTTTTTTTCGTCCTGTGAAGAACGAGATATATTACACGTTTACAGCGCTTGATTCGTCTTAGCATAGCGTAACGAGATATCTTCACATAAATTATGATTGATAGCGCCTCGAAATTAAAAGGGCTTCAGCATTATTTTCCAGAAAAATTTAGTTTCCAATTAAAAGTTTTAGGAAAGTGAGAATTTTATCGTATTTTCGGTTCCGAAAATTTTAGGATTCCTTAATTCTCTACGAAAAATAGCTTAACTGGGGAATGAAATGGAAAAAATTAAAGTTCAGAAAATCGTAAGGAATTTATTAGATAACCTTCGAAAATTGTACATGCATGGAACGGTCATCAAGAAATATTTAGTCTTCCTCAACCTATAGAAAATTCTAGGCAGTTTTTGTTTCTCCGATTTAATTACCTTCGTTCGTCTCAGCATGGCTTAAAGAAATATATTAAACTAATTTATTCAACTTCATTTCTCTGTGCATTACTGCTAATAAATATTCCGGTGGCATAAATATAATGTTCAGGCGACATAACTTCAGTGCCTCGCATGCGATAGCAGGCCTCTTTGCGATTCCGGTCAACAGCCGACAGCCGGAGGAATTGGTTTACACTGATCTCGCGTTAATTCCAGGCTAGACCACCTTTAAGTCGTGATTTTCAAATGGCCACGGTTACTATCAAATTCCAAAACAGTCTCAATTGGTATATTTGATTCACTTCGACCAGTTATCAATGCTGATTAAATCGGCAGAAAACCCAAGCCATTTTTATTATCTTAGCGGTTTTAGTAATCAAGCGTGTTCAGCGTGTCTTACCCTAATTGCACGCTAACCGTGCTATAATTCGCACACTTACCGTGACATATGGCACGCTACAAAAAAACAAAAGGTCTAGCGTGCTAAATTTGCCAAAACAAAGGCAAGTGTGTCCGTCTTTGTTTTTTCAATTTAATATGCGCATATCCGTGATCTGCGGCACGCTAAGCGTGTCGTGCGCGTGCTTTCACCTTTAGCATCAAATTCCTGTGGAGGGTCACATATTGTTGCTTAACCTTCGAAATACAAGACGATTGTTTCTGTAACCTAAGCGTGTTGACCTTTTAAAAGAGAAAGGCTTTTTTATGCCCAGTTTAAGGATTTTATTGAGACCGGTTTGCTCTCTATAAAGGATATAAAGACAAAACAACGGTTCTAATAAAACCCATTAAATGGCAGCATAAATTCGTCCGGGGACCACAGAAGAAAGAGGAGATTAAGCTTAGAGCATTTTAACAAACGGAAGCTTTTTCTTATTTATTTATATCGAGCATGGAGTTCGCAAGCTCACCCTTTCAATTGGCGAAAGAAGCGAGCCGCGAGAGAACGCGCGAACAAGAGTGCAGGAAAAGTGGGCTCTCCCTAAGTCACCAAGCAACGTTCTCAGGGCTCTTCGTTAATGAGCCCTAAGCATTTCTGCGTCTGCTTTTGGCGTGCCGCTCGCGCATGACTTCCCTCCATATCATCCCAGAAATAGTTTTTTTCTGAATTCTTTCGGACTGGACTTTTCCAGACAATGAGAGAGGGGTGTTCATCAAATCCAACCAATCCTCCCCTCTCTAGCACACGGGTCTGATGAATATACCACCTTAAATATTAGCAATGACAAGAGGCATTCTTACCGTAACAACCATACAGCTCTAGTCTCACTGATATGTGGTTGTGCCATTTTGTCGGCTTCAAACGAATGTAACGACTCGTAATAAGCTTGGTCAGGTTATGACGAACAGCAGTGTTACGGTCATTGTTTCCAGCAAATACCTGCAAATAAATGAGATCCACGATATCAGAGAGAGGTTCATTATTCCATTGGTATTTCCTATATTTGTGGGAATTCAGCTAAAACAATCCGCTAACGATTGGAATGGGAATTTAAGTTCCACCGACAAGGAATCCGCAATTGAGTACTTGGAATCCGGAATCCACAGCTTGAAAAACAGAAGCCAAGACTGCCCTGGATTACCTTGAAGTGTTTAATTGTTGCCTTCCTTTAAGTCTCGGAATTAAGTCTTTTTTAATGTCGTTATAGTTTCTGCGTGCATTATGGTAACTGGTTTTGGAAAACGTTGGTGGTGATTTTTCTATTTTGGAAGTATACTTTGTATTTTCAACCAGCGTAGCATACAGACCAAAAACTGGTCAGGAGTGGCAACCATGATAAATTTAATTCATTTCATAGGAGTATTAACGACAGTAATATTAGTCCTTGCTGTCTTCGTATCGTACGCAAAATGAGAGGGAAGCGTACTTAATTAAGATTATTATATTAGAGTTAATGCTTAAAAGAGATGTGGGAGCTTCTTAGAAAGCTTACTGTGTGCCGAACGTTATACCGCAAAAGCACAGTCGACCACACACACAGTCCAACACCAGCAGTGCTTTTACGCTTCAATCCAAGTGGTTAAGGGTTGGGCTACAAGCTCAATACAAGAAAAAGGAACATTAAGTTAACCTTGATAAATAGCCTTAAACCATTTTGGTGGGCAACACGACCTTTTTCTAAAGTTTTAGTTAATTTCGCAATTTGTTGACAAGTACCCACTCTGAGGGCTTTCCACAAAGTTGCTCGACATTTTCCTAAAAGCTGCTCGTGATTTCTCAAAAAGCTGCTCAAAAGTTGCTCAAAAAACAATCAAAGTTGCTTTTTGTATCGAAAGTTGCTCAAAAGTTGCTCGAAAAAACAAAACCTTTTTCTAAAATATGCAAATTGAACAACAAATGTAAGATTTCTAAGCATTTTTATGTAATTCTGCGGCGTAACCAGCGTTGCTAAATAACTTTATCCTCAATAAAACCACAAAATGTAATGAGCCAATAAAATTGTTGAATGACCTTCTTCACCCAAGACACTCAAGTCAGTCGAATGTGAATCTTCGTCCACTACTACCGCTGACCTTGCAGCCCGGCTGGGTCTATCTTATATATATTTATCTTATCTTATCTGCTCCGGGGGGGGGGGGGGAGGACTTGGCTCCTTTTTTTACTGGAAATTCATAAATTGTCTACTAAAACATTGCGAAATAAGGAAGAAAGGCCAATTTAAGCCCTAAAGGCTGCTCCTATATCTTAGAATTAGAAGATAACTAGGGAAATTGCTCGGAATGCAAACAGTTGCTCGAAAGCAAAAAAAAAAGTTGCTCGAAATACGAGAAGAAGCCCTACCCAGTCCCACCCTCGTCCCGCACTTGACACCAACCAGACTAGACGTTCAGCTTGTTCAATTTTAAAGAGAAATGGTAAAAAAATACAAGGGTACATTTAAATGCATCTTCGTATATCTGGATTTTTACAGAGTTAATCCATGATCCTAATACTAAGAAAAAATAATAAAGGAGTATTTACCTTCGCCACTGTGTGTCCCATTTCTTTGTAGTTTTCGAAGTTTGAATTTTGGTAACTGCTGTACAGTAACTTGTATTCTATGACCCACCAGTCATAGTCATCTCGTCCTTGGGTAGCTAAACCAGTTACTCTGGTAAAATTACGGACCAGGTCAACCTGGAGCCATGGATTAACGTCATTTTCAGCTGCTGACCAAGCGCCACCTCTGACTCCGTCTGTTTTGAACTGCAGTCTGCCCTGGTGGGCATAGTGGGTGGCATCCCACTGATTGGCGTAATAGGTAGTAGCAACCCGGCACTGGTCCGCATAGTGAGTGGTATTCCACTCAGAAGAGGCACTTATTTGTCCATCAGAAATGTTGCCACTTTCCATACCCAGGGCTTATTGACATTCTGAAGTTTTCACAGAAGGGCAAGTTCCATGAATACAATGAAGACTCAGCAAAATACAGCCTATGTTTATTTTAAATGTCAGATCTCGATAGCCGTAGTGGAATATTTTTTGCTAATAGCAAGAGAAAAAGAGGTCCTAACAAAGCAACCTGTGACATTAGCCTTGTTCTACTGTTAGAGGGTCTGAATTGTGATCGTTTAGATAGTCACAAACTATTTTCTCTCTGTAATGCCTTTAAGACGTAAACCACGGCAGTGTGGAATCGCTCGCTCTGAACAGCCGCAATTTAGTCGACAACAAAAATTGATGATGACAAAAAATGTGCTTTGCTCACAAACTTTGTAGAGAATAGATCGGTGTCTATGTGGTGTCTCATTTTGAGCATGAAAATTTCATTGCCTTGCAGTATTATATACCGGAGATTTTGCATTGATGACAAAGTAACCATCGAAAAGGATTACTAAATGGGGAGCAAAGTATTTCACCCACATTAAGTCCTTTTATCCTGAACAGACAAGTGGCTTGGAATTTACTAGTTGTGGCTTCATGCAGCGTCTTGCGTTTGCACCAATCAGCACTATGACTGATGATACAGAAACGCCATTGAAAGTTCTCGAGGACAAGTATGATAATCGTCATTTTAGGCTAAGGACTTGTCCTTTTCATACAACCGAGGACAGAGCAGAGGCTCTATGGCCATCAGTTTCGTATATTCCATTCAACCAAACTGTACGAAAGAGTCCCTCGCAACTGATTACGAGAGAAAATCCAACAACATGCAACCCCAGTTAAGTTGGTAGCTTCAGCTAAAAGAGCCGTCTCCCCTCGCTCCTCGCCTCTAGTGACGTTTCGTCGGGAGAGAATTCTGCGCCTCCGCGATAGAAATTCCAAACCAATGACGTTAGCAATATTTACATAATTAATGCGGGAGTCATAGGGGTCCAAATGTAAATTTGTTTGATTTTAGCTTTCTCCTGGTCGATTTTCGTGAGGTTTTGTGTTCTTCCGCGAACGAGCACCAGCAAAACATTCTCTAATGCTTCTTCTAAAGAAGAATACATTCCGCTAATATTGACTGTTTGGTAATATATTTATTGCGTTTACATTTGACCTTTTCGGTCTTTATTTCGTTTGTCTGTCATTCGTAAACAACCGCTAAAACAATATAACTACCTACAGACCAGTTAGAGCTCATAACCAGATTCCCGACAGCTTTTACCCTCATCTGTTTGGAATTTCTGTCGCTGAGGCGCAGACGTTTCTCCTGGCGCAACGTCCCAATGAACGAGGAGAAATTGTTGTTTTCGCAGGCTAGAAAAGAAGTAGAAGTTCATCGGATGACAGAAGTACATTTGCCCATGATTTCTCGGTGGCTGTGGCTGTTGGTGAGGTTCACCCACCACAGATTCATGTACATGGGTACCAAACAGACCCAAAAGCCGACATCTTCGATAGTGACGAAGAGGACTGGAGGTTATCAAAAGGTCGCTATTAGTACATAGACACTAGATGCTTGCATATATTTTCATGGATTTATGAGGTTGGCAAAAAGACCTGATCATCTGTAATAATGGAATCTATTCGTAACTTAGGAGATAAGTAAACCTCTTTTTATTCGTGATCATGATTTTCATATTTGTGGGATCGAAGAGGAGGGTCACATGACGACACCTTCCCAACTTTAAATACAAGAGGCTTAAAAAATCCAAAGGCACGGATGCCCACGATAAAAGGAAAAACCGCAACATCAGATAGTCGTACGAAAAAGGACCACCGAGGAAATAACTCACCAAAACAGAGGGGATCGAATTGCGCTTTTCACGGTTAAGGAAAATCAAACCAACGAATCATAGCAGGGCATTGTGCTATGCTTTATAAGGTTACGTGTATATCCAGTGGACCTTATTGCAAATAATACTAGCAATGCAATACGCACTCGGAACGTTGTGCTCTTCTTTCCTTGATCCTTTTAAAGGGAAGATCGCAGGGCAAATATTATTACTTTGTTATTAAGCATGTTTATCTCTTAGTTTAACTGCTTAGTGAAAACAAGTTTTTTAATATCCATTTTGCATTCATTCGATACCTTAAAGATAGCTTAAAACCGGTATTTAAGGTTCTTAGTTAATTTAGATACTCAACTGACAACTGACATTAATTTTTTGGCCCTCCCCTTCCATCCAGAGCCTCCTAAGTTGATGAAGATGCATGTAGAACTATAATTACAGTCTCAGTCTAAATTTTTGGGACACTTTACTTGTACGATCTTCTTTCCCTCCCAATGTCGGCGTTAAAGATTTGGTGAGTTAACAGTGCGATAAACAACATTGTGAGGACGAGGACACCGGCCAGAAGGGAAAAGAGTCTGGATCTTCGAATATCTCCCTCCAAGAGACTCGACAGTAAGCTAGTTCCATTTTATTATATTTTTGTGTCTGTTATCAGGGTGCTGGCAAAGGTGAGGTGTGCCCTGTTATGAAGAAATGAAACTTTCTCTTTCCTAACCTTTACACTGCCAATGTTTACCATTTGGAGCAAACCCAAGAATGCACCCACAGCGGAAAGAGCCAGGTGTGTTGATGCATTCCCTGTTATGTTCAGGCGTACACCACCACGACCGATTATCGGACTGACATTCATCAACATCTGGTGAGAAATAAAGGAAAGGTTATTTAAGAATAGTTTAAAAGAACATTAAACTAAGGTATTAATAGAGAGAAGTGTGACGTCACGTTGCTATGGTAGCAAAAATTCTGGATCGCAACGATAGCGTGCTTTTAAAGCAAGGACGACGGTGACAACAACAAGAACGGCAGAAAATCGATAGGTTTATATTAGCAAAACAACCACCTTGCACATGCATCACGCTCTTTTTCTTCCAACATGGAGCTTAAAAATTTCACGTTCCCGCTCTAAGGAGTTGGTGAAGACAGCACAAACATTAGCCTCGCACGCAGACGTTCTTAGGGGTTCGTCACGCGTTCCTGCCCACGAACGTCTGCTGACTTGAGGGGAAAAAACGTAGACCAATCACAGCAGACTTCCAGACCTGGGAAGTGCACTTTGTACCTTAAGAAATTTCACGTTTGACTTAAAAGCTCCAGAAAAGATCAGAAAGGTCTCATGAAAGCAGTTTTAGAACAAACTACTCAGTGAACTCACAAGCGTTCGTACTAGTGGCGATCCTCAGAATCTCGTTGAAAAAAATTACCTCGGAGGTTAAATTTGCTAACGGAAGTCGGCTTTACTACAAAACGATAACGTATGAAAAAAATTCTGCCTTTTGTTCAGTCTTACAAGGTCACCCCGCCGTTGCATCACCCAAAGAACGACTTTATGAGCAAATGAAATATAATCCAGCCTTTACAGAGAGAAATATACAACGCTTATCTCCTATATTCTCGTCAGGAACAAAAATCTTTGGTCACGTATCACACTCTACAGAGCTTGTACGTATGTGTTTCGCTTGTCAACACCTTGATTTCAACACGCGCCGATTGGATCTCCAATAATCTGCATGAGATCTCCAGCCGTTATTTGCGAACAATGGGAAAGGAATTTAACTTTCAGTTCAGCAGACGTTCGTGGGGCAGGAACCGTTCCTGCGGCGTTTCACGCGGCGTGACGAACCCCTAAGAACGTCTGCGTGGGAGACTACACAAACATTTTCTTTTTCTTTTTCTAAACTCAGATACGGCACTTTGGCATGCATTTCAACCCCAGAGAACTTCGCCAAGATTTAACAAATTAAATGAATCTGAGTAAGATCGATGAAGTTTAAAACAGTGCGAATTCCCTTTTTAAATGACGTTTCTGGTTTGTTGTCATCCGAAAATTGTGCTACCATGGCAACGTGACGGAACGACTTCTCTCTATCATTGTAAGAAAACAGCCACTTTGTTTTTAATCACGATGCTTACCTTTACACGTAGCTCCAACTTTTTCAAACCCAACTTTGCAGTCGCAACGGTAAGACCCACGCTCATTCACACATTCTGAGTTTGGCGGACAACGGTGTAACTTCTGGGCAGCACAGCTTTCTGTGTCTATAAATAAACAGTAGAGCTAATGTACTGTATAAGAAATGTTTGGACTGAGAGTGAAAGAAAAACAAATAACATTTGATAACTATAGTGTTACTAATATGTTCCAACGTCTGTTTTCAACTTGGCATGCAAGTACATTTCCACCCTTTTTCTAGGTTTTCAATCTCATTTTATATTTCTTTTTTATATAGACACGAGTGTTTTACTGGAAAATATACCACTCGTAAAATTCATAAAAACTACATCCGGGACTCGAGTGGTTTATTATTCATAATCTCACACGTGAGTTTATCGATGACGTAATTTCGGTAATTTCCCTTTATTATTTTATCTATGTCTTTTTGTCTATATAATAAAAAGAACGTTACGAGGCGGCTTGAAGATATGAATTTTATTTTCTCGGGGCAAAAACAATATTTTACTCCACTCTCTGCGCTCGTTCGTAAAATATGGTTTTGCCACTCGAAAATAAAATTCATATCTTCGCGCGACCGTGTAATATCCTCTATATAACCGGCCTCCTTAGGTCATCGAGCGATACCTTTGCCGACTGCTTGCGATTAGTTTAATACTACTCCTTTAACGAAAAATTAACCGGTTTGCCGCAGTTGTCAATGCACCTAACGACAAAGCTTCCTCCATGAGAATACTAGTACTAAATGATATTTTGATTAAAATATCCCTCACAAATAAATGAGCAAATTCATACTACTATTTATATAAAAAGGGGTTTTCCCCCTCCTAAAAATTCAAAATTAAATTTTTGTGTAATACGGCGTCTGAATTTCCCCACAAATTTCAACCCAGTTTCGAAACTAGATAGAGTAATGTTAGGTCAAGATAATTCACACATTTTCCTCTTGCTTTCAGCTAATACCTTGTTGGCAGTCAAGGATATCGTTATGGCATTCATCAATATCTGCAATGGATCAAGAACATAAAGTGGAAAGCTGAAAAAAGGCGCTAGTAGAAGATAAATAATTATATTTTTCAGCCTTCTTAACCAATCAAAGGCAATTCGCGCAGAAGAAAGCTTAGAATATGCAACCTCATTACAACCATTAAAGCGCCGCCTGGTTAGCTTAGTTGGGAAAGCGACGGTCTGCTGAGCGGGAGGTCGTAGGTTGAAACCCCGGCCGAACCCAAACTCAGGGTCTTAAAGTAACTGAGGAGAATGTGCTGCCTTTGCCTTTGCTCCGCTCTGTAAGTTCCGTACCATATGGTGGAGGTGATAAGTAAATTAAATTATTACAATAGTGTAATAAAGCAACCGCTAGATAACTGGACGTTTATTCAGGTGTCGAGGCCGTGAAAAAAAGCATTCAGCCGACCGTATTAAAAAGTTCCTCAATTAAAATAACAATTCTTGCTTTGAAACGCAGGTTAACAGTAAAAGATATGGCAGCTTGCTCAACAGAGGAGCTGGCACTTTTTAATAACTTAAGAATCCGGAAACAAGACCTCGAAAAGCCACGCCTACTTCTCGAAAGTTGCCTCCCTCTAGACCCTCAATCCCCTCAGAATTTCCGTTGCCCTCACGGCAGGGTTTGAATATTTTCTGGAACTAATATATATCGTTCGTAGAAGTCATCGTTAGCTTCAATTAACGTGGCTGGTGATAGTTTCCATCATTTTTCATCAAGTTTACATTAATATTAGGTTTTCAGTTGATGCTATAATAGTAGGGACACGCTGTCAGTTTAACACAACACTGCTTACTTGACTGACGGCTTTAGATACAAAAACAAATATAGAAACACACAGTTGTTGCTTGGGCGTCACAGTTGACGAACAATGACTTATAGTCTCCTAGCTCTCTATCTTACCTACACACTGATTAGACTGATCAGTAGGATGCTTTCGACGTCTGTATCCATCACGGCAGACACATCTGTAGCGATTGTCCGTGAATCCTACCTGACACGATTTATTCTCTCCAGCAGGGCAAGGATCTCCCTTCATTTTACAAATATTCTGAAGGTAAACATTTTTATTTTTAATTTTGTCATAATTATTTTTTTAACCATTATCATTGCTAAACCTTTGGGCACGGCTCATGGAAAGATGGTTAAGTTTAACCCAGGATTAAGCCAAACCTCAAGCACAGTTTTCTCGTCTAAGAACAAGCAACTCGACTGAGGTTACAAAATACTGTTGAGCCTGTACTAAGAGATACAGTAATGATAACACAAAATGTTACCCAAACCAATGAAGAGGAACAAAAATACAGAAACGGAACAAAATTTTAATCCTGGATTAAAGCTAATCGGCCTTTCAGGAACCGGGCCTTGATTATCATTGTCATTGTCACTGTCATTATCATTATAGCTATCGTTATCGTTATCATTTTCACGATTAATTTACTTCCTCTCTGCGATTTCAAACGCTTGGCGAAGACGATTTAGCGAATAACTGAATGGAAAATAAGCTGCAAGAAGGCAAAAAAGACACTGGAGAGTCGTTGACTGTTTTAAAAGAATATTTGCTAGAGAAAAAACTTTCCGTTTGCTAAAACTAGTTGAAAAAATTTTAAAAAATGAAGTAGTACATCCCAAATAATGTGATTCTATGTCCAGCTTTCGGCACCGAATTTGAAGTAGTACATATTGGTTTCTGAGAAGAATAAAGAACGAGAGTAATCGGAGTAAAACCTCTCTTTTAAGAGAAGGGGCTAGAACCAACAACAAACTCAACTTAAGTATGGTGTAGCTCCTAAGATTTAAACACTGACCACATTGGTAGAAGGTGGCGTTGTCATCACTGCTCTTCGCTGGGCCAGGGTGTTCGTATTATCCACTACCTCAGCTTGACTTCGGCTGATGCGACACACCTTGTATATTCCGCCATATCCAGTAATAAATAGAAGGGAAAAGATTCGAGTAAAGATAGATCTACAGAGGTTAGAATACCAGGAAACCACGGGATAATATGAAGAAGTCAGAGACAAATTGAAGTTGTGAAAGACAAAGGACACTCAAATGACTAAGAAAAGATATGAGGGTTTTTCAAAGAGGAAAAATATATCTTGGTTAGGAGAAAATGCGCATGGAAGAAGGTCGTTTAAAGAAAGCAGTAATCAAAGAACGCAGACGTCTGAGACAGTCCAAGAGATATCGACAAAGGATATAGAAAGGTGAGCGTAAAGGCGCGCGTGAAGACCGAAAGGAAAAGGGTGACACTACCTATAGTCACTAGGGGATTCATGGAATTAAATGAATGCAGTAGACGGACTGCTCAGGTAAGAACAGACTGCAGAGTAGTTTTATTATACTGAGGAACATTCCAGATTAGGTAATGAATTTGTGTCAGTTGTGACTTTTAGGCATTTGACTCGTCCTGCTGTCTACAAAAGTACGCAGCTCATGGATCATATGCATCATGCTATGCTCATGGATGGTATATAAATAGAAAGGCTGTGTTATGCCTATTTTCCTCTTCCTCTTCATCATCAATCGGAAAACAGAGGGAGAATGAACTGGAATCTGATGGAAAGTCACACGCATAAGACTTGAAAACTTAGCCTGCGTACCCCTCGCGTGTCTCCCTCGCTAACGCCCTTTCTCTCTCGCGCCCACTACTTCCAAGCGTCTGCTACGCAGGCTATGAAAACTTAGAGTATATGGAAAGAAACCTAAATGAGAACACATCCAAAAGATACTGATTATGGCAGGGTGATTGCATAGGTCCATGTTTGAATACATCCACATGTAAAGAGAGGATAAATGCAAGGCGAGTGCAGGACAAAATTAGAGTTTAGGGTGAAGATGTAGAAGACTAGTTAATGAGTTGTTCTGGGAGTGAAGTTGTAGATGTCAGTGAAAAGATTATGGCGGCCCGGCAGAAGAAACAAAAACAGGTTAAAGACAGCTGATTGTGTAGGGAAAGCTTAAGGGTACCTGACCTAGTCTGACCTAGGCTTTGAATACGAGTAGCATTGAAAACGTCCGAAACTGTCGCGAAACGAGACGCCACATTCATTTGAACTTCGGTCTCAGAACAGTGAATAGCCAATTGAAAGGACATTTTCTGAAGTACGGGTGTCACTCAAAACGCGCGAAAACTGCTACCTTCTTATTGAATACTTAATATGTCAATTATAGACCTTGTCACGGTTTTCGACGCCATATTGACGAGTAGGCAAACGTGTTAGAAATTACAGTGATTGTATGAGAATCTAATGTCGAACAATTTCCGTAGAACGGCTTTTCTGAAAAAAATATGATTTGTATAGTAAAGCTTCACTCCTAAGGATTCTCCTGAAAAAATTTGAGGCCGTTACATGCTCTAGAAGACCTAGAATTTTCTATACATTTGTCAATAAGAAGTCCCGGGAAAATTACAGACAAATATATGGAAAATCTAAAGCAAGCCTCTAGAGAAATTTAAGCACAGGTACACCCCCAAATTTTTTTAGGACAATCCTTTGCTTTGTAGATTTAGTTTACAATTGATTTTTTTTTTTTTTTCAGAACAGCCGTTTTACGGAAATTATTCGACATTAGATTCTCATACAAACACTTTAATTTCTCACACGTTTGTCTACTCTTCAAGATGGCGTCGAAAACCGTGACAAGGTCTATTGCTGGTTATTAAAATGTGAGGCTTCTCTGAGTGGTAAGAAACATCATCAGTTAAAATAGTTAAAAACAGATGTTTAAAAACTGGTTAACTTTTTAAAGTTAACCAGTTATGTATGTGCGATACTGGCCGTGCATTAATTTATTCGTACTAATAGAGAGATTTAGGGGTGTGAATGGGAATAACCGACTAGCGACAAACGGCGAAAAATATTACTGACGATAGGCCAGGAGAGGATTCGTCCCATAACCTAGTTTGCCGGGATGCGACAATAGGTATGCAGGGAGGATAAATTACTATTTCTCGCTAAGTGTGTGGAAGGTTAACAAGTCTATATCCACATTTTCGATGTGTTAATATATTTAGGTAGTAAATGTCAAACTTGGGCACTGTAACAATTATCGTATATGGTTTTACCTCAACCGAGTAGTGAACAAAGTTTTTCTTTCTCCACAGCAAAGACTGGCTTTCATCAGTGTCATTGTTTAGTTCGCAAGATCTATTCCCCGCAACTGCAGGACCCACGTTGATAGACACACAGTTTGGTTCAAGAAAACACTTCACTCTACATCCTCCTTCATTGGCTACTTTTTCTCTTCTTATTACGTGACCTCGAAGCACCTTGTCTGCTATGGGCCCCTTAAATGTTATGATTCGGTTATATTCCGCTGCCAAAACTGCGGAAAATAAATTTAAAAGACATTATAATTATTTTAAAAAATCAAGTTAGAATAGGAGTATAAATACACTAAATATAACTAAACAATGGCGGGATCGAAGGAACGTGGTTTGTGGTTTGTCACTTGCGTTACAATTCCTGGCTTTCCTTGCCACAGGGAACCTAGGATCCCAACCTACTCTACGGAGTTTTTTTTGTTTTTTTGCAAAAGGCCCTACACCCATCCTCGCAGCCCACCACCCCCCACCCCACTCACCCTGCTGAGTACTGGCAGCAAGTAGACTTTATTCACGATACCCGCCATCTTTGTACGCCCATAAGGATTGATGAAATAGAAGCAATGTCACGTGGTTTTACGAGTGGCAAACAAGTGAAAATAATTTGCAAATGCAAGAGATTGAGGTCGAGTATGTTTATTCTAGACAACCGAAAATAAAGAGCTTTTCATCTTAAAGGTGATAATAGCAGATAATAGGAGGAAGTGATCATTGTTGATTTTTTGGATACAGTAGTGACCGTAGATGTCCTCACAGCAAGCAATAATGACGTAATGCTTGTACACTGGACAAAAAAATGGATTTTCACAAATTTGCCCCCTGTTAATATGTTGCAAAACTGTTAAAACCGAGGAGTAAATCTGCAAAGGTGATAAAGGCCCATTTTGCCTAGTTTATATTTACACCCCCTGTTTTTCGGTATGCAAATATGGCATTTACCATCCTTGCCCCGTATTTGGTTCTTTGGAGAAACTTAAATGTATATGGAATATCGAGAAAAGCCAGTCGGAGACGTAATAGTATTAAAATATGGACTTTTTTCTGCAGAAATAATAAACAAGGAGATGAGGAAAATGTAGAAACAAACTTATTCATTTCAGCTTAAACTATGCGGTAATTAACGTTTTTTTTCTTTGCCGCACTTAAAATCACTTTAATGCACTGCGAAATACATTGGACTCATTCTACATTTTATTAGTTCTAGAAAGAATCAGTCATTTTCTTTTGCTTATAGTTAAACACTATAGAGCTACGCCTTTTTTACTACTTTTCAGACACAAAGAATCATTTCCAAGTTAAAAACTAGCTCTTACTAGCATATAACAGAACACAAAGTCCATAAGAAATCCACACAACGAAAACAAACAACTTCATGGAGGCCATGGGAGCTTTTGCTAAGTTGTTAACTCCCCTCTTGATTGTCAAAGTATAATTTTGCATAAACCTTAAAAAGTTCCTGTTTTCTTCGTTGCACTAATTAATAAAATATCTCATTTTAATTTCAGATTGTTATTTCTTGAAATCGTAGAGTGGTTCATCTATATTAATTAGCACTTCAGCATTTTATTTTACTTATGCATCCTCTCTTGACTTATTGCATTTTTATTATCATCGTTATTTATTTGTTCATGGGGATCTTTGTACCAAACATTTAAAAAATCACGCAATTTTTGAAGATTTTTTATTTCATTTTATTTATTATTATTTTTTATATACCGCATTTAAATCTTCAGGTGGGTTTCAATTAGCTGAAAATGATAAATTTGATCTGTTAATTTTTTCCCCTTACTGGTTGCATATTGTTCAGTGCGGGAGGTACAGGCCGATTTTTAAATTGAACCTTCACAAATATTCAGATCACTTTACTAAGGAGTTTCTGCCCAATGCCAGATACACAGGCATCTATTCCCCTCGTCTGTAACGAGCAGTGAACAGTTGAAGAGAAAAAAAGAGATAGTCCCTTCCATCAAGTTCTGGACGTGATACTGTGTCTTCGTGGAATATTTCTAGTTTGTTACGCCGCAAAATCGAATGAATAAGCAGATCGATAGCAAGCTACGAGGTTCGCTCTTTGATTATGTTTGGCTTGTTTGAGCAACACGTGCAAAAATTCCTTTGTCTCACCTAGAAACATCGCTGAAGACTACGCGTCTCTCGTCTTTGAGGCGATCGAGACGATTATATGGAAACTACCAATCGTCTCAGTCGTCCTGATCGTCTCAAAATTTTCGGACGATCATATTTAGACCTCTATTTAAACCAGGCTTTATAGTAAACAAACAACAAGCACGTGCAGCACACCGTTTTGTACATTTCTTTTCCGGTCGTTGTTTTACACGACTACAACGTGAGACTTCCTAGTTACACAATTAATGGAGGAAATGTCGTACTATATGTTTCCTTTCGCTTTTTTCATTCGCTGCGGCTTATTTGGTGGCCGCTAGCATTTCCCATTTTCTCACCGCCGCTATAAGATTTTCATGTTTAATTTAGTCTAACCTGAGATCCGAAAATTTGGGTTTATACACCGAATGCAAATATGGCGGACCTCTCGGCCGGCCCGGGTCTAGTTGCGCGAAAGCGAGGCTAGTTAGGCCTCGAGAGTTTTGTTTTGACTGCGCGTCTTAGCGATTGAGTAGATCGATATGGTTTGCATCGAGTTGTTGCATGCCTGAGGGCCACCAAAAAGAAGATTTTACTCTAGCTGGAATAGCCTTTATTTTCCCGAGATCTTTTCACAAAGAAACTTAAGGATTCATGCGATTGGGCGCGGCAATGGGAAGCACTTCACAGCGAAACTGTGCTCGCTCACTTGCTTTAGATGAGAAGACTCACGAAAGTATTTGAATGAAATAATTTTCATAAGAGATGGTGCTGTTCCAAGATGTTTGCATGGTCTGTTATTTATCCAACAAAAGGTAAACATTCTCGAGAACGGGAGCATCCGCGGTGGACCGTAAGATCTTTTAGATTTCACGCTGAAAACAGCTGCATTAAAATATAACAACAACAATAACAATCGCCTGTTAATCCTAAAAGCGTGGCCTGTGAAACTATGTAAGAACCAGAAGAAAGCGACATATTTCAAGAACAGTCCTTGACCAAAATGCACTGAAAAAACTAACGGAGGAACCGTTGCCAACTAAGAAAGTAAGAAGAAGAAAAAAGGTTCTGGAAGAAAAACAGCGTGCAAGTATTCGAGCATTGTATTTGACCTTGCGCTTGATCTATTTTAGCAACTTGTCGAATGGTTTTGAGATAAACTAACAGCGATTTTCCAAAAATTGCTTCTTTTATGGCTCTGCTCAAACTCTTGAACACAGGATCGTGAAGACCGTGAAAAAAACATTCGCCCTTGTTGTTTGTCATGGTGTCCCTGAGAGCGCCTAAAGATTGGTAAGTCGCGATGGCGGATTCACTCGTTCTCGAGGATATTTACCTTTCCTTGGTAAGAGAACGGACAAAGCAAACTTGAAACAGAACCATGAATCTTTCAGTTATTCACCCATTCTAATAGTTTCGTGAGTCTTCTCTTCTGAAGTGAAGCGAGCACACTTTCGTTCTTTTAAAAAATAACTCCGTGGTAGTACAGTGCCCCCATTCGCCGCGCCGAATCGCTTGAATCCATTTCTTTCTTCGTAAAGAAATTTGGCAAAGCGAAGATAATCAACTTTCGTCTCTGCTGGAGTTAAATCTCCTATTTGATGGCTCTTAAGCACGTAACAACTCGAAGGAAACCATATTCATCGACTGAATCGCTAAGACGCGCAGTCAAAACAAAACTATCGAGGCCTCACTAGCCTCGCTTTCGCGCAACTAGACCCGGGCCGAGAGATCCGCCATATTTGCATTCGGTGTATGGCTCACTTGAGTCGAGACATAGAGAATACTTCATGGAAAGTGCTGGCGTACGGTATTTACGCACGAGTTGTTGACGTATCAGAAATCGAACGAGTGAGCGCTGAGTCATTCATCATTTTGCGGGCCTTTTTATTTTAAATCTTTCAAAAATGCTAAAATTTGCCGCTACACACTTACCGCAAAATGACAACGAAAACGAAGTATCAGCTTTTTAGTAAAAACGTTTGTTAAAAACATAAATGACGGTGAGGATATGAGGTTTAATCCAAGAACTATAAGTAATCTTAACTGTTTGTTCTCAATGCACAATTGAAAATGAGTGAATTTAAGTAAAATGGCCGGTTTCAATATAAGCTTAAGCTTAAATGAAAGGCAAAGTAGCTCCGACAAAAAGCACAACAAAAGCTTACGTCTCGTTCTGTTTATCCCTTTCCGCTGTTGTTTCGCCGGCTCTCTACCGTATTTTTTTATCGACAGTGAAACAAACGAAACTATTCCACTCCATTTCCGAAATGTTTTTCACTTTTTTAGCGAGAAAAACTCCTTGAGTAAAACTTTTCTCGTTGATAAATGTGTGCGAAGCGACGCTGCAAGCTGCAATAAAAGGCGGGAATTCTGGCGCGAAACTCGCACACCTCTGTGGCTTCTGATTGGACGTATCATTTTCCTCACACGTGAAAAAACATCGTTCGCGATTCTGATTGGACGTATCGTTTTTTTCACATGTGAAAACCATCGTTCGCTCCTCTGATTGGCTATAACTAATTTGCGTACGAAAATTTACGACATAGCTTTTTGGTGAGTATTTCTCAGTATGTATATAATAAATGTCTAATCTTAATCTTTAACTGTTAAGCATCACAAAAATACATGATAGCAAGAATAAACGGTAGCTTTCACTCTGTAAATCGAAATTTAAGTTCCCTAACAATAATCTCTTTTTAGCCACCACTTTGGACTTCGGGGAAGGCTACAGAAAATTGCTTATATTCTTTTAACGTAAACAAATAGGGTTTTAAACGTAAATTTAAACTATATCGGAATTAAAAACAACCCTTACCAAATCCAACACTGTTTTGAATGTATTTTTAAGCTATTTTTGAAAACTGTTTTTAACCTGTTTTGTGAAATAGGTTTTAAATAGGGTAAAAAGTGTATTTTTAATGTATTTTTCGACTGCTTTTAAAGGTGTTTTAACCTGTTTAAAACGCTATTAAAAAAGAATTTTTAAAGTATTTTAAAATGCTTTTAAAATATATAAAAAATTCCAGGGCTTTTGCAAGGCTCAAAACAGGTCAAAAACAGTTTTTAAATACCTTATAAATCGGAATAAAAACAGGATAAAAACAGTTTCAAAAACATATTTTAATTTACTATACTATTTTAAAACTATTTTTAATGGCAATTTTAAGCGTATTTTGAAAAAAACAGGTTTAAAATAGGTACAAAAATATATTTTTGATATATTTTTCGACTGATTTTAAAGGTGTTTTAACCTGTTTAAAACGCTATTAAAATGTTATGCTTCAAAATATATTTTAATAGCTGTTTAATCGGTTTCGAAATTTAGTAAAATACTCGTATTTGCAAATACAATAAAAATACTTTGAAAACAGTATTAAAATACCACAGAAGAAGAAAAGCAATAGCACACATATATTATGAATTAAATACCTCAAAAATAGGATGCAAAAATGCAAAAATAGTATAAAATTGTAAGAACATAGCCTTAGAGTTGTCTGAAAACAGTATAAAAATCGGTCGAAAGAGCATAAAAATAGTACAAAAACTAAATGTTTACTACCCTTCATTTGTTTCTCATATGGCGTATATCTAAGCGTCTTAGTAACATTGTATATTTAATACTTACAATTAGACTGTTGGACTCTTCTCCTGAACCAGAACCTTTCAAAGTACATAACAGTCGCTGAGGAGTCATAACCATTTTTGATTCGTGATAAAAGCAACATCTACGTGTTCCGACAATCCGCAGAGTTGGAGTGTACTTTTGTAAGATCGTAACAAACAGTAAAATCAAGCGCATTTAAGCTCACAGCAACCGCCCGGGAGCAACCGCCGGTTCAATAATTTGAAATGAGCAAAGGACAAAGGACGGTTTGCTTATCACGTGCATTTGTCACATCACCGCGGCGCGAAGTCGTGATTTCAGTCGCGCGTGACATCTCAAAAATAATATGCCATGCATGTGCGGAATAGTCTATGAGAGAAAGATAACCATATGTCGGAGTTTATTCAGATCTGAGCGTTGTTTCTTAGTGCAATATATACGAGGTGAGATCTTAGCTTGGATAGTTTGTTCTAATTATTATGAAATTTCAAGGACTTATTTTAGACAAATCTCAATTGACCGCGTGCATCCGGTTCTCGGCCCGAGGCTTCGGCTGTTTGCGAAAAATTTCTACATGAAAATTAAAATGTGATTTTAAAAAACTTATGGAATGTCCCGTAGCTGCATTAATTGAATCACGGCTAAAATCTAGGCGGAGATTTTCGCAGAGAGCTTGCAGGTAATGAACATTGAGGAACGGATTGATCCTTTATCGGCACACTGTCACAGTTACGTGTTGTCAGTCAAAGCTAAAATCTATTCCTAATTTTCTTCTCTTTTTTCAATTTCTTTTTGATTTGCTGGGAGATTTAATTTTTGGCTCCGCCTCGAGCTTTATTGAGAGAAGAATCCGGTCCACAATATGACAGCTTGTTTTGAGTCATTTATGAGTTCGTGACACGATGAAGGCTTAAAAATTAACTTTGTGCAATTGTTACTTTTATAGTCTGAGTATAAGTATCCCAAAATACATTACAATATTGCACCTCAATAATAATAAGTAATAAGTACCCTATTTTAAAGTATTTAAAATAAGGTCAGCATTTGATGTCTTTCAGCAGACTTTAAATATTTTATGTACAATCTGTTTTTATAGTCAGAGTGTTATGTGCCCAAAATACAATTCAAATAGACCTCAAAACAGTGTTTAAGTACCCTATTTAAAAGTATTTGAAATGCGGTCAGTAGTTAAGGACTTAAAACATATTTCAAATAGTCTATTTGAACTCTGTTTGTAACTTTGTGAGTGGATGCGTCTCAAAATACATTTTCGATACAACTCAAAACAGTGTTAAAGTACCCTATTTAAAAGTATTTAAGATACGGTCAGCATTTAGGCTCTCAAAACATATTTTAAATAGTCTATTTGAATTATGTTTGTAACTTTCTGAGTGGATGCGCCTCAAAATACATTGTAGATGCAACTCAAAACAGTGTTAAAGCACCCTATTTAAAAGTATTTAAAAAACAGTCGCATTTAAGCCCTTAAAACATATTTCAAATAGTCTATTTGAACTCTGTTTGTAACAGTGTTAGTGGTTCTATGCCCAAAATACATTTGAAATACCCTATTTTAATCATATTTATTAAACAAAATACATTGTAAATTGATGAGAGAGGTTTTCCTTTTGATGAAATATAATTTAACTACACTTAAGATATATTCCAAACAGGGGCGAAAATTTAAATTTTTTTGTCAAATAGGATTAAAATACAGGAAAATAGTATTCAAATACTGAAAATACATTTTAAACACTTTAAAATCAGTTTCAAAATACATATGGTTTGGTAAGGGAAAACTGCTGTTTATTCTGGTCCTTAAATTATAACTACCTGACGTCTCGTGTGAAACAACAGGGAGCTTAGGAACGTCGAAGGAGACGGCAACGAGAACGTCAAAAAAGAAATAGGTTTAGATTAGCAAAAAAACAACTTTGCACGTGCATCACTCTGTTTTGTATATTTCTTTGCAGTCAAGTATCGTTTTCGTATCCGTCGCCGTCGTTGTTTCTTAAGCTTAACCATTTTATTCGGGTCACGCAATAAGACCGCAGTTGGCACTTTGTACTTGTATAATATAACAAGAAAAAATTGTAAGGTAAACGAAATTGTTTCAGAAAAGAGTTAAATGAAAAAAATCATATGTATACATTGCTAGTGTGTTGAATAGACTCCCCCCCCCCCCCCCCCCCCCGCCCCGCCCCCTCAAAAACAATTTCTTGCGGAACATCTTTATATCGTGCTTTCATCATCCGGAATCAGCTTCCGAAGTTTCAGCTGAATGTGAATTCTCTGCATATCTCATCAAATATCAAAGAAATTGCCGAACTAAGTTCACCGACTACAGAGATTTGCAACTCGCTAAGCTTGTCATCATCATCAATCTTTATTTATACACGAAATCGTATCATTTTATATGGTCTTCCTAGGAATCGTGTTTAAAACTAGACTAAAATACTCTATGGAACTATTGACTATAATGTTAAAAATACAAAAACTTACATTATGAATAATAAGAGTTACAATGGGTCATGGAGTATTAGAAAATCTTTCCCATGAATTGAAGTTTTAAAAACATTTAAACTAGGCAGTTTTCTATTCTCTGAGGGAATCTTGTTCCACAGAACAGATCCTCCGTAGTGTAGGCTCCCTTTTGCAGACTCAGTTCTGGGTCTTGGGACATAATAATTCAACCCAGAATTTCTAAGATTGTGTGAATGTACATTTGAGGTGTTGGTAAAGATCCGCCTCAGATACGATGGGGAAAGATTATTATGGATTTTATACATTGTCACAGCCAACTGTTTAAGTCTTACATATTCTAGCCTTTCCCAGCTAAGCTCATCCAACAAAACACTTGAGCGAACGTCATAGTTAGAAAAGGTGAGAATTCTAGCAGCCCTATTCTGCAGCTTTTGAAGTTTGTCTGCTAGTCCCTTATTGATATTACCCCATACGGCACCACAGTAATTAAAATATGGCATTACCAGTGCATTGTACATATTCACTCTAGTATCAAATGGTATAAAATGACTTACACGCCTTAAGATAGCAATACCAGCGGATATTTTCTTTGAAATGGTATGAATGTGTGGGCGCCAGTTCAAAGATTCATCAATTCTTGTCCTCACAGAAGAAAGTGATGCCTGGTTCCTTGCCACGAGCAAGTGAAAGCAGTTTGCGAATGACTTTCTAATGAGCCGCTGCTCATCCAATCCCACTTAAGATTACTTTGATCCCGTGAAGAGAGAGCCAAGCTGAAGACTGTGAATAAGGTTCGCAACAAGGATCTAATACTTCCTTTTTCACGTGAGTATTACAAAGCGTTTTCATGCTTGTACACAATATTCTTATAACACGAGCGCCACGACATACCTGAAATCTGCCTGTCAACAACTTCAGGAAATCACACAATTAACCACGTTCGCGGCACTGATAAAACTATCCACAACCAACCAGACACAATGTTTCCACACTTAATACGGGCGAAATATCAACACATTACTCTCTCTCAATAACTCTCGCTTTCTCCACATAAATCATCTCATGTACACTTTGCTGACACAGTCGATTTATTCCAGATCCCGGGTGTAGACAAGCCGTTTTGAAAGGGACACATGGACGCAGGCCTTCAAAACAAATTTTTGCAGTCTCTAGCCTGGTCAGAAATCAGCATCAATTTTGCTCTCGCCGAATAGTTTTGACTCCTGAAAGCTACTTTTTAATTGAGACCAGAGACTCGTCACCGCCCACATCAAAGCTCGCAATATGATGCCTTTCCGCCTCTAGCCCGAGATCAGTGTTTCACCCGTTTAGCCAAAATGAGACGAAATATGGCAACATGTTGGACGACGGCAGACTTTGCCAATCGTGAGACTTGTTCCTTCATAAGGCTTAATGATGCCTTCCGGAAAACTTTGCTCAAGGCAGCCAAAAAAAACTCTAAGACAACCCACTATGAGAGCCGAGTTCTGTCTAATACGCGCGCTGATTTCAAACTGACATACAGAGAGAATTATGGGAAGTTATGAAAAACAGTTTTCTTTGGGGGGGGGGGGTGGGGGTGGGTAAAAGGTTTATAGCCAGCGAGAAACTCATCAAAGTCTATCTACTGTGGCCTATCCGGTACCGATTAAATAAATTAAAAGCAACTATGAAAAAAAAAAAAAAAAAAAAAAAACTTGCTCCACTACAAGGCTCAGTTGGAGGGTATATAAGAGAGATTTCTGTAGCCATGTTTTTGCAAATCGTTGAATTGTTTTTGAATCGTTGAAGTTGCCTGATGAGTGTGGTCCTACAATTTAGGACCATACGAAACAGCACTGTCGCAATAAACGATCAATGATTACTCCTGAAGCCTAAACTCCTGTGATAGAGGAAGGAAGATAGCGAAGGTTGCGACAAATTACAAAATGTTTGCTAACCCGGTTTTTATAACTCCATGATGTCCTGGGAAATCGTTGAGTCATTGAAAGGTCTTGTTAATCGAGTCCCAAAGAGGTGAAATCGAGCTCTTGAATTGTTCCTACGTGCAGCACGTAGATCCCGTGTATAGCTGACCCATGTATATTTCCAAGTATTTGTATATCCTTTGGTGAACATCGCGTCCGCAATGATGCCATCAAGCGATAAACTTAGTCCAAAGTTCACATCATCTTCGCTCTATGTTTCATTCCCTTCACTCAACAGATTGGCCTGCTCCCAACATATGGTTCTTCATAGTTTGCAGCTCTAACGCAGAGGCCATGAGTATTCTAATCCCGTTAAGTCCCCAAAATAATTTCGGGCCACTCCGACGATCATGTGTTCATTTAAATTAGTCCATTCTTTTGAATGTTTTTGCGACCATTTTGGCGACCAAGAAATGCTTCTGGTGATGCATTTCGACGGCAAAAGTATTTTAGACAGAACATAGAGCAATTTAGACCAGTAGTCTCAAAATAAGTAGTTATTTAGTTTCACTGTCGAGTTTGCTAGGTCGCGGGTTATGTGTCGGAAGAGCGTTTAAGCTCGGCTTTTTACCGTCAAAACCTTAATTTGTCCTGGATAGTACCTTTGAGTTCCTGTTACTACCAATTAGACAAAAATCCACAATTAACTTGGCGCTTTCCCCGTCGATGGACCAAAAACTGGTTTGAACAGTTATGTTTATTGATTGCCGTTAAACCCGAGTGTCTTCCCCTTATTTTCCGACTGACGACCGAAATGTTTCTAAAAATTCTTTGCCATACGACTATTGGAATCTAACAAGAAAGAAAAAGGTAGGAGTTCTCACGACGAGAGATTCGCGGCTTGTCAGCTATCATGTTTTCAACCCGGTAGGGACACGTTTCCATAGAGTTGACTTCCTGTTGAAGCCCTGGTCTTATACTGTCTATACATCTTTGTACGGAGGACAAGAAAAAATAAATCTAGGGGTGCTCAAGCGGGTTGCTCGCAGGACCAATATTGAACGCAGCACCGAGTTTCGGGAAGGTTTTGTCAATTTAGAATGAGCAAACACCGTAGGAATACATGAATGTTAATAGGATTCTTATAGTTAACTAAGATCTGTGAATATTAATTGATATAAAGCTGACAAATCGATCAAATTTTATCTGTATTGATCACTAAAATATGGCCTTATTTTAATTGAAAGGCACACGCTGGTAGGCAGACTGTTCCCCATGATTAGTTTAATATAGCCCCATGAGTATTTTTAACATTCTCTTCCATTGACAATGGATATTTCATAAGAATGCTTGCGCGACTGGCGTTACTATGCATCCCAAGTTATCATGAGCTTACTAATTAGCCACCGAATACTTTTAACAATTTTTAAACACAAAGAAACTACTCCAAGGTAAACACTAACACATACCAGCATACACCAGAGCACACAGTCCATAAGAAATCCACGCAAGAAAAACGAGTAACTTAATGGCGGCCATGAAAGCCGTTGCTAAGACTCCAGCTCCTCTGTTGATTCCCTGAAGACAGACTGAAATTCAGTTTACCATAAAATGTTCCTGTTTTCCTAGTTGCACAATGAAATTAATAATTAAAAAGCCGCATTTTAAATTCAGTTTAGTAATTGAAATCGTCGGGTGCATCTTAATGTAGATCATTTATATTAGTATCATTATAATACTTTACGCCTTTTTATTAACGTTCTTTGCACCAAATCATTTTTCAAGAATTTCAAAAGAGTTTTCTATTTTACCATTTTTTTTAATGTGGGGATCAGTTTGGTTCGCTTCCGATTAGTTCTAAAAAATGTGAAATTTTATCCATCGGCATATTTTCCTCTACCCGCATTTATATTGATTAGCTGTTTGGGTTCCAACAGCTATTTCTATTTTACGGACAAACGAGTTAATATTTTGCATTGTCTGATCTATATACTTTTGAATTGTTCTCCTTTTATGTTCATATGTGGCGATCAGTAAACATCTGCCTGTTTAACATTATCACCCGCCTTTTAAAATAACTGTCTTAAACAAAAATGCAAACGAGGCTACCAGTCGAACTACCACTACATATCATCACTAAAAAGTTCTCTCCAGAAAGGTTTCATTTCAGTTTTACATAAAAGCCAGACGCTTCCTTTTCCATGCTCACCTTTGCAGTCCATACAAACGAATTCATAAATCCCCGCCCTCACCCGCCCTGGGAACACTGGACGAACTATACGGGACTACGGCCCGAGGGCTGCGAAGGAGACTACATTTTCCGTAACTGTGCAAATAAAACTTCAGCCTGTTTGAAATCCTCTGCTATTCGAGAACAGTAGGAAATCGTTATTGCATATGACGCGCAAGCAGCCACGAGGGCGAAGGCAATGACAGCAAGAACGTCAAAAAAACAATTATAGTAAATAAGTCTGGCAAAATAGGTGCAAGTATTTTTTGGGTACTTATTGGCAATTAAGGCTAAGTATAGTTTCTTAATCAAGTTCTTAATTTTTAAGAGGGAGAAAACTCAATAAACTTGGTTTTCGGTTCTTTCGGTTCTCGGTTTTCGGTTCTATACCCTGCGAGCGGAGTGGTTGTCTCTTGCGTGGCTTTTGTTTACGATTTCGTTCGCGTTGCTTGTCAGTCGCGTAATTGGTTTGTTATAAAACATGAAACTAAATACTCGATTGACAAGTGAAGGGAACGACGTCGTAAACGCAAAAAGTTACTCACCAAGGTTAAATAGTTTATTAAAATTTAACAGTAGCCCACATATAAGAACCTGCTTGCTTTTGGCTAAACAGTTCTTGTTTCTTTTTGGTCTCAACGTGGCAAATTTCTTCCAGGAGGTTCTTAATCCACTAGGTTCTATTCGCGGTTGTTTACCGTAATAGGTTTAAAAAGCAAACAGCTACAATTCTGAACGTGTATTGCACTTTATTTTAGCTTATTATGGTACATTGCCATTGCCGACTATGACCTGAAATTACCTAACTAGTACTTCAGGTTTTACTGAGGTCGTAAAGACAAGACGACGATTTTCTTGTACTCTTTTATACTTGGATGCTGCCTATAAGAATTTGTCTCCAGAAAGATTCACCTACCTTTGACAAATTGAATTCGATAAAGTCTGAAACAGCACAAACTCTCTTTTTTTAGCGACGTTTTCGCGCCGCTGTCCCGCTGTCGTCGACTGGCTCTAGGGACGAGAACGTGATCGTGACCTTATCTGATACCACGATGTCTCTCATTGAAAGGGGTACACAAAAGCAAGTTTTTTTTTTTTTTATAAATTTTGTGTCTTGAAACATCTTTATTGACGCTCTTGGCCTTGACTTTTGTGAAGGCTGTTTACTTACTTTTGCAGGCAAGGATTTATTGCTCAATAACTCCTTTATTTTTGAGAGCTTCCTTTGTCATTTCCTTTAATCTTCATTTCTTTGGAGGATTTGTTGTAGTAACTACCAACACCCCCCGTGAGTTTTAAGAGGTTCTAGAACACCGAGGCTGATGAGCCATCACTGTCTTAATGTCTTAAAGCATAATAGTCAATAATTAACTTGAAGATTTGTAGATGAGTGTAGCATTCGTGGTACCTGATAAATATTAGTGGGATCCCGGGAGATCGATCTGCTACTACTTGATCTCCTCAGTTCACCTTGTAACAGGAAAACTATAACGGGTAGAGACCAGAGATCCGTGTACAAACGTCCCCCCTCCTACAGAAAAAAATCAAGAGAAGAGCTAGAGACGACAAGGGGGGGACGTCTGTACGTACACAGGCTAAGGCCCGGGTAAACCCCAAAATTTCAAAAGAAGAGACGTTATAACAACTAACTGGCAAAAATAACAGGGAAATCCAGAAACCGTTAGCAGCTTTGAGTCCAAGAAGAACAGTGATATTACAGTAACAGTCAAATCAACATAATGACTTTCATGAAAACGTCCACTTTGAACTTTTCACAAACGCTCGGAGATAACATGAATCTTCAAAAATAATCTTTCGATGAGGGACAGAAAGGACTTGAAATAACTCCATGATAAAGGAAAATAATACACATGGACTAAACACAGTTTTATTCAGTTATTGAACCAAAATTCCATGTGTTTCTCTCCTTGCCCCAGGGAATACCTACTATATACATCTAGCCAGGGCTAAAGGGGAAGCTCTCGTTAATATTATAATTGTAGTTTACTTAAAAAAAAATTGTAGTTTACTTAAAATGAAATTGTGTAATGTTAAACGGCGACGGCGACGGCAGCGGCAAAAGATCAATAGGTACGTAAAACGGGCAACAAAAAACGTGCAACTTTTTTTTGCAACATTGCTGCAAAACGAGTTGAATAGCGGTGTTGCGCGTTTCACCACCTGCGAAATAAAAAACCTTGCAACAGATAGGTTTGAACGTCGGTGGTAAAACTCGCAACATCGCTAGTGAACTCGTTTTGGACCAATGTTATCTCTCGATCTACCTCTTGCCCTGTTATCCACGTCAGTGAAGACATTAACGTTTAGTCGCAAAAAAGACTCGCCTTTGACGTACAGCTGCCAATTCATCTTTATATGGATGGCGTATATAACTGGAAGCTTTGTCATTTTCCATGTCCATAAGCTCCTACCATGCCTCAGTATAGTGACTAGTAAGTACGACATTTGAGATTGGCTTACATGTACAGTTGTAGGAGGTGGAAGGAACGTACGGACGGTCACGTGATTACGAAAATTTCTCGCATCTATAAGTTACCATATTTTCTTACCCATGGTACTCCTCTGCGCGCAGGAGCTCCACTATTGTGTGTTGTCACATGACGTCATGGCGGCTATATTTGTGTCCAAAAAACAATGAAACGGCGACCATATTTGTGTCTCAAACCAGTCCTGTGGGAGTTGAACTCTTTTCTTATGTAAACGCTTTCTTTTGTTCCAATAAATTTGCATAGATGCTGGCCACGTGAGTGAAAACAAAGAATAATCTCTGTTCAATGTTTGCAAAAAAAAAATGATGAAAAGAAAATAGCCGTTTGTATTACCTTGATTGTTGTCCGCACTCTCTATAATCCCTGCAATAACAGTCCTTGAACTACGTCAGCAAACTATATATTGCTGTAGATCTCTTTCAATACTCAGCGAAAGTACGAAACAAACGTTCCATCCACCTGACCCACTCTAGGTCAGTAATAAAAAGCTTGCACATTCGATGAAAAAGAGAAAAAAAAACTTTTAAGTCACTCGTCGACTCCGTAGCATAAAAAATTCCTTGAACTTGCTCATGTAAACAACAAAAAGTGTCACATCACTCACTCAAGAAATTGAGAGTACCCCATATTCAAAAACGTAGAAACTAACAACCTCGTTCCCAGAGTCCTGTAATGGGGACAAGTAGGAGAGGACCCTGGGAACGAGGTTGTCGACTGAAAAGTCGGTCGTGTGGTAGTATTTTAAAATAGGCTATCATCATTTTCAATAATCTAACATGCCCAGCATAATATTGAAACAGACAGGGATAATAAACGCTTAGCCGTATATAGGCCGTATATGTAGGGTACCGTAGCCCTATATAACTAACGTATTGATGCTGTCAACCTTAGCTAACCTTGGTGATGATGTCTTACTTGCGCCAGCATCAAAACAGTAACCGGAGTGGTCCACAAATGTGTCATAGCCGCTGTGGCATAGCTAGAATATTCGCCTACTCCAATTTAATATCGCGAGCGCGCATCATGTTCCCATAGAGCATGCTTATGACGACATCATGGTCTTATTAGATCCTCTAGTTCTTGTGAGCGTTATAGAAATCTTCCCAAGTGCATCCATAACTCAATAGTACGCGATGGAGCACTAACAATGTGTTTTATGATTTAAAATAAAGGGAAACACTTTGGACTTTGTTAATTAAAAGATAGTAGAGGAATGTGGTGAGCGTTGTCAGCGTTGTTGTTGTCATCTGTGCGGGCCATGGCGTGCACAAATCATTCTTTGCGGAATTTTGCGGCGAATTAATAGTTTTCCATCTTATAATGGATTCTAAAACCTTTTTGAATGTTTTCTTAAGCGACCTCTGTAAACCCTCTCTCAACTTGAGGATAAAAACCTGTGAAAACATAATTGCGGGTTAAACCAACAAATAGTGACGTAAACATTCAGCGCTGAACATTGACGCGTGCTGCTTTGAGCGCACGCTTTAGTAATATAATTTTAGGTTAACTACAGCATTGATTGCATTGAAATGTTTTTAAACAATTCGTTCATGCTTCTTGAATACAGTTTTTTACCCCGTCATAGCTTCAAATTGTTAACGAAAATAAGCCTTTTTGTTATTTTCAGCATTTAGACAAGAGAGAAAAAAGCGTAGTGGGCCATGAAAACGATAAATTGATCGAGTCGTAAAGTGTGCAGCCAACTAAGGTCCGAGTCATCTTCGATAATCAGGCGATTTATAAGTTTAATTCCATTAAAATCCCGTCAGCTCAACCTGTTCTTGCAGATGGGCCTCATTATTTCTTCTATCTCTTCTTTCTGACTTTCTCAGCTTCCACCATCCACAAAAACAAATCCAGGTTTTGCCAACAGCCCACTAACGTAAAACTTAAGATGGAATCCATCAGGAAATTGAGAGATTTTGATTTTCAGTGGACAAAAACTTTGTAACAGAATAATTTAGACAATATCGCACTCCCTTTTACATTTTTCAAGGGCTATAGATGTAATTAGTTATCTGTCACAGCACCAAAGAAAATGTCTCATGGGAGCCCGAGAAATTTCACAAAATGACATCTTACACATAAAATTTTCAGAATTCTACCTGTGTTTTCACAATTCTTGTGAAATTTGACATTTATTTTCTCGGCTCCCATGAGAAATAGTCTTTGGTGTTATTACAGATAATAAATTATATCTATGGTTTAAAGCCCTTGAAAAATGTAAAAAAGAATGCGGTATTGTTTAAATTATTCTGGCACAAGGTTTTTATGAAATTACCCAATTTCCTGACGGATTCCGTCTTAAATCCTGCAACTGCTCCAGATTTTTCGGATTCTGTGTTTCACAGTTGTAATTACTTTTCTAGCCCTTACAGCGGCAGTTAGTGATATGGTTGGATTCTCTTTACTTATACATTAGAAAAGGTTTTTTGAGTAGTTTTCAAAGAGTGCTGTCGGTAAAATATAAACTAAAAGCGCTCCTTTTTTCGAGTTTTGATCTCTGGGGCGTTGCGAGAGTTCTTTTGACACGACAGCCTATCAAGCCCTGGTCCAATCACAGTTTCAATAATAATAATAAAAAAAATCAACCAGTCAATGTGCTTGTTTGCGTCATTCGCACGCGCGCTCACCACTTGTTTTTGTTTTTCTTTCTCTCCCAACATGTTGGAGATGAAAAAATTAATCAGAGGATTATAAAATAAATAACCCGTTTCTGGCTTGCTGGTATATCGGAATATAATGCCCTTGGCTGAGAGATTGTCCTCAAAATTTCACATTTGCCCGAAGCTTCGCTTCTCGGCCAAATGTTTATTTTTCGGACAATCTCTCAGCGGCGGGCATTATCCTTCGATATACGAGCCACAGGAAGGGGTTTATTTACTAACTATTCGTAATTAAATGAAGGATTCTCCGTGAGTAGGATGGGCCGCGAGCAAATAAAGTTGCATGACTTGAACAAAGGAAAAGGTCAATATAAAAAAAAAGGAGAAATATATATATACAATACGAGTATAAAGGTAAACAGCCACGATTTATTGCTCGTTTTGAAACTAGTCATTAACAATAGTATAACAAATTGTCTTTTACCCTGTTCAATGAAGCCTTAGCCCATTAATCGCTGAGCCTTATAACATAGTAGAAACTAATCGACCTGCTCCTCTGGAAGCAAACTTCTTCTGACCAGCTGTTAAATATGATACATGTAAATATATAGTAACCAACGAATCAACCGGCATGCACAATAAGCAAAACTAATTAAAAAACCAGATCAAAACAGCTGAAACTATATTTCGCCCATAGAAGGTAATCCGGTTTCCAGAGTCCGGGAATCCTGGGCTTTGGAATCCGGATCCCGAAAGCGATTGAAACCCGAAATCCAAGTTCCACTGACACACAATCAGAATCCAGTTCCTGGAATCCGGAATCCGTGACGTGGAATCCAGATTCCAAAATTGTCCTGGATTCCCTTACATGAGGCCATGTTACACAAAAGAAAATTACTGTCTGACTTTAAATCATAGATCAAGACACACTTTAGATCGATCAGATGACTACACTATTAAAGGAAAAATTCTGACATCTCCGTGCCAATGTTCATTAAAAAGCAACGTTAATTAATGTTTTAAAGTAATCCTTACAACTATATCTATCTGGTAAGGTGATAATTTGATAGCAACAATTTAGTCTAAACAACTACATTTATAGTACAAACAGATTCACCACCAAAAGGACAACCATAAGATCCTTTCTAATCACGTTATTACACCATTAACCATAGCTAAATAGAACTTAAAATCGAACGTGTAGTACCAAGAACCATGATGGGACATTATAGCTCTTGGTAGTACCTAACCATAGTTAGAAGAAGAAAGTGGTTAGGAAATCTGGCAAACATCGAAGTTGAAAACAAAGATGCTGTAGTTTATGTTTAAAGCTCCCTGGCCGTGCACAATCCTTTTTTTTTTTTTTTTTTGTTCACAAACTGTGTCTGAATAATTTAATGCAATTTTTCTATTGGTCAATAACTTCAAAATGATAGGAATACTATTGTACGTTGTGCACAGCCAGGTCCAAAAAAGCTGACAAAAACATATAACAAAAGAGACTAACGGGTCCCGAACCATTCCACTTTAATAACTATGACCATAACAGAAAGATATTAATCCCCTATGATGCTTAGTAACATCACAAGCTCCATGATGATATCAGAATTCAGGCTCAATAAATAGGTGGTTACATTTCAGTTATGTTGAAGTGGTGGGCCGCGACCGGTAGTCTCCAAGTGAACCTGTTATTAACTATATAGCTTATGAAGAACAATCGAACAAACAAACAAACATGTACAAAAACAAAAAAAACAGTACAGTATAGTAGCCAAACTTTTTATTTTTTTTATATTCCGAGCAAGTACAACTAATTTCGCATTATTTAAACTAAAGAAATAAGGAGGCAGTGTGGCCGAGTGGTCAGCTCGTAGGACTCGCAATCCGGTGGTCCCGGGTTCGAGTCCCGCTCTGGCCACTTGCTAGATTTGTTCTCGGTCGTCCCGAGTTCAAATCGTCGGCCACGCTTGTAAATAGCAAACTGGCTGCCTCCTGCCAGTTGGGGTTTTTAATCCTGTTATGTTATGCTTAAATTATTTGTTTCTAAGTATTTGAGTGTAGTACCTGTAAACTACAATAGCTGGATAAGTGCACTTTCCACTATGAACAAGCCTTTAAACCTTTTAAAACCTTTTAAAATACACAGCTTGATGCCGCCAACATTAAATTGTAAAGTTCTCAGTAATTGCCAATTATGTTTAGGTCATGATTTCCAGTGTGGCAATATCTGCCTTTTAATAAATGCAGAAATTGTAGCTAAATCAACCCTTTCACTCTAAAACCAGCTAACTAGGACGTGATAATTTGTCGATTTAACTTTTTAGAAATCTTTGGATGAAATCCTGTGCATGGTGCTACCATTCAAATAACATCTTTTATCAGGACTTTTGAAAAAGCACTATTCACTTCTTACAATTTATGTGGCTTTTCTGCTTTGGCCAGGAGTGTAAGGGTCAATAAGCTCAAGTCCATCCATTGTCCTGACTAACAGAGTAAAGAGAAAGAAAGGAACTTGTAGACAAAGCAACTCTATACTCTATTTGTATTATTTACGCTTAGCTTACAGCAAAAATTTACAGATCCGTATCTTATCGTTTTTGGCTACCAAACCAGCGTTCCGCTCTAAACCCGATTTCCTTTTTAAAAGTACTAAGGGCTTGAGTTTGTGTTGATCGGCACATGCAAATGTGTCACACATTGCAACTTATAGATTCATGAATAATATTTTTTAAAAAAATTACTATTAAAGTGCCCCTAACCCTTCAATTTGTTTTCTTTTGGTAGATTCTCATATCTTTCAAGAACTCATTTGCAAAAAAAATTCCAGAAATATTGAATCCTTCCTTTTTACGAGCGCTAAAAGTGAACGCAGTCTTGTCGATATTTTCACCTTTCGTTCTCATTAGTCCCCCACTCGGCCAAATGTGTCCAAATATGGAGCGTGACGTAAGAAAAGCAAACATATGCGAAGATTCGTGGTAATGCTTTATTGTTAAACAGAGAAAATGGTTGAAAAATATGTGGTTTTTGGAGGAAGAGGACATATTTTCATACCAATTGTAAGCTTAACAAATAATCTTCGATCGCATTATACTTTCAATGCTTCGTGCTTTGGAATGGTATCCTTTTCTTACGTCACATATCGGACGCTTCTCATTGGCTTGTTCCTAATGAGCCCACGAGACAAAAATTTGTCCAGTAGGGCTTATAGCGCGCAAAAATGTAAAAATTTCAGCAATTTTTAGCGCTCGTAAAAAAAAAAGATTCAATACTTCTGAAATATTTTTTCGAAAATGAGTTCTTGAAAGATGTGGAAATCTACCAAAAGGAAACAAATTAAAGGGTTAGGGGCACTTTAAGTATTCTATGCAGTATCTAGATATTAAGGCAAAGTATCGTTCTGGAGAGATTGTTGTTGTTGATCTTCTGAATCAGTGCATTTAATTTATTTCCTGTTTTCTTGCTTTTACGCTAAATTGCCGGTTTCAGTGTCACGCCATTAAAAATAGATCAAAATAAAAATCAAAACCGTCCAATAGATAAAGTCCAGTATCTGGAAAATGAAAGGAGGTTAATATACAAATACTCTCGGCAAGATTCAGATCTGAGGAATATTTCGTATTCGAGATATCCGAAGAAATTTTTTGCCCAAATTTATAAAGATTTGTATGGAGACGCTATGCTGGTGCCCATCCGCATGGGCACCAACATGGCGGACGGAAACAAACATCTTTTACCGAGTTTTGCTACAAAGCGCGAATTTATTCGTCGAGGAACTCGTAAACATTAAAGTAATACTTCTTCTAATACTTGAACTGTTTAGATAGGAAAATTCCTTGAAATAAGTCACTTTCTTACCTACAGGACAGCTCTCTCGGCTGTCATGTAAATGCTGCGTCACGTAAAAGCTTAGAAATTCAAGCGCACTCTATCACAAAACCAAGAACCTTACCAAAGCGAAAATTTGTATGAAAATTAGTTTCCGGCTGCTCTAATACGTGATAAAAGTAAAATCTCAGTAGGATCTATAGCTTTTTAGTGAGAATTTTAATGACGTCATGTGAAAACCAAATAACTTGTCACTTGTATGCTAAGACGTCCCTTTCAAAAACAGGATGGAATGTAGTTAAATTGTCCCCATCTCTGGAGCCACAATCATGTGGAATCCCTAGTAAGCAGTGATTTAACTACAGTAGTGCAAAATTTCGGTAACAGGCATGTGACATTTTGTAAGACTAAGCTAAGTTAAATATGCCCATCCCATTTAAAAGTCCTTCTACATGTATGTACACCGTGAAACCTAACTAATAAAACTGTTAATCTTATATCTCAGGTCCCGGTTGTTCAAACGTTGAACAGCGCCACTGTTCAGTGGATTAGAATTTGGACTAACCAATTGCGTTATCTTCTACAATCCTGGCCAAAAGGTTTTGGGACACCTCCCCTTTTTCAAGTGTTTTTGTATGGAATTCGCAGCTAACGGTCTTAGTAAGATTCCCCCCTTCCCCGTAAACAAAGTTGAGGTTAAAGTGGGGGTTCAACTTGAATTACATTTTCCTCACCTGAAACACAAAGTTTTCCAAACGTTTTGACCAGGATTTATCCTGGTGGATAGCGTTATCCAAATTTTGAACAACTGGGGCCACAAAAAGAGAAATTTGGTCCACTGAAAAGGGGTTCTCAGAAAGTCCCGTTCTTATGTTATTTTTTAACGCCAAATTATCAGCCGTTTTGTGAGCCCAGGGGTACGTTTCCAGCATTTGAAAGTTCCGAAAAACTCTTTGGACTCAAAAAGGGTCCCGAAAATGCTCAGTTAAGTCCGGAAAGTCTTTTGAGAAACGAACACCAACATGAATACTGGACTACCTTAAAAGGCTGGAAATCGAGCTTAACTTTTAAATATGTTTCTCAAATTTTCTACTCTTATGATAACGGTAGTTAAAAATCTCCCCTCACTTAGAGATTTTCAATTTAGAAATTAGTCGGCTCAAAAGACCAATTCTCACGTACACTTTACGAGAAAAATGAAACCTGGTCTTTAGAGCACAGGATGATTTTAGTGACGGTGCCTGTGACGGTGCCTGTGACGGTGCCTGCCCATACAATAGTGTTTATGGCATCTTATACGCGAAAGGTAGATTTAACAAGTCGGTGTTAATGTATTAGAAAACGATTCTTATTGTCTAATTCTAATAATATATAAAACAAGGTATTGTTAAATATCCCTCCTTCATTGCCTCATTCAGAGGTCAATCTTCGCACGAAAAGAAAAAAAAGCCGGACAAACAAACAAACTATAACAAAACAAAACCATTGTGTTGTGTTGTGGCAAAGACTTTTGAAAAAGTACTATTCAGCAATTCAAACAAAACAAAACCTTTGTGTTGAAAAACATCCTAGTCACTAAAACCATGAAATATTTGTGACAAATTTAACACTAGATGCATGTTACTTCGCGGCGTCGTTTTCAAGTATGCTTTGATTCACTCATACCACGCATAAACATCAGCACATGTATGACCGCTATTATCGTCTTCGGAACAGTTCTTTAAGTCCGGCCCATACCAAAGTTGGAACTCTTGTCCAACAGACACGGATATTGGAGAGGGAAGGGTGTTAAACCAAAGTTCGGGCTCGTTAACACCTACACCTTCTATCTTGTAAGAATAATATCTACAGCCATAGCCCTGTGTTTTCTTGTAATTTGCGAGCAGAAGAGCAGACTTGTTCTGAAACGTTATGATAGTAAGTAATTTCTCTTCGTTATAATGCGGATGGTCACATCCCCAGTAGGAAGATGGGTGATTGGTGGAACAGCTAACTGAGCCGCTCAGATGAACCAGTTTAAACGTATAGATGACCCCACTCTCTATGATGTGAAATGTCCCGTAGGAGTCATCCTTTGTTCCAAAGCAGACAGGCCCAATATTTATCTTCTTCCAGTTCTCTGAAATCAATTTTGACGTAATTTGAATTCAATAAGTTAAATCTATTACGTTTTATTCTTCTCTTGCTAAAAATAAGTTGGTCCAGTGTAGGGGACTGAAGAAGTGACCAAAAGGGAAAAAAATAGGGAAGGAGGACGACGAGGATCTGTGACATGGGTTGATCGTGGATGGAACTTTTCCCTACTTTTATAACGCTATGATATTCAGGTTATATTCAGTGTTCATGGCAGTTTTTTTATCTGGTCACCATCCATGCCTAAAACATGACGACTGGGGGTGATTAGCGCAGACACAGCATAAAGAAAGAATACATTACCAGCATAACAGCCATAGAGCTCAACTCTCATTGATATGTATCTGTGCCATTCCGTCGGTTGAAAGCGAATATAACGGGTCATAATAACTTCTGTCAGGTTATGACGAACAACGGTGTTTTGATCATTGTTTCCATAAAAAATCTATATACAATTATAGTAGAAACATCATTGCTACTTAGTATCAACCAAGCATGAATAATTTTCATACAAACTGTCCCCCAAAACCGATCACCTACACACTCACACCATAGGGGCCATAAAATATTAATTTGAAGGTTTTTTTTTTTCAAGTTTTTCGATATTTTTACCGAAGCAACTACATTGGTTGTCTATAGACAGGCAAACTTTCCCGAAGAAAAATGCAAGCTATCTCAGTGTCTGGGACTCCTCCCCCCTTACAGAGCCTCCCCTAAAATGGAGTTTCATCGCTATTTCATAGCAACAGGGTCCTATGCTTTTTATTATTTACATTAATGATTTAATCAGTGTTATTACGCATAGCCAACCCGCTGCGTATGTTGATGACAGCCAATTGCACTTTAAATTTTCTGTATCAGACTCATCAAGTGCTATGGCAGCCGTAAACTAAGATCTTAGGGACATCAGTAAATGGTGTGCAAAGAATTCTCTACTAATAAACTCAGAGAAGACAAATTTAGTGGTTGTTGGCTCAGCACAACTTATTAAGAGGCTACCTCATATCTCCTTATCCCTGTTGGGCAAAACTATTCCACCAGTGTCAGTTGTTAAGGATCTCGGGGTATACATTGATCAATATCTTACCTACGATGTACATGTTACTAAAACAGTCTCTAGCTGCATGAACCAGTTGGTACAGATAGTTAGAATTAAACATCTTTTGGATAGGAAAACCCTTTTATTACTTATAAGTAGCTTTGTTTTCAGTAAACTTTTTTATTGTTCCTCAGTATGGGGGAACACATCTAAACGTAACCTACACAAACTGCAGTTGGTACAAAATTTTGCTGCCAGAGTTGTATTAAGTTTAAAGAAGTTTGACCATATCTCCCAGGGACGGAGATCTCTTAAATGGTTAGATGTTACGGAGAAGGTTCTATTTAATGACTTAGTTTTAGTATTCAAATGTGTAAATGGCTTAGCTCCAGATTATTTAGGTAAATATTTTATTAAACGTTCAGCAGTTCACAACAAGAACACAAGGGGATGTAACAATTTTGTGGTCCCCCGATGTAGACTATCAATGGGACAAAGGGCATTTTATTTTCTGGGTCCAAAGGAAAGGAATTGACTACCTGACAATATTAGGAACACTAGAGATATTGATAGTCTTAAGCGGAGACTTTTTAAGAGGATATTTCATACGAAATAATTTTGAATATATTTTGAATAATTTTGAATGTATTTTGAATTTAATTGAACTACTGTGAATAAGTTTTCTTTTCTTTTCTTAATTACCAGTATTATGTAATAATTAACATTGTGACTGAAAAGCCCTGTTGAAGGGAGTCTCAATAAAGTATGTATGTATGTATTGTTATTTTACATTTCCGTGTATTTGGGAAACTTACGGTTAGTTTACTTATTAGTGCATGTAAATTAGACAACTAACACCTAGGGCCCGTCTACCTGAGCTCGGGCATTTTTTAGACCGTTGTTTCCGCTCATAACATAAGTAGTACATATAAAGAGGACCTGAGGACAATTCGTTTTTCCGTCGACCCTCCAAACAATGTACAACTTTTTTTAACAAACTGTACTTTGACTATTGCAGCGTTGTTTGGGAGAGCTTGGGTTCTGAACTAGCTCTGACGCTTTAAAAACTACAAAACCGCGCAGCTAGCCAGGATCATAACCTTTTCCAGTTATTATTCTAGCTCCGGCCCCCTGCTGCAAAAGCTAGGATGGGACAACCTTTCTGTGCCCAGAATAAAGCTCTTCGCTATAAAATAAAGGTGTACAACAGTATGGCACCTAGCCTGAATACCTATGCCCAAAAGTTTTGAAAATGAGGTCCAATTATGATACTAGGGGCTCCTTTTCTCAATTTCAATTGCCTCTTCCCAAAACCAATTATGGCAAAAAAACGTTCTGGCTATATGGGAGCATATATTTCGAATAAATTACCGGAGGATTTGCGTGGATGCAAAGCAATGAACTTTTTTCAATCTAATTTGGACCGATTGCTCCCCAGCCTCTTCGATTCCTTACTATAATCCTAGCTTAGAATTAATTTATCAAAGGTTAATTTCCAGTTTTACGAATGTATATTTTTCTCAAAACTAATTAATATTAACTTGAAACCGCAGATAGATATATACATTTTTTAAGACGGCATTTATGTAAACCAGCTTTAGCTTTTAGCTGATAATACTACCTTGAGCTCTCTCTCTTTCTCCACCGCCCCTCATTTTTTTCTCCCTCTCTAAGATTTTCAAACCTGCTTAAAGACTTTTATGGCAGGAAAAGAGGTATGGAAAAAACTGCTTAACTTGCCTTGTAGGTTTGGAAGCTGGCTGTTTCGTCGACAAAACTGAACTGCAGCTTGTACTTTGTAACCCACTGCTTCACATCCTGTCTTCCTTGTGTTGCTACACCAGTAACTCTTGCGTTATAACTGCGCAAATCAACCTGGAGCCACTGATTCACATCTTCTTGGCCCGCTGCCCAAGCACCTTTCATGTTTCCTGCTGTTTTTATGTGTAGTCTGCCCTGGTAGGCATATAGGTAGTCATCAGTTTCCCGCCACTCTGAAGAGGCAGTGATCTGTTTATCGGTGATGTCGCCATTTTCCATACCCAGAGAACTTCGGCATTCTAGATGTTCAAAAAGAGAAGAGCACCATTCATGAATAACCAATACTTTTTATACGTCGTGACATAAACTTTTTCATAAAAAAATATAAATTTAAATAATGACAAAAAGTTACTTGTATTCAATCTTCTTAACTGCATTAAAGGCATATTTTCAACTGCTTCTTATTTAACACTATTCAGACCGAGGGGGAGCTTTTTACTCCCTTATCTGTTCAGAGAAGCGAATATATACTTCTTATTAGCCGAGTCTTCGGTCCGTACTGTAAATTTTGGACTGTTCACAGTCCTCTATTTTTCCGTAAGATCATCGAGATCGAGCGCTTTGCGTTACGGGCTGCCATCTTGCATGAGTGTCAAAACCACTTAGGAGGAATTTGGATTCTGCCAATAAATTCAACAAAATGACGACACGGTGACGGCAGATTACGTCATTAGGTCAAGTAAGCTACGCCAAAATGTTGGAACTGATGAGTAAATCATTCTGCCTGTGTAATTTTGGTTGCCTTGTTATGCGCGGTTTTGTAGTTACACAGAGGAGGGTTTTGTGTTCCGTGGCCAAACAACCGGTAACAGGAAGCAAGAAAAACCCGGGATACCCCATACTTTTTTCTTATTTCAGTCCTCTCCTAATACGCTCTTTCCATGATTGTGGTCAGGTGATCAACTTTCGGCAAACACGAAAACAGTTCGCTTTCGAAAAATTTTGTTAGCACGTGAGCTGAAAGAGCATATTAAAATTAGGTAACTTGAGAATTTTCAGCCGTATATCTCAAAAGTAGCGATTGCAACGGCCGTCAAAAGTTAGAAGAATTTGTGTGAGAAAAACAACTTTTCTCACCCAGTCACGCTTGCATGGTTTTCCATACAAATCCTTGTAAATTCTGAAATGTTTAATCTTTCTCTGACACATTAGAGGGCTCAAATTATCTGTTATAGGAGTTAAAAGGAGATTTGAGCCCTGTAATGCTTAAGGAAATATTTCATGACAGCTTTGAAAATTTCGAAATTACAAGGATTTGTAAGCTTGACTGGATGGCAATAGTTGTTTTTCTCATACAAATGCTTCCAACTTTCGGCGGTCGTTGCAACGCTATTTTTGAGATATACGGCTGAAAATGCTCTAGTTACCTATTTAGAACACGCTTAATTTTCAGCTCGTGCTAACAAATTTTTTCAAAAGTGAACTGTTTTCGTGTTTACCGAAAGTTTGATCACATGATCAAGTCATGCAAACAGCCTATTAAGATACCACGTCACTTACACAAATCCACCGACTGCTCAGATCAGTCTCGAGCCACTGATTCACACTGATAAAACCCAAAAACTACTTTTACATCCATAGTACTCGAAAAATATAATCTGCTCTAGTAGGCGTGGTTATTTTCTTTATACTTTGAAGAAATAGTACAAAATCCTTTTGTTAGTTTGATCATCTCCGTTCTGGATGGTTTATTGCTGAAGAATGGTGTGAACCATCAAGGCACTGACATTTTTTTACGACTCCATTACATAGATAAATGCTTTAATTAAAAACGTTTGTTCTCTCCGTTTATCTACCGTTTAATTATTTATATTTGCGCGCTAAGATCTTGTGATTTGAAACTGAAAATGGGACAGAAATTAAAGCAAATGGACATTGGATGTAGACCAACCTTGTTCCCAGGGTCCACTCTCCGCGGGGACGGGTAGGAGAGGACCCTGGGAACGAGGTTGGGATTTAAACATAAATGTACCGGGCAAGAAAGGAAGGTGGAATGTATGACCTTGTCTAGAAGGTCCTCTATTCTAGATTGTTTGATTTTCGGGCTAGCTTGTTTCTTATTTGACCATTTCCGTAACTAAAAACACAAGATATATGCGCAGTTTATTGAAATGAGATGAAACACATTCATTTGGCCGTTTACTAACCTTGGCACCCATGTAAAATATGTGGAATAAACCCAGGAACGCAGTCACAACGAAATGAACCCGGTTAATTCACACAGTTTGAATGCGGCGGACACTTGTGTAAGTCGGCGGGTACACATTCATCGATATCTGTTAGAGCAACTGAATCTTATTGAGCTATTTTGAAAATCAGTATGACACACGAAAAGAATAATCTGATAGGGTGTGTATCATTCGTAAATACCTACAGTCTGTTAATTTTGCTAGATTGTGGGTATTCTGTTGTGTCAGGAGTCCTGGTTGTGTTCATTTTGTTAGACTATGAATATTCTCTTAAAGCGAGTGCCGGCGAGAGGGCGCGAAAGCTCAGCTTCACGGCATGTAGCCTAATTCCACAGCAGGAGGCGATCGATCAAACAATTACATGTACCCTCACGGGTGTCGCTCATTCTGTTATAATTATATGATCTTATTTTAGAAATACGACGTTTCTCGCAAAATTAAAGCTTGCAAAACTCCAAATGTAAGCCCGCCCCCCGACTCGCAACGCAAAAAATAACTTCCGTTAAATCACCCCTCCAAATGGCCCCATTGTTATCTTTGCGACGACAGAATGAACTGTTTCATCTTTTGGTACGGGGAAGATCTACGTCTTTACCGCGAGTTTTAGTAAAAACTTCGTGCCGAATTCTGACCTAAATTTCTTTCCAACTATGCTGAGATCACAATAGGCTAGTCCAATCGATTTTGAGACACAAATTTCCCTCCAAGTATAAGCCTAGCCGATTTTGTAACACAAATTTCCCTCTTATCATAGGCCCCTTCCGAATATAAGCCCCGAGGTTTATTTGCGCAATTTTCCAGTAAGTTTACGGCAAACGGCAAACGTCAGATTCAGGTTGACAATTTCTCAAATAAATAAATAAGCAGCTAAACACTATACAAAATAGGTCTCATGTATAAACCTGACATAAAACTGTCCTTATTTGTGTGTAGATATAAGAAAAAGTCAACGGGAAAAGTGGGTCGCGTGGTACGAATTGACGTTTGCCATTCGCCCGTAAACATGATTCTAAATCTCTCTAATAAGTGATGTGTAAGCTTGGTATACCCCAAAATGACTGGAAACTAAGCGATGCCATCCCATCCAGTGAGGATGAATTGTCATCTTTACACTGTCACGGTGGGACAGTCGGCTCTCTCTTATTTGAAACTGTTTTTAACCCACTTCCATCAATTCGTCCATGTGCGACGGGAAACATAAAGCATCACAATGAAGCACATGATCCCTAATGTATCGGAATGAGGACGAAAAATGGCCCGCGAAAGTCAGTCGTATAAACCACCCTCTCGCAATTTTCACTCCCGAACTGAATTAATTTCAAATGAATTTCCGAATTGAATTTCAAGCCGTAGCTTGTGCATCAAGTGGTATTCAGCTGCTATTTGCAAAAGCGAAGTAAATATAGTTATCTTTTGTTCTTTTGTTCCGTCTCTATATCACTGACTACAGTCAAGAGAGAATAAGGAGATTTAGAGTGACGTTTACGGAAAACGGCCACTGTACCGCGTGACCAAGTTTTCCCTTAACTTGTGCTTTACAACGTGTAACAATATCATCTCAAATTAGGAGGCGTGAAGGTCGAGCGGTCAACACCTCGAACTTATAGGATCCAGTTCATGCAGGCCTTGACATCGCAATGTTTACTTAAACAAGAAACTTTCCTCCACTTTCTCTTTTTCACACAAGTTTATAAATGGAATCATGATTCTACGCTTTGTTAATTTTTATGGCATACTGAAAATTGATCGCGAAGGGGTAAAATATCGTGGCGTGAAGCAAAAGCCATAGTGACGTCACAATATAAGGAAAATAACACAGCAACTTACTGCTATTTTGCTTATTTTTACTCCAAAGTGATCAAAGGAGAGTGTGTATAGCCTCCCTTCGACTTTATTAGAAATATGTCCATGTTTTTTTATTCTGTTTTTGTTGCTTTAATTTTCTTTGAGCATAGTTTAGGCTTTATTTAGCTCCTCTCTTTCTTTCTTTTCAACACGCTTTGATTTGTTAGCAAAGTAAACAAACAAACAAACAACAAAATCAGCAATTAAAGTATTTATTGTCATGATCACAAGTGTGTGAATTTGTCCGTTTGTTTGTTTGTTTCTCTCAACCTTTGCAACCTTTAATAAAGTCAGTAATACACAGAGTCCAGAAAAGTGAAGTTGCATGCAAACAAGGAGGCCGAAGGACAGACAATTGAAGAGCACTAAACAAAGATCAAATGTTGCGACTGCCAGAACACTTACATTGGTGAGACTGGTAGAAACTTTAGCACGCGAATGACTGAACACAAACGAGCGACAAGAAATGGTGATATCAAAAACCATAATACTGAACACCATTCAAAGACAAGGGCATCAAATCGACTGGGTCTCTGCGACATGTATTAAGTACTCTACAGGGCATGGCCACTATTAACGTAGCCTGCGGTACAGCCGGTCCACCTATCGCATATAGTGTGGTTTAAAGTGTCTGCGCGCAGGCTACTATTAACGGCTGTTTTTAGAAAGCTAGTTTCCTAAGTTAGAACAAATGTCACCCACAATGGTAGTAAACAGTTATCGGCATCGTACAAAAGACTTATTGACGGTCTCAAGTAAGACTAACAACGAAAGAATTTGACCATCAATAAAAGACTGTTAAAGTGACAAAAGATGGTTCAAACCGCACTAAGGACATTTCGACTCTTCATAGCCAATAACATCACGGCTTAACTGCCCGCTTAACTGAGAGACGACCAATAACATCGCGACTTAACTGACCAATCTGGTCAATAACCATAGTTTAATACCAGCAACGGACGTGATGGTTGTTTATCATTTACAAAACGTTTCAGGAAAATCCAGCTGGAAAGTAATGAAAAATTCGTGAAATTATTGACGGTAAGTGTTCCATTTCTTCAAGATATGTGTAAAACCAGTTTCAGGCGTTCGTGGCCGTTTTCCGGCACAAGGAATGACACTGATTTTTACAAATCGTAAACGCGATTCCGGAGCGAGATTTAGCAGTCCTGAATTTTGCGTACCATTTACCCAAACGGTGAACCGACTTGTTTTCCTATGTAAATGGTAAACGACCGATATAACTCACTTTGACGCTGAAGATGACTGCCACACAGGTTGTCGAAACCTCAGTCAGTTAACTGCTAATTTTTCGGCCAAATATCGGTTAACTACTATTTTTGTTTGGCCAATTCTCAGTTAACTACTAATTTTGGTTAGCTATTAACTTTCACTTTCCTACAACAAATATTATTTCGTCATAACCCTAATTTTTCTTCTTTCAGCAAGTCAATCACTTTTGGGGTTAGGCCCTCCTAAAATCAAGGTATATTAAATTTACATGAACTCTGCCATGCACTAGTACAATTTATTAGTAACTGAAAATATAAGTCGTATAACCATGAATATGACACCAGCCTCATAGATCCAGACGCACCAGTCATGAACTAAGTCTCGTACTGATCTTCCCGACCTGGTCATGCATGTCCTGCCATAAACTACTTCAACGTCACCTTCTTCGTCACTTTTATCATCTGAATCAGTCTCGTACTTATCTGGTTGCTGTATGTCCTGTATATTGTTGTTGGCCAATTAAAGTTTCAATCCTTGCAACCCATTGCAATGGAAGACGGGACACAATATCAATGCCAAGATATAATCTTAAACTGGACCATTATT